>OX411741.1:43579533-44779533 GCA_948252205.1 Orthosia incerta
TAATACCAGAAAACACGGAGCACGAAACCAGTGGAGAGAGCATCGGCACGTTTTTGTTCTAAATCAAAGTCACCAAATAACGGCGGGGGCAGAGGTAACCTTCCTTCGCTGTGATTGGGCGACAGATTGACAACCAAATGACAGCTGATTCTTTAGGGATTCCAAACAAGTAATTAAAAAAATATCGATATCGATAGTTGTTTATCTTATTAATAGTGTAAGGATTTTTTTAGGATGCAGTGATTACGGGTTCGATTTTGAAATAAAACAGGTGTATTACCTATATAATCAGCGTCTATTATTTTTTAAACTTTTAAAGCAATCGGGCGTGAAATGTCTAGAACACACGACACTAAACTTTGTTGGAAAAAAATTGTCTCTATGTGTAGCTTTGATCCAAATTTCTTTCTTTTCGATGTCATCGTTGGGAAATCTGCAAATTCCAAGAAAGATAACTCTCAAATCTCTTTAAAACATGCTAATCATGTTTTAAAGAGATTTAAGAGTTATCGTTAAATGGAGAGAAGAAGAATAAGTACTTACACAACTTGTAAGTCGCGGCCGTTACCAATGGGCCACCACTGCAATTTTACAAATTACAATTTAGGTAATATTATTTATTAAAGAAATTTACAAACAGCCAACATTAATATTGATTTAAATAACAAAGCTTGTTGCTTTGCGTATAGTCTGTTCTCGTCTGTCGTTTTTTGCTGCACCAGCAATGTTCGTATTTTTTATGGATTTACACTGGTAATAACAACAAACAAAAGAATGAATTTCTTAGGATCTTCGGTACGTATAATAACCAGTACCCGGGCGACCGAGCTATGCACGGGTGAAAATAGAGAAAACGACGTTTTCTAAAAATTAAACCTAGCTAGATCGAATTATCGCCCCCGAAACCCACTGCCTACTAAATTTCATGAAAATCTTTGAAGCCGTTGCCGAGATTCAGATTATATATATACTAGCTGACCCGAAAAACTTTGTTTTGTCATAAAAAGCACCAAATACCCTACATACCCTACTTACCCTACCCTTTTGTGAATCTAAACCATCCGGGGCGCCACCCAAACGCATACAAAAATTTCATTCAAATCGTTCCAGTCGTTTAGAAGGAGTTCAGTGACATAACACGTACAGTAGAATTATATATATAAAGATACATATATACATGAATTGCTCGATTAAAGGTTAGATTTATGACATGGTAAATACGGGCACGACAAAACGATCGAAACGTCGCAATAGAGATATGTGCTATTCCACACAAGACTGCATTATACTCAAAGAGCTTTTTAGGAATGGCACCCAAGTTATACAATAAGTTGCCCATTACAATAAGAGATCTTGACAGCATAAACCACTTCAAAAAAGCTCTTCTTGATCTATTGGGCGAAAAAGCTTACTATACAGTCAATGAGTACCTGGAAGACAAATTGTAATCTTATGACATGTTATTTATTAATTTTGAATGTATTATTATTTCTTACCAATTATTAATTAAAAATTATAATTAGAATATTTGTACGCCGTTGATGGCAAGACATAGCGTTTATTTTTATTAACATTGTCAACTGTACCTTTTATTTACCTATGTTCTACAAATAAAAATATTTGAATTTGAATAAAAAACAAAAGAACGTACACAGCTGCAGTTCTTATTAATTTCGGCAACAAAGTATTGTGTAATGCTTAATAATAAAACATTCTGAGTATTTTTTTCGCTCGACGAGCGGTTTCCGTCTTGGAGCCTAACATATCGATATAATCGTCGTGATGCTGCGATGCAGCACTATCGAGAAAAAAAGAGACAACGACTAATGCGCGAATCAGTGTACCAGAAAGAGACAGCAGCGGAACCATCCAGAAATAAAAATATTTGATTTTACTTAATGAAATTTATTAAATGGAGTAGAAAAACACTTGCCTGTGAAATGTTAACCCATCTTTTGTGTAACTTGAAGTATTAGAACACTTTCCACACCATTTAATTGCACAAATAGGCATTACTTTTCAGTTTATTTGTTTTAAAGACGGAAGCGCGTGACGTTCGTACGTCCTACCTACGAATGCTGCGACTGACTAAAATTTCGCCGCATATGATTGATATTGCATACGATTGGCGCCCGCGGTAGTCCCGGCACGCTCTCTCCACTGGTTTCGTGCTCCGTGCCAGAAAACAAAGTTTATCCCCGACACTGCCGCACAGTACAAAATTAAACGTGTGCTTAAGAAAGTAGGTAGACAATCTTGACGAGAAAAAGAAAGATAGGAATTGTCCACTATCGGCCAAGTTTCGTTTCTTACTTCGAGACAGATCTGGTGCAAAAATAAACTTTTGCGAAGTAATATACGTGTACGTCTGCTGATCTCACTAACGACGTTCTGTTTTGTTTTTACTGCGAGATATTTTTTCAAGTATTAGTAATTGCAAGTATTTTCCGTAGTTAGTGCCCAATACATATGCAAATGTCACTAATTCCCCATTTGGCTGCTGTAACTAGTTATAAAATCCGCGCGGAATTAAACTTTTTACTTCAGATCAAACCGCTTCACGGTACTGTAACGGTTTGAGCAAATGTTAGTGGATGTAAGTATGTAATTGAAAATCGATAAGAAGCCTTTTTATAGAACGAAAATTGCAGGTGAATGGAAAATGAACGAGTCAAGAAATAAATATTCGTTCAATTGAAAATTATGCAGAAATGAATCTCACACGGGACTAAACTGGGATCGGAGAAGAAAACGGGCAAACACTTTAAACAATTTCCTCACACGTTGAATAAAACTGATTGTATTTGTGGGAGCCGGGAATGTTTACTGAATAAAAACGTTACATTTGTTCAATAAGATTTTAGTAACGATGTTATGTTTTATGCGTGTGCCACATGTAACTACGTACATAGATTTAATATCCTTTCAATTTACCAGAGGCAGACATCGCAAGCAGATGTTCTTAAAACTTGCTTACATTCATGCTCCGCAAAATATAGATTTAGTGTACGTGCCTGGAGTAGTGATGCGTGTTCTGCGAACAACCGGCTGATAAGTATGGCGATGTGCCAGTTATCACCGTCCCTTGTAACCCAAGTGCAGTTTGTACGAAAGGAAAAAACGTGTCGGTAATTTGCAAAGCGTTCAGCTGAATGGGAGCGCTTTAAATGTGATTTATGTTTTTGTTTGATGAAGGTGTGATATGATTGTGGATTGGTTCCAGCTCAATCTTAAATTATGTTTTCAAGGGACTATTTCAGGAACATTTACGATATTTTTTCTGACAAAGTTATAGTTTAATACCGCTAAAATAATATAGGGGTTGCCATTATTTTAATGTCGATTGGATCTGAAACTTTGGCCAGACGAAGATTTAAATTGATAAGCTTTTGTTTTTTCTACTAATCTGTTAATTGAAGAAGTAGTACATAAAGAAAATATCAACATAAAATATAAAACCAATGATAAAACAATGAAAAACTTATAGCTAGTTCAAGTATAACTACTCGTAGCTTAGCTTTACTCAAATCTAAACAAAGACTTTACTTAAGTACATTTTGTAACAATGCTAAAGAATGCAGTCTGGAGAGCCGAAGTCGATCTCTTGGCCTCGGAAATCCTGAGATTAAGAGTCAAAATTGGAAGACTTTCGGGATTCTACAAGCATATTTGAGTTTGATGAACAACAACAACAAACAACATTAGTGTGTAGGTACTCTGTGAGTATTAATTGGCATTCAAATTAAATCACTTAGTATCAAATGTTTGATTAGTACCAGAATGTGTAGGTACTACAAATAAGTCTGCAAACAAGGCTAATTGTGCTGGGATTGTGTAAGCCAATAATGCAAAAGTATGCTTCGATCCTCTTCTTCACCAAATATAACACGTGATATCTGGTGGCAGCGGTATCGATATCGATACTTGACAGGTGTATTATGGCAGCAGACGAGCTAACTAAGGCGTAGCAGGTACACTGTGGTAGATAGGTACCTATGCCCTGCATCTATGACATACCGCGTCTTCGACATCGGAAAACGTGTAAGTGGAACTCAAATTAAGTTGTGTAGGACACATGGCAAGGCGCGGTAATGACAGGTGAAGTAGAGCAGTGACCAAATGGTGTCCAAGGACTAGCAGAAGGAATATTGGTCCTCTAGTAGCGAGATGGGTAGATGAGATTGGTATCGTACGGATTAGCACAAGAAAATAGAGGCTTACATGTCCAGCATTGAGCGAAGTCAGGCTCCGGATGATAATAATGGTGCGGCAAAAAGGATAACATCGATAGCTCTATTACGCGGATGCATACCCATACGTGCTGCTCAAGTTCAGATTTTTCTTCAAATTCGCCTTCGGTCAGGGCATACAATCGTAACAAAACAGATTCAAAGTCAAAGTAATTAAAAAGATCTGTCCTGAAGTCTTCTTTAAGAACATGAAGCTGTTCAGTCTAGGTATGACACAAAAGTTTTCTACAAAAGTCACTAATCAAGAGTTGAAGTTGACAAAACTGTTTAGTAACTTTAGTACGCACTGTCAAGTGTTAAGGTCATCTTACACCGAGACGCGACGCGACGTGATGCGACGTGATGATGCTTGAACCTTTTCAAACAAGGGGAAAACCAGTTGCCTCTTTAACCTCCTCCGCTAGAAGAGGTTCATGAGTGCAGGAAGAGGTGCTTTGCGCTTTTCGGCGCCCCGAATAAAACGAATTGCGACACAACTAGGAGCACCGTAAAGTCGCGGGGCGTAATCGAATTCGTGAGGTGCAGTACCGGCGAAGTATCGCTGCTGCTGCCGCCGTGAGACACTGTGCAGCGCATCGTTCGTATTCCAATTCTGTATAATCTGTGAATAAATATCTAATTGTATCTCGCAATTGCGAGCCACGCCGCGCCTCGGTGTGACCTGACCCTAACACAATCTTGAACCCTTTTGAAGTTGAACGTACATGTATCTGTAGATAGACATACCTTTAATATAATGCCGTAACTACTAATCTCTTTGGTTACTATTCAAATTGATAACTTTACATACACATTACCGTCGCAGTGAGGAAACCGTTATTCAGTAGATTAGGGAAATAATCCGCAGATTAACTAAATTGATGTCTTCTTCTCTGTGTCAATGATTCAAGTTAAGTCTCGTGCGTCAAACTATCTTAAAACTGGCAAGTAAATAGAGGGCAAACTCTTGTGGTAGAGTTTGAGTAACAGCGTTATATATGCAAGAATGCTCAATCGAACACTGGGAAGTGGGTAAAATTGAACTTGTTAGCTCTGATAACCATCACACAGATATTGGACAGGTGAAACTAAATGATCTTTTAAGAATAGCATTCAATTCTATATAAACTACTTTTACATCATGTCGGTAATTCCTTCTTCTAAACTCTAATGTTAAATGTAAATGCTTATAATGTTCAACATCTCACTAAAAAACAAAAGAGGAAGTTATATTTTTATCATGTTATTAAACTCTCTACCGATTTTAATCGAATTTGTGATTTTGACATCCTAAAAAAAAAAAAACGTCCCAACACTAGTACCTACTGATCCGCAGGTGCCAAATGTGGGATAAAATTGTAAATAATATATTATTCCACTTACGGCACATGCGAAAAATATTGATAGGTGTCGAATGTGGAATACCCCAGGTGCCATTAACTCAGGTGCCGTTTAAACGGGAGTCCAATGTGGAATACGTCAGCACAACATGTGTAATTACTACTGCACAAGTTTTTCGACTACACGTACCTAAAGCACCTAGTAAAATTGCACTTTCAGCAAAGAAAAATAGTAATTCCTTCAATCAATAACCTGCTTTATAAGTTACTGATTAATAAGCAATTGCGAAGAAAGTCACTTGCAATCCGAGTGTCTCGGCTTTCAATCTCAATTGATATTATTGAAAATGAATAGTTCTAGAAGCAGCGGATGAAAGATAATATTCTAATTCATTTGAAGGAATACTCTAATTAGATCGGCAAGAACCTTCTTGTGATTGATTATTATAATTTCAAGACTATTACTATCGATATTTTAGCAGACAGTAACTACAGTTGTTTTGATTTTAGCTTGGTGATAGCGATCATTGATTGCCCTTTCATTAATCTCTACGTAGGAACCTAAACATAAACGTTGCATCATATTTCATTAGTAAATAACGTTAAAGATCAGGATAGAAGTATGTCCTATTCAGGATGTTTTTGTTACCTACCATTTTTTGAAAATGTCAATAAATGTGGGTGGGTCAATAACCGGCACTTTCATAAACTAATGTAGTATGTTGGAAAAGTTTTCCACGGCAACCAATGATAAGGAGAACCAACATGCATTTAAAACTACCAAATTCTTACTGTACATTACCTGAACAAGTAAAAGTTTGCTGTGATTGTCAAATACCGTATCTTAAACTCTTAACCTCGACACAGAGAAACTTAAACGTTAATAGATAAACTGTAGGTCATAAATTGTGACTCATATCCAGCCGTAGAAGAAGTTGCTAAACTTCCCTACTTTCGCAGTAAGAAGACATTTTTATGAGATAAAGTTCTTCTTACATTAATAGTTATGTTGTTAATATTTTGATATTGGTCGCGAGCAAGAAATGAAGCGTAGGCCGTGATGAAACAAAGTGGAACAAGTAAAAGGAGCAAAGGTAATGTTACCGAAGGGTTGGAGCTGTTCCTGAAAATAATAACAATAGGATGTCGGATCTAAGGACTTTTTTCAGTACTTAACCTCTCCATTTTAACCGTCGTTGATCGTTATTTACTGATGTGTTTTTATATGTTTGAGCCCTTCGTTTCATTAAGGCCCTTACTCCGCTTTAGTGCCGTCAACCGGTTACTTTCTGAAGCTTTCTCTGTATTAACGGCTAGGTTACAAGGTGAAAAATATAAAATTTTATTGATTCTTCTTGCACATTTGTGAAAGATGTTTTTTTCGTATAACAAATATTTTAGCTTAAAAAAAAATTAACAACAAGATATTTTTTCGCTAATTTTAACTACTCCTCCAAAATTGATGGTTACAATTCCTTCTTAACTTACATATGTAAGTCTATATTTGAAAATCAATAAATATTTTGCATCAAAACTGTCCAAAAGGAGGTCTAATATTGATATTCTGGCTCCAAGCGGGCACACGGCCTGTACCGCGTTAATATTGGGAACTATAATATACGCCTTAACGATAGGATGTCGTTTGAATCCTAAGGGGACTTTGTCAGATGGTTCATAATAGTAACTGCGTTTCTGCTTTTAGCTAGCATCAAAGTTATAAATAGCTAGCATAAAACAGAAAAAGAAAATGTTCTTCTTGAATCTCTCATTGTTGCTGTATAATTATTGGTTAAGTACTTTGAAAGTTATCGTCGTTGTTTTTGTTAAAAATAAACAAGTCAATATCTTTCAGCGGATATCCGAAGATACGGCGAAAGCAAATTACACTATTATATAGCATTCCCTCTCTAAAAAGCTTATTTTATACCATTCCCCCTCTAAAAAGCTGAAAACAGTGAAAACAGTGAATAAAAAGCACTTTTACTCACTGTTTTGGTGTTTGAATTTAGAACACTAATATATATTCGAAGTACATCTCAAGGCTATACAACCTCCTTGCGCATAAAATACTCGTGCAAAAAATATTCGACTTTCAAACTCCTTCATGGATTTAATTTTCAGTTTGTTAATATTTAGGATATTAATAATGATTTTGATTTTAGTCAGGGATGTTTATGGATTGTAATTGAAATATTAATTGCATTGGTGTTTAATTAATTATATTTATGTAACGTAACGGAGGTGGACACTGGCCCCTGAAACACAGATGCTGTTACCTAGCTCAGCTTCAATTTACAAAAAATGTGAAACCCTGAGTTTTCAAATTTTTTGTAAATTTTGAATGTAATAAAACCTTTATTTATTATTATTCCTTGTGCTTTTCGCTTAAATCTTTCTTTTTCTCGTAGTCATGGTATAAAATATAGTATGCAACTCTTGAATAAAACGGATTTATATCGAGGGCCATGAATCACTCGCGTCACTCAGGATTCTAACACTTGAATCACTCGCTATGCTCGTGATTCAATTATCATGGATCACTCCCTACGGTCGTGATTCATTTGATAGAATCCTTTACTTGTTCGTGATTCATCTATGGCCCTCGCTTTAAAACCGTCCTTTATTCACTAGTTGCATAATATACTATTATTGACTGAAATCAGTGGATAAAAAGCACTTTTAATCCCTGTTTTGGTGTTTGAATTTAGAACACACCAATATATTCAACCTCCATCTCAATGCTATATACCTCCTTGCGCAAAACATACTCGATACAAACTTCTTGTGCAAAGAATACTCGACGTTCAAACTCCTTCGAATTTAAATTTGAGTTTAATAATGCTATTGATTTTAGCTTTATATTAAATGCAATGATATTCTAATAAACAGATACGTTATACACTCACAAAACAACCGAAAAAAGTGTTCCGCAAAGCAGTGGCAGCACAGATACCTACACACTTTTGGTATGAGATACCTTCTGTTTTATGTACTTTGGTTTCATAATTGGCACACTTCCTAAGTACATACGGTGGCATTTTTTAAATTTTGTTTTTGTTTCAACGAAGCCTATCGCTCTTCGCCATGGGTGACATAGACTAAAGACCCCAATTAGGACCTATTCGAGTCTTCACAATGCACGCGCTCATAACATATTATCTGTATACTAGAATATCATTAAATGAATCAATAAATGAATACTTATTTGGATTGCAATTCTAATATTAATTGCATTGGTGTTTCATTATTATAACGTAACGTAACGGAGGTGGTCACTGGCCCCTGAAACACAGGTGCGGTTTAAATTTTTTGTTAATTTTGAAGGTAATAAACCATTTATTTATTTATTAATATTGTTTGTGCTTTTTGCTTAAATCTTTCTTTTTCTCGTAGTCATGGTATAAAATATAGTATGTAACTCTTGAATATAAAACGAATTTATATCGAGGGCCATGAATCACTCGCTATGCCCGTGATTCAATCATGATGAATCACTCCCTACGGTCGTGATTCAGTCGTTAGAATCCTTCACTTGCTCGTGATTCATCTATGGCCCTCGCTTAAAAGCCGTCCTTTATTCACTAGTTGCCTAATATACTATTATACCATTCCTCCTCTAAAAAGCTTAAATTATTCACTGAAAACAGTGAATGAAAAGCACTTTTAATCACTTTTTTAATGTTTGAATTTAGAACACACCACGTTTATTCGACCTCCATCTCAATGCTATCAACCTCCTTGCGCAAAAAGTACTCGATACAAACTCTTTGTCCAAAGAATACTCGACATACAAACTCCTTGTGCAAATAACACCTAGAGATTTGATTGGTCGACATTTTCGACAAGGAGTTTAGCATTAGAATAAAAACTATTTTTAGGAGTCTTTGCGGGAACGTGCTTCTCTGTTTTATTTTCCTATTAATGTGTTAAATTGAATATTAATAGTGTAAATATTGTTGTTTTTTTATTCTAATAATATTAGTGATCGTGCACGATTGTGGGGACGTAAAACACAGCGGTAGAACATGAATTTGTTCAAGTTGTCGACAAAACTCTGTAGAAGTTTCCAATAAAGTTACCGCCATTTTACTGGGGCCTATCTAGGACATTGCACTAAAAACAAATTCTAACTAGAACTTCTAAACGTGACACTGGTTAAATGCACAAACCATGCGAAGACAAACAAAAAACAAAATAAAAATATTTTGTGTTCTTTGCTGTCATTTTAATTAATTTAACCATCCTTTTTTTTCATTAAATGTCTATTTTCGCTGTATTTTTCCTTTTTCTCGTAGTCATGGTATAATAGTACAATGTTTGCAATGTTGGTGATAACCGCTGAGGCGCCATTGAGACCCGAGCCGTAGGTGAGGGTCTTAAGAGAGTCGAGGACGGTAATCATCAATACACACCTAAATCATACGACGTTTTTCAACACACTTGTGAAGAAAATAATACAAAAAAATCATTTCCAACAGTAAAAACAATTTGTGAATTTTTTTTCACAATGGCGGGCAAAATTAATCAGTTTTCCTATGCGCGCGCATTTAACAATGGCGATACCTTTACATTTTTTTCGTATCGTTTTAAAATATTGGAATACATTGGTAGGCATGTGTTAACGTCTTTTATTTTTTTATTATTATCTGACGTTGAATTTAGAGACCCGTACGTATTTCATTTCAAATCTGAATAAGTATCATCCTACTTCCTATCCTACTAGTATCATAAATGCGAAAGTTTGGATGGATGGATATATTATATAGCACGGATCTAAATGAAATGAAACACAGAGGTAGATTATAGTCTGGAATAGCACATAGGCTAATTTTTATTCCGATAGTGGGCTACCCTGGGATGACAAAAACACTTTTCCCGCTAGAAGCAGCTAGTTAATACATAATTTAAATACTTTAAAATGGAGCTGTATTGTGTAACAAATAATACTTATTAATAATGTTACACAAATGGAAATTAATTCGCATGCAGAGAAACAATGCATGCACTACATTTGTATTTTCAATTTATGCAAGATTTATTTAACACCCGAGCTCTGCAAAAAAACAGTAGATATCGGGGCCGTTTCGAATAGGATAGAAGAAAAGGTGTTTCAGAAAAATAAAGATAGGTGGGTAGGTATGTACAATGAAAAGGTCATCATTGTCATCGATATCAATGAAATAACTAAAATACATGCACTGCTGAACTTCGGTCCTATGCTTGCCGCTCTTACAAAAAGGACTTTAAAATATTATCGTTCTGTTTATCTGGATTTGTTTTTTAGGGCATGCTGACGGAAGGAACGGTCGCTAACGTATACCTCGAGTGGATCACCTAGTTCCCTTACATAATCGTGTACTAACCGGAAGGTTTATTCTGCGTCCGGTGGTAAGCTTAGTGGAGTAACGTGCACTGATCTACCCTAAGGTCTAAGTGCACGGAAACCAAAGACATAAATAAATAAAAAACCGGGTATATACTTTTGGCGTGTTCTTCTACTATGTACTTCTGTCCAGCAGACCTAGTCTACAATATAAATCCTTCAGGGCTGAAATACAATGACAAGACATTGATAACAACAAAGCAAGCCATGCACTGGTCTGAAGGAAAAGACGAAAGGTCAATCCCCAAAACTAAAGGATGAAAAGATTGTTGTTTACGTCTCCAACCAGCCTAAGCCGTCAATACTCTAAAATCTCAAAAGCTGCCTTCACAAAGAACACGACTTGAACATCCTGGCCCCTATAAAGGAAAGGGAAGTAATGCAACTACTACTTCAGTGGATGATTCCTTACTTCAGGAGAAAACATGGAAACATTTACTGTCAAAGTTCGTGAACAAACATGACAAGCACGTGTTTTCGCAATAATAACTTTGTTATGAATATCATGAACTTAATTTACTTTCCGTTGACCAGAATCATGAAAGGTAAGAAGTAAGGTAAAGGGAAAAATCTGAAATCTGTTAAATTGGTGCTACATAAAAAAAAAAAATACGATTACACACATATTTACGGTTTCTGATGTCGATGTATGAGTACAAGACATATCCAACGGGAAAGTTAAATTTGTCTCTCTATCTAGTTGATTATTGTCACGGTTTTCGGGACGGTTAACTATGGAACTCTAACACCAGAAGTTGACTAGTGTTTCACGTCAATTTGAACTAGATTAGGTTGGTGTTTCCTAGCGGACTACTTTGACAAGAAACACTGAAATTAACTCAAAGATTAAAGTGCCTTTCAAAATTAATTACAGTGTATTTGTAATAGGCAGATTATCTGAGAACCATGTTTCCACTTAAGTTAATGGCTGAAGTGGTCTCTTGAGGAAAGCACAATACAGATTTGAATGGACCTGGCCAGATAATGCACGAAGGTGTCAGTTATCTTATGGATCAACTCAGAACTCAAGGAGTTTAACGACCTGATGAAGAAAACCAAAGACATTAGGGTAATTAGAATTCTGGTACCTAAATCATGAACTTAGATTATGCCTACCTTAAATCTTTCCCCAAGGCTTTTCCCAACTAGGTATGTTTGGGCCGGGTTCCATTGTAACTGAACGCCATTAAATACCAGTATTTTATATAGAGCGTCTGCTTATCTGACCTCCACTGTAACTGGATAACATGATACCCCTAGGCAAACCTTAAGGCAGATTTACTGCCTTCTAACTATCTGTAAAGACGGTCAAAGATCTTCAAATGATAGCTTAACTTGCCGAGGCACGTAGAAGTCTCGGTATGTCACCCATGCACGGACAGACGTTGCAAGCGTTGCTAAACCTTGATCCATATTGATCGATCGATACTGGGCCGTAATGATTTAGGCGCTGTCCTAATACAACGCGATCATCGCGCGAACATGCTACCGTCGTGTTTTATTTTGTATGGTAAACACGAACGCGTCAAAGCACTTTATTTCAAGTAGGCCAGTTACAGGCACTTTTCAAAATAAAATATTACAAAATTATGGTGCTACAGTCCCAGTCACAAGACATAATAACTGTGAAAGTACCGTAGATGCCCATTCCAAGGCGTAGATCTCTATGGAGAAGAACGGGCAAGAAACTCCATGGACACTCTTTTTCAATTAGGTAATTATTACAAATCATTTGTTACATCATTCATGTTGAGATTACACATTATGTGAGAACGATGTAGAAAGTTAAAAGTGTCCATAGTAAATATAAAAAGACAATTCAGAAATAAAATTAGAATCAATTAAAATAAACCATGGCAGCTAAGAGATGACCAGTCCCAACCGACAGCGCCCGTTCACGAACATGACACATGTATCAGCACCATTCAGCTCAACCATTTTGAAGGGAGCTAAATGATCCGACACACGCGCCACCATCGGCGAGACATTTGAGTGGGCATGACATACTCTCAACCACCGGAGTCATTCAAGTCAATAGAAGACGTAGGTATCTAGACAATGATAGCTCTGAAGTACATGGTACTCACACAATGCTGGCTATGCTGCTATATAATACTAGAAAGATTAACTCTATATAATGCAAAGATAGTAGCAATCTTCATCAGCTCCGACAATAACAGTAAACGATACCTACGACAGTCTTACCAAAAAATAAAATTTAAAAAATACACATAAAAACGAAATTAAAAATAATAATATTTAACCTGACAGCAAGCTAATTTTGGTAAAAGAACACGAACATTGTCTTGAGTTCAACACAGCGACCAACTATGCTTATTCGTCGTGCGTTCGTAGCGCTGTCAGAGGGCGCTTGTCGATTTCGCCATACAAATGAACGCAACGCTCCCCACGGCCCTGCCTACCTATATACGTAGATACAAACTATAATTCCGATACGCACCTACCTACACGCAATGTAATTTCTGAATTATCTCGTTTGATGTGAATGTGTTAATTACCATATACTACACATATATAATACAAGATATCTCGTATTACTATAACATTGTAATTAGGCATCGAATAATCGATCAGTTGGCATCTGACACGTGGCGACCGCAAACACTAATGATCGTGTTCCCATTCTAATAATCATGGAGTTGCAATTATCATGGAGCTGGTGATATATCTGAGATTGTAGCAGTGAATCTTTAAACTTACTTCAATAAATAACAAGTGTTGAGTGCCCGTTTAGGAATCTGACAGTGGATCCCTGACTAAAGGGCCTGAAATATATATTATCTGCAGCATTCAGATATATTCTGGGTGATCTCTCAGGCATCCAAGAATATGCTTGCTCAAAATCCCTGCCAGCTACCTCATTCTCCACTCTACTACTACTCGTCATTATTCGAACTCGTTTCGGCTGTTATAGCGAAATATCCATGGACAGAATTTTCACGGTGACACTCACTGACGCACTTGGATACACATTCTTATTTATAAAATTTCGACGCTATATTGCAAATACTTAACAGATAATTAATTAGAATTTTCAATAGAAGATTTGAATTTATATACCTGCTAAGTATTTGCTAAATAGAATTTGAATTATTTTAATCAGTTTGTAAACAGCGCCGAGATTTTTGTAAATGCAATGGCCACTGAGACGTCTCGGTGCTCATGTTCTAATTCACAGAACAATATTCTCTTCCCAGATCAAGAAACATTCTCACAAGCGCAGCCGGGGCCAGGGAAGTATGTTAATACAAGGAGTATGTAAGTAGTAAGTATGTAATGTTGCCAGCAGTTGCAATCCCGTCGGGCACAAACACAGTTGCAACTTAAACCCAACAGTTAGGAAAAGCAATTTTAATAAAACATAGTTAGAAACACGGAACGCATCTACTAAAGCTGCATTAATACGGTATTATCCTGTAATGTGAAGCAATAGGAGACCATTCAAAGTGAATATGAATGAGCATGGAAGAGATTCTAATGGGTAATACAAGTGTGAAATAAGAATCCTCTTGAGGCAGAGTTGCCTGATAAACAAAAATACCTTGACAAAATATTATAAGAATATTGTAGAGTGCCATTTTGTATGAGTTATTATTTATTTTCTTCAAGATCTTACCAATAGGTTAGAAGTGAGAAAGGTGATGAAGAACACCTTGGTGGGCTTTAAATACGTGCCCCCGTACTATGACGTGTCAAAACCATCATTGTGCGACTGGGGAAAAGGGACAGATGTATAAATGCCATATACATTTATCCCTTACGTACTCTCGTATTTTTTATTTTTTTTATCTGTTATATGCTCGCGCTTGACCACTATCTCACCTGATGGTAACCGTTGATGTGGTCGATGATGGAGCATGCTTGCCTAGAAGTAACCTATTCACTCTTGGCTTAAAGACTCCTAGATTGAGCTATCGGGAAACACATACTCTGGCAGGGAATTCCAATCCTTAGCTGTACGCATAATAAAAGTATTCTCAAAACGTTTAGTGCGTATGGGTGGGATGTCCACGATGTACCGGTGACGCATCGCCGTATGTCTGGTAGTCAGTGCCGCGGTGACTCTCTTTCAAATTTATCTGCGACATGGTCACCACCCTGGGGACATAATCAGATGTGTCAAAATTGTCATGTCTTCAATGTAAGAGAGAGAAGGACATTTTATAGGGTCATCATAATGGCTTTTATACTTTATAGTACGGCTCTTGGCACAATGCTGTTATCGCTGGCTGTATACCGCGAGGCACGTAACATGCACTTAAAAAGCGACGGCAATATTGCCGGACGTCACCGCTGAAATGTGATACCGCACTGAACACTAATTTCCATAGTTTTTCCCGGAATACCAATACAAGTTAATGCTGCCTGTTTTCCAATTTCCCAGCCATGTTCAAAAAAAACTTGACTACAACAGCGCGCCCAACCAAAAAATGCCATCCGCCCTAAAAATGTTAACAATACCTACTGTCAGTTAACCTACCTGAAATATCTAACAAGCGAATTGATGAATATTGTATGAAGAGAACGGTCCATAAACAGCCTGATTAATAATGCACATGAAACCGTTAAAACTTTTAAAGTTCCGTTATCCCGACATATGAAAATAAATCATTTGGAAAGTTATGCGGGAATATGGCGTCGTGGGACATTCTCGGCAGCCAGCAATAAATAATTGTTGTTGCATACTGACAGCCCCAAACAGTGGCCGGAGATTTTCGTCCTCTCCCTAAACTGATTTTTCGAGAAGATTGTTCCGGGAAGCATTTTAATGCCTACACAGTTTACACAAAGGTGCCGTTTGCCGCGATAAATGTTGTTATAAACATTGTTACTAACACGTCTTCAGAAACTGTAGATACAAGCTTGGTAATACAGTGTTAAGTTATTTTATGATGCTTAGGTAAGCAATTTTCAGAAACATTTGAAGTTAATTTTACCTAATTAACATACAAGACTCATATCATTACGTTGCTGTCTTTGTAAATTGTTATATTATTTAACCTGTTGAGTATACACAATTTTACATAGGTATATACATAACTGTAGTACTGTTCTAGTTGATTTCAATCAAACACGTTTTATTATTTTCTAGTGAAGGACAAGGCTAGACACCTCGAGATTTCTAAGCAAGCAATAAACTTTTCAATGAAAAAAGTTAACTCAAAAAATCAAATAACCCGACTGCTTGAAAAGCGAACTTAAAAGACGTAAACAAGGAGAAAATCATGCTGTGCAGTCGGATCATCGGATGATACATATTCGCGAGCTGACTGACCAAAACCAGATGTATCCTCCGACTGCACAGCATGATTTTCTCCTTGTTTACGTATTTTTTGTTAGCTTTTCAAGCATTCGGGTCATTTGATTTTTTTAATATTTTATTAATATTTATATCTTTACAGTTATTTTTTTTTTGAATTGTTTACATTAATACATGTAAGCGTTATATATTTTTGAAATCATCTCTAAAACCCTTTATTTTGATAACCCACACGATGGATTTGGAAGAATAAAAATTAGAGTCCCCACAATATGGCGCCCAAAAGCCGTCATTTTCCTATTTACCAATTTTAATGTAGTCAGTGACACTCGCAGGGTTAGGACGAATCGATTAACGTAAGAACCATCAAAATCGGCCAACGCGTTTGGTCTCTAGAAGGCCACATAGGAACAAACATACATACATACATAGACTGATAAACACATTACCCTCCTTCGGCAGTCGGATAAAAAGCGTATCCTCTACGCAACTACGTACTATTATGACCTTCTCACTCCCCAAAGAAATCCAGCGTGAAGGCTGCTCTTTATTACTAACACTGCTGGGCCGCCGGACGGCTTAAAGCCGTGCAAAACAGTTCGTGTTTCAATTACATTGCATTTTTCAGTACCCGTTGGGCTTTGTCGCGACTTTATTAACGTCCGATTTGATTTTTATTTCTCCTACATGTTACTTTCATTTGCTTGAGACGAGATGAAACAGTTTTATGGTATCCGCTTGATCTCTGAAGGGAGGATGTGTTCACCTGTGAGTTAACCTCCTTGCCTGTCGTAGAATAGTAAGCATTGTCACAGGGTACAAATCCAATAACAGTCGTAGCTGGGTATACATATTCTTCCGTGTCGTAGTTTTCTTATCACGTATGATCCGTATTTATTGTGAGTACAATTTGTAAGGGGCGTTGCGTGGTGTCGGGCGGAGCGGGTGGCGGCGCTAAGCGTCCTTCCTTCTCTTCGTCACGATTATTTACTTTGTCACCGCTTTGTTAGGCTCGAAGGTTCCCATGAACAATGATGTACGACGCAAACAACACAACAAACACTTCACCACATGTCTTCCTAAAGGAGAGATATTGCTAAACTGACAGTTTGTGAATCGCATCACAAATCGCTTTTTAAATTTTGCTATTAAAGCGCGTCCCCTAGCAAAACGCCGCGCTAGTCGAATTTTGTGCAGTTTTTAAGAGCTATCTACTCTTTATTTAAAAAGAAATATCAATTAATAAAAATACATTAAATTTCTACATAATGTTGATTCTAAAATCTTAAAGATTTATATGTGTCACTAATCTCCTTCCAACAAAACCATAAAAATGTGAAATAATTATTGATAGCATGCATCTCCTCGTAAAGTATTCATTAATTATTTTTTTATACTAACACTAATGGATAGACAATTTGATAACGAACATTTTGTAAGTTTTGTTTTTTTCAAAAGACCAATATTCGATTTTATAAAGATTTTATTCTAAAATCTGGGCGTATTTACTACCGTAATTCATGCGCCACCAATGCCGCTAGGCCAATAGGAATGCTCATATCTCATGCTGATTTTTTGGTCAGGGCACGGCCTTAAGTAAGTGAGCGTCGAAATTCTCATAGCTCGGCAGAGCATTTTTCTGACATTGTTTTTACGAGTATATTGTGCAAAGATTTTCTGATAATTTACACTATAAAATTCATCATACTTTACGTAAAAAATTGTCTTTTTTTTTTTTTTTGTTTTTTATAGGCTCGCGTTTGACCACTATCTCGCCTGATGTTAAGTGATGATGTGGTCGAAGGTGAAGCACGCTTGCCTAGAAGCAACCTATTCACTCTTGACTTGAAGACCCCTAGGTTGTAGCTATCAGGAAATAAAGACGCCGGTAGGGAATTCCGCTCCTTAGCTGTACGCACAATGAAAGTATTTTCAAAACGCTTTGTGCAACTTCTAAAGCAAAACACTACAAATCGAAAAATTACTTTTTTCCGAAGTCGGTGTCTAAAAAAACGAAAAGCAGTAGGTACCAAAGACACCGATTTTAAGTCGGTTTTATTTTTTTGTTTAATGGTTTTTTATTTTTTGCTTTTTAGTGGTACATAATGGACAAGTTCTATAGTAAGGTACCTATAATGCCCACAGTGATGCCAGAATAGATTACCCAAATAACATGTAACTTGAACATAACCGGTGGAATGAGAGTGTACCAGGGTGAACTGACATCTGCGTACCCGTTTAGAGCATACTGGCGTGATGATATGTTATGAAATGGTGTAAACAATAAACAGACATACGATTGCAGCAATCCCGAGAGATTTGCCGTCATTTATTGAAGAGTTCTGTTGTATATCGCCGAGGTTCTTCATCAGACCTTTACCAAATTTAAATGGGATCATTTCGAAATAAACTTCTTCCAAAAAAATAATCATTTTGCAAATCCGTTTATATATGACGGAGTTATGCCCGAACATACATAAAAAAATATAAACATCCGAATTGAGAACCTCCTCCTTTTTATGAAGTCGGTTAATAAAATAAGCACCTTTGATGCTAGTTGTACTGTAAGTTTTAGTGTTTTAACATGAAGCTCAGACTAATGAGGCAGACTTTTCATAAATTAACAGTAGGTACTGTATAAACGCAAATAGGAAATCACATCCAAACCAATATATTAAAAGTTGTAAAAGTATATTATTGCTAAACCATAGGTAAAAAATATAAAATATATTTCCTACGTATATAACAAAATGTGTTAACTGTATATAAAACTTTATGGATGTGTAAAACTTTATGGGTGGGAAATAATAAAGGCTCATTATTATACTATTATTACTACATAAACCTTGTGTTCAACCAATCTTGCTGTTTCCCTGTAGTCTAATTATCCATTTTAATTAGTGGTTGCCGACGCACCCTTATGGCTTCGTCGGTTCAATCAAAGGCCTCACATTAATTCGATCACAGACCAATTACTGAAAGCGGCATATCGAAAATACCAAAAGTGTCCACACCAAGGTATCCTTGCTCCTTGCGGCGGACGATAGGTGGCGAGCGGTGACTCGCTACTGCGACTATAGTTGTAAATAAACCGTTTTAAACAAAATGCCGTGGTTTAAAACTCAAGTTTTAAATTTGTTTAAAACGTTTTAAAACGTATTCAAGGTACGGGCGTACATTGATAACGTATTAAATTAAATTAAGTTTAAAAGGCTTATTAATCTAAGTGAAATCATATATCATAATTTTACTACTTTTTAGGATTAGACATACTGAAAACAATTATGATATACGTATTTAAAATATAACGGCAACGCCGCATTTTTATTATGCACTTTGCTACCCAAATCGCAACTTATAGGTATGAGGAGAGAGGGTTTAGTGCTTAGTTGCTTTGTGCAAAGCGAAAATGCGGAGATAGTGCAGTTATGTGGGACTCTAACCCACTAAAATTCCACGGTGTCCTCCTGTGCCGCTTATGGCGGGAACACGGGCACACGTTAGCACTCACCGCGAACACGCCGCGCGGTGGTGGTCCTACGCTTGCATTATTATTGTTCTAATATTTTAATTTCCTTTGATATAAGTACTAGCTCTTGATGGTGAAGTCTGCGAGCTAGCTAGGTTCCTTGGACATGAACCGAGACCTTGGGGACTTATCTTATATCCTAAATCAGGAAGTAGGGATGGTCTAGACATAATTCTAAATCTTTGGGTCTTGATCACTTCTTGTGAAGCCTCAGAGTATTCTATTTAAAAAAAAACATTTTAAACCATTATTAAATCGCTGTGTGGTTTTAAATCGTTTTAAACAATAAAGACGGTTAAAAACCAAATGTTCAAAACGTTCAAAATCAGTTTTGCATCTATACCTGCGACGCAGACTTTTATCAATTTAAACACGTGAAACTTCAGTTGAGTAATCAAATTGGATGGGGAACCTGAAACTGCGGCACAAACTAAGAAAATTTGCTTAGGCGATTAGTGCTTACTTGTCCCGAGAGCTAGAAGTTGATCCGTGATCGCTAGCTGCTTATCTACGGAATCACTGGCTTAATTGTTTTAATTAGTTTGCACTAGTTGCTCGGTGACGAGATTGCATCAAATGAGTTTTTATTAGCGAAATTAATTGAGATTTGTGTTAGTTCACTAGTTAGTAGTTCGGTCGCTTTAGTGGCAAAGGTGGGTTTCGTATTCGAATTCATTTCTGTATCTGTATTCAATTATTTTGGCATAAACCAACGCCCCAAAGAGTGATGTACCATTCAGAATCGACATCGGTATTCATCAGTAGGTTTCAAGGTCTACAAATACATTATCGGAATAAGGTTGAATTAATGTATTTCTGCCATTCCTCACCTAATGGTATTTACGGGCCCGCCTCATTATTTTAATAAAAGAGGTTCGAATTTACTTGCATCCTGTTTCATTGAAACTTTTCCCTCGTGGAGTCGAGCAGTCGAAGGTATGTCGTGATTCCGTGACGCTCCCAATAATTTAACAGGTCTTTCCTTGTTTTTATGTACCGTGCCTTTGATGTTCTCGATTTGAAAACAAATAATAAAGCTAGCAATTAATAATTAACGAGTCATTTAACTTGTTCTCAGTATCGAGCGGTATTTACATGCGCTGTCACACGGCCGCTTTAAATACTGTGACAAAAAGCGTTTGCAATGAAACTACGCACTGATCCAGATTTATTGCACTTTTAATAGTTTACCGAATTACTGGAGTGACAAAATGATTTCACAGAATAAATACGAAAATATAGGCTTTGAATTGCCAACAATGTGTTTTCGACGTCAAGTAATTTAAAGTAGCATTGAATTTTGTAATGAAGTTCTTATGACAATATTTATATTCTGAAGTTGACACCAGTTTACTGTAGGTGCGCATAATAATGTGCGCATGTAAAGCACATTTTGGGGGCCGAGTAACCCACGCCCGTAGGAGTGTACCCTATTCCGATATCCTACACGTGGTCCCCGGGTGGTGCATATCAGGTGACAAAAACTGGTGGTAGGTTTCGACCGAAGGCTTGCGACCATCCACTGGGCAAAAACTTACCGCCAAGCGGCCTAGCCGTATTTCAGTTACGATGCTCGGTGTAGTCAAATAGAGGAGTTGGGTCAAGATAGCTGTTCCACTGCAGATAGACCAGCCTGACACGCGCAATCTCCGAATGGGGCGATGCCAAACTGCCTTTTTTTTTCCTCGAAAAAGAGCCAATTTTAACCGAGATGTGGCCGTGCCAATAACGGTCCATCTTGAGCTTCTTGGCGTTACGTTGTCATCGACACCCAATTTCGGTCAATATATTTGCCTCAGCTAACCGCCAAAAAGTTGGGGACCATTGCAAAGGTGAGAAGGTACTTCACGCCGGAAGCTGTACTTGTATCAATTTATTGTATTTTTTTGTTTTCATCGTCTCGCGGAATTGCATGATCTAATTCCGCCTAGCCCGTTTTATCATCGGTCTACCAGACATACGGCGCCATCGGTAGGTACATGGTGGTCATCCCACCCATACGCACAAAACATTTTGGCAACACCTTTATTATGCGTACAGCTAAGGAGCGGAATTCCCTGCCAGAGTCTGTGATGCTCGACAGCTACAATCTAGGGGTCTGTAAGTCAAAAGTGAATTCTAGGTAAGCGTGCTTCACTGTCGACCATATCATTGCTTACCATCAGGTGAAATAGTGGTCAAGTGCGAGCCTATAGATTATTAAAACAATATATAAGAAGGTCTGTTCCTACCTATTTCAGAATTTTTCGGGTCAACGATGTCTTAGGCCCGTATTCTAATAACGATCCTAGCTCAAAAAACAGAGATGAGATACTAACATTTTATGTGACGTTAGTGTCTGAACCAAAACTTACCTTTTCCCTAAAAGGGATTGAACATTTCCTGAAATTTATGAAAGTAGGTAGTTACAATTTAAAATATAATAAAAAGAAGTGCTATTATGAATTCTGTTACACCTCTAGAACAGGTTACACCATATTCCTTTAAAGTTAATATACGAGTATAAATCGGTGAATTTCAGTATACTTTGTGGAAAATATCCTTTTCACTGCACTTGGTGGTTCCATTGGTCAGTTCAGCGTACCTACTCGTAAAAATGAAAAAGTTAAACCGTGACTTGTTAAAACAGGTAAAAAATGGGCAGTATTATAGAGGAGCAGGAAAAGAAATGGCAACTTGTGCATTAAATATGACTTGTCCAAACCCTTTTAAAAGTATTTGTCCCATTTTGATTTCATGAAACTGAAGTTGGACAGGTAATGTCAATCGACTTTCACCTACTTCCGTTAAGGGGTATTTTGTACTTAAATTAAATTATATAGATACGTTGACGTCTCTAAGAAGGTAGTATTTTTTAAATTAAATATGTTATATATATAAGAAAATGACAAACATCAACGATGTCTTTGTTTATGAATCTGGAAGGAACCAAGAGTGTCTTTGTCTTATACAGATTTTAAAATTTTCCATATTTCCTTCATTGGAGCAGACCTCAGCTGGCAGAAATCATGGCGTTGCGTTGGTTAAAAATCTATCTTCTATATAAATAAAAATCTGTTGTTGAATGTATATAAGGACATAATTTCAGAAATGCTGTACCTTTATGGCTAATTCATTTTTTTTTGTTTTTATTTTTGTCAAGACAAGGTTTGTATGAAAGAAAATTGAAGAAAAAAAATGTAGTAGGTGAAAAGTTCGGCTAAACTAGTAAATAATAACAAGTAAAGCCATAAATTACACCCCCTGCTAAAATATTCGAACGTTGACAAATTCACATTTTGGCAAGGATATATAGCAAGTTATATTTTTTTTAGATCCTTGGGGTCCGAGTGCTCATCGACTTTTCCGAGACATCAGTTAACACTGCGCACATCCGTTTGAATTTTCCATACAATGTATGCAACAAGAGAGGAGTGCCGCGCACGCACGACAGTAGGACGAGTATTTGCGTGCATTAATTTTATGGAATCCAACTGGATCACTGGGCAAAAGAAAACGGACGAAACGTCTAAATTGAAAGAGCCCTTAGTAGACTCTTCACGTGAATAGAGGGCTGGGCTTTTCTTCGGCTAAGGAATCAGCATTGCTACCGAACGTTACAATGCTGCCTGGTTTCTGGGCACTTTCCCATTGACATGTAAACGATTTTTTTATACGCGCTTGTACATAAATTACTAGTCTTAATTTTTGTTGAATTCTTTTGTAAATAATAACACACAATCCTATTTATTTAACGAATGCGAAAAAATTAAAGCGGTAGGAATGATTTTTCATGTGCTTTATTCATTATTATTAAGTACCTGGGCGACCGAACTCTGCTCGGGTGAAAATAGAGAAAACGACGTTTTCTAAAAATGACAGATTTTTCGCCCCCGAAAGGCCTTGTATGCTAAATTTCATGAAAATCGTTGGAGCCGTTTCCGAGATTCAGATTATATATATACATATATACAAGAATTGCTCGTTTAAAGATAGATAAATATAAATTTTGTTTTTACAAATTACTTAAAAGTATAAATCTAACGGAAATCTTTTATTTTTAATTAATTGTCATAGCTACTTACCCAAAATACACAATATTGGGTAAGTAGCTATGACAATTAATTAAAAAAGGTAAAGTAGCATACAACTAAAATTAATGGGCCATATACAATTTTATTCACTCTCCTAACGTATATTTAGAATAACGTGACTGCTTAAAAGACATTGTAATCCACATTCATCAAAACGCTTGAAAAAAAACAATCAAACTCGCAATGAGTAGGACTAATCGGTTTATCGCCAACAAAGAGATTTTCATCAAAGCACTTACCTTCATTGTGGGTAGGCATAATAAAAAGCTATCTTTGTCGAAAACATGAGTTTATGGTCAGATAAAAACGACATTTAAAATTAATAAAACTTTCATGCTTTCAAGCCTTTGAAATGTTTTCTGTTAATTTTGGAAAATGAAAGTTTTACTATTTCATGTTTCGATATTTACTCTGTACCTACCCACTGTACAAATAGAAAAAGTAATACAAGCCAAAGTTCATGGAGTTTTCCATTTCACTCGTGCAACTTGAATGGCGAGATTTTTGCGGACATCGTTTTAATAACTTTAGATTTTTTGTCAAAGTTTGTAATGAAGTAAGTATTGCACGGTGCTTAAAAATTCTCTCTTCAGCTGATGAAATGTAAATGAAAGGAAAGGAAAGGCGGATTCTATTTTATACCGACTTAAAAAAAGTGGGTAACCATTTCGACACGTATGTATGTAATGTTGTTGGAATTGCACAGTATTTGCATATGCTTTTTTTTTAAATGGGTTTGCTCTTGACTCTAGTCTAGGACAGAGGTGACAGAGACAGAGTCGACGATGGAGTGAGCTTACTCAGAAGAAGAGCCTGTTCACTCTAACTTTGAAGAGATTCGGGGTGAATGTGTTCGGAAACACAGACGCAGGTAGTGAGTTCCATTCATTCGCTGTGCGCATTATGTAGGATGTTTGGAAGCGCTTGGTGCGAATTGGTGGAATGGCAACAAGGTATGGATGATAACTTGCAGTGCGTCTAGATGTCCGATGGTAGAAGGGCGCTGGTGGGATGAGGTCGTGGAGTTTTTGAGCACACTCACCGGCGATGAGCCAAGCTGTTATTATCTTACTCTGTATGGATTCTAAATACGTGTGCCAAATTTCATAAGCGTATGTATGTTTGTCCACGCATTTCTCCGAAACCACTTATCGGATCGTGATCATTCTTTTTTTATTGGATTTAGTAGGTATCTCTTAACTTAGGGAACAGTGTAAAATCGGTTTAGCAGATTTCAAGATATGGAACATTCAACCGAACTCCTTAGCGACACAGCACACATGAGCACGAATTAGTAAATTAAGTTATTATGTTATCTTGTCAATCCTTTAGGTAAGGCATCAATTTTGTTACTATTCAGTGATAGGGTAGATACTAAATCTAAAAAGAGAAAATAAAAAACTTTTTCACAAAGAATAAACCGACTTCTAAAGCAAAAACACTTGTGTTCTACACAAAGTTCTAGAATATGGATTCTCATTTGGGTTCGTTATTAGAATTACCGTGGTGAAAATCAACAGAGTAAACGTACGTAACTTAATCTAACATGACAGAATTGGCGAAAAGCCATTTGGCCAGACTGATATGATCATCATAAATTGATGTAATCAAAGCGATATTGATCGGCTGACTCGACACACGAACTATTTAATGGCGGCAATGTGTCCTCCCCGTAGTTTTAATTACTCTTTATTCTGAATAATATGCCAAATAGCAGCCAGCTATTAAAATCGTAACGATAATTATACACCACGATCAATTCAAGTCAACATCTAAATGAGCAGCCGGCTGCCATCTATGGTTTGGTTACATTATTAATTCGTGTTTATTACGGTTTAATACATTTTACTTTGTTATTCAGTGTCGGTTTGTTCAGACAGAATTCGATGAGAAATTGAATCCTACAAATAGATCTGACAGATTCTTATGTAATGCTATATTTCCCTTTACAAGTATGGAATACAAATTAGAATTATCAAATAATACATGAGACTACTTCTATCGCAGATTCCCTGTTCAGAGAAAAGGAAATATTCGAGTTGCAAGATTTCGACGTCTTACATTTTTATATTCCATTCTCGGCACTCAGTCTGAATAAATCGCTTGCAACATTATCGTGCTTTGATTTTGTCATAAAGCTTAGCCGGAGCGCAAGATAAAAAAAGGGTAGAACGCCGCATGAAAATTATAGTAGGTAGAGACAGAATCTCAATGCGTAATGTTGCCAGGAAGCTTTTTTATTCATAGAAAAATTGAGCATTGTAATTATTTTGAAACAACGAAGGTCGGATCCTTTGATGTGCAGAGATAACTTTAAACGTAAATCACATAAAACTTAGCGACAGTATTGGGAACCGAAGCTATTGTAATTGCTCTAAGAACGGTCCTGAAGGGTAGGCGACTGGCGACCGGAGACTCTTGGCGCACTGTCAGTTGTTTGCTTTCCCCGTGCGCCTGTAATCCGGTTCAATGATGTGTGTGTTTGTGTGAGTAAGGCTTAAGACGCCACCGCCGGCTCCCTTTATTTATTTTTACAGCCTCGTGTCAAGTCCACGTCGAGAGCATTTGTCTTCCACGTGAGCGTATTATCTCTAACATACGACGTGTGAATGTCGCTGTACATTACGTACTTTTTTTGTATTTGTCATTTCTGAGAGAAATCATTTCATCTTTGCATCTCATGAGGTAACATCCCTGCAAATAAATTATTCATTTCACTGTCTGATTTCCCATAGAGTAGATCGACAACAACAAACACATAGATTAACGCTTCTATAATAGATTTCAATACATTAGCTAGATCGCTTTGAAATTGCGAATGGGTATCAAGCATCGAGTAATAAATCGAGTCTAGGCTCTCGTCTGGTCGAAGTTTCTCATATAATGGGCGGGTTGTCGACGTAATGGTCTGTCTGCGTTTAACTTGCTGGAGCTAAATTAACATCAAATATTAAGTCGAGTCATAAAGGTATTAAAAAGTTTTCAACGGTGCCGTTCCATACATTGGAATTTAGGAAATTTAACTAAGGTGAATATTAATGTCTTTCGTTTTACTTTTTCAAAGAAAGAGGTCTCGGTAGTGCGGTATAAGGCGGCGCGTGATTTTCTGGCACAATGTATATGAGCATCGCGGGATACACAAGCGAAACTTTTTGCCGGAAACACATAATCGCTCGTCTCCAGCCGTAACGTCGTCACTATGCAAATTTAGTGCTGGTGCTAAATAAAACGTGCTTTCATCTCATCCCACAGTTAGCGCCTGTCAAGAACTTAGAAAACTCTGGCAGACGTTGACTATAAATCTGTGAGGGACCATCAGTGGACGTTCGCAAAGGGTACCAAGTTCTTACCTACTTTATGTAAGGTATCTCTATACTTAGGGTCTTTGCTCTAAGATATCAGTGTTTCGTTGAGCATCAAAAGAAACGGTTTTGTATGATCAACGGCTGTCATGATGGTCAACAAATTGAAAAGTAACCTCAAGAAAAGGTTCACTTCCATACCGATTCTCGTATTGATTGCAAACCATTGTGAATTGCTATTGTTACGTGCAAATCTGTTGAATTTCACTGTGTCCTACATCATGCGTAGTTTCGTAATAGTTTTTACAGAAGTAAAAAAAGAAGACAGAAATTGGTCACTTGATTACATAAAATCGTTTCGTTACAGTTGCAGTTTTAGAAGTATTCCAATTTCTGTTTAGATAAATGTAGTCCACATTAAAAAAATGCAAGATTTATAAACGACTAGCTGTTGTCTGCGGCTTTGCTCTCGTGGGCCACCCTGTGGGGTCACCCAGTTTCGGGATTAAAAATAGCCTATGTCATTCAGGAATAACGTAGCTTTCTATTGGTGAAAGAATTTTTTAAATCGGTGGTATTCGGTACAAACAAACAAAAAAAACTTTCCTCTATAGAAGTATAGACAATGCCACGCTTTGCGGCAAAATAACACAGAAGACATACAACTTCAGGCACTTAAACAACCGCGTGTTTTAAAACAAGCACAACCAACAAACACTTTTACATTTAAATACAGAAACACACATAAATAGAAAAACAATACACATTCGTGCATTTTATTTTTATGGCGACAAATAAAAGCAGAGCGCAATTAGTTGCCATTTAACAAAAAGTTAGCGAAGCAGTCGTTTGGGCACACCCCCGACTTTTGCTTTTAAAACTTACATGTAATAATGGTCCTAAATTCCACACGAACCCGGAACGTTTGTGGCCGCCCGATGGCTTTATGCAAATATTGGACCTGCACTTACTGGTTAATTGGTAGGCAATCATGTTAGCTTGATGCGGTCACTAACATTGAGTTTAGTGTTGAATGGTCATGTGGGGCCTATAGCAAAGCAAGTGCCTGTTAGTACGAGATCTCACTGCAAAAATCTGGTAATCCTATTTTATGACTTAACTTAATTTTTGTGAAAGTTGCTTGATAGAAGAATAGGTTACAGCTAGGGGGTTGCTTGGCAAATTTTTTGCCGCAATTAGCTTTTTAGAGTTCCGTACCCAAAGGGTAAAAACGGGACCCTATTACTAAGACTGCGCGATCCGTCTGTCTGTCTTTCTGTCTGTCCGTCTGTCTGTCTGTCTGTCTGTCCGTCTGTCACCAGGCTGTATCTCATTAACCGTGATAGCTAGACAGCTGAAATTTTCACAGATTATGTATTTCTGTTGCCGCTATAACAACAAATACTAAAAACCGAATAAAATAAATATTTAAGTGAGGTCCCATACAGCAAACGTTTTTTTTGCCGTTTTTTGCGCTATTGGTATGGAACCCTTCGTGCGCGAGTCCGACTCGCACTTGGCCGGTTTTTTTTATTTGTCCTGGACTAGGAATTTCTCCTGTATCACGGGTACGTATTCTAAGCAACATTAGCCAGCTCTCAGTTAGCCGCAATTTATGGGTTGCCAGGTGTAAACATGGCAACTGGCAACCCATAG
This sequence comes from Orthosia incerta, assembly GCA_948252205.1. Taxonomy (NCBI): domain Eukaryota; kingdom Metazoa; phylum Arthropoda; class Insecta; order Lepidoptera; family Noctuidae; genus Orthosia; species Orthosia incerta. Next base: position 43,608,327 of record OX411741.1, read on the forward strand.
ATTGCGGCTAATTGAGAACTAGCAATGTTTTTTCCTTATTTTCTTCATCAGTTTAAAAACTTATTTATCTGGGGTTAGCTATCAAACATAAATTACAATTTATCTAAATCAGGTAATTCAATAACATCAATAACATTCAGCAATCTTTTCTACTATAAATTAACATTAATGAAAATTAATTATTATAAAAACGAATGCACCTGCAGATTTTAGCAGTGGGGTCTTGGGCTATATGTAAAGGAGCTCAGTCACATGCATTACTGGTGGGATTGATTGATACATACTGGCAACATTAATCGATAGACGTACTTGCACTTAACTGTATACAAAAGCGTAAACCACATTGATTGGCGCAGCACACTGCTTTTGCACATTCAACACAACCACCACACATTAGTGATCTTTCATGGCCCGCCCATCCGTAATCCAGCATCCGAATCCTCGCGCTGGCAGGTCTCAGCTGCCTGCAATTCCACAAGGGTTACCGGCTACCCGGCTAGATCCCATTGTAACGGGCTATTCCGCAAAACATTCCGAGTTTGAAGGCCCGGTAATCTCGCTAATCCGCAACAAACCGCACGTACACAACTTCTAAATCTGATTTGACCCCTACAATATCTAGCTATATTTGTTCTCAACGACGACATACAGCTGTGTTAAGGGACAAAGCCTCATTGTCATATTAAAGTAGATCGGAAGGACGGAAGACGCATGATTTTCAATTTAATATTTGCCCTATAAGCCGGGTCAAAAGGCCCTCTGTGATAAGTATATTGAATGCTTTCTGTAGTCATAATAGTTCCGTAACATAAAATCATGTTGGGGAGTTAAAATTGTACCCTATCGAGGAAGCGGGCTTACATAAGTTCATATTATGATGATCGTACGTGTAAAATGAGGAGCCTAGCGTAGTCTTGCTTGCCTTTAAATAATGTTAGCGTCTACCTACACTAACACCCTGCAACACCCTAAAAAACCAGTAAATTTAACACTCGTGATGAGCTGGACCGGAATAGTACACAATAAGCCAATAAATCGTTACGTCTATTGTTTGTACGGAATGTCAGCGTCATTACGTTTGCAGATAATTGAAAACCAAACAATGTCCTGTTTCATTATCAGCTTGTAGAACTTGTCTTGGTGAGCAGTAGTGGCCCAGTGGTATCGACGGCGACTTACAAATTGTAGGTCGTCGGTTCGAGCCCAAGCAGGCGCTTTACTTTGTTTAAATTATTTTATTACCACTGCTCTCAAAATGGTGAAGGAAAACATCGTGGCACGTGGCATCCACCAACCCGCACTAGGCCCGCGTGGTGGATTACGGCCCATTCCCTCTCACAGAGATGAGACCTGTGTCCCAGCAGTGGGATCATCATGTGTCATTTAAGCCTAGAATCCGGAACTATTATTTGTCCTCTCATACATAGCTCGGTCTTCGCCATTTATACTAATACTAGCTGACCCCCGCGGCTTCGATCCCGTCAACTGGCTACCTACCTACCTAACCTATTTTTTTATTTCCCGTAACTACCCTACCCACCTACCCTATCTACCCTACCTACTCTACCTACCCTACCCTACCTACCCTTATACGAATGTAACCTGTAAACTTTTGTTTCTACCGGCGCCGGCGATCTAATTAAAACATAAAAGCTGCTATTGTGAGTCAATCTTAAAAGATAGACATATGCTGTCGCGGACTTTTTTTTAAGAACTTTTAAAGAAGAACAATTCCATCATACATTATATTGGCGTAACTTAAACCGTTTACGCAGCGCACGCAACGAAAGCTCTCAAAAAGGAATATTTTTGCCCGTTTTTGCAACATTTTTCATTTATGCTCGGCTCCTATTGGCCGTAGCGTGATGTTATATAGCCTATAACCTTCCTCGATAAATGGACTATCCAACACAAAAATAATTTTTCAATTCCAACCAGTAGTTCCTGAGATTAGCGCGTTCAAACAAACAAACAAACTCTTCAGCTTTATAATATTATAAATAAATATTATTATATATTATATTATATATAGTATAGATATATAAGTATAGATTATAAAAAGAAAAGATTTTTTTGTTTGTTTGTACCGAATAGGCTCTGAAACTACTGGACCGATTTAAAAAATTCTTTCACCAATAGAAAGCTACATTTATATTCCTGAGTGACATAGGCAATTCTTTTTATTCCGAAAACGGTTCATGTGGGGTGGTCCACGGGAGCGAAGCCGCGGGGAACAGCTAGTAGATAATAGTTATTATATTTAAATTACAGTCATTTAGAATTTGGTATTTATTATAATATTTATTAGTCTATTGTTTTAGAATTTATTTATGTGTTTTATTAGTTAGGTAGTTTATTAATATCCGACTTTAATTTTAGTTCATATTTTTATTTTGTACACCTTCCACTTTTGTGTCCATTTTAACCCAAAGGTTGACTGGTAGAGAATGCATTAAGTCGGCCTATGTATCACCATTGTACGTGAAGATTAAATAAATAAACATTAATGGGCTGATGATGATGATGAAGATAACTTATCGGCTTTTGTTTACTAATTTTCTAGGTGCTAATTTCCCCTGCCTCGTTGAGCGTGAGGTCAGGAGTGGTTCGATATTCGGATTGGGCAAAGTGTTATTGTGTTTTACATTCTGGAATTTTACAGTAGCAGACCGGAGCCTGGATTTCTGCTCGGTTGATAGAAATAGGCTCGGAAATATTACATGGGACTTAAACGTAACTGATAAAACCCTTTAGGGAATACATGCATACATACATAAACATGTCAACACGATATGTGTTACCTAATACCTAGTGTGTGTACATGTACTTTTTGTCATAGAACAGAAATTGAATTGCAAATTTATAATTAAAACCTTTTACGAACAATAAGTACTTACTACTCGTAATAAAACGCATACAACTGCAGTTAAACAAGTTGGCACTTCAGAACTAAAACGAAACAGTTCAGAATTTAATTTCATGTCCATTATTAAGGTCCCTTGTCAAGAGTACATACTTGCCCTCCAACCCTCTTCCTCTCCCCGTCCGCGAGAACCCTTCTCGTAATTAATGCCAAACTATGACAGGTAACACAACAATTACAATTATTATCATTTGTCGGTGATGTCGATCGTAATGTCAGCTATTATTTAATGAAGACGCTACTTTGACAACGATTAAGATCATCTTGTGCAAATATTAAATTAATGTTAGAACCGCGCTGCGATTGGCAATTATCATAAGCATAACATGACGCTTGGACTCCTCGAAAGGTTACGCAGTAGTGCATCTACAGTACTTACACCTAAACTTCATCAGTTATATTTAAATTCCATGGCTGGGACAAAGCCGGACTCCGGGCTGTCTGCTGAGTAATACCAGATTGAAAAACCTAATAAAACTGCCTGACTCCGTAATCGAACCTAGATCTTCATGCTTAGCAGTAGCGGTAATAACTTCATGATCAAATTTAACTAAGTGATTTCTGTACATCTTCTTGTAGGTTATTATGTAAGACAGCTAATGAATTTTATCAGGTAGATTAGGCATATATCTACAAGCTTTCTCATTAAATTCGATTAGTAGCCCTTAAGGATGTAAAGTACACTTTAGCGTGTACACATCTCAGGTAAGTATGTATCTAATCAGGTAGGATACATACTTAGGTGATTATTAAGCCATGAATCTTTCTACTAATTACGGAGGCAAAACTTGAAAGAAAAACATTGTTCTTTATGAACTAGGTAGTCCATCACGTCTGCTCTGAAGCCTGGTTAGCATACGAAAAGCACGTTACCAATGTTTGTGCCCCGACACATGTACCGAAGTAACGCCACCTGTACACAATGGCCCATCCTGGCCACACTTCAAACTAGTGCTTAGACAGACCTCTTGTACACATTGAGCGATGGCCGCTCGAGAGTGACCTAAGTGGCAGTTGTGTACAGAAGGCATAATATACGTTCGGCGGTTCGCAGTATTGTCCTGTTTTCCTTATATCTTCGCAATCTGCGGCAATCTTGTTCTAAACATTTCAGAGAAAATGTGTGCAGTGTCGCCTGTCCCCACTCTTACACGTCTCAGCCAACATTCTTTGTGTGTATCTTTTTACGAATCTCAAGTACGTTTCGCATCTCACACCTCGCATTGCTCGTGTAGTCGTGTTCCACCGCCTCACGTTCTCCTACTTCAAACGAATTGATTACTGCATTATGTAGCCATTCAATTCTGTGATGGGTTCCAAAATGGTTTATTCGGCAATCAATCTTATTAATCTCACTGAGGGACCAACAGTCGTTAAAGACTCCAAGCACCTCACACGTTATTCGGGACACATAATCTGGGATCCCAAACGGATGATATTCGCTCAATCGCTTTGTCCCAAATGAAGAAGTAAAACCGAAATCAGGCTCGTTAATACGCTCAACTCGAACATTTGTCTAAATACTTACGAGTGTGAACTAATAGCCCCTCTGTATAAGTTCCTAAAGCATTATGACGACCTTCTAACGTCTGACCCAGTTCGCTCAACACTTATCTTGTAAATCTTTTAACCAAAAAGAGAAAAAAATAATTACTTTATTCATCATTATTCAGATACTCTTCAAATATAATTTGAAAGCTTTTAAAAGCGCAAAGTAAGATTGAACATTTCGTTAGCTCGCTACTGTAAGATTTATACCTCTAAGTATATTGCAGCAGGCATTTTATAACTACCTTTTTGTTTTCTCCTTGCGCACGGTTTTAGCAACGTTGACTGGTAAATCAAAATTTTTTTTAAAGATTTAATACCTGCACTGTATTAGATGGCCAGACAATAAAACGAAGACTTTGCGAAGATACAACATATTAAATTAGTTATCTTTTACATTTTTTATTTTAAGGATTCCGTACCTCAAAGGAAAAAACCGAATCCTTATAGGATCACTTTGTTCGTCCGTCCGTCTGTCTGTCAAGACCCTTTTTCTCAGGAACGCGTGGAGCTCAAGCTGAAATTTATATCAAATATTCAAGTCTACTCTCCCATAAAGCTGTAAAAAAAGCAAACTTCTAAGCCAACGCAATCAAAAGATACAGCCGTTTATAACACAAATTTCCGACACTCGCCAAGGAATCAAAACCTGCAGGGTAGTTCCCGTGAGCTCAGGATCTTGAAATTTGGTACGAAGCAACGTTTCATAGCACAAATAAAGAAAAAATTGCGAAAGTTTTAAAATTTTAAATACATCATATAATAAGAATATTTTTATTAATTTTAAACTTACTACCCCTTTCCTCATGAACGCGTAAAGGTATTAAATTGAAATTCATATCAAATACTCAGGTCTATAATACCTTTAAGCTGTAACAAAATCAAACTTCTATATCAACGCAATCAAAAGAAATAGCAATTTAAGCGGAATTTTCAAACTCGCAACTACTCGCAAGGGAATCAAAACCTAAAGGGTACTTCCAATCGACCTAGAATTTTGAAATTTGGCATTAAGCAATATTTTATAACACATATAAAGGAAAAATTCAGAACACCTTAAATTTTTAGTTTCTTCACAAAAATTTTTTTTTTTTTAGTCCTGAATAAAGGTATATTTAAACCTCCCTCTAAAATATTAGAATCGAGTGCTGTAAGTATAGAAATGAAAAAACTAGAGCAAAACAAATTGGAACCATATTTACAATTTTTGCAAACACCTGAAGATAATGCAGTTCAAATTGTATTTCATAACGTGCAATCATTGCGCAAACATTTTTCAAACGTCATCATAGATCTCATTATTCATTCCTCCCATGCAGCATTGTTTGTTGAAACCTGGGGTGTGTTGTAGAGACACTTTTGACTGGTGACAACTTGATGGTTTTTGTGAGGTGTGCAGAGTCTGGTCCTGCTATATCTAATCCAAAGCCAGGTTGGGGATCTATCGCGTATGTACGTTACAATCTTAAGGATGCCGTAGGTTAGGTTAGGTTAAAACCCCCCCCGAATTGGTTCCCGCCTTGTCGTAGCGGGGGGGCTTAGTAGCCGTGGTGGCGGCAACCCACGGTGAAGCCAAGAGGAACCTTGGCAGGGGCCGCTCGTCTAGGCTTTTGGCGATAAGCCGACGACGAGTGGCCCAATAGTTGCAGTGCCGCGGGTGCCGCGGGTGCCGCTTGCAGCGGCATCGCAACTGAGCGGGCTGCGATGTCTGATGGGGGAGGCATCGCGGCGGAGTGCGGGGGGCGCGGCGGGGAGGAGTGTCGGTGTGGCTTCGGCCATTCTCCCTTACCTTCCTTGACCCAACCTGGTTAAGGCGTTGGTGACACTCGTATATCAGTCCGGAGCAGACTGTGTGGCTGCCCAGCGCCTGCAGGACGGCCATGCTGTCGGAGAGAATACGTATTGGGAACTTCCTGTCTAGAATGGCCGATGCGGCCAGGGTGATGCCCACACACTCTGCCTGGAACACCGTGTTGTGTGCCCCAAGTGGCACGGCTATATGGATGTTGAGATCCTCTGAGAACACCCCCGCACCTGAGCCATTACCTGTCTTGGCACCATCGGTGAAGATTCTCTACTCGTCTGGGCGTAACCCCTCATAGCGGTGGTCCTCATGGAGTTGGATCCTGTATTTTTTGTTAAAAACAAACTGTTTAGGTATCCGGTCACTGATTGCTGTCGTAAGAGGAAACTCTTTATTTAGGTCCTCGAGCCGAGCCGTGTGTAGTGTCGTTCTCCTACCCTAGAGATTCAGTGCCTTAAGCCGCACTGCAGCCGTCGTGGCCTCCTGCTGAATGAAAAGGTGGAGCGGAGGCAGATCCAGCATAGCCTCGAGCGCAGCAGTCGGGGTAGTTCTCATGCAGCCTGCAGGCCAGTCTTTGCATGCGTTGCAGTTTGTTCACGGCTGTACTTAACTTTGTGCGGGGCCACCAAACCACGGCCCCATAGGAGATCATGTGCCGAATCACCGCGCAGTACAGCCAGAGAATGAAGGATGCCGTAACAGATGGATCATGTAAAAGATATTATTTAATTAACCCAGGTGCTGCAAACGGCCATTATGAATGCTTGCATTTTGAAATGTTTAATGTCAGAGTGATAACTGTATATAGGTCACCAAAATGTCCAATTAATGTTGCAATAGAATGCATAAAAACAACAATATACGGCAGTAACCTCAATAGGTGTACTTCATGTTCTCTTCTGATTGTTGTGGGAGACTTCAATATCGATTTTAGAATGAATCCCCAAAATGGAATTTCCACATATTTTTCATTCATAAACATGTTTCCGTTAATAAACACTAGCACTACACGAAGTATACTATAGATAAAGATTTTTCGAACTTCAATGTTTAATGGTACTATTCATACCTATTTCAGTTACCATTTACAGATCTGGTTCAAATTTAATACTTAATTAGTGTTTTTGTACCAGATTTCTAAATAGTGACTTAAAATCTTTGTAAATAAATAACTTTGATAAAAAATCTTGCCATCATTCATCAGCAGACTTTTGCATGGCTGCTGCAAGGTTAGTGTAGGTATTTCAGTTAAATTATAAAATAACTGATATGTGTTAATATAAAATAAAGGCTCACTGATACGATAAAGAGACCTTTGTCTTTAATTTATGCTCCTCCAGCTTTCCATAATGTCATGTTATGGATTTCATTTTGCAATAAAAATACCATAACTATGACTCAATTGTCATGATGGGTGAACTTTTACTTATATACCTACAGGTATGTACGGAACTCCCAGTGCGCTACTCCGAATCGCACTTGGACGGTTTTTTATCAATCTTTTTACCATACCATGCATTGTCATCCAAACCAAACGTCAACATCTTAATTTACATATAATTTAATTAACCGATTAGGTTGAGGATAACTGCTTTAAAATTATTCCAAGATTTGACCCGAAAACACTTAGGTACATTCATACACACATTGCAAATTAAATAAAAGCTAGTAAGAAGAAAAAGCCAGTTAAGTTACCTCCTTGGACAACAGATAGACTAATAAAGGATATTAAACCTTTAAAGCGATATTTAATTAAAGTTGGGAATGTTATGCTCTCTTGTCGAGTGTATAAGTGTCTTTAGGGTCTATACTTACAGTAACAACTACTGCATCAAGCTCTCAATCTTTGTATCTGCTTTCAAATAAAACTTTTTTCCAATTACTTTCTGCTAAGAGTAAGGCAAGGTATTAAGGCAACTGCCTTGTCTGCAAATTGCAGCGCACTGGTATTTTATTTCTAAGAAATTTCATATTATTCCTATCAGTAAAACTTGATTTTCTGAAAAAACCTTATCGATATATTTTTTTAAGATACGATTGCGACTGAGCACTTCACCATGTTTGGCATTTTTAGAATAATATTGTTGGTATGAATATTGTTAAAAAAACCTTTCAAAGTGTAAACAAAATCTGAAATTTTCGTGCCATAATGATATACACACGCCATAGTCTACAATCTTATTTACAGTGTCTACAATAGGCATGCATGTAGGTACGTATGTAGGTATGTGAGTACATAAAACTACAGTGCTGCTTTATTTTCTTGCCGCAAGCATATCTTTTGGCCTAAGAAACTTATTGTGGGTTCATCTTGATCCCTGATTTCCCCCGAGACAGACAGAAATTCACTGCTTAGAGTCAATTGTGGTCAGTGCAGTGGAATACGGGTCAGCAACCTGCGAACTGGACCATTATGATAACGAGAAAATTATTGAGCTACGAAAACAATCAAAATCAGACAGTGTTCAATACATTTGCCAATTAAGAGTTGTCCTGCTGAAGTGGCTCGGTGAGATCATGGTTAAAACGTGATTGTGTTTGTCGACGCCGAGGTGCTCACAGCTCCCCCACCTCCACTCGACTCAATTCTCTCTCACCGCCTCCTTTTCGTATAAGAAATCTTTCCTGATTCTACATAAGCCGTAAATCCTTAAGACAGATTATTCACAAGCAAACAAATAAGTATCTACACCGGCTTAAAACATGTTGAAGTGAGTTATTCGAATAAAACACCTCAAATGAAGTATTTTAAAATTAAAACTTAGTTAAACAAACAACAAAGTGTATGATTCGTTTGTCAAAACCGGCCGGTCGTTTTATAATAAACCTGGAACCAGTAGGTCGGCGGGCAGTCGGCTGAGAGCTTTCCAATTAGCCTTCGAGATGGATCTTAGCCTGCTACGTATGGAAGGAAAACCAATTGAATTTATGTTGTAAACGCACTTATGCTTGAACGCTACATGGACTTACGAGTTAGTGCTCTTCGTGACCTGAGCAGTGATCTATTATTTTACGAATATGTGTAACTATAGGTATGGCACAAGGAAATTGAGGCAACAAGAAACCAGCTGCCGATAATGGTGTTGTAACATAAACGTCTGCTTTGTCGCCGATGACACGGCGGCGCGGCGTGCGACCTCCCCTCGCCCTCGCCACACAATATTACGAAACGACAAGAAAAACTTTTTTCCATTTATGTAGGACATGAACACAAGCCTACATGGAAAACTTATTTCAGCTTTGAGATACGTATACGTATCAGACACATATCCATCCTCACGTAATGGCGAGGGGAAATAGAAAACTTTCACGAATTTGTAAGATTCCTAGAAGAATACTGTAATGTAAAAAATAAAATAAAATCCCGATGGAGTTGTCCCGGAATTTTTTGTTAAACCCGAAAGCGGCGTGTTCATACATGAATAAGTACAATAAAGCGGAATGCATAAAAACGTTATTCAAACTCTTATAGTATCATATATGTCGTTCGTGATACACAATTTTCCGGTAGAATTATTTTACAGGCGTCCGCGTTTTGATCTTTTTCATAAAACTTCATTACCGAACTTAACAATGCACGTATTTTTCTTTTCTATTTTTGCTTTACTAGTAGACAATATGAAATACGTTAAAACGTGGACTTGAGTGAGGTATGCAGCGCCTCGCTTCGTTACCTGCAGACTAGTGTTTTTGCAGAGGACGGAAAAATTAAAGTGTAATGTCGCGACTGCTATAGTTTCAACAATGCGCTTCCATCTGCATGCGGCATTGTTCATAATTCCTCATGTTTTGAATTTAAAATTACAACGGAAAGTTTTAGTGTAGAGTACCTTCTGGCTGGAGGTATCTCTCCATCCCCGTCTCTGGAAGGCGTCTTATGTTAAAACACTAAGAACTAAATCTTGTGTACAAACATTCTGCTCGGCATTAGAAGTTGGTAGTTGCTCTAGTCAGTAATAAGTTACTAAAAGATTTTGTAATATGAAAATACAATTTCCACGGAGTTCGCCTTGTGATTATTCTGACCCGAGTTTGTTCATACAAATGTTGTTTTGTCCGCATTTCGAACCAAGCTGAAATATACCTATTTTATATCCATATAAATAAAACGCTGCGAAATAGTATCTCATTTCAATAATAATTTTGTTGGCTTCTATGAGTTGAGAATTTGCCCGAGTATCGCCTACTTTTACTTACACTTAGTGACTGTATAACTTTGTCAAAAGTAGCTTTGTCCTTTTCCATGTATGGTTTTGCTAACGCTAAGTGTTTTGTGTAAATAAATAATTATTTTATGCTTTCTCTTAGTAACCTTGCCCACTTATTTAAAGGAGAAAACGGCTGCGTTATAGTTTCGTGTGTCTAGTCATATCTTTGTTTACATTTGAGCTTTGTGTCCACGGGTGATGTTTTTTGGTTTTTCGTCGATCCAACCGTGCGGAATTGATGTTTGTCCTCGTATATTTTTGCCGTTAAAATTCAGAGCGTCATTACTTAGACCGAATATAATAAGTAGGGAAGACAAAAAAGGATTTTGCTGCAGTCAGAAATGTATAGGTCGATTTTAGATTCTAGTGAAACTACTGGATATGCCGCGTTCATGACAGCCAGATATTTTTTTTTTAAATGTCGATATATCCGACGGACATTTGAAACTAGTAGTTTTATGGATGCAAAGCCCAACGTGCTCTATATTCAATTAATTTCTGACGATTCACACGAATGCAATTCTGTGAATAAAAAACTAGACTTTTATTTCACTCTTTCAAAATATGGAAATCTTTTCATCCATACATGTGGCAGTCACAATTTATTTTATTGCCGTTTTCCGTGACTTGCAGGTACTTCGTAAATCAACTGGCTGAGAAAATAAATAACCTAGATGCAAGTATGCACCTAGAAGTTCTCAGTTCATCTGATCGAGTATTACAGAAAACCACGTAAGCGAAACCGCATTAGGTAAATATTTGAACGTAAGACAAACTTCATACCGGACTTTCGCGAGACTTCGGGCTGTCCGACTAAACCTAGAGCATAGTAAATTAACGCACATGTAGACACACTAACGCGTCTTATCTTTGTTAATTATAAATTACATTAAGTTCCTGAAGCAGAACTAATTTAAATAGGAACACTTCACAATTTCGGGGATAGATACTGTTAACGCAAATCTGACTTTCTATTGACTTAATCTTCAGTTCGATTAACTTCGGATTTTGTCTTTCCAATATTTCAAGTACAAGAAAACACAAACAGCTTCTTAAAGGGTTTAAATCCACACCCAAAAAGCTATGTATCTAGATTTTATATGGATTTTACTCTATAAGTTTCGTGAAAACAGACCTGCCTATGTTTTTAGAGATTTCACGGATTAGAGATTTTTAGGAACAAAAAATCGTCCCGCCAGGGTCTTATCTCCCTAAAAAATCGTTTCCCAGCTCCTTCACATCTGTCAGTAGCGACTGTAGTGCGCCCGGCCGACCAGAAGGGACTTTTCTAAGTTATTAGCGCCCTTTGAATGAAGTATCAAAATATTTCAAGACGCGTGTACTAATTCTGCGATGATTTAGAACGTATCTCTTCATTATGATTCACGTGTCGTGATTACATGGTAACAAATTAGCAGTGACTTTCCACTAAGACTCATCGACTTAACGAACGTTTCACTAATTCATTAGTTACATATATATTTAGCGTAGCGAGATGGATCCACTTTAATGTGCCCGCCCTTTAATGTTAATGTGATTGTGGTATACGTACGTACATGTACCCGCTGTACTTGTAGCGTATTCGTATGCTTCATATATGCATTATGCAGGCTTCCGGAGCTCGGACTGTCTGATGGCATTACTGTACTTCACATATTATACTCGGCAAATGTTCTGCGGAAAATGAAATTGTAGTTAGCGCTAACCTACGAGCCGCACGAGAAATGAGGGATTTCTTTTTGCTTCACCCCTTAACATCTATTTAATTAAATCGTGGGATAAATGTACCTGAAAATACACTTAGAAAATACATGTGAAAGAATTCAGTTGTGTAGGTTCGTTGTAGGTAACCTAAAGCCGGTTTCAGCGGTTCTTAAAGTATTTGCAAATGTGCTACGATTAAGTTCATTTTTCAGCTGCGTTATTCTGAATATGCCCCACGCCCTGAGAAGGCCTGACGATTATTGCTTAAATTTGATTGTGGGTGTTAGTGTATGAGCTCTAGCACTGACCCGTATAGCCCTTGCCAAACTTCTTGGCCGCCCTGAAGTTGGTTTACCGGATGCGCGAGGCATGAAACGTTACTGTTTTTGTATGAGATTTTCTATTGCGCAGCCATTGTAGCCAACTTCAGGGCGGCCAAGAAGTTTGGCGAGAACTATACCGCCGTTGTCCGCCTATGTACAATTAAGGGTCAAAAATGCAGTCACACTCTACCAAAACAGCAGCTGCCATTTTTTTTGTTGGCCCTTACTTTTCAACATGTCACGGTAAGTAGGTATAATCTTTACTTTAATTGCTATACAAAATATTAAATTAGCTGTGGATAATTTAACTTCTACTACAAAAACTAGCCATTTGAGTTATGGGAGAGTAAGACCGCACTTATGACCCTTGAATGTACCTATAAGTTGCACGAAGTTTTAATTTAAAAAAAATAACCTAATCAACAATTGAATCTACTTCTTCTCCTAAATCTGTCCCTCACGGCTTACGGTTCCGAAGTCTATCTGAATTTAACGTTTAGATTTTGAAAAGGCTTCAAGGGTATATTTTTATCAACACACTTTATAGTCCCTACTCTACCTCTTAAGACGACGACTAACGCCAACGACCTTGAGGGAACAAAACGCGCACTTGTTTCACACCCGCGCGACCCAAAATTTAGTAGTTTTTTGTACTTTCCTTATTATTCTATGACTTAAAAAAAAAGGCTCAGGTCAAAATGTAGATAATTAAATTGTCTTTGAGATGGTGTCGATTTCATTAAAATACGCCCAGCGGTTTTGGTGTGATTGTCGAGTTTTTGTCCGTTTTAGACATAACTTTACAAATTAATTACACTATGTTATACGAAGAAAACTGAAAATTTGCTCCTCAGATCAAATTATTAAGTAAATAGTCTAATATAACATATATTTTTTTCAAAAAATTACGACTAGCCATTTAGACGTGATTCTCAATTTAAAATCAGCTACTCAAGGGAATCTGCGCCTTAAAGGCACGATATTAGGTGTATTTAGTGCTCGGCCGGATATGGCGGCGGGCAGCTCCCACCTATTCAAATTTTTGTGTGCCAAATTTCATCCAGATCCAATCAGCCGTTCTGGCGTGATTGAGTAGCAAACATACATCCATCCACAATTTCGCATTTAAAATATTATACTAGCTGATGCCTCCCGCGGCTCCGCCCGCGCGGTACCTCTTAATAATTTTTCACTCTTATATATTTGTTTACTAATTATTTATTATGTTTATGACATGTTATTTATTTTTTCGAGTAATTGTGTTGAAAAAGGTCGTTTGGTATATATTGGTATTTTATTCATTGCAGTTTCTCGGTCCATTACGGCCTCGACTTCGGATCAAGCGTCTATTCCACCTCGACAACAATAACAATTTTTGCCCACTTCTATTACAATGTAATATTTAAATCCTGCTAGCATGTTTTCCACCACACTAATCTGTCCATCACGCTCGATGTTGCCTATTATAAGGATTTCCTATTATTTGATATAAAATTGAATAATCTTTTGTGTTGAATGTCCAGCATATTACACATAAGAGTGGTTATTAATGTTTTCTATGGCTGCGCGGGCAACAAAGGCTTACTTTTCAATGAGAAATGAAAATTATATCCGGTATAATGCGTTGATAGGCTCGCATATTCATAATATCTTTTAAAGCGCTTATCAGGGTTTCACAAGTGTTTCATACCGATTTTTGCGAAATTATTTACACTTTTTAAGTACACGTTAATTAATGTGCAACTTTTAGGAATCATTCGGACTATCTCTTTAACCGATTTTCCAAGACTTTCTATGTTCGACTTTATGTTATTTTTCCACTATACTGCCCGGCTTCTACATGGAGCGACTGCCTTTCTGACGTCCAAAACCCAATAACTGGGTCAGATTTCAGGGATGCGATGGCTCTACCAGACAATTTTAGTACCTACCTACTATCACAAACGGAAGCATAGTGTGGTGGCCAAGAACAAAACTTGTCACTTGTAAATCGCTACTCACCAGGCTACAAAGAACAGTGTGTCTCGGCATCACGGGTGCTTTCAGGACAAAGCCTATCGCAAACCAAGACAAAGATACCTCAACATCCCTCCTCTGCATATGAGGGTTGAACTCGATCTAAGGAAGGCATTACATTGACTTGCTGTTGCTGCATGGGATGGCTGTAAGCCAAAGACTAACCATACAAAAGTCGATGGAAATGAAGACCTTGATCGGGTAACAAGCATGATATCCGATAAAATGCAAACAATGTGTGTCCACCAGAACAAGATAGTCTGGTGTGGTACACTGATGGATCCAAAATGGAATCAGATCTGTACCTGATTCCATATATTTCTGCTCTTATGTGCGGAAATATACGCCAAAGGTTACAAATGTAGCGAAAGCTTAGGGAAGGTGCCAACTGTATTCCAAGCAGAAACATGTGCCATAATAACCTGTGCTCAAGAGAATATAGATAGAGGAACCAAAGGTAAATCTATATATGGCATCCTACAATGTGGACTCCAAACTTGTTCTGGAATCTTGTTGTAGAATAAGGTTGATGTAGATTCTATGGCATAAAGGAATCTGTGGTAATGAAATGGCAGATGAACTGGCAAGAGAGGGCTCAGCAAATGATTTTGTGGGTGCAGAACCATGTGTAGGCATTTCGACGTCGACGTGGTGAAAGCTGTACTCAGGGATTTTGCAGATCACAGTCAACAAACACACTGGCTGTATAATATTTTATTTATTTTATTTTATTTGGGAAACAAACAGATGCAATAACAAACATAAGCATACAATTAGTTCAACACAATCCAGAAACAGTTTCCACAGATTAATATACAAGTTAATTAACCTAAGTGCAACAACAACCAGAAGTTCACACAGTTCAAGGTAGTTACAATTTAATATTATATTATTGTATATCATTATATCATATTATTTAAATTTATTTCATTAATATCGGTGTGGAACACTCCAAAACTGCCCGGGATCTACGTTCAAAGCATGGGTATGCATTTGGAATATGAGCAAGGGACAAATTCGCTACCAGCTGCTTTTACTGGCCCTTTGGAACCAACAACATGCTCATGAAGGGATCTAACCGCTACACCCCTTTGCAGGTTGTGCGGGGATCATACGGAACGCATGGAGTACCTTCTGTGCTCCTGCGATGCACTGGCTAGTAAGTGAATGAGTCTTCTAGGGGTAGGATATCCAAGACCAGAAGATTATAGGCTCATAACTCCTTATCTCGTTGGAAAACTCATGAAGGAGGTGCTCAACGAAATTGAGAAGGAGTAAATTATCTAGGGGACCCTAAAAGATCCCAATGGGTCGAAGTGTCCAAATTATTTCTCGGCCCCTCAATAAAATAAGATGGAGCTGGTCTTGTGATGGCGATGCAAGTTGACAGCTCTTCAACCAAGCAATATAGCACTATCCTGTTTGGGCTCATTGGATGTGTATTGACTAGTATTTTTACATGCAGGACCTACATTTCAATTCAAAAAGCTTGCTTATAAAAATACTACTACTATTCATGAACAGAAAAAAAAAACAATAATACTGCGTTAAGTTAGAACTTCCCTGCAACAGCGTTTAGCCGTGTTTGTGAACGTTTAAAGTTGGCGATATTTACTCCTTAAACTTTTAACTACATGCTTAGCGGCCACGGTCTAAAGAATCTTTGGCCCGTGTACACTATCAAAGGTAAAGCTAACTTCCGGCTACAATTATTTAGACGGCAAACTTTGAAAATTTTAAATACACATAATACTTACACGAGTTTTTGAGATATGCTGCTACTCAAACTACATACGATGGTAGATATTTGATTTTTGCAGAAGATTTAGAACATTTAAATATTCTTCCAAATTTAATGCATTTCGGATACATACCACATCCCGTCCGTATAGGTACAGTTCGATTGAAACTTAATGGTGTCACTGAACACACCGCGTGTCACTATGTAGTAATGTATTCATGTGACAGAAGGGTTGGGCGGGTGGGGCACTGCGCAGATATACATAACACTTCTCAGCCGCCATTAAGATTGAATCTACCTATATGCACTTAATTACAAAATATTTCGCCTTCAGTATCGACTCTCGTAGCAATCGTGGCTTAATTTAAACCAAAAAGTTACATTTCCCAAGTTATTACATCAATATTTTATTACCTAAGTTAATTACCTTTTTGTGGTAATAATTTTCACTTGTGAACCTTTTATTATTCAATTATTTGTACAATACCTACGTTACCGTTACGAACCAAACTTATAATGAGGAAAGTTGTGTTTGTTGGGGATACACATAAAAAGCTTTGCTACCCTACTGAATAGCCTATGACTGCGTTTATACTATTTATGGGACTCCATTGGTATCCAACGAGCCTGGATGTAATTATCGAATAGCTAAATTATTAATATTTTTAATTAAACGGTAGAGTCTCTGGAAGGTCTTGGGAGAGGCCCATGCCCAGCAAAGCGACAGCAACGGATAAACAAAACAAATTAAACACTTTACGCGCAGTCCGGACGAAAAACAAGATAGGTTCCTAAAACATTTTGTATTTTTTTAATAAAAATAGCTATTATTTTCCTTTTTGTAAGCAAGCTTATTAAGATACTCAATCAGCTAGTGATAACAGTTTTAAAACGGCCATATGGTGAAACGGTACAAAACGTAGTAGGTAAAAATAATAAACATGACAACAAAATTAATAACGCCAAATAAAAATGAATTATAAAAACGTTATTAATCATTATAAGTAAAAAATATTAGAATATTGTTTTCTGAAGTATTAATAACCCGCTGTACATTCCCCCTTTATTTTTCACGGATGACTGGCTTCATGGCGTTAGTTTAATGAAATATTGAAATAATGCAATATCAGGCAAGGACGCGAAAAATAAAATCTGCACAGGTAACACATTTGCCTGAAGAATTAAAGGAAATTATGCGCTATTATATACACATTTTCTTGGAACACATAGATTTATACAATAGGATCCTATTCAGAAGTCAAAACTATCGGCATTTCCATGCATATTTTTTCTGCTTGGTTGGTCAAATTAACCTCTATTTGTATGGAAATCATTGGAAGTCCGGTAACAGAATCGCAGCGTGTGGTGTGTATGTTTCCTGCGGACTTAATTGAGCTAGCCACATCGCATGAGCTCTTTAGTGGCATCAGTGTAGGCAGG
Organism: Orthosia incerta; assembly: GCA_948252205.1. NCBI lineage: Eukaryota > Metazoa > Arthropoda > Insecta > Lepidoptera > Noctuidae > Orthosia > Orthosia incerta. The sequence continues at coordinate 43,626,034 of OX411741.1, forward strand.
TAGTAGGAACTGCTCACTTTGTGAGAATTACCGTGGTTTTGTGCACGGCATACGAAACTTGCAGTATCCAAAGTTGCACAGTGACTCTGTATTTAGGAATGGACCTATTCTTTTTTGAATTTGTCATATCGTTTGTACCGATTGTATGATTGAAGGCGGTACTCTTTCATATTCGCTAGATGAATAGTCTGGCAGTGAATAAAACAGCCGGACAGCAGCGAGTCGCCCGCCAAGGGCTCCGTGTCCCTTGTCAGTAAAAATATTATTCCATTTTCTAAGCATAATTAGATTTGTTTGAGGCCGTACAACTAAGTTTGTAGGCATACAAAAGGGTTTGTTCTGAATACTAAAAACAATGCTAGCAACAGACATCGTTTTTTTTACTGTGTTACTCGTATGTATATTATTATATGGTATCTTTCCGGACATCTATCATCTTATGTTTAAAACTATAACGTGAACGGCGTCAAATCCATATCATCACACCGAGATATAGGAACAAAGAAGAGCATTGAAGAAAAAAATGAAACTACTTAAACATACTTACAGTTTTCAATTCAATCAAAACTGCCTGGCCACAATACAGCGACGATAGCGCTTCCAGACGCCGCCCGATATTTTGATACAATAATTGATGGTTTTTATACGTACATGCCTATAATTATGTCATGGGGTTTACTTTCCACTCGTTATTTCTATAAAAGTGTTTGAATCATTTTGTCAAAGCATTTTGTCTCGTGGCTCCCTGTGCGACGCACGGTGGCCTTAATGAAGTTTACGTCGCGTTTGCCAGCTGCCGTCCAGCACCTTTGTTTTTACTATGCACCCACACACGGCCTACGTCCGCCGAGCGTCCCCGTTTGCACGCTTTTTCATTAATCTCGGAATATTTCCTCTGGACGGCAAGCTTTTTGTGCACACAACATATGAATTTTTCTTTCTACTTCCGTTCTGCAACATCGATTCGGACATCACCCAAGAGACTGCGAAATTCTAAAGGGAATTCATTCGTTTGTATTCCAATATGCTTTTAAACTATTGTCTCGTACAAAGCATAAATACTTACTTATTCGATTATTAATAAAATGCCGAACACATCTCGTTTTACTAAAGTTGAATGTACAACGTAGAATAAAAGGCAATATCCACACTTATAGTTTACAACTCGACCACTAAGGGGCCAGCATTGAAAACTTCCCGAACGCCCGATATTGAAATCAGATAAACTTATTTTTATTGTCGCTCTATGGCTTCGTCGGGAATATATTGTTTTGTTGGCTAAAAACTTATAACATTTCGGCAAAATGTTACGTACATGTCTTTGAGTTCGCAAACTACTTCTACGCTACTTTGGATACAGTTCTGTTTGTATTCCTATTTTGGTGCTGCTTTTTTACAAAGTATGTTGCCCACATTTTGTAAATAAACTTTTATTGAGCAAAAAGTTCATGGAGACTATTAAAAAAAAAGAGAGATATGAAAATTATAAAGTAACTATGTGGCTACCCCAACAAACTTTTAGCAATTCTAACAGTGTGTAAATAAAACAGTAAGTACAGCTTTATTTTTTCATAATGCATGTTTCAAACCGTGACTGAAAAGGCCGTAATAAATAAAAAAAAGTTTGCAGTCCGTCGGTGTTTAAGCGGCAGTTTTAATATACCTACGTAACTAATTAAAAGTTTTAGACGTATTGTTCTTGCTACTGCAAGTTGCACACAAGAGCCTGTACGAAGCTGAGAACTAAATCTCAATTTGAAGAAAGTTTACTTGCCAATAGTCGGTAAATACTTGAGTGTTCAGGCTAATGTGTTCGATGCTGAAGATTGCCGAACTAAGCGGTTGCCAAATGCCTGGTCCCACACTCCGTCAGTATAGTTCTTCTGTTGAACACAAATACTTGTGCAGCATGCTTCAGGAGACTTACGTTCTTCTATTTTTATACGACTTGAACGTTATTTGTTTGATACTTACTTTAAGAAGCTGCAGTTGCCGCGAAGAATGCGATTCGTTCGCTTCTAGTAAATGTTGATTTAAAGTGTGTATCATATTCAGTGTATTCTACACGGCATAAAGTAGGTACCACAATACGTTATGTTAAGTGTATAAACAGGTCGAGAACAGTGGTGACCCAGTGGTAACGGCCGCGACTTACAAGTTATAGGTCCTGGGTTCGATTCAGGCAGGTGCTTTACTTTGTGTAAATTATATCATCACTTCTACTCTCAAAACGGTGAAGCAAAAATCGTGAGGAAACCGGCTTGTTTCAGAACCAAAAATTCAAAGACACGTGACACCTCGTGGCTAAATAATAGCAGCCGCAGGGTCGATCTTCAAGGTTTAGCAACACTTGGCGAGGGCGGTCCGTTTTGGGGTCCATTTTTACATATCAAGTTTCTTCCGGGCCTTGACAAGCACGTTAAGCCGTTAATCTCGGCTGTCATTTGAAGATATGTGACAGCCGTTACGGGTAGTCAGAAGCCTGCGATCTGACACTAGTTTAGTCAAGAGGTACCGTGTTACCCAGTTACTGGGTTGTGGAGATCAGATAGGCAGTCGCTCCATGTAAAACACTGGTACTCAGCTGAATCTGGTAAGACTGGAAGCCGATCCCAACATAGTGGGGAAAAGGCTAGGCAGATGGTGAAGTGTATAAACAGGCCGCCAACACAGGTGTAACTGTGAATAATTTTATCCACGCTTGTATGTATGGAATAGCCAAAAGAAAACACAGATTTTCCTACATTTACCAGTATATTAAAAAATGATTGATGTGTTTGATTGACGCCTAATGCCGCCCATCTGCCCATACAGATCGCACATCGCATCAATGGTCCCGTTTTACTTTGAGTCTGTGACTCGCGCCTAGCCGAACGGATAACAATAACATGTTCAGGATTTCATTACCGCGTCCCCGTCAATGGACAAAAACTCGCGGTTGATTTAACAAACGTAGTCCAGTCAAAAAGGACGTAACAGAGCCCTATGCATTCCAATGAAAACTTGTATTTATGGCTACAAAACTAAGTACTTAGTGATGCTTTTTCCAAGGCGGTACAAAAATTTCTTTACAATGCATGTCCTCGAAAAGAGCGTTTTCCAAGCAGCCAAACTGTGCGGCAAGTGTCACTTTTTTTACTAGTGCTTTTTACTTTCCTGTACTTTTTTAATTTTTAACTCCAACGTCAGCCCGCCGCATAGAGTTTTTGTTATTTGAGAAAAGTTTTAAAAATTAGTTAAGTAAAGATCATCATTCATATAAAAGGTAAAACAAATATAATACTTCATTTAAGGCGTTTTTAATTACTCTAGATTTAGATTTTGATCAATAAATTAATTTTAAATATTCATTAAATATGTTTGGCAGAATGAATATTTTACTCGTGCCTTTTTGCGTTACGACGTTACAGCTATTTGCACATGCGCAGTAGATATGCCCGAGCAACTATGAACTATTAGTTAATCTGTGGATATGCTGAGCGCCCTTGAATAAGCGTCATTTTATTAATTTCTTGCTTGGTTCAGATACATTTTTTTATTTCCTCGCACAATGCATAGTATGTAAAATGTTGTATGATACACGTGCGTAAGATGATTTCCAACTCGTGTCGATTTATACCACTCATCGGAAATCACCTACTTTCCGCACTTGTAGCATAAATAACTATTCTCGACGGTGGCCCATTGCAAAAAAAAACAACTTAACAACAAGTCCTTTATAAACTCGTGCTCACTGCAAAAGTCTTAGAATTCGTCTTTATGTGACGTGCACATACATGAGTCTTTTCTTGTCGGCCTCCTACAATATATGAACTTATCATTCTTTTAAAGAAAATTAAATGAAACAATGTTAAAGCTACCGTCCTACGCGGTGGCGGTAATGTTAATTCAATGATAAACTTACTAATCCGGTAACATATTACGTGTATACATGTTATCAGTTTGTATATTATCTACCCACATAATATCTATTTCCTTGCAGGGTCCTACACTAAGCCTTGGGTGCGGGGTATGAATGTCTCAGGACAAGGAGATTATAAATCTGTTCCGGATATCCAGTTGGTGATAATATGTCACACACACATTTGTTGGAGGCGAGCTCCTGGCGAAGCACTTTGCTAGTGTCGTCATTGAAATGTGTTAGGTCGGTGATGTATGGGGACACGTTTCAGCGGACAGCGATGCGATGTTGGCTATTAATATCATCCGCAGGTACCACTCTGAAAACCGGTAACAATCCTGCCACTCTCCGACGTTTCACTTTATTTTTCTAATGGAAAACATTTTATTTTCTAATAAAACTTTATGCTATAATTTATAATGGGACCACCGGACAATGGCGACAAAGTGATGGGAAAATGAAGGTTGTATACAAACAAAATGAAATGTTGTATTAAAAGGCTTTACGGAACAACCCCAATATAATATAATTTCAGACCGGATACAATCCACATTACTTTTATCAACGGATTTTCTTTATAAAACCAAATAAAAGCTTTCCATATTACCTATACATGTAGTTTCATAACATCAAAATGTTATATGTTTGATCAAAGGTCACGAACAGACTTAAAGGGAGGTGAAGGAGAGAACAGTCTGAGCTCATTGAATAGGCGAGCAGGGTTGTAACTAGACGGGATGTTGTTACCTCCCCACGCCACGTTTTGATAAAAATGGAGGTTCTAGGTGCGTAACGATCGTGTCGTCAGGCCTGACATCGAACCTGCCATTGAGCCAAACGATCCAAACGATCTATTGCCGAGCGTCCCGGAAAGGTTTCCACAAAACAGTTTTACTTTTGTTTTACAAATGACAACGGCGCGGGCGGGCTGCCACAAAACATGGGTTATCGTAAGCTGCGTTCGTAAATCAGTGACAGTACAAGTGCCGTCAAATTGTTGATCAACGCTTTTTCTCTGATTTAACATCCTTGCCAAATTAATAGGAAAACTCTCGTTTCGGTCTGTTTTTAAAGCCTTCATTCCGTTCGCTGTTCACAAAATATGAACACCGCCACCGACTTGAAATAGAAACCGACGATATTGAATTGGAAAAGGTTAGTCTAGTTCGATTTAGGCTCGATTCGCCTCATTTATTCAAGACTGCAGACTACTCACTACCTGTTCTATTTTTATTTGGCTCAGTTAAAACTTAGACTCGTGCACGAAGCCAGGAATGGTTACCTAGATAGCTGGGTTTTATTTAGTGTCGGTGATCAATTTGGTTTTCAATCTAGACCTCATAACTGTCAGGCTCAGTTGGGTTCAATAGAAACGTGTTACAAAGTTTACAAAAGAAGGGTCTTTTTTCTAGACGCGACCAAAAATATAACAAAATGTGGCCATTACTGGGTTGTCAGGATTGAATGCTGACGCGGCTGCGAGACCGCAGTTGATATCGCCGACCATGTGAAACTTTGTGTACCTACGTGTGTACTTATATAAAGTGGCGACCATATTAACCACTGCTCCCGTTTTTTATGATTAAGCTAGCTGTTTTATGGGGTCATTGGTTCACTTAAATTTAGCTATGGGACACAACTTTAGCTATAGAAGTTATAGTTATACCTACTTTAAATTAATGAGCAATAGGTCTTGAAAGATAGACTCTTGTCAAATAAAAATTAAAGTAATTTTCATCACAATACCCTTGTTCCCGGGGAATCTTCAAAGCCAAGGGATGTTCTATTATTTGGCTAGCTATCTCTGATAGAGTCTGGTACTTTTAGTACCTAAGTACTATAATTGTATTAAACTTAAAACACAACAGTCTTGCAATACATTTAATTATGCAATTTTTCTTTTTCGATACCGAATTCGGATTGATACACACGAGTGTATATAATTTTTGCAAAATTCATTACCGCGATGTACGTTAATGCGATAGCTTTCTATAGCAACGTTCATTGTTGCGAAAGTTCTTTATTGCGATGTACGTTACTGCGAAAGTTTACCATTGCGACGTTCGTTGTCACGAAAGTTTTTTTACTGCGATGATTGCAGTTTCGATAACACGCTATTGCAATGTAGGTCATGTAGAGGGGTTGCTGATACCTACTGGTGATAGTGGAGATATTATATTGTTGAACATGATTAAAATATTAATAAAAAGACTTGCGATTGGAACAAAAAAAAAACAACGAAAACAACATTCAGACAACGATCGTATCAATGGTAAGCTTTCGTAGTAACATACATCGCAGTAAAGAACGTTCGCAACAACGAACGACGCGATAGTAAACTTTCGCGTTAAAGTTCATCGCGTAATGAACGCAATAATGATTTACAGTCGATGCACACAAATACTCGATACACACAAATAACTGTTACGAGAGGATAAACGAAAAAGAAACATATTTTTCATCGGGTCGATTTCATAAAATTTTAATTGGTTGGCAAATTCAGATGCAATGGAAATATCAGCCCGATATTATGAAGCCGAATATGGAAGCAAAAAATAAACGAATCGGCAAAATATCAACAGCAATCGAAGAATTGTACCTGTTAGCGGCATTTTTTTCATTTCCTTTAATGATTGTAGGTAGCAGTGTGTGAAATCGTTACATGACAAAACACGTGTTTTGATTGGCCCATGATTTTTGAAATTGATCAACAATGTGTGACAAGAAGCTGTGATAAAAGGGCATTGTGTCAGCGTTCAAGTAAAAAATATTATGGATGGAACACATAACAATTCGATAGCGCTAATAGTCAATCCCGCAGGCATGTTACGTTTACGTATCTTGCAAGAGCAAAACGATAGCGATTTTTGCGCAATAATTGTATAGGAACTACCCTAACTACACTGTAGGTAATTCCGACTTTTATAATATAAAAGCGTTTGATCGTGCGATTGTTGCTGATTGCTATTTTTACAAGCTTTTATTTAACTTGCAATGTATGTATGTATGTAAGTGTGTTCGGGTCAAATCTTGCAACTGAATTTTGAAGCAGTTATCCTGCACCGATTATAAGATGAAATTTTGCATACACGTTTAGTTTGGATGACAGTGCTTGGAAGTGACGTCATTCTAAATCCAATATGGCGGACGGCCCAAGATGACGGACTAGTTATATTTTATGCACTGCCATGATATGGGTATCAAATGAAAGGGTTTTTTTGAGAAGAATACAAAAAAGCTTATTTTAGAAAATGATTTTTTAATGAATAATTTTATTTACGTAATAAGCGTCCATACATTTTTGACCATCGCTTTCCCCTCGCTATCGCTTGCCACTTGTTTAGAGCTTGTGAGAGACAGGGACATTCTGTGCATCTGAATGTATACGTCACTGGTCTGGGTTCGCAAACTTACGCTTTGAATTTTCAGCGACAGGCCTTGTAGGGCTTGGCTTTGTAGACGCAGTCCTACCTTGTCTGGCTCCTTCAGAGACGACAAGGTGGCGTGGTTTTGAGGGAGAGCGCACGGTCGTGTAGATCCTCAAGGCAAGTGTGGTGATTTCCTTCTCGTGGTTGCCGCCCTGTTTTTGGTCTAATTCCCTACGAAATAGACGTAACTGAAATCACCGGGCGAAGTATCACAGGGGTGGCGAGGTCATGCTCCTGGGTGTCCACCATTGAACAAGAACGATGTTGGACAGTAATGACCTCCTGCGTGTTTATGCCGTGCGCGGGGACCCGTAAAGAGGGATGAAGGGATCCTGGTGGTTGAGTGGAGCAGGGTTGCACACAACACGCCACTTTGGCCTGGATTTCCTTGGACACGGGAGGTTGTGGGAGTAGCTTACCCACGATCAATCGGCTGATCTCTCCTTCTGAGGGTATAAGCGAGGTGCGTGGGGTCCACTGATGTCGTCTTCGGACGGCTGAAGTGGTGGTGAAGGTCATGCTGACGGTGTAAGGGAGGGCTGTTCTGTTCAAGCCAGCCCAAACGAGCACCTGATGTCGCACTGTAAGCCAGCCCTGCGTACCTATATCTCGATGGTAATTCTAACGGCCCACCTTAAGTGGTGGGTCGTTCCCAGTTGCGGGCTCGATGGAGGGTGGGAGCCGGAGAGATGAAGTTTCTACGAAATGTATCATGGATTTTATTAAAGACTTGACTACATTAGGGGTGGTGTCGGCGAAAGCCGATAACACCCCTGCCCCTGGACCTGCGGTTAACTCCGCGGACTCCAGCGCGGGTGCCCCCAAGGTGGTAGTGAAAACTGCTGGCAATCCTCCGGCTGCGGTGAAAACCGCAGTCAGGAGTGCAACTAAGTCCCTTGGGCAGCCTGCAGCGAAAGCTGCAGGTCCCAGTACGGGTAGAAAAAATAAGCGGGGTGCTCCTGGCACCCCGCGTGTCCCTGGACCCGCGGCTAAGGTCGCGGAATCCAGCGTAGTATCCAGGAGCCTTGCGGCTCCTCTGACCACATCCTCCGGCGTCGCTGCCTCCTGTAAAACGGTGACTGCTGGCGAACTCGCTGGTGAGGCTGCCCTAACCTGGCGAGTGCAAACTCGTAAGGGTAAGGGCAAGGGCAAGGGCAAGCGTAGAAATACTCAAACCCCTGCCCAAGCCAAGGACCCGGCGAGTGCGTCTGGACCTGCTCAGGGCGACAAGCCCATGAACAGGAAACAGCGACGTCAGGAACAGAGACGAGGCAAAGCAAAGGCTCCAATCAGCTTCTCGAAAGGGAATAGAGACCAACATGTGCCGGACACAAGCCGCTCAGTGGCTGACAGACCAGCTCAGACGGCGACCTCATCGCGGCAGACCGCTCGGGACGGTCAGGTCGGTGCCAAGCGGGCCCTCAACGAGACCTTGTCACCTCGTGGAGAGCATAAGCGGCAGCGGCTTGATCGGTCCGGGAGGGCTGGTGGGATGAGCTACGCCCGGGCTGCCAGCGCTCACCTGTGCGTCGCGGTGACATGCGAACGCACGGGTGCCATCGGCAAGGAGGTGTCGGCCTTGGTGGTCAAACTGATCCAGAAACGGATCATAGACGAGGCTCTCTGTCCCACGATGGAGACACCTGAGCGGCAAATACCGTCCTTCACCGCTAAACCGCAATTCGGCAGCGGCGCGCTAAAGCTGTGGTGTAGCGATGACTTCACCTTGGCTTGGCTGAAAAGGACGGTCCCCGAATTGACCCTCCCGGCTGGCACCTCGCTAGTCGTGAAGGCACAATCGGATTTGCAAAAGACGGTACGCTGTGGTATAGTTATACCGGACGACAGTGGGGTGTACCAGGACCTGAATATCGCAGCTAGAACGCTGTGGTATCAGAACCCATGGGTGGACATCAAAAAATGGGTGGTGATCCACTCAGATAGGCAGAAGACGTGCTGGTTCGTGGTGTTGGGCGTCCCCGAGGACCACATACCGGTCTTGATGGGCGCCGAGCGCAGGCTGTCATTCGGCCTGGGCTCGGTGTACATCAAGTTCCGGGGAGCAAACGGAAGGTTTGCGTGCGTCCCTCGGGGCTGGTACCCGATCACGAAGCAGCTCGTCAAGGACGACAGCACAGGGGAGAACAACCGCCTGCCTAGCAACCCGGAAGCTTCTGCGGCCGACTCTGCAGCAACTGCAGAGAAGGTGACCCCTGACGATGACTCGTCCAAGGTCCCTCTGACGGGCGGGGAGCTGGACGACTTCATACTGTCGCCAGTTTCTGGCCCGTCGGAGGATGACCTCATCGAGGGGGATGCTTTCGCGGGATTGCAACTGGAGGAGGAGGAGGGACCCACTCATGATGGCGACCCCTTCGTCCGCCTGTAAAGTTGTGCAGGCAAACCTCCACCACAGCCAGACTGCGACGGCTCAACTACGCAAGTGGCTGGAGGTACAACAGACTGCCATCGCCTTAATCCAGGAGCCGTGGATTAGGGGTGGCCAAATCAGAGGACTATCCAACCTTGGTGGTAAGCTCCTTGTTACCTCTAATCATGAACACCCTAGAGCGTGTATCTTTGTTACAGGTAACCTCAAAGCACAGCTTCTAAATGATTTCTGTTGCAGAGATACCTCTGCAGCTAGGCTGTACATGCAGCGCGGTGCCACTGATCTGCCGATTGTCTTCGCCTCGGCCTACATGCCTGAGGCGGAGGCACCGCCCCCACATGACCTCGCCCGCCTTGTAACCCACTGCGAGACCAGCGGGGAAGAGGTCATCATTGGGACCGACGCAAACGCACATCACCCCCTATGGGGAATGGAGGCGCCCAATGAAAGAGGTAAGGCATTAGTGGACTACTTGTTTACAACTAACTTGTCACTACTAAACACAGGCGCAGAACCAACGTTCGTAACGAGACGCAGTCGCACAATTATTGACCTAACTTTGGCGACGGAAGGCGCAGCGGCGATCACTGCTGGGTGGCAGGTCTCCAAAGAGGCCTCCTGCTCGGACCACAGATGGATCCGCTTCGATATTCAGCTCTGTGTAGCACCTACACGTCCCTGGCGCAATCCGCGCAACACGGACAGAGCTATCTACAAACGCACCCTACAGTCGAAACTGCCGCCCATTTGTGAGGCGCGAACTATAGGGAACGAAACGCGTTTAGACATGCAGGTTAGTCAACTTACTGATTCACTGATAAGCAGCTACCATACCGCTTGCCCTTTGACTGCCCCGCGCAATACACCGGGCAAACAACCCTGGTGGGGAGCGGAGTTAAATCGCAAACGTGGAAAGGTAAGAAAGGCCCTGAACAGGGCCATGAACACAGGCACGGATGAGGACTGGGACACCTACTACGAGGCCAAATCCAGCTATAAAAAATGCATCAGATTCAGGCGTACCGCAGGATGGCGTAAATTCTGTGGTAACATTGAATCTTGCCAAGAGGCAAACAGGGTAAGGAAAATAGTGGCACAGGAGCACACACCCGAGCCTGCCACACTCCGTAAACCTGACAACTCACTCACCACGTCACCTGCAGAGGCCAGACGCGTCCTGATAGAAACCCACTTCCCAGGTAGCGTTATTGCACAGGCAACTGACTGGCTAGACACCACTCAGGTGCCAACAGATGACGACTGGCTCTACGCATACAAAATGATCACGATGGAGAAACTACAGTGGGCCATCCAAAGCTTCCATCCTTTCAAGGCGCCAGGTCCAGATGGGGTTTTCCCTGCGCTGCTGCAGTGGGGAGGCACGTCTGTTGTAGAGAGACTGGTGCCACTAATGAGGGCGTGCCTGGCCTTCAGGTATGTACCGAAAGGATGGAGAGAAGTGAAAGCGATATTCATCCCTAAGCCAGGCAAAGGTGACTATACTAACGCCAAATCCTTTAGACCCATCAGCCTGACCTCGTTTCTACTTAAATCAATGGAGAGACTGTGTGAAAGGGAACTACGAGATGGCGTCCTCAAGGCATTACCTCTCCACGGTAACCAACACGCATACAGCTCGGGTAAGTCCACGGAATCTGCTCTCCATTTGGTGGTAGGCCAGATAGAGGAAGCAATCCATCAGAAAGGTACATGCCTGGGCACTTTCATAGACATCGAGGGGGCCTTCGACAAAACCAACTTCTCCAGCATAGGTGCTGCACTCTCCAGACACGGAGCAGAACAGGTACTAACTGACTGGATAACTAATATGTTAAGCAAACGTGCGGTTCGGCTGGAGGGTGAACAAGAACTGGCCCTTATAGCCAGGGGCTGCCCTCAGGGAGGGGTGCTCTCCCCTCTGCTGTGGAATCTGGTAATCAACGATCTTATCACCAGACTCAACGAACAACGTTATTACACAATAGGGTATGCAGACGACCTCGCAATTCTGGTACCTGGGAAGGTGACTGGAACTATCTGTAACCTTACTCAGCAAGCGCTTCGCATAGTGGAAAGGTGGTGCAGGGAGTATGATCTTTCAGTTAACCCCTCTAAGACGGTACTGGTCATGTTTACTCAAAAAAGAGTACTAGGCCCTTACCGCCTACCGAAGCTGTTCGACACTGAACTCCTGCTGTCCAACGAGGTCAAGTATCTTGGGGTCATTCTTGACAGCAAGCTAAACTGGAGCAGTCATTTAGACAGCAAACTTAACAAGGCGTGCATTACCTTCTGGCAATGCAATAAAATGATAGGCAAGAAATGGGGCCTGTCCCCCAAAATCATTCTCTGGCTGTACTGCGCGGTGATCCGGCCCATGATCTCCTATGGGGCCGTGGTTTGGTGGCCCCGCACAAAGTTAAGTACAGCCGTGAACAAACTGCAACGCATGCAAAGACTGGCCTGCATGGCGACGACAGGCTGCATGAGAACTACCCCGACTGCTGCGCTCGAGGCTATGCTGGATCTGCCTCCGCTACACCTTTTCATTCAGCAGGAGGCCACGACGGCGGCAGTGCGGCTTAAGGCATTGGATCTCTGGGGTAGGAGAACGACACTACACACGGCTCTGCTGGAGGACCTAAATAAAGAGTTTCCTCTTACGACAGCAATTAGTGACCGGATACCTAAACAGTTTGTTTTTGAAAAAAAATACAAGATCCAACTCCATGAGGACCACCGCTGTGAGGGGTTACGCCCAGACGAGTTGAGAATCTTCACCGATGGTTCCAAGACAGGTAATGGCTCAGGTGCGGGGGTGTTCTCAGAGGACCTCAACATCCACATAGCCGTGCCACTTGGGGCACACAACACGGTGTTCCAGGCAGAGTGTGTGGGCATCACCCTGGCCGCATCGGCCATTCTAGACAGGAAAGTAAAGGACTTCCCAATACGTATTCTCTCAGACAGCATGGCCGTCCTGCAGGCGCTGGGCAGCCACACCGTCTGCTCCGGACTGATATACGAGTGTCACCAACGCCTAAACCAGGTTGGGTCAAGCAATAAAGTAACCATTCAATGGATCAAGGGACATAGTGACTCCCGAGGCAACGATGCGGCGGATGAGCTCGCGCGTAGGGGGTCCAGTATGGCGGCGGTTGGTCCGGAGCCAATCGTGCCTATAACATTTGGCTACCTCCGCAGTCTGGTAAGGAAACGCACCAAGGAGCAACACCACAAATTGTGGATTGATCACAGTGAGTGCAGGCAGTCCAAGGAGGCACTTCCCTCTTTGGATGGTCGTTTTACGCAGAAGGCCCTACGTCTGACGAAACAGCAGTTGCGAGCAATCACAGCTGTAACGACTGGCCACGGGACTTTTTGTCTTAGGGATTACGGACAGCCCGCTGTGCAGGGCATGCATGGAAGAGGACGAGACAGCATCGCACCTGCTTCTAAGCTGCCCAGTAATCGCCGGTTACAGGGCCAAATATCTCGGTGAACCAGGTACCGTACAGGAGGTAGTCAGCAACACGAAGGCGCTGTTGGCCTTCCTCGAGGAGCTGGGATGGATCGAGTGAGAAAGTTGGTAGAAGGTTAATTCCCACCCGTACGCAAAATACGCGCTTAGTCGTGGAGTTGCGGAAAACAGCCCGTTTTAACCTAACCTAACCTAACCTATGTATACGTCATTCCAAACATTTTGAGCTTTTGTTTTGACAATCGTTTTCGCTTATATTTAGTTCCATTTTGGAATTATGACAGCTCGAACTTTGTTGCGGTATTGCTGTTAAACTGTAGCCAACTGAGGATTAAGCCACTACCTACACAAAGAGGTTCAGTGGAACAACGCCTCATCAAAATTTGTGCATAATCTCATTAGTTGCTCGATTGCTTCTTACAACAATGTCATACTTGTCCACAAACTAATTAAGGGATTTTGTAAATTACGAGGTTTTAAGCTGTGTGTGGCGTGCCGAAACCTACTGCTTTGCGTTGAGGTATGGAAGAGAAATTGGCGCACAATTAACAGGCAAACAAACACATATCTGCCTTTTATCTTACTAATATTATATGTGAAAGTTTGGATGGATATGTGGATGTATGTTTGCTACTCAATCACGCCAGAACGGCTGAACGGATCTGGGTGAAATTTGACACAGAGACATATTCTGCCGTGGTATAACTAAAATGCCGTTATCCGACATCTGGTCAATTGTTAACTTTAGATGCTATATTAATGAGAAAAGATATAAATCGATCTGTGTATGCGAATTTTGAATACCTTGAATAGTTTTGGAAATTCGCATACACAGATCGATAGATCTTTTTTTCTCATTAATCTAGCATCAAATGTTAACAGTCGGCCAGATGTCGGATAGTGGCATTTTAGTTATACCATGGCCGTATTATAATCTGGAATATCACATAAGCTACTTTTCACGCAGGCGAAGCCGCTGGCAGAAGCTAATAATATCTATAAATCCAAATTCAAATTATATCTGCAAAAGTAACTGTGTATTTCTGTTTTTATGTTTGCTTGTCACGTTTTTACGCCTAAACCGCTGTATGATTTTTGTTATAGCGATTAATTGAACCTTGTAGACATTGGGTACTTATTATCCCGGGAGTACGCTTCTTGCGATAATTTCAAACTTTTATGCGGGTAAAGCTGCTGGCAGAAGCTAGTTTTTTAATGAAAAATAAGCTTAAGAGATAGAATAGCTTCTCCAAGTGGTTTCGCCCGCGTGATAAGTGTTTCATCATCCCAAGGAAACAGTATACCGGGATAAAATATAGAAAGATGGCCTACGTGCTATTCCAGACTAATCTATCTTTGTGGAAAATTTCATCGAGATCCGTTCAACCGTTCTGGCGTGATTGAGTAGCAAACATACATCCACATATCCATCCAAACTTTCACATGTATAATATTAGTAAGATCTGCAGACTACGGTCCTAAAGCCACATTGTTATAAAAAAAATGTCAGACATTGCTGAAATCCATCACAGTACATGAACTAATGAACTTTACTTTCCCACTCAATTGCTAACGAATGTGGACATATTAATATCAGCAAAGAGAGAGCCACCAATAAAATAATGTGTGTAATAAATCGAGCTAGGTGTTTAGTGGGTATCCGATATTAATTTACTGAGGCAGTCCATTAAAACAAATGGCTCAGTATCCATTCCAGTCTGTTTAGTATTTATCTCGGAGAGGTGCTAGTATAGTATGATCCAATTAAGGTCCGATAATGCATCGAGCGGTGCAAATGATGCCAATTAGTTATCACAACAAGCTTGGCCCGCGATTCCAGCCGCGTAATAACGAGCGTGGTGTAACTTTACTCAAGTTCTAAGGCGTTTGAAATTACTACTGATAGCTGACGATATATTTTGTCAGGTTACGTCACCATGAAAAGTTCAAACGTATATTTTACAGTTTGTTTTTATAAATGAGGTGGACAGCAAGGAGATTTTCTGAAAATATTTATTTTATCTCGTTTTTCATGTCGTCTCGTTTCTTTTTGTTGTCATTCAAAATATTGTACAGACAAACATACAACAAGTAAGTGGTTAAATATATCCACTTAGCATTGATACTTAAATAATTAGAGCAACATATTGTTAATACTTATAAATATTCAAAGTAAAATAATTTATAGTCTACCTATGTTAGTTTGTGTATCATGGTAAATATTTATGCTACAGAGTCGTACGTTCCTTGTACGATTCTTGTCACAATTTGTAGGTTTATTTTTCTTATGTAAGTCAAATAAGTGAGCTAGGAATATAAACAGCGCGACCGACTGCGACCCGATCGTATCCACTTCCGAGATGAGCGCCACTAGAACCACAAATATTTTTCCTTTCCCCTCACAATTTGTTCGCACTTTGTGGTAATCCAGGGAGGTAACACTACAATATTACCTATCTGCCCCCACCACGAGTTTCTATCGCCCTTTTTACTGCAATGACAAATAGCTAGATTCACGTATCCATCACTTAAATAATTCTCAGACTCTTTCTGCTACATAAAGGAAACGTACTTTTAGACAAACTTTGGCGGAGAGATGTTTCGCAAACTTATTACTAAGTTTCCGCAGCTATGCTCTTTTGCGTTACCTAGCGGGATTCTCCGTTTCTAGTGTTAAATAAAAGGACTGAAAGTAAGCCGTCCGCAGCTGAAAACCAGGCACAATCATTTCCGTGCTTATTTATTTTTGTCTGGAAAGCTTTAATAAAAGCACATCTGCCGTCAGCAAAATAAAGTCTTTAAATGAGACGGGGTTTGGAGAGCTAAGCAGCTAGACTTCGTAGAGTCAACGTCACTTGTGCACTTGGCTGAAGTGCCGAGCTTTAGGCGGTACGACTGACTGCACTCTTTAATTGAATTAAATCTGCCCTTACCTTGCTTCACACAAAGGCTCCTCGTTTACTACAGTACTAGTACTTAGTCTAGTAGAGGGTCCCGAACAAAAGATCAAAAGACTCGCATTCATACCTCAAGATATAATAAAATAACGTCGCAATAGTATTAAAATGAAATATAGGATTACGAGCCGAGTAAGGAGGTGTAAATGGCGGGTGTTACAAAAACTTTTATAAGAACGCTACATTTTTGTGACGCATTACAAAGGTACAGTTGTAAAAACGTTGACGAAATTACTGAACAAAACGTAACAAATCGCTGAGATTTATACGGATTAGAGGAGGTTCAAGAGTCGCCATAGTTAGCGTCACCAGGCACCACCGGAGATTACTTTGTTCTAAGAGCATATATTATGTTAGAACTACAGTGACGAGTGATGACGCAGTATGAATGTACCTATTGATAAGAGCATATATTATGTTAGAATTACAGTGACGAGTGATGACGCAGTATGAATGTACCTATTGATAAGAACATATATTATGTTAGAACTACAGTGACGAGTGATGACGCAGTATGAATGTACCTATTGATAAGAGCATATATTATGTTAGAATTACAGTGACGAGTGATGACGCAGTATGGATGTACCTATTGATAAGAACATATATTATGTTAGAACTACAGTGACGAGTGATGACGCAGTATGAATGTACCTATTGATAAGAGCATATATGATGTTAGAACTACAGTGACGAGTGATGACGCAGTATGAATGTACCTATTGATAAGAATATATATTATGTTAGAACTACAGTGACTAGTGATGACGCAGTATGAATGTACCTATTGATAAGAGCATATATTATGTTAGAACTACAGTGACGAGTGATGACGCAGTATGAATGTACCTATTGATAAGAGCATATATTATGTTAGAATTACAGTGACGAGTGATGACACAGTATGAATGTACCTATTGATAAGAGCATATATTATGTTAGAATTACAGTGACGAGTGATGACGCAGTATGAATGTACCTATTGATAAGAGCATATATTATGTTAGAACTACAGTGACGAGTGATGACGCAGTATGAATGTACCTATTGATAAGAGCATATATTATGTTAGAACTACAGTGACGGGTGATGACGCAGTATGAATGTACCTATTGATAAGAGCATATATTATGTTAGAACTACAGTGACGAGTGATGACGCAGTATGAATGTACCTATTGATAAGAGCATATATTATGTTAGAACTACAGTGACGAGTGATGACGCAGTATGAATGTACCTATTGATAAGAGCATATATTATGTTAGAACTACAGTGACGAGTGATGACGCAGTATGAATGTACCTATTGATAAGAGCATATATTATGTTAGAATTACAGTGACGAGTGATGACGCAGTATGAATGTACCTATGAGCGATTTTTTGGTAAGAATAGGAGATAAAGAATAATCATTAAACTAGTCCTTCACAAATGCCAATACAACCCACCGTCTTGCTGTTAGAGCATAGCACGAAAATATGGATCAAATATGCGGAATCGGGCGATTATAGCAAAAGTTTTAAACCTGCAGCTAGTGACTATGTTATCACGCAGAATCATATTTAAGGATAAAATCGCAGGTCCACCCCAGTCATCAGACTTTAATAGCTTTCTAATGATGAGGAGCCTGCATAATTAGTACCAGGAATACACAGCACTCAGGGACGTTGCGTAAAAGAATGGCATTTTTTTCATTATACAGACAGTTTTCCTAGAAAATTCATAAGTAAATTAATTTTAACACCAAGTTCAAAGGTCAGACTAAACTATGCGTACGGTTCACAATTTCCTTTTCATGAGACAAAATTTTCATTAACACACAGCATTCCTCGTGAATATATTCTGTCATTTAAATATTCAGATTCGTAATAACTTCGCGACAATGTCCATTATTCTATTAGTTAATAAACTAGGAAAGAAAAGTTCCGTAAAATAAGGATGCACTGCACTATGACTATAATATGCAAATATCTTTGTTATGAAGTCTAGAAAGACAATATTAAAATAGGAATTTAACTTGAGCTTGCCCTGATTTATTTGCTTACGGAATTACTCAGATGCCTCCACTTATTTAATCCATGCCTTCAGCCGTTGCTACAAAGGCGTCCATGCATGGAAAAATATTATCTCTAAGAATGATGTCTTTAAATATTCAGTGCATTCATGAAAATATAATCCCATAATAAGCCAACCTTATCGTGGCTAAATAATAACAGCCGCACGGGTCGATCATCGAGGTTAAGCAACGTTTGACGAGGTCGGTCCGTAGATGGGTGACCATTTCAACATACCGAGTTTCCTCTGTGCCTCGGAAAGCACGTAAGCCGTTTGTCCCGGCTGTCATTTGAAGATCTTTGACAGTCGTTTCGGGTAGTCAGAAGCTTGAGATCTGACACCAGTCTAGCCAAGGGGTACCGTGTTACCCAGTTACTGGGTTGTGGAGGTCAGATAGGCAGTCGCTCCATGTAAAACTCTGGTACTTAGCTGAATCCTGTAAGACTGGAAGCTGACCCCAATATAGTTGGGAAAAGGCTAGGCAGATGATGTGCTGTCCAACTAATAGTAAGCTACCACTAAAATATAATTGAATTTTTAATTTACTCGGAGATGATTGAATGATGATGATTGAATCGGAGATGATGATGCTATATCGGCACAAGCACCGGTATACCTCACACCTAACAGTTATGTGTCTCTTATTATAATATTTAAAGTCTCTTTGTATTCTTAATTGAAATTTTGAAACTTAAGTTTCTCTCTTACAGTGTCTTTTACAAAGAGAAGTATATTTTAAGAAGTATTCTTCCAAGTTAAAATAGTTTAACAGCGAGGAGCGCTGCTTTAAGTGGTTTACTGATAAACGGCACCTGTGAAGCGGGAAGGCTTTTATCTCAGCCAGCGGAGCTCGGCTGAGGCTGGGCGGCCTGTGGGCGGCCCCGCAGCCGAGCCGCGGCATGCACTCGCTGAAACCCGGGTTATTTTAAAAGTATATTTCACCGCTGTATTCTAATGTTACAATTTAACACTTATGCACTCACACCCTACATGATTGTTTTACAGCCGAGCGTTGAATTATTCATTTATACTCTGTTGACTTAAATCAGCCAGAGAAAATTCGTAATGATAATACAATTACCACGAGGAAGATCTGAAGCCGCGAGTCAATGAACGGTTTATTTAAGCAAAAGATAAGAGCGGAAACCAAAACTCTAAGTACGTTTATTTGAGGGCTCCGAGCCGTCGCTGATATTGATAACAAAAGTAAAACTGCTGATTGGATAACGAATACAGTTCATGCTCAGCCAGCCGCTCTCGGTACTTAATTAATATTTAATTCACTTCCAATTTGCAAGATCGTTACCCCGTGGTTATGAACTGAGCTATCGCTGCGTCTTGTTGACTTCGGTGAACATTATCGTCTGAGGGCGTGTATTTTCCTCATTTTTCAGTAATGGCAAAACGTCTCTGGCCTCCCCTCTAGTCGATAGTCATCGATGATTGATTACGACGCTTTCGCACGGCTATTACCGTAACCAGTCACTCGGCAAATCTTAAAGGAGTACCTTAGGATTGCGGTGAAATAACAAAATATTTTTTATATGTTTAGTTGTGCAGACACATCCACGGCGTGGTGCTAGCGGCTGGGGTGACGAAGACATCAATTTCCTGGCACGTCACCGCTGCAACGATGTTGCAACTATTAAAAGCTGACGTGCGACATCAAGTTCTACAATGTTAGTCATTCCAGTACCTGATAGGTACTAATACATCACACCACTTTTTCGGTTACGTAAAAATACAATACTACTATATATTCAATTTAACATATTTTAAAACTAATTCCCTAATGTCGTAACCTGTGATTATACAGTTAGCTACATAACCAATACTTTTGACTACCTTTCAGTACGATACCCTTGCGCAGGAAGTATTCAAATACCACGGTTATATTTATAATGGTAGGTACGTCCCCGTGTTACGCTTACCTGCACGCGTGGGTACACCAAATCTGACAATCTCTTGAAATATTCAATATCCTGTTAATCCGTTTGGAAAAGTTACTTTTATATTCAGCGAGTGTTAAATTATTATGAGGGAAGCTATGACGATGTAGGCAACCTTTAAAACTTAGTCATTATATTTTGAACCACCTGTAGGTGTGTTTGCGACATGAAAGATCGAATATTAGCGCGCAATATTCTGTTAGTGACGATAATAGCCGGTATTTGTATTTTTGATAAAAATCAATTTACCATACATATATGTTCCGGTAAACTCAAATGAATATCGACTTTAAAACTGTTTCGGTACGTGTGAATTCGAACCCGTATTCATTGTACTGTCCACCAAACCCCCGTCAGCAATGTCGGGACATGTTTTTGTAACCGAAACTTAATAACGTTGGTTTATCTAATATTCTGCGGCGAACGCACCGAAATACTAACTAACATTCCTGCACTCGAACTGGAAGTACTAAGCTGCCTACATGATCGATTGGGAACATTTGCGGGCTTTTTTTATTTTGAACATTTGTTCTGCGTTCAATTGGTACACTTCAAAAAAGGAATAGTCTGTGGTTGTAGTATTTTACAGTTTGTTTAATGAATACAAATGCAGAAAAGGGGTAAACATTCATATTAGACGCGATTGTGTTTCTTAAAGTATTAAGCAGTTTCTAATTAACAGCCAAACATTTGCGTAGTCATCGCTGGATTTATATTAGAAGTGTAATAAAACACCGTCGCGAAGTACACGTCCGCGTCGTCTCCTACTGGATCTGTTTCGAATCAATGAACCTGGCAGGCAAAGTGGCGTCATTAATTGATTCCTTTACACTTAACATTGCTACAACGTGCCATAAATCCTCCGACAAAAACTGCTAGCTACGTTGAAAACGGAAAACAATTAATATTTTCCGGAACTTCCACCTATGGCCCCGACAACGGCGAAAGCGAAGTGTAATAAACATCAACTTTTCAGTCACTTTTATTGCCTTGTTTTTATCCTTCAACTCAAAGACTTTAAGTATCTTAACATTGCCACCGGCGTACCCGTGCACCTTATTATTATATCATGAAGGACTCGGTCGGAATATGTCGATTTCATTTCCATGTTTGAACACTTCCAATAGAAGGAAATCGACATTGATGCAATTCCCGAGGAAACTATGGCGCGTATCTAAGAATAGAAAGAAGTGACGGCCCCGGCGACATATTCAATTACCGCTCGTCGCGACAACTCGTGCGACCGAAACGACACGCTGTAACAGCAGACAAATGGCGCATATCTAGATAGATATCACAATAGTTAGTGTGCTTTGTGCTCGCATCGGGACTTCAGCTGCGCCGCACTCGCTACTTCGCCGTCCTACTTTCTTCTACCAGTTACTTGTTTGCCAAAACGTCTCTAAAAGTTTTTCGTACTGCTTTTAAAATTCTACGTCTAGCTGGTACAATGTTACGTAGTGCTAGTGCCGGCTCACCACCTCACAAATTTGCTTCAACTTCATTGTGAAACGCTTCTCGAAATACTAAGACAATAAATTCACGCAGTAGATGCAGTGGAACTTCATCCGAGACCGTCTCTTAAGCTATTTTACTAACATGTCTGGCATATAACTTCGCAGATACTGCATTAATAAGATTCCTAATTATATTTTAATTTATGACGAGCGATAGACTTATGGCTGCTCTGCGGAGACTTTGAACGTAAATTATTTAATTTCTCAGGTTTCCATTTTAATCGGATTATTAATTTCGCCTGCAAGTATTCGCCGCCCCTTTGGGGAATGCAACGCATGTCTAAGCCTGCATTTCTATAATAGGCTTATGCTATTTCTATACGTTTGTACGCGTACGGTATTTACAAACTTAATTGGCGCCTAACTAAGGTTAGTTTCATAGAACAATTAGTGAGCTTTGTAAGACTTAGATACAAAGTCATAAATTGATGTTGTACTAATGAATCAAGAATTGTAATAAGTGAATTTGATGCTAGATTGTATTTTAAAACTGAGTTTAAATTGAGCAAACAAAAATTTACTTTAAAAATATTTGAATATTTCAAAATAAACTTATATTAACTATGGTATCTGTAACTTATTGTACCTAGTACTGCGATCCAACAAGTGACATGAGCTCAAACGCGACAAATATCTCGTCATCAATTCCCATTCTACATACGGAACACATCCCTCGTTCTCACCTCGCGTTGTATCCTTATTGTGTGGGAGCCAACCAGAACAAATTATGCTATAATTCATTGTGGTGCGGCCACGGAAAACTCAACCAAAGTGCTGCCAGGTTTATGTGACTAGACCAACACTTTTTCTACACATCAAAAGTATACGCACGCTGAATTCGGAATTAGTTTGCGTGGAAGTCGGCCGGGATGGCGGAGGCCGCATCGGCTTCGTATCTCAGGTAGGTCATTATCGCAAAGGTCGCCGCTATACTACACTATCTACAGCTTTTTGACGAAGGATTAATATTTCAAATATTCAGACTGGGTTTGGACATCGATGTTCTTAATAACTTTCTCAATAA
Organism: Orthosia incerta; assembly: GCA_948252205.1. NCBI lineage: Eukaryota > Metazoa > Arthropoda > Insecta > Lepidoptera > Noctuidae > Orthosia > Orthosia incerta. Next base: position 43,648,739 of record OX411741.1, read on the forward strand.
CGTTATAGACGATACTGGCGCCAATTCTGTACCTAAATAAAGATCCCACGATCAACAGACATAATACCAAGCCAAATCTGTAATATGCATGCAGTCCTTTCGTTGTTAAAACATATTTGAATATTTTAAAGACTTCTTTAGTGTCATAAAAGTTTATCACCCTTTTATAAAGGCTTTTAAGGCGTTTTTATATGGGGACTATTTTTTGTGTGGAGTTAAATACATATTAACATTTCGTTCACGAATTTAGTCGGTTACGGGTGGGCAGACATTTAAGAGCTCTAGCCACGAATGACCAACACTGCAGCAAGTTACTGCATAGTTTCGTACACTGTATTTAATAGTTTGAGTATGTAAGCTACAATTTGGCAGCCCTTTGTCAATATAAGTGTAGTAAAATATATGTATGTAATAATTTAGTTTTGTTAGTCAGCTCGTCGTAATAACAAAATGCTTGTAGCTGTAGGGCACGTACTCGTATCTATGAATCGTGTTTGAAATGTGCCCGCTATAGATTTTGTGTGCGGCAAATGATGCGGTCCGGTGCGAAATCTAGATAACCGTGATAAATGGCCAGCCTTCTTATGGTGGCCATTCGTTTTCACTTTTGATGGACGCTTGCGAAATTCCAACTTTATTATAGCAATCCATTTTGCGAACCTGAGTTAAACCAGTAATTTCCTACCTATAGCCTCCTCACTATTAAAGATTTACGGCTGTACGAACAGTTTTGCCGTCAGGTTTATTATTAGACCAACGAGCAGTAGGCTTTGTTTTTAAATGCATTATTTCGTTTATACCATTTTTATGTTAGTTACCCAAATTCAATATTTATTCTACTGCCGGTTTGAAGTCTCCTATGATGCCAAGTTTAGATTTTCAGCATTTGCATTCATTATCAAAAAATAAATAAAACGAATATGGGACATGTTATAAAAAAATGTTGTATTTCTAGAATAATAGTCATCCTATAGAGGAAGAAATGCGGGCTGATTGGCAGCCAGCAGCACGTTGAATGGTCTTATACTGATTAGTACGGCAGTGAGAATTATTGGCTTTACTAATACAAATATCTTTTTACGCGAAAAAGAACGAGTAACGGACGGGCACGTATTACATACGATGTTCCACACATCGCTCCTAAATCGTTGCCGCAAACGCGTGAAAGTACAAAAATTGAAATTCTGCCATCCTGTAACCTGCATCAAATTTTTCCTTCTCACGTTTTCCTCAAATATGGGATTTACGTTGTCTTAACGAGGATTCTGCATATTGGTTTAACACGGACTTTCAAAATCCATTAAATTTCGTTTCAGCATTGTGCAAAATGCGGGGGGTTCAGCCGCGAATGGCCTTTTAAACTGGCACTTCTTGTCTGTGAATAATTTAATAGTGTCCTGGGATTATCGCGATGATGAAGCGACCATGACCGGCGAGTCGCTGCACAAATAATTATTTTAATAAATCTTATTTTCTCGCGACCTACTCACATTAAGCCGTGCCCGAGTGTCTTTGTCTTACTTAGGCATCTCATCTTTATATGTGAGTCAAAAGCAAAAACGTAACTTTAAGTTGCTTTGCTCTTTACGATTCTACTTATTGCCACCGGCCTATGCTGCTAGCCAGTAGATATTTTGAAATAACGTACTAACATGAAATTGTATTTTCCCATTAGCTTCATGCAACATCTGCTAGCTCAGTACTGTTTAATTAATGATTACGTACGGTGGCCTGCAGACCACGCATATCAAATTTATACTACGGGTCAGAAAAAGCAAAACGTTTAATAGTGCAGCCAGCGAATTTCCAACGTTGGCTTCCGCGTATAACGCCGCTGGTCTGTTTTCAGCATTTTGGTATAAAAAATACCTTAATGCACTACCGGGGCGATAACCAAAGTACACACCGAAAACACGACAGTGAAAACCACAATAAACCCTACCCAGGTTTTACGGAAGCGCTTCAACATGGATAGGTACAGACAAAAATAAACATCTAGTAGTATGAACTGTCTAGGCTAGGTCGTCGGCGTCACCGCGCCGGCATGGATGTGGCGAGCGTTATCAGATTACCTGTATCTACGTTTAGTGTACTGCCGCAGGGCTACGGACAAAAACATCTTCTGCCGTTAATACGTCACGCCACTACACGGCGTGCAGTTTCGTAATAAGTTTAAAGTGACATTTTAGGAAAGCAGAGATGATACCTTCCCATATCATATTAATAAATGATTTTCTAAAATGTCACTTAAGTCAGAAAATTTTTCTTTTCATAAAATCTTAAAAACAAAACATTCTTTATTATTATTTTACAATGCATGTCCTCGAAAAGAGCGTTTTCCAAGCAGCCAAACTGTGCGGAAAGTGTCACTTTTTTTTACTAGTGCTTTTTACTTTCCTGTACTTTTTTAATTTTTAACTCCAACGTCAGCCCGCCGCATAGAGTTTTTATTATTTGAGAAAAGTTTTAAAATTAGTTAAGTACAGATTATCATTCATATAAAAAGTAAAACAAAACTAATACGTCATTTAAGACGTTTTTAATTACTCTAGATTTAGAATTTGATCAATAAATTAATTTTAATTATTCATTAAATATGTTTGGCAGAATTAATATTTTGCTCGTGCCTTTTTGCGTTATGACGTGACAGCTATTGCACATGCGCAGTAGAACTATGAACTATTAGTTAATCTGTGGATATGCTGAGCGCCCTTGAATAAGCGCCATTTTATAATTTCTTGCTTGGTTCAGATATATTTTTTTATTTCCTCGCACAATGCATAGTAAAATGTTGTATGATACACGTGCGAAAGATGATTTCCGACTCGGAAATCACCTACTTCCCGCACTTGTAGCATAAATAACTATATTCTATACTTTATTGTACAACACAATTATAACCAAGGACAAACTTTATGTAACCTTGATTTCGTATATATTTTAAGGAACTGAAGAAATTCCTAGACTAAAAAAGAAAATATAATATTTTTTATTGTTGTAGTTGATCGATTTTTCTAGACTAGTATGAAGGAGCTGGTCTCATGTTGTAGCGAATAGCGTAATCGAACAAGATAGCACCACCGTGTTAAGGCTCATTATATTGTTAAAAATCTTGTTTTAAAATAGATTTTTACTTATTATTGGTTAATTTTGTTATGCAAGGCAGTGACTTGTTAAATGAAAAGCTGAATGTTTGTCTCCCACATTTATTGGCATTTATTTCGACGGGCAGTTTAATTATGATGCTCACTGGTGTTGTTGATGTTGCTGATCAAGGTAAAAGTTTACTTCAGCTACAGCTACAAATTGGGCAATTCCTGGAACAGTCCTGCATTACTAAAGCATTGGTACAAAATATTAATATTCTATTTCGTATTCGCTATTAATATCCCTTCCACGAAATAATCCATCACACATCTGTTGCGGTCAGCACTAACTTCTGAAATTCTGAATTCAGCTTAAAACTGCAAGTTTTCATTGAATCGTTCAATATCTCGAGGCGGGCTGACAGCGAGTGCTTGACCGCGAGACGAATGGGTAATAAACATCGAGCGCTGTGCATTTATTGCTTCGGTTACAGCCTTAGTGTTACATAATAACAATACCAGCTGTTTCTGTCCCAGTGCTGGCCTCTTCTCATACATAGAAGGCACGAGCAGTAATCACACGCATGCTCAAAGTGAGTTGACGATATCAAATTTATATTAATAACTAGTATTTGCTTAGTGCGCGAGCTGCAAGCAGCTCGCGTGTTGTTGTCCCTACACCTACCCTACACCTACCCTACACCTACCCTACACCTACTCTACACCTACCCTACACCTACCCTACACCTACCCTACACCTAGCCTACACCTACCCTACACCTACCCTACACCTACCCTAACCCTACACCTACCCTACACCTACCCTACATCTACCCTACACCTACCCTAAACTTTGTTCCAAAAAACATCAACCTAATGTTTGCTTGTCGTCGCCAGGCACTGAGTTTCGCTTCACCCACTCAACCTTCGTTACGCTACGGAGGTCGCCGGCTCGCTTCGCTCGCCACCTCCCCCCTGCGCTGCACTCGGTCTCGTAGGTTCGCTCCACTCGGGATCCCTACGCTGAAACCGTAAAAAAAACTAATAAAAGATTCGTCAAAACGGGGGGGGGGAGGGGGGAGATGGGCGGCAAGGGGGTCAACTTTGATAAATGGTTTGTTTGTGACTATAGCATTGCCCCTTTATATGAAACTGAAAAAAGAAATGTTCCAAGTCTCTCAACTTCCGAGATCCGCTTAAAAGGGGGGGAGAAGGGGGGTGAGGGGGTCAACTTTGAAAAATGGTTTTTACTTTACCGAGCCTCCTCTAAACGATTCCGTAAACAAAACAAAAAAAAAAGATTAGCCAAAACGGGGGGGGAGGGGGGAGAAGGGGGGCATTGGGGTCAACTTTGAAAACTGGTTCGTTTGTGACTATAGCATTGCCCCTTTATATGAATCTGAAAAAAGAAATGTTCCAAGTCTCTCAACTTCCGAGATCCGCTTAAAGGGGGGGAGAAGGGGGGCGAGGGGGTCAACTTTGAAAAATGGTCTTTACTTTTCCGAGCCTCCTCTAAACGAATCCGTAAAAAACAAAAAATACGGGTACCTTAGTTTCCGAGATACGATAGAGGGGGGGAAGAGGGGGGGGGAAAAGGGGAGGTTTGGCACTTTTCCCATACTCACGGGAGTTACTTGTTTACGAATCTGTCAAAATATACCCACCTCGGGGCTCCACCATCTGGGAGAACAATTATGTCAATGAGTCAGTGAGTGAGTCAGTGAGTGAGTGGTAATGCAGTTTTATATAGTATAACTAGTATTTGCTTGGTGCGCGAGCTGCAAGCAGCTCGCGGCTTTGTCGTGTTTTGAGAAGTATTCCTTAACCTACCCTACACCTACCCTACACCTACTCTACACCTACCCTACACCTACCCTACACCTACCCTACACCTACCCTACACTTACCCTACACCTACCCTACACCTACCCTACACCTACCCTACACCTACCCTACTCCTACCCTACACCTACCCTACACCTACCCTACACCTACCCTACACCTACCCTACACCTACCCTACACCTACCCTAAACCTACCCTACACCTACCCTACACCTACCCTACACCTACCCTACACCTACCCTACACCTACCCTACACCTACCCTACACCTACCCTAAACCTACCCTACACCTACCCTACACCTACCCTACACCTACCCTACACCTACCCTACACCTACCCTACACCTACCCTACACCTACCCTACACCTACCCTACACCTACCCTACACCTACCCTACACCTACCCTACACCTACCCTACACTTTGTTCCAAAAAACATAACCCTAATGTTTGCATTCGTCGCCAGGCACTGAGTTTCGCTTCACCCACTCAACCTTCGTTACGCTACGGAGGTCGCCGGCTCGCTTCGCTCGCCACCTCCCCCCTGCGCTGCACTCGGTCTCGTAGGTTCGCTCCATTCGGGGTCCCTACGCTGCCTGGTCCACTCCCACCCGACGACCGATATTAGGTAGGGGAGGTTGGGGAGAGGAGGGATGAAGGGAGGGAGAGTGGGGAGTTTTGAAAAATGGTTTGTTTGTGACTATAGCATTGCCCCTTTATATGAATCTGAAAAAAGAAATGTTCCAAGTCTCTCAACTTCCGAGATCCGCTTAAAGGGGGGGAGAATGGGGGCGAGGGGGTCAACTTTGAAAAATGGTTTTTACTTTGCCGAACCTCTTCTAAACGATTCCGTAAAAAAAACAAAAAAAAAAAGATTTGCCAAAACGGGGGGGGAGGGGGGAGAAGGGGGGCAAGGGGGTCAACTTTGAAAAATGGTTTGTTTTTGACTATAGCATTGCCCCTTTATATGAATCTGAAAAAAGAAATGTTCCAAGTGTCTCAACTTCCGAGATACGCTTAAAGGGGGGGAGAAGGGGGGCGAGGGGGTCAACTTTGAAAAATGGTTTTTACTTTTCCGAGCCTCCTCTAAACGAATCCGTAAAAAAACAGAATACCGGTACCGTAGTTTCCGAGATACGATAGAGGGGGGGAGGAGGGGGGATGAAAAGGGGAGGTTTGGGACTTTTCCCATACTCGCGAGAGGTACTTGTTTACGAATCTGTCAAAATATACCCACCTCCCCCTTCACCATCTGGGAGAACAATTATGTCAGTGAGTCAGTGAGTGGTAATGCAGTTTTATATAATATAACTAGTATTTGCTTGGTGCGCGAGCTGCAAGCAGCTCGCGTGTTGTTGTCCCTACACCTACCGTACACCTACCCTACACCTACCCTATTCCTACCCTACACCTACCCTACACCTACCCTACACCTACCCTACACCTACCCTACACCTACCCTACACCTACCCTACACCTACCCTACAGCTACCCTACAGCTACCCTACACATACCCTACACCTACCCTACACCTACCCTACACCTACCCTACACCTACCCTACACCTACCCTACACCTACCCTACACCTACCCTACACCTACCCTACACCTACCCTACACCTACCCTACACCTACCCTACACCTACCCTACACCTACCCTACACCTACCCTACACCTACCCTACACCTACCCTACACCTACCCTACACCTACCCTACACCTACCCTACACCTACCCTACACCTACCCTACACCTACCCTACACCTACCCTACACCTACCCTACACCTACCCTACACCTACCCTACACCTACCCTACACCTACCCTACACCTACCCTACACCTACCCTACACCTACCCTACACCTACCCTACACCTACCCTACACCTACCCTACACCTACCCTACACCTACCCTACACCTAACCTACACCTACCCTACACCTACCCTACACCTACCCTACACCTACCCTACACCTACCCTACACCTACCCTACACCTACCCTACACCTACCCTACACCTACCCTACACCTACCCTACACCTACCCTACACCTACCCTACACCTACCCTACACCTACCCTACACCTACCCTACACCTACCCTACACCTACCCTACACCTACCCTACACCTACCCTACACCTACCCTACACCTACCCTACACCTACCCTACACCTACCCTACACCTACCCTACACCTACCCAACACCTACCCTACACCTACCCTACACCTACCCTACACCTACCCTACACCTACCCTACACCTACCCTACACCTACCCTACACCTACCCTACACCTACCCTACACCTACCCTACACCTACCCTACACCTACCCTACACCTACCCTACACCTACCCTACACCTACCCTACACCTACCCTACACCTACCCTACACCTACCCTACACCTACCCTACACCTACCCTACACCTACCCTACACCTACCCTACACCTACCCTACACCTACCCTACACCTACCCTACACCTACCCTACACCTACCCTACACCTACCCTACACCTACCCTACACCTACCCTACACCTACCCTACACCTACCCTACACCTACCCTACACCTACCCTACACCTACCCTACACCTACCCTACACCTACCCTACACCTACCCTACACCTACCCTACACCTACCCTACACCTACCCTACACCTACCCTACACCTACCCTACATCTACCCTACACCTACCCTACACCTACCCTACACCTACCCTACACCTACCCTACACCTACCCTACACTTTTTTCCAAAAAACATAACCCTAATGTTTGCATTCGTCGCCAGGCACTGAGTTTCGCTTCACCCAGTGTTCGCTCCATTCGGGGTCCCTACGCCGCCTGGTCCACTCCCACCCGACGACCGATATTAGGTAGGGGAGGTTGGGGAGAGGAGGGATGAAGGGAGGGAGAGTGGGGAGTTTTGAAAAATGATTCCGACTCAAGCATTGCCCCTTTATATGAATCTGAAAAAAGAAATGTTCCAAGTCTCTCAACTTCCGAGATCCGCTTAAAGGGGGGGAGAAGGGGGGCGAGGGGGCCAACTTTGAAAAATGGTTTTTACTTTTCCGAGCCTCCTCTAAACGAATCCGTAAAAAAAACGAAAAAAAAAGATTCGCCTAAACGGGGGGGGAGGGGGGAGAAGGGGGGCAAGGGGGTCAACTATGAAAAATGGTTTGTTTGTGACTATAGCATTGCCCCTTTATATGAACCTGAAAAAAGAAATGTTCCAAATGTTCCAACTTTCGAGATCCGCTTAAAGGGGGGGAGAAGGGGGGCGAGGGGGTCAACTTTGAAAAATGGTTTTTACTTTTGCGAGCCTCCTCTAAACGAATCCGTAAAAAAAACATTCTACGGGTACCTTAGTTTCCGAGATACGATAGAGGGGGGGAGGAGGGGGGAGGAAAAGGGGAGGTTTGGGACTTTTCCCATACTCGCGAGAGTTACTTGTGTACGAATCTGTCAAAATATACCCACCTCCCCATCCACCATCTGGGAGAACAATTATGTCAGTGAGTCAGTGAGTGGTAATGCAGTTTTATATAATATAATAACTAGTATTTGCTTGGTGCGCGAGCTGCAAGCAGCTCGCGTGTTGTTCTCCCTTCACCTACCCTACACCTAACCTACACCTACCCTAGACCTACCCTACACCTACCCTACACCTACCCTACACCTACCCTACACCTACCCTACACCTACCCTACACCTACCTTACACCTACCCTACACCTACCCTACACCTACCCAACACCTACCCTACACCAACCCTACACCTACCCTACACCTACCCTACACCTACCCTACACCTACCCTGCACCTACCCTACACCTACCCTACACCTACCCTACACCTACCCTACACCTACCCTACGAGTTTCGCTTCACCCACTCAACCTTCGTTACGCTACGGAGGTCGCCGGCTCGCTTCGCTCGCCACCTCCCCCCTGCGCTGCACTCGGTCTCGTAGGTTCGCCCCACTCGGGATTCCTACGCTGAATCCGTAAAAAAAACAAAAAAAAGATTCGCCAAAACGGGGGAGGGGGAGGGGGGCAAGGGGGTCAACTTTGAAAAATGGTTTGTTTCTGACTATAGCATTGCCCCTTTATATGAATCTGAAAAAAGAAATGTTCCAAGTCTCTCAACTTCCGAGATCCGCTTAAAGGGGGGGAGAAGGGGGGCGAGGGGGTCATTTTTGAAAAATGGTTTTTACTTTTCCGAGCCTCCTCTAAACGAATCCGTAAAAAAAACCAAAAAAAAAGATTAGCCAAAACGGGGGGGGAGGGGGGAGAAGGGGGGCAAGGGGGTCAACTTTGAAAAATGGTTTTTACTTTTCCGAGCCTCCTCTAAACGAATCCGTAAAAAAAACCAAAAAAAAAGATTAGCCAAAACGGGGGGGGAGGGGGGAGAAGGGGGGCAAGGGGGTCAACTTTGAAAACTGGTTCGTTTGTGACTATAGCATTGCCCCTTTATATGAATCTGAAAATAGAAATGTTCCAAGCCTCTCAACTTCCGAGATCCGCTTAAAGGGGGGGAGAAGGGGGGCGAGGGGGTCAACTTTGAAAAATGGTCTTTACTTTTCCGAGCCTCCTCTAAACGAATCCGTAAAAAACAAAAAATACGGGTACCTTAGTTTCCGAGATACGATAGAGGGGGGGAGGAGGGGGGGGGGAAAGGGGAGGTTTGGCACTTTTCCCATACTCACGGGAGTTACTTGTTTACGAATCTCTCAAAATATACCCACCTTCCCCTCCACCATCTGGGAGAACAATTATGTCAATGAGTCAGTGAGTCAGTCAGTGGTAATGCAGTTTTATATAATATAACTAGTATTTGCTTGGTGCGCGAGCTGCAAGCAGCTCGCGTGTTGTTGTCCCTACACCTACCCTACACCTACCCTACACCTACCCTACACCTACCCTACACCTACCCTACACCTACCCTACACCTACCCTACACCTACCCTACACCTACCCTACACCTACCCTACACCTACCCTACACCTACCCTACACCTACCCTACACCTACCCTACACCTACCCTACACCTACCCTACACCTACCCTACACCTACCCTACACCTACCCTACACCTACCCTACACCTACCCTACACCTACCCTACACCTACCCTACACCTACCCTACACCTACCCTACACCTACCCTACACCTACCCTACACCTACCCTACACCTACCCTACACCTACCCTACACCTACCCTACACCTACCCTACACCTACCCTACACCTACCCTACACCTACCCTACACCTACCCTACACCTACCCTACACCTACCCTACACCTACCCTACACCTACCCTACACCTACCCTACACCTACCCTACACCTACCCTACACCTACCCTACACCTACCCTACACCTACCCTACACCTACCCTACACCTACCCTACACCTACCCTACACCTACCCTACACCTACCCTACACCTACCCTACACCTACCCTACACCTACCCTACACCTACCCTACACCTACCCTACACCTACCCTACACCTACCCTACACCTACCCTACACCTACCCTACACCTACCCTACACCTACCCTACACCTACCCTACACCTACCCTACACCTACCCTACACCTACCCTACACCTACCCTACACCTACCCTACACCTACCCTACACCTACCCTACACCTACCCTACACCTACCCTACACCTACCCTACACCTACCCTACACCTACCCTACACCTACCCTACACCTACCCTACACCTACCCTACACCTACCCTACACCTACCCTACACCTACCCTACACCTACCCTACACCTACCCTACACCTACCCTACACCTACCCTACACCTACCCTACACCTACCCTACACCTACCCTACACCTACCCTACACCTACCCTACACCTACCCTACACCTACCCTACACCTACCCTACACCTACCCTACACCTACCCTACACCTACCCTACACCTACCCTACACCTACCCTACACCTACCCTACACCTACCCTACACCTACCCTACACCTACCCTACACCTACCCTACACCTACCCTACACCTACCCTACACCTACCCTACACCTACCCTACACCTACCCTACACCTACCCTACACCTACCCTACACCTACCCTACACCTACCCTACACCTACCCTACACCTACCCTACACCTACCCTACACCTACCCTACACCTACCCTACACCTACCCTACACCTACCCTACACCTACCCTACACCTACCCTACACCTACCCTACACCTACCCTACACCTACCCTACACCTACCCTACACCTACCCTACACCTACCCTACACCTACCCTACACCTACCCTACACCTACCCTACACCTACCCTACACCTACCCTACACCTACCCTACCCTACACCTTCCCTACACCTATCCTACACCTACCCTACACCTACCCTAAACATTGTTCCAAAAAACATAACCCTAATATTTGCTTGTTGTCGCCAGGCACTGAGTTTCTCTTCACCCACTCAACCTTCGTTACGCTACGGAGGTCGCCGGCTCGCTTCGCTCGCCACCTCCCCCCTGCGCTGCACTCGGTCTCGTAGGTTCGCTCCTCTCGGGATCCCTACGCTGAATCCGTAAAAAAAACAAAAAAAAGATTCGCCAAAACGGGGGGGGGGGAGGGGGGAGATTGGGGGCAAGGGGGTCAACTATGAAAAATGGTTTGTTTGTGACTATAGCATTGCCCCTTTATATGAATCTGAAAAAAGAAATGTTCCAAGTCTCTCAAATTCCGAGATCCGCTTAAAGGGGGGGAGAAGGGGGGCGAGGGGGTCAACTTAGAAAAATGGTTTTTACTTTCCCGAGCCTCCTCTAAACGAATCCGTAAAAAAAAACTGAAAAAAAAAAGATTCGCCAAAACGGGGGGGGGGGGAGAAGGGGGGCAAGGGGGTCAACTTTGAAAAATGGTTTGTTTGTGACTATAGCATTGCCCCTTTATATGAATCTGAAAAAAGAAATGTTCCAATTGTTCCAACTTTCGAGATCCGCTTAAAGGGGGGGAGAAGGGGGGCGAGGGGGTCATTTTTGAAAAATGGTTTTTACTTTTGCGAGCCTCCTCTAAACGAATCCGTAAAAAACAAAAAATACGGGTACCTTAGTTTCCGAGATACGATAGAGGGGGGGAGGAGGGGGGAGGAAAAGGGGAGGTTTGGGACTTTTCCCATACTCACGGGAGTTACTTGTTTACGAATCTGTCAAAATATACCCACCTCCCCATCCACCATCTGGGAGAACAATTATGTCAATGAGTCAGTCAGTGAGTCAGTGAGTGGTAATGCAGTTTTATATAGTATTACTAGTATTTGCTTGGTGCGCGAGCTGCAAGCAGCTCGCGGCTTTGTCGTGGTTTTGAGAAGTATTCCTTAACCAACCCTACACCTACCCTACACCTACCCTACACCTACCCTACACCTACCCTACACCTACCCTACACATACCCTACACCTACCCTACACCTACCCGACACCTTCCCTACACCTACCCTACACCTACCCTACACCTACCCTACACCTACCCTACACCTACCCTACACCTACCCTACACCTACCCTACACCTACCCTACACCTACCCTACACCTACCCTACACCTACCCTACACCTACCCTACACCTACCCTACACCTACCCTACACCTACCCTACACCTACCCTACACTTTGTTCCAAAAAACATAACCCTAATGATTGCTTGTCGTCGCCAGACACTGAGTTTCGCTTCACCCACTCAACCTTCGTTACGCTACGGAGGTCGCCGGCTCGCTTCGCTCGCCACCTCCCCCCTGCGCTGCACTCGGTCTCGTAGGTTCGCTCCACTCGGGATCCCTACGCTGAATCCGTATAAAGAACTGAAAAAAAAAGGTTCGCCAAAACGGGGGGTCAACTTTGAAAAATGGTTTGTTTGTGACTATAGCATTGCCCCTTTATATGAATCTGAAAAAAGAAATGTTCCCAGTCTCTCAACTTCCGAGATCCGCTTAAAGGGGGGGAGAAGGGGGGTGAGGGGGTCAACTTTGAAAAATGGTTTTTACTTTTCCGAGCCTCCTCTAAACGAATCCGTAAAAAAAACAAAAAAAAAGATTCGCCAAAACGGGGGGGGGGGGGGAGGGGTGAATAGGGGGGCAAAGGGGTCAATTTTGAAAAATGGTTTTTACTTTTCCGAGCCTCCTCTAAACGAATCCGTAAAAAAAACAAAAAAAAAAGATTCGCCAAAACGGGGGGGGGAGGGGGAGAAGGGGGGCAAGGGGGACAACTTTGAAAAATGGTTTGTTTGTGACTATAGCATTGCCCCTTTATATGAATCTGAAAAACGAAATGTTCCAAGTCTCTCAACTTCCGAGATCCGCTTAAAGGGGGGGAGAAGGGGGGCGAGGGGGTCATTTCTGAAAAATGGTTTTTACTTTTCCGAGCCTCCTCTAAACGAATCCGTAAAAAAAAAAAATACGGGTACCTTAGTTTCCGAGATACGATAGAGGGGGGGAGGAAAGGGGGGGAAAAGGGGAGGTTTGGCACTTTTCCCATACTCGCGGGAGTTACTTGTTTACGAATCTGTCAAAATATACCCACCTCCCCCTCCACCATCTGGGAGAACAATTATGTCAATGAGTGAGTCAGTCAGTGAGTCAGTCAGTGGTAATGCAGTTTTATATAGTATAATAACTAGTATTCGCTTGGTGCGCGAGCTGCATGCAGCTCGCGGCTTTGTCGTGTTTTTGAGAAGTATTCCTTAACCTACCCTACACCTACCCTACACCTAGCCTACACCTACCCTACACCTACCCTACACCTACCCTACAGCTACCCTACACCTACCCTACAGCTACCCTACACCTACCCTACAGCTACCCTACACCTACCCTACACCTACCCTACACCTACCCTACACCTACCCTACACCTACCCTACACCTACCCTACACCTACCCTACACCTACCCTACACCTACCCTACACCTACCCTACACCTACCCTACACCTACCCTACACCTACCCTACACCTACCCTACACCTACCCTACACCTACCCTACACCTACCCTACACCTACCCTACACCTACCCTACACCTACCCTACACCTACCCTACACCTACCCTACACCTACCCTACACCTACCCTACACCTACCCTACACCTACCCTACACCTACCCTACACCTACCCTACACCTACCCTACACCTACCCTACACCTACCCTACACCTACCCTACACCTACCCTACACCTACCCTACACCTACCCTACACCTACCCTACACCTACCCTACACCTACCCTACACCTACCCTACACCTACCCTACACCTACCCTACACCTACCCTACACCTACCCTACACCTACCCTACACCTACCCTACACCTACCCTACACCTACCCTACACCTACCCTACACCTACCCTACACCTACCCTACACCTACCCTACACCTACCCTACACCTACCCTACACCTACCCTACACCTACCCTACACCTACCCTACACCTACCCTACACCTACCCTACACCTACCCTACACCTACCCTACACCTACCCTACACCTACCCTACACCTACCCTACACCTACCCTACACCTACCCTACACCTACCCTACACCTACCCTACACCTACCCTACACCTACCCTACACCTACCCTACACCTACCCTACACCTACCCTACACCTACCCTACACCTACCCTACACCTACCCTACACCTACCCTACACCTACCCTACACCTACCCTACACCTACCCTACACCTACCCTAAACTTTGTTCCAAAAAACATAACCCTAATGTTTGCTTGTCGTCGCCAGGCACTGAGTTTCGCTTCACCCAGTCAACCTTCGTTACGCTACGGAGGTCGCCGGCTCGCTTCGCTCGCCACCTCCCCCCTGCGCTGCACTCGGTCTCGTAGGTTCGCTCCACTTGGGATCCCTACGCTGAATCCGTAAAAAAAACTGAAAAAAAAAAAATCGTCAAAACGGGGGGGGGGGGAGGGGGGGGAAAGGGGGGCGAGGGGGTCAACTTTGAAAAATGGTTTTTACTTTTCCGAGCCTCCTCTAAACGAATCCGTATAAAAAACCAAAAAAAAAAGATTAGCCAAAACGGGGGGCGAGGGGGGAGAAGGGGGGCAAGGGGGTAAACTTTGAAAACTGGTTCGTTTGTGACTATAACATTGCCCCTTTATATGAATCTGAAAAAAGAAATGTTCCAAGTCTCTCAACTTCCGAGATCCGCTTAAAGGGGGGGAGAAGGGGGGGCGAGGGGGTCAACTTTGAAAAATGGTTTTTGCCTTTCCGAGCCTCCTCTAAACGAATCCGTAAAAAAAACACGAAAAAAAGATTCGCCGAAAGGGGGGGGGGGAGGGGGAGAAGGGGGGCAAGGGGGTCAACTATGAAAAATGGTTTGTTTGTGACTAAAGCATTGCCCCTTTATATGAATCTGAAAAAAGAAATGTTCCAAATGTTCCAACTTTCGAGATCCGCTTAAAGGGGGGGAGAAGGGGGGCGAGGGGGTCAACTTTGAAAAATGCTTTTTACTTTTCCGAGCCTCCTCTAAACGAATCCTTAAAAAACAAAAAATACGGGTACCTTAGTTTCCGAGATACGATAGAGGGGGGGAGGAGGGGGGGGGAAAAGGGGAGGTTTGGCACTTTTCCCATACTCACGGGAGTTACTTGTTTACGAATCTGTCAAAATATACCCACCTCCCCCTCCACCATCTGGGAGAACAATTATGTCAATCAGTGAGTCAGTCAGTGGTAATGCAGTTTTATATAATATAACTAGTATTTGCTTGGTGCGCGAGCTGCAAGCAGCTCGCGTGTTGTTGTCCCTACACCTACCCTACACCTACCCTACACCTACCCTACACCTACCCTACACCTACCCTACACCTACCCTACACCTACCCTACACCTACCCTACACCTACCCTACACCTACCCTAAACTTTGTTCCAAAAAACATAATCCTAATGTTTGCTTGTCGTCGCCAGGGACTGAGTTTCGCTTCACCCACTCAACCTTCGTTACGCTACGGAGGTCGCCGGCTCGCTTCGCTCGCCACCTCCCCCCTGCGCTGCACTCGGTCTCGTAGGTTCGCTCCACTCGGGATCCCTACGCTGAATCCGTAAAAAAAACGAAAAAAAAGATTCGCCAAAACGGGGGGGAGGGGAGGGGGGAGATGGTGGGCAAGGGGGTCAACTTTGAAAAATGGTTTGTTTGTGACTATAGCATTGCCCCTTTATATGAATCTGAAAAAAGAAATGTTCCAAGTCTCTCAACTTCCGAGATCTGCTTAAAGGGGGGGAGAAGGGGGGCCAGGGGGTCAACTTTGAAAAATGGTATTTACTTTTCCGAGCCTCCTCTAAACGAATCCGAAAAAAAAACAAAAAAAAAAGATTCGCCAAAACGGGGGGGGAGGGGGGAGAAGGGGGGCAAGGGGGTCAACTTTGAAAAATGGTTTGTTTGTGACTTAAGCATTGCCCCTTTATATGAATCTGAAAAAAGAAATGTTCCAAATGTTCCAACTTTCGAGATCCGCTTAAAGGGGGGGAGAAGGGGGGCGAGGGGGTCAACTTTGAAAAATGCTTTTTACTTTTCCGAGCCTCCTCTAAACGAATCCGTAAAAAACAAAAAATACGGGTACCTTAGTTTCCGAGAAACGATAGAGGGGGGGAGGAAGGGGGGGGAAAAGGGGAGGTTTGGCACTTTTCCCATACTCACGGGAGTTACTTGTTTACGAATCTGTCAAAATATACCCACCTCCCCCTCCACCATCTGGGAGAACAATTATGTCAATCAGTCAGTGAGTGAGTGGTAATGCAGTTTTATATAGTATAATAACTAGTATTCGCTTGGTGCGCGAGCTGCATGCAGCTCGCGGCTTTGTCGTGTTTTTGAGAAGTATTCCTTAACCTACCCTACACCTACCCTACACCTAGCCTACACCTACCCTACACCTACCCTACACCTACCCTACAGCTACCCTACACCTACCCTACAGCTACCCTACACCTACCCTACAGCTACCCTACACCTACCCTACACCTACCCTACACCTACCCTACACCTACCCTACACCTACCCTACACCTACCCTACACCTACCCTACACCTACCCTACACCTACCCTACACCTACCCTACACCTACCCTACACCTACCCTACACCTACCCTACACCTACCCTACACCTACCCTACACCTACCCTACACCTACCCTACACCTACCCTACACCTACCCTACACCTACCCTACACCTACCCTACACCTACCCTACACCTACCCTACACCTACCCTACACCTACCCTACACCTACCCTACACCTACCCTACACCTACCCTACACCTACCCTACACCTACCCTACACCTACCCTACACCTACCCTACACCTACCCTACACCTACCCTACACCTACCCTACACCTACCCTACACCTACCCTACACCTACCCTACACCTACCCTACACCTACCCTACACCTACCCTACACCTACCCTACACCTACCCTACACCTACCCTACACCTACCCTACACCTACCCTACACCTACCCTACACCTACCCTACACCTACCCTACACCTACCCTACACCTACCCTACACCTACCCTACACCTACCCTACACCTACCCTACACCTACCCTACACCTACCCTACACCTACCCTACACCTACCCTACACCTACCCTACACCTACCCTACACCTACCCTACACCTACCCTACACCTACCCTACACCTACCCTACACCTACCCTACACCTACCCTACACCTACCCTACACCTACCCTACACCTACCCTACACCTACCCTACACCTACCCTACACCTACCCTACACCTACCCTACACCTACCCTACACCTACCCTACACCTACCCTACACCTACCCTACACCTACCCTACACCTACCCTACACCTACCCTACACCTACCCTACACCTACCCTACACCTACCCTACACCTACCCTACACCTACCCTACACCTACCCTACACCTACCCTACACCTACCCTACACCTACCCTACACCTACCCTACACCTACCCTACACCTACCCTACACCTACCCTACACCTACCCTACACCTACCCTACACCTACCCTACACCTACCCTACACCTACCCTACACCTACCCTACACCTACCCTACACCTACCCTACACCTACCCTACACCTACCCTACACCTACCCTACACCTACCCTACACCTACCCTACACCTACCCTACACCTACCCTACACCTACCCTACACCTACCCTACACCTACCCTACACCTACCCTACACCTACCCTACACCTACCCTACACCTACCCTACACCTACCCTACACCTACCCTACACCTACCCTACACCTACCCTACACCTACCCTACACCTACCCTACACCTACCCTACCCTACACCTACCCTACACCTACCCTACACCTACCCTACACCTACCCTACACCTACCCTACACCTACCCTACACCTACCCTACACCTACCCTACACCTACCCTACACCTACCCTACACCTACCCTACACCTACCCTACACCTACCCTACACCTACCCTACACCTACCCTACACCTACCCTACACCTACCCTACACCTACCCTACACCTACCCTACACCTACCCTACACCTACCCTACACCTACCCTACACCTACCCTACACCTACCCTAAACCTACCCTACACCTACCCTACACCTACCCTACACCTACCCTACACCTACCCTACACCTACCCTACACCTACCCTACACCTACCCTACACCTACCCTACACCTACCCTACACCTACCCTACACCTACCCTACACCTACCCTACACCTACCCTAAACTTTGTTCCAAAAAACATAACCCTAATGTTTGCTTGTCGTCGCCAGGCACTGAGTTTCGCTTCACCCACTCGACCTTCGTTACGCTACGGAGGTCGCCGGCTCGCGTCGCTCGCCACCTCCCCCCTGCGCTGCACTCGGTCTCGTAGGTTCGCTCCACTCGGGTTCCCTACGCTGAATCCGTAAAAAAAACAAAAAAAAGATTCGCCAAAACGGAGGGGGGGAGGAGGGAGAAGGGGGGCAAGGGGGTCAACTTTGAAAACTGGTTCGTTTGTGACTATAGCATTGCCCCTTTATATGAATCTAAAAAAAGAAATGTTCCAAGTCTCTCAACTTCCGAGATCCGCTTAAAGGGGGGGAGAAGGGGGGCGAGGGGGTCAACTTTGAAAAATGGTTTTTACTTTTCCGAGCCTCCTCTAAACGAATCCGTAAAAAAAACACGAAAAAAAGATTCGCCAAAACGGGGGGGGGAGGGGGAGAAGGGGGGCAAGGGGGACAACTTTGAAAACTGGTTCGTTTGTGACTATAGCATTGCCCCTTTATATGAATCTGAAAAAAGAAATGTTCCAAGTCTCTCAACTTCCGAGATCCGCTTAAAGGGGGGGAGAAGGGGGGCGAGGGGGTCAACATTGAAAAATGGTTTTTACTTTTGCGAGCCTCCTCTAAACGAATCCGTAAAAAAAACATTCTACGGGTACCTTAGTTTCCGAGATACGATAGAGGGGGGGAGGAGGGGGGAGGAAAAGGGGAGGTTTGGGACTTTTCCCATACTCGCGAGAGTGACTTGTTTACGAATCTGTCAAAATATACCCACCTCCCCCTTCACCATCTGGGAGAACAATTATGTCAATCAGTCAGTCAGTGGTAATGCAGTTTTATATAGTATAATAACTAGTATTCGCTTGGTGCGCGAGCTGCATGCAGCTCGCGGCTTTGTCGTGTTTTTGAGAAGTATTCCTTAACCTACCCTACACCTACCCTACACCTAGCCTACACCTACCCTACACCTACCCTACACCTACCCTACAGCTACCCTACACCTACCCTACAGCTACCCTACACCTACCCTACAGCTACCCTACACCTACCCTACACCTACCCTACACCTACCCTACACCTACCCTACACCTACCCTACACCTACCCTACACCTACCCTACACCTACCCTACACCTACCCTACACCTACCCTACACCTACCCTACACCTACCCTACACCTACCCTACACCTACCCTACACCTACCCTACACCTACCCTACACCTACCCTACACCTACCCTACACCTACCCTACACCTACCCTACACCTACCCTACACCTACCCTACACCTACCCTACACCTACCCTACACCTACCCTACACCTACCCTACACCTACCCTACACCTACCCTACACCTACCCTACACCTACCCTACACCTACCCTACACCTACCCTACACCTACCCTACACCTACCCTACACCTACCCTACACCTACCCTACACCTACCCTACACCTACCCTACACCTACCCTACACCTACCCTACACCTACCCTACACCTACCCTACACCTACCCTACACCTACCCTACACCTACCCTACACCTACCCTACACCTACCCTACACCTACCCTACACCTACCCTACACCTACCCTACACCTACCCTACACCTACCCTACACCTACCCTACACCTACCCTACACCTACCCTACACCTACCCTACACCTACCCTACACCTACCCTACACCTACCCTACACCTACCCTACACCTACCCTACACCTACCCTACACCTACCCTACACCTACCCTACACCTACCCTACACCTACCCTACACCTACCCTACACCTACCCTACACCTACCCTACACCTACCCTACACCTACCCTACACCTACCCTACACCTACCCTAAACTTTGTTCCAAAAAACATAACCCTAATGTTTGCTTGTCGTCGCCAGGCACTGAGTTTCGCTTCACCCAGTCAACCTTCGTTACGCTACGGAGGTCGCCGGCTCGCTTCGCTCGCCACCTCCCCCCTGCGCTGCACTCGGTCTCGTAGGTTCGCTCCACTTGGGATCCCTACGCTGAATCCGTAAAAAAAACTGAAAAAAAAAAATTCGTCAAAACGGGGGGGGGGGGAGGGGGGGGAAAGGGGGGCGAGGGGGTCAACTTTGAAAAATGGTTTTTACTTTTCCGAGCCTCCTCTAAACGAATCCGTATAAAAAACCAAAAAAAAAAGATTAGCCAAAACGGGGGGCGAGGGGGGAGAAGGGGGGCAAGGGGGTAAACTTTGAAAACTGGTTCGTTTGTGACTATAACATTGCCCCTTTATATGAATCTGAAAAAAGAAATGTTCCAAGTCTCTCAACTTCCGAGATCCGCTTAAAGGGGGGGAGAAGGGGGGGCGAGGGGGTCAACTTTGAAAAATGGTTTTTGCCTTTCCGAGCCTCCTCTAAACGAATCCGTAAAAAAAACACGAAAAAAAGATTCGCCGAAAGGGGGGGGGGGAGGGGGAGAAGGGGGGCAAGGGGGTCAACTATGAAAAATGGTTTGTTTGTGACTAAAGCATTGCCCCTTTATATGAATCTGAAAAAAGAAATGTTCCAAATGTTCCAACTTTCGAGATCCGCTTAAAGGGGGGGAGAAGGGGGGCGAGGGGGTCAACTTTGAAAAATGCTTTTTACTTTTCCGAGCCTCCTCTAAACGAATCCGTAAAAAACAAAAAATACGGGTACCTTAGTTTCCGAGATACGATAGAGGGGGGGAGGAGGGGGGGGGAAAAGGGGAGGTTTGGCACTTTTCCCATACTCACGGGAGTTACTTGTTTACGAATCTGTCAAAATATACCCACCTCCCCCTCCACCATCTGGGAGAACAATTATGTCAATCAGTGAGTCAGTCAGTGGTAATGCAGTTTTATATAATATAACTAGTATTTGCTTGGTGCGCGAGCTGCAAGCAGCTCGCGTGTTGTTGTCCCTACACCTACCCTACACCTACCCTACACCTACCCTACACCTACCCTACACCTACCCTACACCTACCCTACACCTACCCTACACCTACCCTACACCTACCCTAAACTTTGTTCCAAAAAACATAATCCTAATGTTTGCTTGTCGTCGCCAGGGACTGAGTTTCGCTTCACCCACTCAACCTTCGTTACGCTACGGAGGTCGCCGGCTCGCTTCGCTCGCCACCTCCCCCCTGCGCTGCACTCGGTCTCGTAGGTTCGCTCCACTCGGGATCCCTACGCTGAATCCGTAAAAAAAACGAAAAAAAAGATTCGCCAAAACGGGGGGGAGGGGAGGGGGGAGATGGTGGGCAAGGGGGTCAACTTTGAAAAATGGTTTGTTTGTGACTATAGCATTGCCCCTTTATATGAATCTGAAAAAAGAAATGTTCCAAGTCTCTCAACTTCCGAGATCTGCTTAAAGGGGGGGAGAAGGGGGGCCAGGGGGTCAACTTTGAAAAATGGTATTTACTTTTCCGAGCCTCCTCTAAACGAATCCGAAAAAAAAACAAAAAAAAAAGATTCGCCAAAACGGGGGGGGAGGGGGGAGAAGGGGGGCAAGGGGGTCAACTTTGAAAAATGGTTTGTTTGTGACTTAAGCATTGCCCCTTTATATGAATCTGAAAAAAGAAATGTTCCAAATGTTCCAACTTTCGAGATCCGCTTAAAGGGGGGGAGAAGGGGGGCGAGGGGGTCAACTTTGAAAAATGCTTTTTACTTTTCCGAGCCTCCTCTAAACGAATCCGTAAAAAACAAAAAATACGGGTACCTTAGTTTCCGAGAAACGATAGAGGGGGGGAGGAAGGGGGGGGAAAAGGGGAGGTTTGGCACTTTTCCCATACTCACGGGAGTTACTTGTTTACGAATCTGTCAAAATATACCCACCTCCCCCTCCACCATCTGGGAGAACAATTATGTCAATCAGTCAGTGAGTGAGTGGTAATGCAGTTTTATATAATATAATAACTAGTATTTGCTTGGTGCGCGAGCTGCAAGCAGCTCGCGTGTTGTTGTCCCTACACCCGCGTGTTGTTGTCCCTACACCTACCCTACACCTACCCTGCACCTACCCTACACCTACCCTACACCTACCCTACACCTACCCTACACCTACCCTACACCTACCCTACACCTACCCTACACCTACCCTACACCTACCCTACACCTACCCTACACCTACCCTACACCTACCCTACACCTACCCTACACCTACCCTACACCTACCCTACACCTACCCTACACCTACCCTACACCTACCCTACACCTACCCTACACCTACCCTACACCTACCCTACACCTACCCTACACCTACCCTACACCTACCCTACACCTACCCTACACCTACCCTACACCTACCCTACACCTACCCTACACCTACCCTACACCTACCCTACACCTACCCTACACCTACCCTACACCTACCCTACACTTTGTTCCAAAAAACATAAACCCTAATGTTTGCTTGTCGTCGCCAGGCACTGAGTTTCGCTTCACCCACTCAACCTTCGTTACGCTACGGAGGTCGCCGGCTCGCTTCGCTCGCCACCTCCCCCCTGCGCTGCACTCGGTCTCGTAGGTTCGCTCCATTCGGGGTCCCTACGCTGTCTGGTCCACTCCCACCATACAGGTTTCGACAACCGATATTAGGTAGGGGAGGTTGGGGAGAGGAGGGATGAAGGGAGGGAGAGTGGGGAGTTTTGAAAAAAGATTCCGACTCAAGCATTGCCCCTTTATATGAATCTGAAAAAAGAAATGTTCCAAGTCTCTCAACTTCCGAGATCCGCTTAAAGGGGGGGTAAAGGGGGGCGAGGGGGTAAACTTTGAGAAATGGTTTTTACTTTTCCGAACCTCCTCTAAACGAATCCGTAAAAAAAAAGATTCGAAAACGGGGGGGGGGGAAAGGGGGGCAAGGGGGTCAACTTTGATAAATGGTTTGTTTGTGACTATAGCATTGCCCCTTTATATGAAACTGAAAAAATAAATGTTCCAAGTCTCTCAACTTCCGAGATCCGCTTAAAGGGGGGGAGAAGGGGGGCGAGGGGGTCAACTTTGAAAAATGGTTTTTACTTTACCGAGCCTCCTCTAAACGATTCCGTAAAAAAAACAAAAAAAAAAGATTAGCCAAAACGGGGGGGGGAGGGGGGAGAAGGGGGGCAAGGGGGTCAACTTTGAAAACTGGTTCGTTTGTGACTATAGCATTGCCCCTTTATATGAATCTGAAAAAAGAAATGTTCCAAGTCTCTCAACTTTCGAGATCCACTCAAAGGGGGGGAGAAGGGGGCGAGGGGGTCAACTTTGAAAAATGGCTTTTACTTTTCCGAGCCTCCTCTAAACGAATCCGTAAAAAAAATATACTACGGGTACCTTAGTTTCCGAGATATGATAGAGGGGGGGAGGAGGGGGGAGGAAAAGGGGAGGTTTGGGACTTTTCCCATACTCACGGGAGTTACTTGTTTACGAATCTGTCAAAATATACCCACCTCCCCATCCACCATCTGGGAGAACAATTATGTCAATGAGTGAGTCAGTGAGTGAGTCAGTGAGTGGTAATGCAGTTTTATATAGTATAACTAGTATTTGCTTGGTGCGCGAGCTGCAAGCAGCTCGCGGTTTTGTCGTGTTTTTGAGAAGTATTCCTTAACCTACCCTACACCTACCCTACACCTACCCTACACCAACCCTACACCTACCCTACACCTAACCTACACCTACCCTACACCTACCCTACACCTACCCTACATCTACCCTACACCTACCCTACACCTACCCTACACCTACCCTACACCTACCCTACACCCACCCTACACCTACACTACACCTACCCTATACCTACCCTAAACTTTGTTCCAAAAAACATAACCCTAATGTTTGCTTGTCGTCGCCAGGCACTGAGTGTCGCTTCACCCACTCAACCTTCGTTACGCTACGGAGGTCGCCGGCTCGCTTCGCTCGCCACCTCCCCCCTGCGCTGCACTCGGTCTCGTAGGTTCGCTCCACTCGGGATCCCTACGCTGAATCCGTAAAAAAAACAAAATAAAAAGATTTGCCAAAATGGGGGGGGGAAAGAGGGGCGAGGGGGTCAACTTTGAAAAATGGTTTTTACTTTTGCGAGCCTCCTCTAAACGAATCCGTAAAAAAAACTGAAAAAAAAAGATTCACCAAAACGCGGGGGGGGGGAGAAGGGGGGCAAGGGGGTCAACTTTGAAAACTGGTTTGTTTGTGACTATAGCATTGCCCCTTTATATGAATCTGAAAAAAGAAATGTTCCAAGTCTCTCAACTTTCGAGATCCGCTTAAAGGGGGGGAGAAGGGGGGCGAGGGGGTCAACTTTGAAAAATGGTCTTTACTTTTCCGAGCCTCCTCTAAACGAATCCGTAAAAAAACACGAAAAAAAGATTTGCCAAAACGGGGGGGGGGGAGGGGGAGAAGGGGGGCAATGGGGTCAACTTTGAAAAATGGTTTGTTTGTGACTATAGCATTGCCCCTTTATATGAATCTGAAAAAAGAAATGTTCCAAGTCTCTCAACTTTCGAGATCCGCTTAAAGGGGGGGAGAAGGGGGGCGAGGGGGTCAACTTTGAAAAATGGTTTTTACTTTACCGAGCCTCCTCTAAACGAATCCGTAAAAAACAAAAAATACGGGTACCTTAGTTTCCGAGATACGATAGAGGGGGGGAGGAGCGGGGAGGAAAAGGGGAGGTTTGGGACTTTTCCCATACTCACGGGAGTTACTTGTTTACGAATCTGTCAAAATATACCCACCTCCCCCTCCACCATCTGGGAGAACAATTATGTCAATGAGTGAGTGAGTGAGTCAGTCAGTGGTAATGCAGTTTTATATAGTATAACTAGTATTTGCTTGGTGCGCGAGCTGCAAGCAGCTCGCGTGTTGTTGTCCCTACACCCGCGTGTTGTTGTCCCTACACCTACCCTACACCTACCCTACACCTACCCTACACCTACCCTACACCTACCCTACACCTACCCTACACCTACCCTACACCTACCCTACACCTACCCTACACCTACCCTACACCTACCCTACACCTACCCTACACCTACCCTACACCTACCCTACACCTACCCTACACCTACCCTACACCTACCCTACACCTACCCTACACCTACCCTACACCTACCCTACACCTACCCTACACCTACCCTACACCTACCCTACACCTACCCTACACCTACCCTACACCTACCCTACACCTACCCTACACCTACCCTACACCTACCCTACACCTACCCTACACCTACCCTACACCTACCCTACACCTACCCTACACCTACCCTACACCTACCCTACACCTACCCTACACCTACCCTACACCTACCCTACACCTACCCTACACCTACCCTACACCTACCCTACACCTACCCTACACCTACCCTACACCTACCCTACACCTACCCTACACCTACCCTACACCTACCCTACACCTACCCTACACCTACCCTACACCTACCCTACACCTACCCTACACCTACCCTACACCTACCCTACACCTACCCTACACCTACCCTACACCTACCCTACACCTACCCTACACCTACCCTACACCTACCCTACACCTACCCTACACCTACCCTACACCTACCCTACACCTACCCTACACCTACCCTACACCTACCCTACACCTACCCTACACCTACCCTACACCTACCCTACACCTACCCTACACCTACCCTACACCTACCCTACACCTACCCTACACCTACCCTACACCTACCCTACACCTACCCTACACCTACCCTACACCTACCCTACACCTACCCTACACCTACCCTACACCTACCCTACACCTACCCTACACCTACCCTACACCTACCCTACACCTACCCTACACCTACCCTACACCTACCCTACACCTACCCTACACCTACCCTACACCTACCCTACACCTACCCTACACCTACCCTACACCTACCCTACACCTACCCTACACCTACCCTACACCTACCCTACACCTACCCTACACCTACCCTACACCTACCCTACACCTAACCTACACCTACCCTACACCTACCCTACACCTACCCTAAACTTTGTTCCAAAAAACATAACCCTAATGTTTGCTTGTCGTCGCCAGGCACTGAGTTTCGCTTCACCCACTCAACCTTCGTTTCGCTACGGAGTTCGCTGGCTCGCTTCGCTCGCCACCTCCCCCCTGCGCTGCAGTCGGTCTCGTAGGTTCGCTCCACTCGGGATACCTACGCTGAATCCGTAAAAAAAACAAAAAAAAAAGATTTGCCAAAACGGGGGGGGGGGAGGGGGGAGAAGGGGGGCAAGGGAGTCAACTTTGAAAAATGGTTTGTTTGTGACTATAGCATTGCCCCTTTATATGAATCTGAGAAAATAAATGTTCCAAGTCTCTCAACTTCCGAGATCCGCTTAAAGGGGGGGAGAAGGGGGGCGAGGGTGTCAACTTTGAAAAATGGTTTTTACTTTTCCGAGCATCCTCTAAACGATTCCGTAAAAAAAACAAAAAAAAAGATTCGTCAAAACGGGGGGGTGGAGGGGGGAGAAGGGGGGCAAGGGGGTCAACTTTGAAAACTGGTTTTTTGTGACTATAGCATTGCCCCTTTATATGAATCTGAAAAAAGAAATGTTCCAAGTCTCTCAACTTCCGAGATCCACTTAAAGGGGGGGAGAAGGGGGCCGAGGGGGTCAATTTTGAAAAATGGTTCGTTTGTGACTATAGCATTGCCCCTTTATATGAATCTGAAAAAAGAAATGTTCCAAGTCTCTCAACTTTCGAGATCCACTTAAAGGGGGGGAGAAGGGGGGTGAGGGGGTCAACTTTGAAAAATGGTTTTTACTTTTCCGAGCCTCCTCTAAACGAATCCGTAAAAAAAAACAACAAAAAAGATTAGCCAAAACGAGGGGGGAGGGGGGAGAAGGGGGGCAAGGGGGTCAACTTTGAAAACTGGTTCGTTTGTGACTATAGCATTGCCCCTTTATATGAATCTGAAAAAAGAAATGTTCCAATTGTTCAAACTTTCGAGATCCGCTTAAAGGGGGGGAGAAGGGGGGCGAGGGGGTCAACTTTGAAAAATGCTTTTTACTTTTCCGAGCCTCCTCTAAACGAATCCGTAAAAAAAACATTCTACGGGTACCTTAGTTTCCGAGATACGATAGAGGGGGGGAGGAGGGGGGAGGAAAAGGGGAGGTTTGGGACTTTTCCCATACTCACGGGAGTTACTTGTTTACGAATCTGTCAAAATATACCCACCTCCCCATCCACCATCTGGGAGAACAATTATGTCAATGAGTGAGTCAGTGAGTGAGTGAGTGGTAATCCAGCTTTATATAATATAACTAGTATTTGCTTGGTGCGCGAGCTGCAAGCAGCTCGCGGCTTTGTCGTGTTTTTGAGAAGTATTCCTTAACCTACCCTACACCTACCCTACACCTACCCTACACCTACCCTACACCTACCCTACACCTACCCTACACCTACCCTACACCTACCCTACACCTACCCTACACCTACCCTACACCTACCCTACACCTACCCTACACCTACCCTACACCTACCCTACACCTACCCTACACCTACCCTACACCTACCCTACACCTACCCTACACCTACCCTACACCTACCCTACACCTACCCTACACCTACCCTACACCTACCCTACACCTACCCTACACCTACCCTACACCTACCCTACACCTACCCTACACCTACCCTACACCTACCCTACACCTACCCTACACCTACCCTACACCTACCCTACACCTACCCTACACCTACCCTACACCTACCCTACACCTACCCTACACCTACCCTACACCTACCCTACACCTACCCTACACCTACCCTACACCTACCCTACACCTACCCTACACCTACCCTACACCTACCCTACACCTACCCTACACCTACCCTACACCTACCCTACACCTACCCTACACCTACCCTACACCTACCCTACACCTACCCTACACCTACCCTACACCTACCCTACACCTACCCTACACCTACCCTACACCTACCCTACACCTACCCTACACCTACCCTACACCTACCCTACACCTACCCTACACCTACCCTACACCTACCCTACACCTACCCTACACCTACCCTACACCTACCCTACACCTACCCTACACCTACCCTACACCTACCCTACACCTACCCTACACCTACCCTACACCTACCCTACACCTACCCTACACCTACCCTACACCTACCCTACACCTACCCTACACCTACCCTACACCTACCCTACACCTACCCTACACCTACCCTACACCTACCCTACACCTACCCTACACCTACCCTACACCTACCCTACACCTACCCTACACCTACCCTACACCTACCCTACACCTACCCTACACCTACCCTACACCTACCCTACACCTACCCTACACCTACCCTACACCTACCCTACACCTACCCTACACCTACCCTACACCTACCCTACACCTACCCTACACCTACCCTACACCTACCCTACACCTACCCTACACCTACCCTACACCTACCCTACACCTACCCTACACCTACCCTACACCTACCCTACACCTACCCTACACCTACCCTACACCTACCCTACACCTACCCTACACCTACCCTACACCTACCCTACACCTACCCTACACCTACCCTACACCTACCCTACACCTACCCTACACCTACCCTACACCTACCCTACACCTACCCTACACCTACCCTACACCTACCCTACACCTACCCTACACCTACCCTACCCTAATCCTAATTTTTGCTTGTCGTCGCCAGGCACTGAGTTTCGCTTCACCCACTCAACCTTCGTTACGCTACGGAGGTCGCCGGCTCGCTTCGCTCGCCACCTCCCCCCTGCGCTGCACTCGGTCTCGTAGGTTCGCTCCACTCGGGATCCCTACGCTGAATCCGTAAAAAAAACTTTAAAAAAAAAGATTCGCCTAAACGGAGGGGGGGGAAGAAGAGGGGCGAGGGGGTCATTTTTGAAAAATGATTTTTACTTTTCCGAGCCTCCTCTAAACGACTACGTAAAAAAAACAAAAAAAAGATTCGCCAAAACGGGGGGGGGGGGAGGGGGGAGATGGGGGGCAAGGGGGTCAACTTTGAAAAATGGTTTGTTTGTGACTATAGCTGTGCCCCTTTATATGAATCTGAAAAAAGAAATGTTCCAAGTCTGTCAACTTCCGAGATCCGCTTAAAGGGGGGCAGAAGGGGGGCGAGGGGGTCTACTTTGAAAAATGGTTTTTACTTTTCCGAGCCTCCTCTAAACGAATCCGTAAAAAAAACTGAAAAAAAAAGATTCACCAAAACGGGGGGGGGGGGGGGAGGAAGGGGGGCAAGGGGGTCAACTTTGAAAAATGGTTTGTTTGTGACTATAGCATTGCCCCTTTATATGAATATGAAAAAAGAAATGTTCCAAATGTTCCAACTTTCGAGATCCGCTTAAAGGGGGTGAGAAGGGGGGCGAGGGGGTCAACTTTGAAAAATGGTTTTTACTTTTCCGAGCCTCCTCTAAACGAATCCGTAAAAAAAACAAAAAAAAGATTCGCCAAAACGGGGGGGGGGTAGGGGGGAGAAGGGGGGCAAGGGGGTCAAGTTGAAAAATGGTTTTTACTTTTCCGAGCCTCCTCTAAACGAATCCGTAAAAAAAACTGAATAAAAAAGATTTACCAAAACGGGGGGGGGGGGGGGAGGAAGGGGGGCAAGGGGGTCAACTTTGAAAAATGGTTTGTTTGTGACTAAAGCATTGCCCCTTTATATGAATTTGAAAATAGAAATGTTCCAAATCTCTCAACTTTCGAGATCCGCTTAAAGGGGGGGAGAAGGGGGGCGAGGGGGTCAACTTTGAAAAATGCTTTTTACTTTTCCGAGCCTCCTCTAAACGAATCCGTAAAAAAATCATTCTACGGGTACCTTAGTTTCCGAGATACGATAGAGGGGGGGAGGAGGGGGGAGGAAAAGGGGAGGTTTGGGACTTTTCCCATACTCACGGGAGTTACTTGTTTACGAATCTGTCAAAATATACCCACCTCCCCATCACCTCCCCATCCACCATCTGGGAGAACAATTATGTCAATGAGTGAGTCAGTGAGTGAGTGGTAATGCAGTTTTATATAGTATAACTAGTATTTGCTTGGTGCGCGAGCTGCAAGCAGCTCGCGTGTTGTTGACCCTACACCTACCCTACACCTACCCTACACCTACCCTACACCTACCCTACACCTACCCTACATCTACCCTACACCTACCCTACACCTACCCTACACCTACCCTACACCTACCCTACACCTACCCTACACCTACCCTACACCTACCCTACACCTACCCTACACCTACCCTACACCTACCCTACACCTACCCTACACCTACCCTACACCTGCCCTACACCTACCCTACACCTACCCTACACCTACCCTACACCTACCCTACACCTACCCTACACCTACCCTACACCTACCCTACACCTACCCTACACCTACCCTACACCTACCCTACACCTACCCTACACCTACCCTACACCTACCCTACACCTACCCTACACCTACCCTACACCTGCCCTACACCTACCCTACACCTACCCTACACCTACCCTACACCTACCCTACACCTACCCTACACCTACCCTACACCTACCCTACACCTACCCTACACCTACCCTACACCTACCCTACACCTACCCTACACCTACCCTACACCTACCCTACACCTACCCTACACCTACCCTACACCTACCCTACACCTACCCTACACCTACCCTACACCTACCCTACACCTACCCTACACCTACCCTACACCTACCCTACACCTACCCTACACCTACCCTACACCTACCCTACACCTACCCTACACCTACCCTACACCTACCCTACACCTACCCTACACCTACCCTACACCTACCCTACACCTACCCTACACCTACCCTACACCTACCCTACACCTACCCTACACCTACCCTACACCTACCCTACACCTACCCTACACCTACCCTACACCTACCCTACACCTACCCTACACCTATCCTACACCTACCCTACACCTACCCTACACCTACCCTACACCTACCCTACACCTACCCTACACCTACCCTACACCTACCCTACACCTACCCTACACCTACCCTACACCTACCCTAAACCTACCCTACACCTACCCTACACCTACCCTACACCTACCCTACACCTACCCTACACCTACCCTAAACTTTGTTCCAAAAAACATAACCCTAATGTTTGCTTGTCGTCGCCAGGCACTGAGTTTCGCTCCACTCGGGATCCCAACGCTGAATCCGTAAAAAAACAAAAAAAAAAATCGCCAAAACGGGGGAGAAGGGGGGCAAGGGGGTCAACTTTGAAAAATGGTTTGTTTGTGACTATAGCATTGCCCCTTTATATGAATCTGAAAAAAGAAATGTTCCAAGTCTCTCAACTTCCGAGATCCGCTTATAGGGGGGTAGAAGGGGGGCGAGGGGGTCAACTTTGAAAAATGGTTTTAACTTTTCCGAGCCTCCTCTAAACGAATCCGTAAAAAACACGAAAAAAAGATTCGCCAAAACGGGGGGGGGAGGGGGAAAAGGGGGGCAAGGGGGTAAACTTTGAAAAATGGTTTGTTTGTGACTATAGCATTGCCCCTTTATATGAATCTGAAAAAAGAAATGTTCCAAGTCTCTCAACTTCCGAGATCCGCTTAAAGGGGGGGAGAAGGGGGGCGAGGGGGTCCACTTTGAAAAATGCTTTTTACTTTTCCGAGCCTCCTCTAAACGAATCCGTAAAAATAACAAAAAAAAAAGATTCGCCAAAACGGGGGGGGGGGGGGGGGAGGGGGGCAAGGGGGTCAACTTTGAAAACTGGTTCGTTTGTGACTATAGCATTGCCCCTTTATATGAATCTGAAAAAAGAAATGTTCCAAATGTTCCAACTTTCGAGATCCGCTTAAAGGGGGGGAGAAGGGGGGCGAGGGGGTCAACTTTGAAAAATGGTCTTTACTTATCCGAGCCTCTTCTAAACGAATCCGTAAAAAAAACAAAAAAATAAGATTCGCCAAAACGGGGGGGGGGAGGGGGTGAAGGGGGGCAATGGGGTCAACTTTGAAAACTGGTTCGTTTGTGACTATAGCATTGCCCCTTTATATGAATCTGAAAAAAGAAATCTTCCAAATGTTCCAACTTTCGAGATCCGCTTAAAGGGGGGGAGAAGGGGGGCGAGGGGGTCAACTTTGAAAAATGGTTTTTACTTTTGCGAGCCTCCTCTAAACGAATCCGTAAAAAAAACATTCTACGGGTACCTTAGTTTCCGAGATACGATAGAGGGGGGGAGGAGGGGGGAGGAAAAGGGGAGGTTTGGGACTTTTCCCATACTCGCGAGAGTTACTTGTATACGAATCTGTCAAAATATACCCACCTTCCCCTCCACCATCTGGGAGAACAATTATGTCAATGAGTGAGTCAGTCAGTCAGTCAGTGAGTGGTAATCCAGCTTTATATAATATAACTAGTATTTGCTTGGTGCGCGAGCTGCAAGCAGCTCGCGTGTTGTTGCCCCTACACCTACCCTACACCTACCCTACACCTACCCTACACCTACCCTACACCAACCCTACACTTTGTTCCAACAAACATAACCCTAATGTTTGCTTGTCGTCGCCAGGCACTGAGTTTCGCTTCACCCACTCAACCTTCGTTACGCTACGGAGGTCGCCGGCTCGCTTCGCTCGCCACCTCCCCCCTGCGCTGCACTCGGTCTCGTAGGTTCGCTCCACTCGGAATCCCTACGCTGAATCTGTAAAAAAAACAAAAAACAGATTCGCCAAAACGGGGGGGGAGGGGGGAGAAGGGGGGCAAGGGGGTCAACTTTGAAAAATGGTTTGTTTGTGACTATAGCATTGCCCCTTTATTTGAATCTGAAAAAAGAAATGTTCCAAGTCTCTCAACTTCCGAGATCCGCTTGAAGGGGGGGGAGAAGGGGGGCGAGGGGTCTACTTTGAAAAATGGTTTTTACTTTTCCGACCCTCCTCTAAACGAATCCGTAAAAAAAACAAAAAAAAAATGATTCGCCATAACGGGGGGGGAGGGGGGAGAAGGGGGGCAATGGGGTCAACTTTGTAAACTGGTTCGTTTGTGACTATAGCATTGCCCCTTTATATGAATCTGAAAAAAGAAATTTTCCAAGTCTCTCAACTTCCGAGATCCGCTTAAAGGGGGGGAGAAGGGGGCGAGGGGGTCAACTTTGAAAAATGGTTTTTACTTTTCCGAGCCTCCTCTAAACGATTCCGTAAAAAAAAACAAAAAAAAAGATTCGCCTAAACGGGGGTGGAGGGGGGCGAAGGGGGGCAAGGGGGTCAACTTTGAAAAATGGTTTGTTTTTGACTAAAGCATTGCCCCTTTATATGAATCTGAAAAAAGAAATGTTCCAAATGTTCCAACTTTCGAGATCCGCTTAAAGGGGGGGAGAAGGGGGGCGAGGGGGTCAACTTTGAAAAATGGTTTTTACTTTTCTGAGCCTCCTCTAAACGAATCCGTAAAAAACAAAAAATACGGGTACCTTAGTTTCCGAGATACGATAGAGAGGGGGAAGAGGGGGGGGGAAAAGGGGAGGTTTGGCACTTTTCCCATACT
This sequence comes from Orthosia incerta, assembly GCA_948252205.1. Taxonomy (NCBI): domain Eukaryota; kingdom Metazoa; phylum Arthropoda; class Insecta; order Lepidoptera; family Noctuidae; genus Orthosia; species Orthosia incerta. The sequence goes on from OX411741.1 coordinate 43,682,994, forward strand.
CACGGGAGTTACTTGTTTACGAATCTGTCAAAATATACCCACCTCCCCCTCCACCATCTGGGAGAACAATTATGTCAATGAGTCAGTGAGTCAGTCAGTCAGTCAGTGGTAATGCAGTTTTATATAGTATAATTATAAGTAAGTCCTTCACCGATGACAAAGATAAACAGAAATTAAATATGAATTGAAAAAGTAATGTTGATACTTGCCAGGATGAAAATAAATAAATTTGTTGGATGGTGGGATAATAAATTGTTATTAAACAATGTCCGAATGTCTCCGTGTTATTTAGATTGTTCAGGAAGCTGCTGATTAGCGGCTGTCTCCGCTGTCTCAGGTGGTAGGGTGCGTGCTTGTCTGACCGAGGGGGAAGGAGCCCCTCGGCCAATCTTCCCCTCTGTCCCGGTCCTCACTGCTAAATATATTCAGATACATGCACATTCTAATACGACAGGCGTACTTGCGCAATTTGAATTTCAATCGTTGCCTGTTATGATAAGTCACCGTTTTGCGAATAGGGCGTTTTGATACAGATACATTTTTTTTACGCTATTTTTTGTTTTCTTTGGCCGTTGCTGTGTCTTGTCATTCTCAGTAAAGCGCCGCGTCGCGTGTCGGTGTCTTGTTGTTATAAAAAAACCGGCCAAGTGCGTGTCGGGCCGTGTCGTGTATTAATAGGGTTCCGTAGTTGCATAATAATGCGGACTAAGAAGAGGGTTTTTTGTTGTTAAATGAACATTAAAACGGTTTCAGCGGCTCAGAACATCTAAAAACGGGCGCAGATAGGACGATGGTAACTAAAGGAATTATAAAAACCAACTTCACAAGTTAGAAAAAAATATTATCTATTGGAGTACCACCGCGGGTAGAGGCAAGCGTTTGTAATAAAGATTTATAACCAGCGTCACTTAATAATTTGAATACTGCAGTATTGTCGTTACGGAGATAGTCTTCGTTAAAGTCTCCAAATATTTACAAACCGAAAACAAATATATAAGTATTATCAAACAACCTACTCAACTACCAAAAAGTTAAATCAAATTATTCAAAGATAGAGAGGAACAAACAACCTACGTAAATGAGCTGCAATGGCAATGGTATGTTTCGTTCCTGGATCATCGCACGCACGCTCCTTGTTTCTACGGAATTTGAAAAATTTTCAATGTATTTACTATTTCGTTCCTGAAAGTTTTTTGCTACTCCATTATTGATTTAGTTGGGTCGGATATTGACGTTATAGATGGATATCGACAAAAGAAAATAAGAAATTTAATATATCTATAAGATAATATTATAAAGAGGCCCGCCTACCTCAATGAGCATAATTGAAATTGGTACATAATTTCAAATTGATTTTAGTTATTTCTTTGGCAGGAGGGTGGGGGGGGAATCCATCACTCTCACAAAAAAATCAATTTTAAGCTTAATTTCACTCAAATGGATCTCTGCATCGAAAAATAGTTTGAACAGACCCGTAATGTTTTTGAATGGCCTATCCAACGATACCCCACAAAATGGGATAGACGAGAAAAAAAAACCATCCCGTCTTTACGTCTATAAGGTCCGAAATCGAAATCCGAAAAAAAATATCATATAACAAAATAATTATCATACTAGTCTTTGACTATCGCACAGCAGGGCAAAGGGGTTCTTAATACAGAAAAGGCACGAACATCAATCACCAGGCTTTTTCAGAACGACCTGGCTATTTTTTTTTCCTTTTTAATCTTATTTTAACTTATATTATAAGTTTAACTAATTACATTTGAGTTGTACCTTTATGGTTTAATAACGGAAAAACATAGGAAATGAACATATTACGTTTAATAACATGCATCCAAGAACAAGAACAGTTAATTTATCTTTTCAAATATCTCTTAAACTAATTCCTTACCACACAATATTCGTCATACAGAAAGCCTAAATCAATTTCCTCAGCGAAATTTCCAGCGTGTATGTGTAACGAATGTTGTCAGAAGCAGATCTAGTCTGGTTTAGAGAGGCATTTCAATTAACAGCCGCAAACACCGCTGACATTCTGACATGACGACACAGCAATTGCAATTGCATGCAGTGGCAATTTGCATAGTTCATATTTTTTTACGACTATCCAAAAAGGGGGAGGTTCTATGTTCGGCTGGAAGTTTAATTTGTTTGTCTATGTTCACCGTTTACTCCGTTAATTATGGACCGATTTTAAAATTCTTTTTTTGTTATAAAGGGCCTCGAGATGGTCCCATTGTCACCAAGTCAGGTTCTGATGAGGGGAAGCCATAGAAATCGAGAGAACGCCTCAAATTTTGTAGACATATATGTGGGAGAAATGACCAATTACTATTTTTATATTATTTGAGTATCTTGAGTTACTTCCTGTTGAATAAGTTGGTGTATTGACTCTCCCTGCCACTGACAAGCAACCCGCATTATAAAAGAGTGCGCAAGAGGCTTGATCGTTCAATTCTTGGTGTGACTTCGGACTTTGAACGGTCAGGTACGTTTTGATTGCTCTTGATTTATTATTAATGTGATAAATGTGATTATGTTGTGTACTCATGATTTTCATTATTAATGTGCGTGTATTTTTACGCAATAATATTGTGGCTAGTATTTTACTGAAGTTATTATGCTGCTTTGAATATAATAATTATGGTCTAAATTATGCATTGGTTTTATTCCATTAAGTTTTACCCCCACATTTGCTTATAACCTCACATTTTGTTGTTTACACTCTCACATCAGAAGCGAGATCGAGCGCCCATGTACTAACATATTTTCCACTTCTCTTGAGTTTCAGTATGGCGTCAAACGTTCCGGAAACCTCTGATGCCACTTCTAACCAAGAATAGCGTCTCCTATCCTTGGCGTGCGAGTCACATGGCAGCAGAGATGCATTATGCAAGAGAACCAGGACACCCACCCGGGCCTTCGAGCTCGAACACTCCGGGGAACCGAACAATCAGGGCAGTAATTCTGTTTCTCTTGATTTTATGACGACTAACATGAAATAAATGACAGTTATTTCTTAAAACTGTCACTTGTACCAATTTTGCATACATTCATCCTTAATTCATGAATCCGTCATGCAAAAAAAAATAATAATTAAATAACATTTATATCTACCCTCTTTTAATCCCGATGATGCCATTCAAAGTATCATGTTGACGATTTTAAGTCGTAATATTAAGACTTAAAGTCTAATCGTATTCCATCATTTGCAGATGCATCCTGATTCTATGATGACCTTACTGCTTTATACGAGCAACAAGAAAAGCAGCTTGGACGAATAGGCATCGTGTAAACGGGAGTTGGCGAAGAAGGCTGTTGGCGTGAATGCGACCGGGCTACATTTGGTGGACGCCGTGAAATCAGGTGTGTTGGGCTTTCGTATTCAATCAGATTTGTGACAAATGACGCTTAAAACGTTGCCTTAATTGATGCAAAATTTAAATTCTTATAACCGTAAACATCCAGTGTATGATTCTGCTGATCACAATATTCATGCTAACTACTAACGACTAAACATAACTCACAAGGTTATAGACATAGCGATGTCAAATGTGCTCTATTCTTAAGGATTCCCCTACTAATAGTCAATAGTGAATCTGATAGGACCTCTACTCATAATGACCAAACCAAGAAAGTGACAACGGGTCTAAACTCCTAAAAGCTCACATTGTGTACCTTTTGCAAAAAATCTTGCCTCAAACTCTAGTAAACCATACAATCGGTTACATTCTTATTTGTTGCGAATAGCCGTCTACTACTATAGAGACTTTATCTGTCTCATTGATATTGAAGCAGAGTGCTCATTGATGCGATAGTCTTGGAGATTCCACCAGTGACAAAATATTTATCAAAACGACATAATGCTGCGTTGGAGAAAATATATTTTGTTCTACTCTTATCAAGTCTGATTTGTGTTAATGACCTGAATTTGGAGTTTGAGCTCGTATTATTATTAGCCTGGTAACTTATTCAATATAATGTCCTTTTGGGTGAGAATCTTTTTGACATTCCTGGCATACATGTAGTATTTATTATCCAATTCTAAAACCACATTTCTAAAACTACTTGCAACATTAATTTTATTGAAAAAAATAATAATTGCAAAACCTATATTGATATTGGTGTGGATCCAATTTTAAAAGGTCGTTTACTTAATTTAGTGAAATCTTATTATGAACTTTTACCGTCGGGGAGTTCTGCAACAAAAATAAGTACAAACTGACCATTCTTATCGTATTGATATATCGAGCGAATGTCAAAATGATTGTGAAAGTTTTTGAAGATAATGGGACCATTCGTGTCAGTAAATCTCTTTTCTCTAGCCCTATTTTGTTGGTGCAAAAAAAAAAGGTAGCTACAGGCTCTGTCTATCAAAGAACTATCTATTTTCTCCAACTTTTCGAACGTCCTTGGTCCAAGGTCTTTAAAATGGGCTGGATTTGTTTTTTTTTTCCTAATTTCTCAAAACACAAATTAAATATCTGGGTAGAATTATTCCCAATGGTACGGTTAGACCCAGTCCAGGGAAAATAAAAACTCTTATGAAGTATCACTGTTTGTCATACAGTGATACGGGTTCGCCAAATTTGCGACCTTTCAGGATATTTTAGAAAGTTTTGGCGAACTTTTCTTAGACGAAGAGTCCTTTATATAATATTAGCTGTTCCCCGCTGCTTCGCTCCCGTGGACCATCCCATGTCACTCAGGAATAATGCAGCTATCTATTACTAAATTTTAAATCTGTCCAGTAGTTTCGGCGCCTATTCGGGACAAACAAATAAACAAAAAAATTCGTTCCTCTTTATAATATTAAGTATAGACTAGCGATTTTGACTGTGCGTTGATCGATTAGCCAGGCAGTTTCTTCTTTTATATATATAGATAATTAAGGACAATCTGAGCCAACTTTGTCCACATATGGACCAGCTACGTTTTGGTGCTATTCTATTCCAAAAACATGATACTCGACTAAGAGTCGTAGATTGCTTTGGTGTGCACACCACCAATACCGAACGGTGATATAAATAGTTGTGCGAGTTTTAAATTTTGGCGGTGGTTAAGCCTTAAAACATTTTAAGGCTCTTCCTATTCGGTCGAAGTTTTGGGCTCTATACTGGTTGTAATCCCAGTGTTCGTTGATGGTGGGCATACTTGCAATCATTCGGCTTTTAGATTGGGTATCGTAAGGGATAGCGCATGCCTCACGTAGCTGGATTTTCTCAGTAGGAACCCTGCAATTCTCAACATAATTAATGTTCTATATTGGAAAGTTTGGTTAGTAACTAAACAGCAGATTGTTTTGGAAACCAAATATTTGATATATTCAATAAAACTGCCAGTATAGAAAAATTAGCTTCAAGCAATGATACAATAATGTATAGAATTTATAAAACAAAAGATAGAAATACAAAGAAATTGTTGTTTGTTCAAAAATCTTACGGCATTTCATTTAGTTGTTCACAACAGTTTTGGTTTCCATTGCCAACACGTTCAAAGATTTTCTTGGGTATGTTGAGAATTGCCACACTTGTCCGATCAACATGATTATAATCTGGTTTTCATCAAGTTACCCAGCATCCCATTGATAAAACACCTACGCATTCCCATACGGTATCTACAGTATGGAAATTATCTCTGAATAATTATATAGGTTTTCCATATGGATACCTCAGGCAAACTAACTGGCAACAAACTCTTTTTCAAAACATAGTTTCGAAAACATGAACTCGCGGCTAAATAAGCCGCACGGGTCCATCTTCAAGGTTAAGCAACGCTTGCCATGGTCGGTCCGTGGATGGGTTACCATCTTAACATACCGAGATATCTCCGTGCTTCTGTAAGCACGTTAAGCCGTCTGTTCCGGCTACTATTTAAAGATCATTGACAGTCGTTACGGTTAATCTGAAGCCTGAAATCTGAAAGTCTTGTCAAAGCTTATTGTGTTACCCAGTTAATAGATTGTGGAGGTCACCTATGCAGTCGCTCCATGTAAAATACTGGTACTCTGCTAAAACCAGTTGAACTGGAAGCCGACCTCAACAAAGTTGAGCAAAGGCTAGGCAGATTGATTTTTGCTTGATAAAACCTGTGACTAACCCAATTGCAAATGCTATCGTAAACTGTCTGAAAGATTTTACCTTTAATTTCTGAACGCCTAATAGAATAATTTGTGATCAAGCGATGTCATACACTGAAAAATTATTATGGATTTTTGCCAAAACTGGTCAATGAATTACATTGTATCGCAACTGGTGTCAGTCGTGAAAATGGCCATATCGAAAGGCTAATGAAAGTCCTCACTGATTGTTTCACGGTAGTCGAAAATACCACCCCAAGAAGCTGGAAGTAAGCCTTTGGGAAGTCAAATTTGCAATTAATTGCATATTTATTAAAACCTCTGGACAAACTCCCTTTCAGCTTATGGGTCGCGATCCATCGCCTCCAGTTATTTCTGGACTAAATTATGTTGCTTTATTTAATTTTATAAATGATGTTAAACGCTTGGACCTTGTACTTATCTGGAGGTAGCGAAAATTCATAATCGGTGATATTGTTTTGATGAAACAACATTCACATGCTATTATGCAACTCCTTTCATAAGGGTCCATGCGTTATATCTAATATTCATGACAATGAATGATACATTATAAAAGTGCACAGTACTGGAAATGATTAGTAGCATGTTTCTCACGAAAATCTGAGACTTGTTTCCCCAGTATGCTGTGAGCTGGCAGAATCGCTAGACTCTGGGAACTATTATTGTTAACTTTAGTTAGTAACTTTTTGCCTCGTACGCGCCCGTAACATTCTGGCCAGGTGTTGGGCGAGTGCTTGGTAATAAGTATGCTATAGTTCATTAATGCCGCGCCTTATATAAGGCTTTTTACCGAGGCAATATTTATATTTTGTGATAAATGCCGTGCCTTCTTGAAAGGCTTTTTACCGAGGCAATATTATCACGTTATTTTATGCCGTGCCTTCATGTAAGGCTTATTACCGAGGCTATGTTTATGATTTGTGATAAATGCCGCGCCTTATTGCAAGGCTTTTTACCGAGGCAGTGTTATCACATTATTTTATGCCGCGCCTTCATGAATGGCTTTTTACCGAGGCAATGTTATCACATTATTTTATGCCGCGCCTTCATGAATGGCTTTTTACCGAGGCAATGTTATCACGTTATTTTAAGCCGCGCCTTCATGAATGGCTTTTTACCGAGGCAATGTTATCATTTCATGCCGCGCCTTCATGAATGGCTTTTTACCGAGGCAATTTTTATTATTTGTGGTTTATGATTCAGTGCTTTAGGCCGTGCCTACATGTGAGGTTTTTACCGAGGCCATCTTTTGGTGATTATTCTTGTTGATTTATATACATTATTAATCACCTAAGAAATTATGTTAAAATGAATCACTAAAATTAAGAGTACTTTAAATATCATCATTTGTTATTCACGAGCCGTACCGGCTGCTCGTCAGAATGGCCGTGTGGGAGAAATGACCAATTACTATTTTTATATTATTTGAGTATCTTGAGTTACTTCCTGTTGAATAAGTTGGTGTATTGACTCTCCCTGCCACTGACAAGCAACCCGCATTATAAAAGAGTGCGCAAGAGGCTTGATCGTTCAATTCTTGGTGTGACTTCGGACTTTGAACGGTCAGGTACGTTTTGATTGCTCTTGATTTATTATTAATGTGATAAATGTGATTATGTTGTGTACTCATGATTTTCATTATTAATGTGCGTGTATTTTTACGCAATAATATTGTGGCTAGTATTTTACTGAAGTTATTATGCTGCTTTGAATATAATAATTATGGTCTAAATTATGCACTGGTTTTATTCCATTAAGTTTTACCCCCACATTTGCTTATAACCTCACATTTTGTTGTTTACACTCTCACATATATATAACGATTTCGGTATTTTCATTAACATGGTAAGCAATTGCAAGAAAGTATCATTTCGTGCAGTGGAACTGATGAAGGAGACCACAGATGGCCACTGGACTTCTTAATATTAAGTATGTTTGGGTATACGATATCTCGAAGAGTTCTAATAAAATTGGTACCATCGAACTGATCTGGTGATGAAGCCGGAAGGTAGGACCCGGGAATCCGTAAAAAAATAATGCTGGTGTGAAAATAGAGAAAACGATGTTTTCTAAAATTAAACCTAGCTAGATCGATGTATCGCTCCCGAAAACCCCTACATACAAAATTTCATGAAAATCGTTGGAGCCGTTTCCGAGATTTAGATTATATATATACATTCATATTACAAAAATTGCTCGTTTAAAGGTAATAGATAGATAGATATAACTAAAAAGTTTTTTTTTTATAAATAAGTCCCAACATGTGACGAGGTAAACTAGAATTCTAAAAAACTTTCTTTTGTCCGCGGCTTCATCCTCGTTTAAGTTGAAAATTATTCTATGGGCACGAATAACTACCAGGATTAATAGTAGGTATCATATATCATAATCTAGGCAATAGTCTGCCCTTGTGCTAAGTTTTGTTCAAATGTATGTTTCCTTTGAGGCGTGATTTATTAAAAACCTACTTATATTTGTTAGATTATAGTCGTGGACGCAGAATTTGGGATACGGGTAAACTAGAGAAATATCTCCTGGAACTTCTACACTGTTTTAATTCGTTACAGAGTCAATTACTATCACTATTTTACTAAGTACTACTCTGGACTTAAAAGGAAACACTGAGCAGTTCCTAGGCCAGTATGTGTCATGTCACGGCCATGTCCGAACGATCACTGTCGCTCTCCAATGAACCATATCGACAGCATACGAAACACTAGACTCTACTCAGTAACAAACAAAGGTACTTGTGTATCAAGTTTAAGTAAACAAGTCATGACAAGATCCGACATATTCATATTTATAATAATAATAGCTTCTACCACCGGCTTCGCCCGCATAAATTACGAAAATTATACCAAGGGAACGTTTTCCCAGGATGAAAAATATCCGGGTATCCTATTCCAGACTACAATCTAGCTCTGTGCCAAATTTCATCCAGATCCGGTCAGTAGCTTTTGCGTGAAAGAGTAACAAACATACAAACACACATACACACGTATACTTGCCCTTCATAATATGAGTGTGATAGTAGGAAGTAGGATATCATAGAGCAGAACAGAGAACAGTTTACAAAGTAGTCATGATGATGATTTAAGTAACAACCGCAAGTGTTACGTAATTTATTCTCGTATGTATGTAAATCCGAATAAGTTTCATGCTTCTAGTTATGTGCGGGAGTACTGCGTGTTAGTACACAATACCATATAATACTATACTGCCGTACTAAAGCTAGCTAGAGTATCACAATATGACTATACACAATATAGCCGATTTCGTTTTTTTTATACCTCCATAATCAGCAAAAACCGGCCAAGTGCGAGTCGGACTCGCGCGCGAAGGGTTCCGTACCATTATCGCAAAAAACGGCAAAAAATCACGTTTGTTGTATGGGAGCCCCACCTAAATATTTATTTTATTCTGTTTTTAGTATTTGTTGTTATAGCGGCAACAGAAATACATCATCTGTGAAAATTTCAACGGTCTAGCTATCACCGTTCATTAGATACAGCCTGGTGGCAGACGGACAGACAGACAGACAGACAGACGGACCGCGGAGTCTTAGTTATAGGGTCCCGTTTTTACCCTTTGGGTACGGAACCCTAAAAAAACCATATATACTTGTACTTGTATTATAAATGCGAAAGTAACTCTGTCTATCTGTCTGTTATTTTTTCACGCTTAAACCGCTGAACAGAATTAGATGAAATTTGGTATGTAGATCGTTTTGGACCCTGGACAGGACTTAGGATAGTTATTAGTACGAAAATCATTCTTAAGGGGGTGGAAAAGGGGGTGGCAGTTTATATAATGAACTAATAATTTCTCAAGTAAAGGGGCCCATGCACTTACAATATTATTGCGCGATATAAGAAAATAGGCTATTTGAAGTACTAATGCTATGCAAACGAAGTCGCGGGCAACAGCTAATCCTCTATAGATCTTTCTAAGCATTATTTTTCGGGTAGTATTTAAACGCAAATAAAAAAATATCCTTTTTCTATGCAATAAAATTCCGAATTCTCATCAAAATTACTGATTGCGCAGCAAAATATTCAACGCAAAATATCACTAAACACACTACAATTTATTTTCGCAGCGTACAGCGATTTTTCCTAAAGCAAAAGCTTTTTTATTAATGCACAGCTAATAATCTTAATGCACATCATACATGTTAACTCTTTTTCTTTTAAATATAGCTTCTATTTTTATATTATTTACAGCAGTTTTTCTAAATAAAACAGCATTTTATTAGTCACAGTAGGGGGGGAGGGGCGGAAACCCCCCTGTACCATCCCCACAACTCGGAGCCCCATGGTTATGGAGATATCCATGGTTAAAGTTTTTACAATTACTATTTAACGACAATGTCGACGGAGCCCCGCTGCGCGGGGCTCCTATTTCTGTCTAAAGGGTCTAAAGTAACCTAACACGAAGAAGATGACGGGAGCTGAGTTCGCTCGCTTTGCTCGCTCACTTTAGCTGCCGTCATCTTTTCGAACCTAACCTGTCCGTGTCGGGGTGCCCTAAGTTCCCGAGCTCGCTTCGCTCGCTCTTGGACTAATTCATAAAGACCACATGGAAAGTGAGTGCTCTATATATCTCTAAACATGGAAAATTTGCTGTGCAGTTAGTATTTCTGCTATGTATGTAGTATTTTTGTACAAAAATAAATTTAACTGTATTGCATTATGAGGAAAAAAGTAATGTCATATTGATGTATAATTTCGAATTATCTGCAGTTTGAGTTTTGCTAAACATTTAGTTTATTTGTAGTGAAGTAAGTTATTTGATGTAAAAAAGAATATAAATGATGAGTATGTATTGATAGACGATTATTTTATTTGATATGCAATTTATAATATTCCTTATTTTTCTACTATCAAAAGATGCCGGATAAAAATAAAAACGTTTTAAATTGCTATGTTTACAAACTTATTTTTGATTAAATTCATCATCATCACCATTTCAGCCGAAAGACGTCCACTGCTAGATGCCTCCACCAAGCATCCCCACACTGATCCGTCGTGTGCGTTTCGCATTCACCGGATTCCCACATCCTTGGCCAGGTCATCGCTCCACCTAGGGGGAGGCCTTCCAACGCTACGTCCTCCGGTACCAGTCGCCACTCCAGAACTTTTCGGCGCCATCGACCATCCACTGCCACTTAAGTATGGCAATTATTCGGGCTGTGTCGGTGCCGGTGATTAAATTTAATAAATAATTTAAACTAACAATGTGCCTGTGTATTTCAAAATGCGCAATTAGATCTACTTAATTACACCGGAAAAGCAAAGATTTTTGAAATATTCGCGGTTTTTTGTGTTTCGTCTATAGGTACCTAACTCTAAAAACTTTGTTACAAAAAAATTCAACCGATTTAAACAAAACACTACAAAGCGAAAAATAACTTGGTTTTCCGAACTCGGTGTCTTTTTGTACATTTTGTTTTTCGTTTTTCGACAGCTAAGTTCCAATTCATTAAATGATACTTTCTGAGTGCAAATACTTGTCATGTTATTGAAAATACCAAAATTGCGATATATCTGCCTATAATATTTGAGGGAGTTCCCTCTATTTCCAAGGGATGCCATCATCAGATTATGATTTGGTGATAATGGAACCTCTTCTAGATTATACCCTTCCAAACAAAAAAATAACTTACTAACGTCTGTATATGATGGAGAGAGACAAAATACATTTAAAAAACAAATAGAAACATCCACCTCCTTTTTGAGAAGTCGGCTATAAATATAATAGATATTGGATAGTGGCACTCTTGCTATAGGAGGTTATGTACTACAAGTACCATCAGGAAACTAACATAAAAAAATATATGCCGTAGCATTTAGCTACGCGCTACGCGCTTGCTACGAGCTGAGCGTTTACTACATACGCGCGTAGCACTTCAGTGGAACAGCTTATCGTCATATACTTTTCATTTTTAGCAATTTAAAGCTTAATTTTACGCAAACGGATCCCTGAATCGAAAAATGTTTTCACAGACGCGTAGTATTTTTGAATGGCCTATTCAATGATACCCCACAACATGGAAAAGACATATTACCAACCTACCCACCCCAAATCATATTATTTTTCATGATTTTATTTTACCACTTTGTCGGCGTGATTAATATGTATCCATGCCAAATTATAGCTTTCTGATACTAAAGAGTCTCTGAGCTAAGCTGTGGATGGACGGACGGACAGACGTACATGGCGAAACTTTAATGGTTCCTTGTTGACTACGGAACCCTAAAAGCGCAGCCAAAATTAAAAATCGTTCTCTCTTAACAACACAAGGAATTATTGACAAGTTTTCAGAAGCAACTGATATTCAAGAAACCAATAATCTCTATGCAATAGTGTTACGCGTGCATACGTGGTGTGGGTTTTGAATCATAGAAATCAGTAATCCGTCGGTCGTTGAGAGTGGCAATTGTTCTCGCGTACCGTACGTATTCACGTATCACGCCACTGCCGCCCAAATTGAATACAATTTCTTACTATTCAAGTATCGCAGCCGAATATTGTTTGCAAAAAGGTCGGCCCTATGCGGCCTTGTTATTCGTAAAGCATTTTGTATTATATTTAAATTGCCTGCATTTGAAAGGTTGGCAAATAGAACCGCATAAAGGAATAATTCGAGACATTGCAATTCAGAAGAGAGTGGAACCTTACTGCTTTTGCAATTACTTTCTACGAGTTAACATCCAATTCCTGGTAATTGATCTTAAATTGAATTTCATAAAATAAACAAAGACGGGTGACGTGGAATCAGTTATAAACAATTACTCCTTCGGTGAAATTGCTGTATGGCGTTCCAGTGCGAGGATGAATAAAAAAATAAATGCTTCAGCAGAGGTTTTCTCAAAGCCATAACGATGTAATCCATAAAGCTAATGTTATGATCATTATATTGCCTGCATCTGAAGGGTTGAAAATAAGACATGTCGCAAATTGGAAAAGAAGTGCTTGGAGGTATTGAGAGGGGCGAACATCCTGCTTATGCGATTATGTGCTGGGATCTCATCTGTCTGCAAGCAATCCCATCTAAAAATTACACTTGAGCGAGCAGCCTGCGTCGCGCACATCACGCCTTTGTGGAACCAATTATATAGGTTTATATACCGGCAGAGATTTCCTCAATGGCAAGCAACGTTTTCCATAAAGCATTTTATAATATAATTCTTAAATTGCCTGCATTTGAAGGGCCGGGAAGAAATGTCGCCGACCGCCAAGAGCGTCGGATTGGCGACGCTGAATTAATGAGTGCCATTAACAAACCTTCCGAGCCCGAAACAAATAGAATTTGCAACTGAAACCGTCTCCGAACCGACGCCGACGACTCCGCCAACCTTTTGTTAGCAACAATCATAATTATGATATCAAATCTGTTTTGTAAGCGTTCTGTTGTTTTTCGATGCCATTTAGGTACTTTGTATCTATTTTAATTTTGTGTTTTGTTTGATTGCTGTTTGTTTAAGTAATTCGAAGCTGCTTGTTTATGATTACGATTACAAACGTGTCTTGTGGTTTTAGACCAAAATTATCACCTCTAATGTTATTTAGTCCTGAAACTTTGAGAACTAAGTAAGCAATCTACGCACGTAGGGACCTCCTAGTGCTAAACCAATAGACAGTCGTGATTAGAGACACAATTCCCGAACACAGCCTACTCAAAGTAAAATAATACCACAAAGTTAAAATAATATATAGATTATTTGTACACAGAAACTTTTCAACTCCCACAATATTACCTTGTTAAAATTTTATTTATATCACAATGTGTTAGGTAGTAAATATATTGACATTTATACAATATAATAAAACCAACAGAACCCATTTCCAGCATTTTTGGAATTTTTATTTGTTTGTCTTTTTGTTTGTTTATTTGTGCAAGCATCACGTAAAATTTACGAAACCAATGTAGAAAACTTTACACATAATAATTGTGCTACTGATGTATTACTTAGTTTTCGTTTCATCGCAATCGGTTTATTCTATCAAAAGTTAGATGAATTTAAATTGTTCAAGAAGTAAAATTATCACAACACACGCAATTCAGATACTCGGACAGTTGAACACCATTTTCGATAGATGGTGCATTTGAAGTCATTTTCTGAATGGCAGTGTTAAGATTCGCCGCGAAATAATGACCATAGAAGAAAAATTGGTAGATAGGTCGGCTAGGCAGGAAGGTAAGTAAGTAGGGTAGGGTACGCAATTGACGGGAGCGAAGCCGCGGACACAGCTAGTAATTAAATAAATATTAAGCATGGAAAATTATGACCGTATAATTAAAATAATAAACATTTGTCACTGTAACTCTTCCCATATAAATGTTAATGTGTTTCCTTTACGTTATTGCTAAATTAACATCGATAATGTGCAGTATTGAACATTTAATAGTTCGGTGGCCGATCATATTGAATTCCATTACAGACTGTGTAACCTGATGGGCTGGCCCTTAATAACTTTGTTTTACCAATTGCCACAGCCATTATTTAGTTTTTTTTTTTTTTTAGTATTTGTTTTCATTTTATGTGTAACTAGCTGTTTCCCGCGGCTTTGCTCGCGTTAATATAGATTTTGTCAATCAATGCTGGTTGTCGATATACAGGTTGAGAAATATCCAATGTTGCAGTTCTCCTTTGAGTGTTTTTCGCTATGCTTCATAGTGTCTGATTTGGCCATCCACGCCTACTTGTAAAACTCAGCCTGTATAGGTACATGAAGTATTGACGTAATTTAACGATTAACTTTTTTAATTCTTTGCGTTGGTCAGTATAGGTAGAGGTTTAGTTATTTATGCTACAAGTGCGGAAAGTAGGTGATTTCCGATGAGTGGTATTTTTTTTCACGAGCGAGCGAAGTGAGTGAGTGGATAAATCGACACGATTTGGAAATCATCTTACGCACGTGTATCATACAACATTTTACTATGCATTGTGCGAGGCAATAAAAATATATATCTAAGAAATTAATAAAATGGCGCTTATTCAAGGGCGCTCAGCATATCCACAGATTAACTAAGTTCATAGTTCGTCGGGCATATCTACTGCGCATGTGTAAATAGCTGTCACGTCGTAACGCAAAAAGGCACGAACAAAATATTAATTCTGCCAAACATAATTAATGAATATTTAAAATTAATTTATTGATCAAAATCAAAATCTAGAGTAATTAAAAACGCCTTAAATGAAGTATTAGTTTAGTTTTACCTTTTATATGAATGATAATCTGTACTTAACAAATTTTTAAAACTGTTCTCAAATAATAAAAACTCTATGCGGTGGGCTGACGTTGGAGTTAAAAATTAAAAAAGTACAGGAAAGTAAAAAGCACTAGTAAAAAAGTGACACTTTCCACACAGTTTGGCTGCTTGGAAAACGCTCTTTTCAAGGACATGCATTGTAAAAATAGTTACAATAGGAAACAAATTAACTACATAGTCATAGGTACAGCTTGCCCGCCAATTGAAGATAACACTCAATCCTAAATTTTATCTGCAGTTAATTGACATTCCTTAATTATGCCGTTAATCATGATACAATATTTTAGGACGCTACACATGGGTACGACATGTTATATTATGTTGTATGTCCTTCCATTTGGCGGTAATACATTCTGGTTCCTGGACATACGCGACATGCTGTGCTACATATAGTTGTTCGTGGGTGAACCATAGCTTTCCAAATGCGGGGTGCTGCCCTCGAACTTTGTTAATAGTAATAGCAAAACTAAGTTTGATTGGCAACTGGAGTCTTTTTAATTGAAATGGTAGTCAATGGAGATTATTGGGATTCTCGTCGAATGCCACACACGCTTTTCCTTTTTCTCAAACCTGTTAATATAATGGCATCTATTTTATTTTGCCCTTATTGTGTACTACAATACCCATTTGATAATCATGTGCATTTCCCCATATAAACTATAGTACTCCACTTCAACCCCTTTTTGGAGTAGTTTGAAAAAATAAATATGTAAACCTGAATAATTTGTTATCAAAAAAAAATCCTGCAATATTTCAACTAAATCGGAAGCTGCAATAAAAAGTTCAGCTTCCGCCATTTATCCCCTTGAAATATGAATTTACAAAAATCCTTTCCTAGCTAACGTTTACTATCTATAAACTACCCATCTGCCAAATTTCAGCATCATGAAGAGAATTTCTACATCTTATCTTTAAACAACGCGAACCCCCATTTTAGGGTGTTAAAAAAGAAATAGCCAGACATAAATACAAACATTCACTAACAGACAACGTACAGCTTAAACTGGTCTGGGAATATGAAAGGAGTTTTTTTTTGTTTTAACCATAGGCCACCGGGCCGTAATGTCTGAATAGTAATGAAAAACATGTTGATTTGTTCCTTTTGAGCTCTAGATTTCTATGGTATACTCGTAATAATTTTTACCTTGTTGCTTGTGCTCAATCTAAAACTCTAAGCAAATCCGTTCAAATGATCATACCAGAGCGCTTCCCATTCCCAGCAGCCTTTACGCACTCAACAAAAAACACAACTGCTTTTTAGAGTTCATGTTGTACTTGAAGATGCATTGATGATCGGGTGAAATTCCAAATCATTTCACGCAATTTAAAACAAACGGTTGTCATTATTTTACAGATTTGACACTTGACCGTCTATAAATGTCAGATACGGATGTGGCTAGAGTCGTCCTCTTAACGTCGTTCTACGTCGTTTCTAATGGTGAGGGCCAAGGCAGCTCAGATCCGGTCGATGTAGCGACGCTTGACAGAGGATTATGACCAGTAGGACAACTTTCGGAGCAGTAATGAAAGATATTTGAAAAATTCATCTCGTAAAAGGCCCTTACAGCAGGTGAAAGTTAGTAAAATAAATAGTGAAAATTTAAGTACCTATGTGAAAATTTTCACCAATTTGATAACGTCAAAATGTACATTAATTAATAGTTTGTAATTTAATTAAGTTTTGCTCGGCTGATGTTTTGTGCCGCAGTATCAGATCTGACCAGAACTACATATAATTCCATATGGATATGTGTCTGCGTACGAAAAACCAAAATGATCGTATGAAATACAATTTAATGAATCGTTTCTACTTACTTAACGTACCTTCATAATAAAATATAACGAGCGAACGTAGCAGATCGAACAAAATTATGTTGTCAGTAAAAAGGCTGAAACGCTCCCGTTACATAAATCGGTTCATGTAGAAAAATATTAGGATCCGTATACGAAACCTAATTTGATGCCTTATTGAAACATAGCATAATACGCATAAAAGCCAAGCAGCTGTGAAACGAGATGTTTTTTAACACGAACGAGGCCGCGAAAATGGCAATTAAGTTTTGCAGAATTTGTTTTTATATTAAAAATGTTGTACAGTGAGAGACATGGATACATGTCTACACGGAGAGCTAAGGGAAGCCATTACCAACATAAAAATACAAAACCGGAATTATCAAGAATTGCGTTATGGTTATCACAGAACAGGGAAGCATGAAACAAAAGGGAGGAGGTCCCGGGAGGACGCCCGGCTGGGAGGGAACAAGGCTGTCAATGATGACGCTACGCATGAATAATAGATCATAATTAAGTAGTATTAAAACTGATTGTCCCGCTCGTGCGATTTGCAGATTTAAATTAAAGCTATTATTTGCATGTAGAGAATTGATCTAAAATGCAAAAATATGCGCACTTGTTTACATTTTTCATCTGAATGAAGGGACTGCAGGTCAGATCAGTGTTCATTACTGCATACGTTTTGTTCTTTATCCTTTGAAATAGTCAAAGAAAAAACTTTACAGAGCAAAGGCCTTGAATAAAAGATACTTGTTACAAAAGGATTATGTCGAGACTTTGCGAGAAAACGGCGGCATTTTCTGCTTATTTTCTTTCTGCGGTCTCAACTCGGATGACCAGACCAACCTCGTCTTAAGACTGCATTTCATGGAATTGAGTTTACTTATCTGTTTAGTCGCTTTAAAAATAATTTCTAGCAGCGGAGCTTTTCTTTAAAGATGGCATTAAAATCTGAGTGTGCCTTCCTATAAGCGTCACGCTTAGGCAGCTCATCTATCTAACATATTTTTATCTATCTAACAGATACAAGTATCATTCGATGTCAGCAATGGCGTTGGTCAAAAACCCAAAATATTTGATCACGTGACATTTACCCATACATTTTTCTAATTTTTCCATAATCTGTTTCTATCATCTATGATTGATAAATGTCACTTTACGTTTACTTACTTTGTGAAGCCTACTGTCAATAGCCGTTAAATTATTAAGTTATCAAAAATTTTACGTATTTCGTTGTACATTAAACACTTCCTTTGCCTCATTTGCCGAATTAAACGTAAACACAAATCAAAATGCCTGCAAAGTGCAAACATCATTTAACCCGTATGTAGTTTGTGAAGAAAATGTTATTTTAGAATGCTAATATGCATAGTATGTATATATGTATTGAATTTATTATTTTGTAACTATATTCCCTAAAGGATTAGGCAGAGGTTAGGAGACTCTATGGACACATTTCGCCAGTTATGTACTCTATGGCCACATTTCGCCACTTATGAACTCTATGGACACATTTCGCCAGTTATGTACTCTATGGCCACATTTCGCCACTTATGAACTCTATGGCCACATTTCGCCACTTATGAACTCTATGGCCACATTTCGCCACTTAAGAACTCTATGGCCACATTTCGCCACTTATGAACTCTATGGCCACATTTCGCCACTTAAGAACTCTATGGCCACATTTCGCCACTTATGAACTCTATGGCCACATTTCGCCACTTATGAACTCTATGGCCACATTTCGCCACTTATGAACTCTATGGACACATTTCGCCAGTTATGTACTCTATGGCCACATTTCGCCAGTTATGTACTCTATGGCCACATTTCGCCACTTATGAACTCTATGGACACATTTCGCCAGTTATGTACTCTATGGCCACATTTCGCCACTTATGAACTCTATGGCCACATTTCGCCAGTTATGTACTCTATGGCCACATTTCGCCACTTATGAACTCTATGGCCACATTTCGCCACTTATGAACTCTATGGCCACATTTCGCCACTTATGAACTCTATGGCCACATTTCGCCACTTATGAACTCTATGGCCACATTTCGCCACTTATGAACTCTATGGCCACATTTCGCCACTTATGAACTCTATGGCCACATTTCGCCACTTATGAACTCTATGGCCACATTTCGCCAGTTATGTACTCTATGGCCACATTTCGCCACTTATGAACTCTATGGCCACATTTCGCCACTTATGAACTCTATGGCCACATTTCGCCACTTATGAACTCTATGGCCACATTTCGCCACTTATGAACTCTATGGCCACATTTCGCCACTTATGTACTCTATGGCCACATTTCGCCACTTATGAACTCTATGGCCACATTTCGCCACTTATGAACTCTATGGCCACATTTCGCCACTTATGAACTCTATGGCCACATTTCGCCAGTTATGTAGTCTAAGGCCACATTTCACCACTTATATACTCTATGGCCACATTTCGCCATTTATGTACGTTTAAATACCATGTGATAGGCGAGCCATCAACCAGCCAAAAGTCCAGACTTCGGGCCGCTTCTGGAAAATTCCAGATGGAAAACCCTATAACACTTTATCTGATGTGGAAACCGAAACCAGGACCTTGTTCAGCAGTAAAACTATTAATTAATAATGAATTAGCATGCAGTATTTGTATTTAATACGACAGTCAAATATGCAGTAGACCACAAAAAGACCAAACTATTCAAAATTGATTGCATTAAAGGTGCAATATAATGTTTTTGTCGTTTGTTTCGAAATTACAGTATCATGCTTAGTAACATGTATAGTGCTGTGATTATCAGTTATATTCGTGAAAGGATTTTTCAATACCGCTTTTGATATAATTCCGCCAAAACTTGAACCTTTGAAATAAAATGTATTTACGGAATTATTTAATATATTTTCACGTAATTAACACAAAGCTCCTAATACTGCCTCAATGTCCGCAACGCTCCACAATTCCAGTTTTCTTGTTTTTTTTGCGACATTTCACCGTATGTTAATCTTTTTATTTATATAAAACCAAAGTCGCGTTAGTTACACTATTTATAAGTCGAGAACGGCTGGACCGATTTACATAATCTTTAATTGGTTGGATGTATATCCGCACCGAAGAACAGAATAACTAATAAAATAAAGGAAAAATAAAAAAAATATACTAAGAAAATTAAAATTGCCTTACGTTTTCCGACCCTACCTACCTAGATAGGTTAGGTAGGTAGGTAGGTAGGAAGGTAGGGTAGTAAGATATATAGGGTTGGTTACCTACCCTACCTACCTACCTGCCTTACCTACTACTAACTGGCTACCTATACCTAAATAGGTAGACAGTTGACGGGAGTCAACCCGCGGGTTACAGCTAGTTAACATTAATAAAATTTATCTTTACAATACAATAAAACAAAACTAATGTGTGCACTTAGTTTCAGCAAAAATAATATGCTGAACATGCTGCTGTAATTGTATACAAAATAATGGAATGTACCAAATTTATGCGCGGTCAGGTTATATTTTAAAGCCTGCAGCTTTACGAGAGCGTTTATTTAAAGGTGCTGAAACATGCCTTAATATCAGCCGACCGTTATTTGTGGCGATGTCTTTGTATATTAAGACAATGATAATATTCAAATGAGTGCCACATATGTTTCTCTTGAGTCAAATTATAGAGATGCGGTGTGCCAAGTGTAAATTACAAATTAGCTTGCACTGCGAGTTAAGGACTGTGTGTGGAACCGTATACAAAATCTATGTTAGAAATTAGTTGCTTACGAGGCAATATAATGTACGAGATTATTTAATGAAAAATCTAATATGACAGGGTCTGAAATTGACTGCTCGTTCACTTACCTAAGCTTGCAAATGCTAATATCCGTTATGGCCCGCCATTTTGTCTGGTAAATTATAGAAAGGCACAAAGTTCCAGCCACATATATGACGGTAGGGGAGGTGTGCCCCTGTCTGCTTGTGAAACGTTTCAATTGTCCAACAAGTGCACCACGTCTCTGCTTATTCAGAAGTGCATTCTCCTTTGTGACAACATCCCCGCTTGAGACTAATTACTTGTCTGCCAACGGCTTAACTTCCCTTTCTTCATGATATAAGGTCCCGACAAAATAGGTGGTCTATTTTCTATTTATTTTGGAATGTTATATTAATACATTGTTGTTTCATGATTGCCAGGTAAGTCATTCCTGCAAATATGGTGGTGCTTTTAATAATCTTGTTACTTTAACGTTGTAGAACTAATTGATATTTTGAAGTCAATCGATTTTCAAAAATTATTATTACATTTTTGTCAAATATATATGAATTCGAATTCTGAATTTCAGAAAAAACTACTTACGGATCTTGGGTTTATCCTGTTTCACGTTATATTAAAGAAGATATTGAGTGCGCATAAAAGCAGGCAGTATCTTACGGCACGGAAAACTCTCATATTCCTAATCGAAAGTTGGGCCAACATTGGTATCGATACGTCTAAAACGATCTTAAATATTGCACGATGCTGGTATAACAGAAATACTTTTCTGTTTGTTTTGATATATTCATGTTTGCTTGAGATTTGGCTCGATAAGTAAATATGAAGATATTTATAAGAATCTTGCATGTGGACGTTTCAGGTTGCAGGCAGTTTATATACATGTACCGACAGATGTAGATAAAAAACTTAGAGACAAAACGGTGAAAGATAACATATTTTTTTAATGGGTACGAATTGCCCAATTGGTAGCATGGAATATTTTTGATGATTCCATGGTTTTTCTAAAAGAAACCTGATTCTATCATTTTCTCATCCAAGTTAGTGGCAAGACTGGCTAGGGTGCGCCAAGCGAGCAAAATGAAACTACTTCTAAGTATCGCTTGTGAGGGCTATTACGCAACATTCTATAATATTGACGGCTGACAGACACCGCCTGCCCGAACTATAGGAAATTGCAACGTGGAGATAGGAGATAATTTCATAACAGAATTTAGAAGAATAATGGGAAAGGTTTCATAGAAAATCAGTGCTGCATTGGCTTTTAAACTTCAAGTTTCAAACAAGACTTATTCACAAAAATCTCTCACATCTGTAAAGCAACTGATTAGCAAAATTCTCTGAATCAAAAGTCTGATTAACAGGTGCAAAACAGTTCCGAGAATTCTATGAATAAGGCGGTAAATATTAAAATCAAAGGTTTATTACGAATTCTTTACAGATGAAATCGTGGACAAGAGCTAGTAAATTATAAATAGGTTGTTTCAATACCAGCTTCATAACAACAAGTTTAATAACGATCCACTTGAATCCTTCCTATGTCTGGAAATAAGCTGGAACGATTCTCAGATCGTACAATGGTGTACCTAATTGGAATTTATTTCTGGAAGATCTCGGAAGCAGCACTTGTAGCTCAATAGCATGTAGCGGAAAGGAATGCTGTTCGATTAATATCTCGATTTCATATTACTAGACTGGAAACGCCAGGTGTAGAGTTCCTATAAGGACATACCCAACCTAATTGGTGATGTGTACTCAGGAAAATCTGGAGCATAGTACTCATAGCTGGCGTGTGAGTATGACCAGACTTATGTAAGTAAATGAAAGAAGAAGTATGTAAGGATCTTAAGGTTGCCCTAGTCGACGGCACGAACTATTTTGTGCGCGGGGTTAAAATGCATGCTATCTCATCCGACAACACGTGTGAAAGAGATAGGTGCTGTGATGAGCAGTAAGAAGCTAGTTCGCGTACGAACACACACTTTTGCAAATTCGTAGGGAAGACGAAAACGACCGCGCGAAATTTCAGACCTTTGGAAATATGGATATCATAAAAAATCGACTTAATGTATCTGTTTAAAATAAAATTATTTGCATTGTTGAACTTCTAATCTATCCCTGTATGGTTACTGTTTTGCTATTTTCCTTCTCCTTTTGGTATTTATTTTCCCCCAAAGATGCATTAAAATTAGTGTTGAAATATCGAACTTTCGATGCTCATAACTTTCAAATATATATTTTTTTTACTTTTTGTTTCCATACAGGGCTAGATAATGATGAAACTAGATTGATTTGATTTGATTAAAAACAAAATGATGTTTTGTTTTCATTTTGAACGTACACCGTCAAATAGTGGAGTAATCGCCAGACTACGTTTGTATGGAAGAATGATCGACTAGAGCAACCTTAAGAGGTGACGTTCTGTAGTTTCTGCCAACTCTCTTAAGAAAGACGTGAGAGTTTACATATCGTCGGCTAAGAGCGTAAACCTGCTAACTCACTTTGACCCAAATTTACAGCAGACAAATAAAACTTGATAAATTTGAATTTCACAATTTTAGTAAAAAACCAAAAATAATGTTGGTGTATTTTTGGATATTCTACATTATTAGCAACTGTATTTTTGGTTCTTTACTAAAATTGTGAAATTCAAATTTATTAAGTTTTATTTGTCTGCTGTAAATTTGGGTTCAAGTGAGTTAGCAGGTTTACACTCTTAGCCGACGATAAGTACCTATATTACCCGAATATCGGCCATAACATCAGTCTATTATGGTGTATTACATCAATGGCTGATGGGAAATCAGATTTTAATTAAGAGTACTACTCTCAAAGTAGTTGGAAAAAGGGAATATTAAGCCAACCACCACTGATGAAAAACATTATTTTAACTTTTTGCGGTTATAAATCAAATAACTTTCGAATATAACGATCGCAATTATTTCAGA
The DNA here is from genome assembly GCA_948252205.1 of Orthosia incerta. Taxonomy (NCBI): domain Eukaryota; kingdom Metazoa; phylum Arthropoda; class Insecta; order Lepidoptera; family Noctuidae; genus Orthosia; species Orthosia incerta. Next base: position 43,706,887 of record OX411741.1, read on the forward strand.
GGTGAGAAACTTTGAAGCCAAACAATCTGAAATTTTAATTACAAAAATAATTAATGATATTATAACCAATCATTTCATCTTCTTCTATACACGTATACATACAAATAATACAATTTTAACTCTGTGTTGTCTGTGTTTTGAAGATATTTAAGAAAATTTTAGACGGTGTGCCTTTATATCAGCAATAGATACCAAAAATAATATTATTGGCACTTTTTGTTTGTCTGTCACGGAGGATGTATGTTCGCGGTTGACGCAAAAACAACTGCATGAAATTTGATGCGTTTTTCACAATTGTATTGGTAATGGTATAACTTCAAATATGGTACATGTTTTATCTTACTACGCCGCCTGGATGTCGAGTTACCTATCATCATCATCATCTGCCTAGCCTTTTCCCAACTATATTGATGTCGAGTTACCTATAAAAGAGTATTTTCCTTTACTGGTTCAGTACGGGACATTCCATAGGAGATACCAGAAAACTGACTGAGGTGCTTTGTTGTGAGAATTTTATCCCTCAGTCTAATTTTTGGCCAAGCGTGAGTTGTCCATTAAAATTTCAATTTTTCTACAGTTAAATACAATATTGTGCGGAATTGTTACAAGAAACCAAAAATGTTACGAAATTGCAAATAAATATACGGGTTTTTAACCACACAAATTATGATCATCATGCTATCCTTCGAGGAGCTAAATAGTCAACCATCATTACATTACCGTCCGTCTATTTTACACACATTGACAACGGAATCCGTAAACTGGTGGTCAAGTTTAAGTCTGCCTTCCAAACCGTACGTTGTAGATTCGATTCCCAGCTTTCGCAATTCTTTTTCAAGTATAATTAACTAATTTTTATGCTTTTTTCATAACTTTTTTTTCTTTTATTTCTCAATACATTAAATTACACTTATTGTACAGCATAACACTTGTCTAAAACCTTAAAAGGTTTATGTGACAAAGTGGAGGAAGCAATTCGCACCGCATAATTACTAAATTATATAAACATAATACTTATACCCACTTAAAAACTAAGATGTGCTGTCACTAGTAATATAATATTTTTTTAAGGTAAATTTACATTTTGTACATGTGCTAGTGACAATATTTAACTGCACAGTTTTAGGAATTTTATTTAGAGTATCAGGTAATATATATTCCCACGTTCGCGGGCCATACACATTTACAGTTGTAGGTAGTTTATATGTTGGCAAGTCATCCAGATCACGTAACTGTTTTCGTCTATTGTTTAAAGTTAAGGAGCTAATATTATTGAATTTGTCCAAGATAATTGCCGACCTTAATTTATCAAAGACTGGCACAATTTTACACTATTTAAATAATCCATATTCATCTTCCTTATATTTAAGTTTAATATTCTTTGGCACAATAGTCTTGAGTATACTTAGTAAAACCTATCTAATATTTCCAAATAATAATAAATTCTGCATACTTTTTATGTCTGAAGCATGACCGCGCAGAAGCATGACTGCTGAATTGCTGATAGCTGTGCTACTGAAAGTTGCACCGCTGTAGTCGACCGATACGATACGTATTTTTTGAGTTTTAGCGAATTTTTGGATTTGTTGTCTATTTTTTTATCGACTGATTTGTGCATTATTAAATTTAACAGCCGGTGTAGGTATTAATGAATAAATGCGTGAATAAATCATTAATTATTAATCACTTTCTCTTATGATTTATAATCGCTCTGTTGAAACGATTTCACTGAGAAATTTAAAGCATCACCCAAGATGAACGTTGGAATACAATTTAGCAGAAAAAGAAAATGACTTGTTGTGTCGGTATTTATTTATTGTTTTCTTTATTATTGAACACTAAAGTTCTTAATAATATATTACAATCTAGCCTAAACAGACAAATAAGCAACTTTAACTTATTATTACATTGTATAATGTTATGAATAAGATTAGTGTAAATTTGCACTTTCATACAGTGTCGGTAAAATGCACGGAGCACGAAACCTCGGTTTCGTGCTCCGTGGTAAAATGTCAAGTTCTGATTTACCACTTCCTGCGATTTTTTTTACTTATTTGTTCCTTTATAAAAATACTGATGTCTAAAATCTTCTTATATAGCCCTCGCAGTAAAACAGGTCCTTAAAATATTTTTATATCACAACTCGTAGATCGTAAGCAGGAATGACAAAAAAACTAATAAAAAGTTGCAAGCAAGACCTATGCATATTTAAACGAATTTCAAAGTTTTAATAAACCTTAAAAAATTCAAACACCTATAATTATTATAATATAGTCACATTAAAAAATTAGAGTTAGTTCGTAATTTTTGCTCATCCTCATCTCTCAGCTCATCCGGCTGCAAGGAAAGGGTTATGTTTTTCGCGCGCATCTTGTGTGTTTGTATGTATGTAATAGTCTTTATTACCTCATATCTATCAAACTACTTGGCGGATTCTTATAATTAGACTTCGTTAGATAGGTCTTGACCGCCCAAGTGTTCTTAGCTAAGTGCCGTTAAAAAAAAGGAACATGGCGTATTTTGGGCGCTATATTGTGGAGATAGCAATTTTTTTTTTCTTCCATACCCATCGAGTGGGGTATTAAAATGAAGGGTTTTTAGAGGAGATTACAAAAATATAAACAACTTATATGTTTAAAAGTCATTCGAAAAAAAATCATAACTAAAAAGTTGTATATAAAAAAGTTTATTTAAAAATTAAAAACCCGCCTGCCTAAGAAGCGAACTAAAAAGCTGTAAACAAGAAAAATTCATGCTGAGCAGTCGGAGGATGCATATTCGTAAACTGGCCCCCTGATCCTCCGACTGCACAGCATGAATTTTTCTTGTTTACAGCTTTTTAGTTCGCTTCTTAAGCAGGCGGGTTTTTTGCATTTTCTATAAGGCAATCAAAATTTATAATAGGTAGGAACGCTAATTAGTAAGATAGATAAGTAAGATAGATTTAAAATATTCTTAATGACAACTTTGAAAAAAAAAAAAAAAATTACACCACCACCACCACCTACACTTATTTGTTTAGATTTTGTTTTTTTTCTTAAACTAAGTAACGACTTTCATGCTTAACTTTGGTCACAGATAATATAATACCAGCATACAGATGCCTCATCCCATACAAAGAAACCGTGCCGACGTAACTAGCGTTTTTCATCTGATTATACCGATTATTTTTTGTAAATCGATCGCGTTCGGTTTCGTTCCACGGCGATAGATAAATCACCATCTATATCCGTGGAAAGGAACGGATAAAAAAATAATCAGAATAATCAGTATAGAACGTCGGCACGGTTTTTTTGTATGGGATGAGACATCACTGCTTTGGTACTCAACATGTCATTTTAAAATGTCACACCCCATAAGATCAGAAAGAAAACTTACAAACTAATAAGCGTAGGGTTAACAAAAAACTTCCATCACAACTACACCGCGGCGGGACATTTACAAAGCGGCCACTTCAAAGCCCTATCTTTAGGATAAAAGAGATTCCGAACGAGAAAATAGGCTTACATTAAAAAGTCACTGGCTCATCACAACAAGGCAATTTTGGCAAGTCAACAACGCGTGGAGCACTCGCGGATGACGGGGCATGACGCGACGTCAACGTGACGTGACGTGACGTGACAAGAATGACGTCGCCGCACATGAAGAGTATTTATTGACGTCACAGAATATGTCATGACGACGCGTTTATCATTCGAGATGCGATGCTTTGTGGTGATTTAATCATGTGTTTCGTGCACAAACAAAATAATGTAACACAAATAAACTTTATGTACAGAACTCACGCGGTCATTATATTTCAGTATGTTTGCGTGTAATTAGGATATGATTTTATCGTGGCAACTCCGAGAAAAATATCAACTTATTAAGCTCTGATTTGTTTAAAAGAGCATTAGATTTAATTGTTTACGTAATTGTAAGTAATGCTAACGGCCGCGAATTACAAGTTGTAAAGTTTTGGGTTCGAATCCAGGCAGGCGCTTTACTTTGTGTAAATTATTTTCATCACCACGGCCACAGATAATATAATACTGCTCTCAAAACGGTGAAGGAAAATATTTTGAGGAAACCGGCATGTCCTGGAACCAAAAATTCGAAGACATGTGACATCCACCAAACCGCACTGGGCCCGCGTGGTGGATTACGGCCGATTCTCTCTCAAACAAAGAGGAGGCCTGTGTCCCAGCAGAGGGAACATTAAAAGGCTGCTGATGAAACGTAATTGCATATTCAGGTACTGGAACGATGATTAGTATTTAATAAAGATTAAAAAGATAAAGATTATGTATACCATTTGCATGCTATCAAAAAAGGTTCCGAGTATTCACTATTGCGTGCCCAGGTCACATTATCAAAAATAATATTTTTTGTTGGCTTATCCGAAAGGTTGATATAACCGTAATTGGATTTAGGTCGCTTCGTTCAAGTCCGATGTTCCCAATAAACCGCCTGGCTTGCACCGTGGCTCTGCCTGCTTGTAAATGTGTACCCTACGCTGTTACCCATACCCAGACAAACAAGGCACGTTATTAGCGTTTTATTTTGCGAAACAAGAGAAATTCTTAACGCATTGTGGAAATAAATTAGAACAGAGCTCATTCTTTTTTGACCATTAACGCTAGCAATTTCCACTCCGGCTTCGCTAAAAAGATCCATATACCTACTTCAAGTGCTTTTGGCATTAGCTGGCGCTAGATAAAACGGAGTTGCTGCCTACGAAGCTTTCTGTCAAATGCAGTCGTTAATCCCGGTTTTCGAGTTGTACTGTGCACCGCACACAAACAATACCGCGCTAGACTGGCTACACCAGCCCGCCAGCCCAGCCTTCGCCGGCAATAACTATTATTATTGAAGCCTCTGTCCGCAACGACTGCTCGAATATCTTGGAAGCATAAAGAACAAATAAAATACAGACTCATTGTTATCAGCAAAGAAAACTATTTCTCTACTTTAACTGAATGTTATTGAAATCTATGATGCCGGGTAGCGGAATTGTTTGATTACAACAATAAAAATAACTGAAATACGTAACGCGGGCAAACACAAAATTGCGGATAGGACAATAACAGGTTTTTGTTCACATTGGCTCCGCTTTCTGCAAATATAATAAAAACTGAGATCTAACAAAATCGTTGGGATTGCCGAGCTCGAAATTAACGACTGTCATTATAACGCGCTCCCCGCTAAAAACAAATAAAAGTTGCAGCGCGGTCGTTTAGCTTTGGACTTAAATTCTGGCCTATACAAATGATGAAAACATTTTGAGTCTCGCAAAATTTTGGTCGCATTTCGAATGAGTGTAATAAAGCTTTCAACCAAATACTTAAACATTCATAAATTAGAACTAAACACAGTTGAGGAGCGTTTACTTTAATAATTACGTAAATGTCGTCAAATGTCTTTGCTACTTGTTATTACAGTTGAGTACAAAGCTTTTAGGATCACGGGGCTTCTGTTAGAATTCTCGTCTCGCGGGGCAGTCGATATATAAATAATATTCTAATCTTTTTGTTATTTCACCGATCCCGAAGGTCGCGTCGTTGTAAAAGCAAAACTCTGAAATTGAAATACTCCAAAACGTCAAGACGAGCTCAAAGCTTTAGGCAGCAACCTTTTATGCGGACTCTTTGAACTTAATGCGAGCTATGTATGACTGTGTCGCCCTTTTGGTGATATGATATTACGCGACTACGTCCCTACTCCGTGCTCCTATCCCGGTAGCGTCAACATAATACTGCGGACTGCGGTTTATCCGACGTTACTATTACTTTGTTGTCTACAACTCACTGTTTGTTGCCAGTTCCAATTCCATATTTATGTTGCCACCCTTAAATACTTGTTTAAACAGATCCAAGACGTATGTCATCGTTCCAAAAGTTCTGTTTGACGATAAACGGTTCGTTAACGTTACCAGTGTTAATGTTGTCATCCAATGAAAGTATTGAAGGATACATTTTGAAATAAGAGCTCAGAGTAACGGTTTTAATAAGTTAAAGTACATAATCAAAGCCAAAGCTAACTTTTTCCTGGCTTTAGATGAGAAGACGTATAATTAATTACTTTTTGATAATCTAGTAGCAGTATATTTTTAGTGTCTTTTTTTTTTGGTGTATTTAAATAAAATCGTTCTTTCAATTTTTTGTTGTAGGTATGTCGTTTTGTTAAATAAATATTTTTCTTGCCTTTTCTTCTTTATTTCTTTCCATAATGTAAAATGTGGCTTGGTTTGAAACGTGCGTTTGGTAGGTGAAACAAAAACGCCTTCTAATAAGTGAACTTTATATGAATGTTTTTTTTTTTTTCTCGTGGGTGAGAGTAGTCTGTCACTAGACGCCTTGTTTAAGGCCGTACCCTGACCAAAAAATCAGCATGAGATATGAGCATTCCTATTGGCCTAGCGCTAGCGGCACTGGTGGCACATGATATACAGTAGTGATTACGCCCTGATTATAGATTAAAATCTTTATAAAATCGAATATTGGTCTTTTGAAAAAAATAAAACTTAAAGAATGTTCGTTATCAAATTGTCTATCCATTAGTGTTAATACAAAAAATAATTTATGAACACTTTACGAGGAGATGCATGCTACCAATAATTATTACTCATTTTTATGTTGTTGTTGGAAGGAGATTAGTGATACTTAACCCTCTTTTAAAAAAAAGTGTACTACCATTTTAGAATCACCATATGTAGAAATTTTATGTATTTTTATTAGTTGTTTTTTTTTTTTTTAAAGTAGATAGCTCTTAAAAACTGCACAAAAACGACTAGCGCGGCGTTTTGCTCGGGGATGCGCCTTAAATCAATTACACTGTGTTGTGGAATCTACTGACAAATAGTCTAACATCGCTTTTGAACTGCGAATTAAAAAACAAAACAAACTTTTTTCCTTTTAAATAGTACAATAGTTAACCAATAACATAGATTACATTACATACAATACATTACATAGAGGCCCTTAAGTGCTAGGTATTTACAAATTCCCTGGACGCCAGGATTCCCTGTGTTGTAGGGTCTACTGTCTTACTATCTAAAGTTCCCTTCACGAGAAGCTATAAATTTTGTAAATGAAGAACTTCTTCTAAGTTACGTAGCGACAAATCAATCATCTGAAAAAAGCCCGAATTCAATGAACTCAAAGTAACACACGTGTAATACGAAACTAACGAGCAATTTCACTTGGTCGGGTTATATTTTAGCGATTTATAACGCTGTCTTCTAATGTTTTGTGGTACTGGAACTTTCCGAGGTAGGTAGAAGTAACCTATTCACTCTTAACTTAAATACCCGCAGGTTGTAGCCATCGGGACACAGACTCAGGCAGAGAATGCCACTCCTTAGCTGAATATGATTGATTTAATAGGATTAAACAATGTCCAACATGGTGATCAGACTCATAATACCTACGCTAAAACCTCACACTGGCGACTAGAGTAACAAGGCAGTTACTGACACTAACAAAGTTCATAAAAGCTTTTACTGTTCCTCTACACTTTTGAACTAAATCTGTTTAATCTGGTTATTATATTTTATGATTTTATTTATTTTTCAGGGAAAGTCCCCAGTCTGAGAAAAATGGAAGGGTGACTTATGGCGTAAAGCCCATGGAGTGTCTACTAATATCATGACTCGGAAATCACTACACACCTCATATGTCATAATCCGTCGAGCCGTTTGGGTTGTAGAGCGTGCTACAGAAATGGACATACATACATACATAAATACGATCGAAAAACAATACCCTCCCGCAGTTGGGTAATAATTATATAAGATAATTAAAATTAGTGATGGAAAAGAGTGTCCGTGGAGTTTTTTATGCAAATTCATCTGCATTGAGACCTACTGACGCTTGCGAATGTGCAACTAGTATCATCTTTTTTTTGTTTGACAATTACCAATATGGTTTATTTGAAATAAACTATGAAAGTAAAATATGAATGACATAGAATTATCTAAATCCCTATGTAATTTTTCGTAACAAAACAATAGTCTAAACTACTAAAAAAAGACATCAAATCATGAAGATTATGCTCCTGAAAAGGTGCAGAAAGAAGTCCATTAAAAATGGATTTTTACGAAATTCCACCCACGAGTGAGGCAAGCGGATGGTTTGAAGTATGCTAACGAGGTAGCGGGCAACAACTAGTAGTTCATAAAAGTTCTTCTCTAATTTATACTATCCCGCTGGATGTTTGTACTGCCTGAAATATCATATTATTTTATGTAAAGAAAACATCGTTGGAAAATAACTTCATACTCCCAGGAAAAGCTATTCTAAATATAGAACTAGTTATGTTGATTTCATTTTTGCCAATAATTCTGCTGAGCCTCTTCCCAACTAAATATGTTTGGGTCGGATTCCAGTCTAACTGGATGTAGCCGACTACCAGTATATTACATGGAGCGACTGCCTATCTGACGTCCACAAGTCTACAACCCATTAACTCGGTAACACGATACTGGGTGTCAGATATAAACATTATTTTATTAAAAAGTATAACCGTCGGCGTCGCGTCGTAGCCCAATAATTCTTCTATGTTTGAAAAAGTACTTCAAAACATTAATTTCCTTATAAAAATCCACAAAAACAAAGTATTTCGGCAAAATAAACACGTTTTCTTACTATAAAATAAAATTTAAAACCTTTTTTTATACCCGCAAAAAAGCTGTCTGCCATTTTGGTGACTTAATACTGGTACGTAAACAAAACAGTCGTGACGACCGACACTCATTCAACATTTGATTATTGATAGACTGAACTGACAGATGACAACTAGATTTTGCCTATATGACGTTACGCCATGGCGCGGCGGCTCGAGTTTTTAGTTCACGTGTTACATAGATTAAAAGTAACGATTTTTAATTTTAATATATTAAAACAATAATGTGGTTTTATGACTCAAAATCAGAATATTAAGTATATTTTTACATAAATTTTAAATTTTATCACACATCATTTTATTTTTTTTACTACCGAAAGCACCCTTCATCACCCTCCATTCATATAGGCGTCGGTGCATCATTTTTTCTTCTTCAATACCTCTCTGGTAGCCGTTAAAAAATAAAACATTATTAAATTGTCCTTTGGGAGTGATCGGACACAGATTTTGCCTAAATTGAATGATTGGGTCTATCGTTTTCTCGGCACTGAAAGGACTATCACCGGGCAATGACAGGATGGGGCCTATTTTACAGTTCGGACCATCACTCCAGAAACTACATTACTGCACACGCTCTATATCGTTGCATTTATTGGATAAAATATATCAACATCACCTTAACTTTTTAAGTGGTGATTACTGGGTATACCTATTTACCTTTTTTATGGTAGACAAAATTTGCTCAAGTATTACTTTAAGATTCTAAATAATTTCCTAATATCCTACAATTATTTCACATCTTATACGTCTTACACCATTAACATGCACATTTAAGACCATCTATACAATCCAACCCTTTTAAAGAAGTCTTAAACGAGTAATTTCAGTAAGGCATTTTTGTAAAAAAAAAACAAAGAAAATCTCGCGTGATGCGACTGCAACTAAGCAACGAGAAAGAAAAGTAAATAAATTGTCATTTCTTTAATTAAAAACTTTCACCGAAGTAAAATCAAAGTGCAATGTAATTAATTAGTTTTCATTCATAAACTACTATAGCTTCTGCCCGTGGCTTAGCCCGCGCTCAAAGTTTAAAAAAATGCTCTGATCGCCACCAAACTTTACAGGATTATCCGCTGGGTCAATCTAAAGATTCTCTGAAAATTTCTTTAAAATCGGTCCAGCCGTTTCGGAGTCTATAAGGAACATACATATATACTTTCTCTTTTATATATATAGATAGATAGACATACATATTAAAAGCCGCACTTACGAGAGATTATAATTTGAGAACGTTCGAGACCGAGACGTAATGAACTGGATCAACTCAGGATGGATGAAATGGCGACAGGTCACTGGAACAACATGCGACCCACAGATGCCCCCCTCAAGTTAAAGGAGAAAATCTACAAGTTCGTGATCAGACCTGTCATACTGTATGGATCAGAATGTTGGGCTGTGGCAAAGATGGATGAAAAGAGATTGCATGTAGCAGAGATGAGAATGTTGAGATGGATGTGCGGCGTGACGAGATTGAATAAAGTGATAAATTAGTATATTATTTTGTTGAGCAAATTAGAGGCAGTTTGAAAGTGGCGCCAGTGACAGAAAAGTTGAAGGGAAACCGTTTGTCCTGGTATGACGAGGGATGAAACCCATATTACTAAAAGAATTATGAATATAAATGTAGATGGATAGAGAGGGAGAGGAAGGCCAAATAAAAGTTGGATGGACTGTGTGAAGAGTGATATGCAAGAAAAGGGAGTCAGTGATAGCGTGACAGAGGACAGGACGGTATGGAAGAAGAAAATGTGTTGCACCGACCCTAAGTAAGATAAGAGCAGGAAGATGATATCATTTGAGATCGTCCAGCTAGAGGGGTTAGTAGGTATTTGTAAGAGGGGTCTGGCTACTGTTGAAAATTTTTCTCGGGGTCCATAAAAAAAAACTTATAATACTTAGTTAAAAATAATGCAAAAATTACACCTGCTATCTTGAACCGGTTTTTATAGTTTGGTTCACGCATGGAACAGCTAATGTGAAGACTTTCTTCAAGGTAGTCCGTTAATCTGTTTAAAAATATTTGGGGTCCAAGTGCCGACCTTTCGCTGCCCGGACAGGGACAATTTGGCTATTGTTTTCCTTGTTGTGTTTGTGATAGCCTGCCTCGTTGGTCTGGTGGCGACAAGTGCGACTCCTGAAATCCCGGGTTCGTTGCCCAGGTCCGGCAAAGAATTATTGAATTTTCCTTTTACGTATTTCTCACTGGCAGCCCAGAGTTTGGAAGTTGATGCTGTAAAACCCCCGCTCTCCATGCCTCGGCAAGCACGTTCAGCTGTTGGTCCTACCCCTGATTCCTGTCCGGTCATGTCGGATTGCTGTCCCATAGGTCTATGACAGCGAGGGATCAGAAAGTGAACCTGTGTTTTCGCATACACTTTTGCGCTAGAATATCTCCCGCGATATATATTATTTTGTATTTATTTCACGTGATCACCGTTTAAGCAAAGGCTTGTCAACTATCATCTGCCAAATGTAACTATGAAAACGATTTGAGAGACGTTTTTATTTCATGGCGCTTGTAACGGTGACGAAATATCGAGCTCTCAACAAAAATCTAAATATACATGGTAAATATCCCGAAACAAATATTAATTCTAAAGATTTAAGAAAAGTTTGAAAATAATCAAACGTGTTTTTCTCAGTTGTGAAACGCAATTGAACGTAAATGAACGTAAAAATACCTTCATTTACGTATGACATAAGGTATACTTTAGCATGACTTTGACTACGTATACTGAAACCTTGCTCAGATACGCAGAAAAAATAAAAAAGGAAAGATGATCATGAGTGACAAATGCTTAAATTGAGATCAGCTATAACGTCGAATACTCTAATCTGAATTCGGTCAATAGTATCGGCGGATATTGGCCACCGCGGCCGAAATTCGTTCTGGAGGACTATTTCTATGGAAGGGTTGGGTTTTCACATCTATACGGATGAACGGAATCGGATGAAACTTGATTCACGAATGCACCATCTCTTGGTTTCGGATATAGATACTTCTTACCAAGGGAGTGTGTTGCACTGTGGTTCATGGGGGCGAAGCCGCTCTCAGATGCTAGTAATATATAATTAGCTTATTTAAAATGAACTTGATAAAAGGACAGTTCATGTCAGAATGCAGCTCTACTTTAGATGGTCCACTGATAATAGCTGCCATAGACGTTCAATACTTTATAATCTTTTATCAACTTTAACAAGCTCTACGTAGTCTGAATGAAATGTGAGGCAAAGTTTTTTCATGTTTGAGCAAGCTTACGAACACTGTGGAATAAAATAATGAGGTAGTGAAGATCGAATATTGATTTTGCCTGTACATTGTTTTATTAATTTATTCGTGCCAAATACAAGCGTTTTAATCCAGGCACAATTAGAGATCGGAGGAAACATAAGCTTATTAGTAGTTTTCAGAAAGCGAAAAGGTTGTTTAAGCACATATTTCGAGCGAATCTAAGTTGTCTACCGTTTGGAAAGGTTTTGTTATTCGTATTTTGTACACATTTTGCAGTAGACTAACGCGATTTAACCGACCTCAACATGTAGATATAGATATTTTTTACAAGTTTCTGTGTAAAATAGGTGCGTACACTTATTTCTCTGAATAAATTCGAATGTTGAAAGTTCATATAAAGTCCTGAATTTCATGACGTAATTTGCAACACCCCGTCGACTCAGCTGGTATGTCATGTGTCAAAATCTTGTCGAACAGAGTGGTTAATCCAGGCACTAGAACTGCATGCAACCTTCTTCATAAGCATCACAGTACTATACTTTCTATTTTGTTACAGTACCTACTTAGCCTGTATAGCCTACTACATACCTACAGCTTCTATTTGTTCAGCTACTTCCAAAATAAACCAAGAAAATTTACCTAATGCTCCACCAGACTGCTAACAAAGTTGCTCCACGCCTTTTCTATGCGAATAAGTTTCTCTTTACCCGAATTAATTTATTTTCCTAAAAATCTGATCTCTGAAATGTAAATGAACTTTTTGTGTTACAGCCGGTCAGACTGACACCAAAGTGATTTTATAAGCGATTCGTTTAAACGTAGTAACATAACATAAGGATAGGATATATGGAGGCACTTAGACTCCGATTTGGTCCATTGTGCGTGCAGGTCTCCTCTCTGTGAGAGAGAATGGGCCGTAATCCACCACGCGGGCTCAGTGCGGTTTGGTGGATGTCACATGTCTTAAAATTTTTAGTTCTAGGGAATGCCGGTTTCCTCACGATGTTTTCCTTCACCGTTTTGAGAGCAGTGGTGATGAAATATTTTACACAAAGTAAAGCGAGTGTCTGGATTCAAACCCAACTTGTATTTCGCGGCCGATACCACTGGGCCACCACGCCTCTGCCTGCCTTTTTCCCATGCGATAATTGTGGTCTTCGTATTCGATAAAGTTAACTAGAATTACATTACATGTAATTATTAAGACGAATAATTAAAGTAATTACAAATAACTGGAAATTGTGTCAAACAATTCACACACTACTTTTAATTATTATCAGCTTATTTAATCATATCAAAATATAATTGTTTAATAGCTTTTTTAAACTGCTTTTCACTTATTTTTTCGCTGTAGGACAGGTAAATACCCAGAAGAAAATATATTGATGTCAATATTACAGAGAAGTTTTTTTAAAGACTAATAAAAGATAAATCTTCATTTGCAAGGAATATGGATGTAATACGTAGTGGGTATTGAGCTGTAAAAGGGTCAAGTGGGTATTCAAAATCACAACGCAGCGGTACTTATGAGAGTTCTGAAACCGCTTGTAAAGTTGATTACGAACTCATATTATTAAGAACCAGTTAGAAATACGTAAAATATAATTTTTTTCCGTACAATCATGTAAGTACATATTTGTTATACCGTCTTCTTTTTACACGCTTTTATTTAATTTGCAATGTGTAGTTGAATGTGTGTTCGGGTCAAATCTTTCAACTGAATTTTAAAGCAGTTATCCTCCACTTGAAATTTTTTGAATGTTCTCGCTATTTCGTTCTCGTAAGTTGTTATTTAAGTAATTTATCAATGGCACCTGTACAAATTTTTTACTGTTCCAAGTACATTTGTTAAGTTGGTCGACTATTACTCGTAAACTTATAAAGCCTACTTATCTGTGATAGTTTTCCTTTTAATTTCGTTATATATACTACTGCAAAGAATTGGGGACACTTGACTCTAACAAAAATTTTCAATTTAAAGTTTAATTTTACGCAAACGGCTCTCTGAATCGAAAAATAGTTTTAAGAGAGAGAAGAGAGTAATATTTTGAATGGCCTATCCAACGATACCCCACACCATGGGAATGACGAGAGAAAAATACATCCCCACTTTACGTCTATAGCCTCAAAGTGGAGATGTTTTTTTTTCGAAAAAAAGATTTTTTTTTCATGATTTTATTTTACCCCTTTGTCGGTATTATTAATATGTATATCCATCCCAAATAATAGCTTTCTAATACTAAGAGTCTCTGAGCTAAGCTGCGGACGGACAGACGGACATAGCGAAACTATAAGGGTTCCTTGTTGACCTCGGAACCCTAAAATGTTAATTCAAAAAATTAATAAACCCGACTGCTTAAGAAGCGAACTAAAAAGACGTAAACAGGACTAAAATCATGCTGTGCAGTCGGAGGATACATATTCTTGAGCTGGCTGACCAAAACGCCTATGTTACCCGGGCCATAATAACCGACACCATCTTTAAAGAAGAGATAAATACACAATATTATCCACTGAACAGTTACAATTTAGCTAAAATTTTGTATTTCATTTATATAAAAGAATAGGTTATCAGCTTTTGTGTTAAATTATTCTTTATTTACATAGATACAAATAGGTATATATGTTTTTTTTATAAAATACTATAACTACTTACATACAAATACACTTTTATACATACTTAAATAGATTAATAAACAATTTACAAACTAATCAAGATGAGACATTTATGGAACATTATTCAGAATATGTTAAGACTAAGGGTTATTAGAAATGAAAGCCTGCAAATACTTGAATTACAATATTCATATTATTCCGTCGGACCCCGTCATGTATATTATAACTTACCTCTAGTTTCGCTATAAGTTCGAACTTTGATCATCTTGAAGGTCGATTCATGAATATTTTAGATGCCACAGATAAAAGATTTTTCTTATAATTTTGTACAAACTCTGCATCTGTCAAAGCGTACGTCATAAACTTCCTGGCTTTATGTCGAACTGTGAGAAAAGGAACAGCAAATACCGTTCATCGCAATATTAATCTGTACAAACCTTTGCGAGTTCATGACATTCGTTCTTGACTCCTGCGTAATGTAACAATTCGACGTAAGAAGACACAGCTTCGCCTCGCCTGCCGCTGCTTTTTCCAGAATAACTTATGTAATCGTTTAAGTGTGTTGCTATGTTAGCGGACTAGCGTGGAAGCTTTGGACGAGTTAACCAACAAACTAAAGTGCTCTAGAAAAATTAAAGCTGCACGTAGCACTCTGAAAATGTTATTCTATTTAAGTTAACTCTATCCCTGAAGAGATTTAACTATGTGAGCATGAACGCTCAATACTAGATAATTTCATGTTGCTATTAGTCTTTAATGTTGCGGAAACCGTGTTTGCTGATACATTATGATTGGCTCGTCTTTCGCTTCATGCCCAGTTGGACAATTTAGTCGGGGAAAGAACGGGCTCACGGCGTTCGGAGGGTTAACTGGCGTCTCGTCCCATCACGTCATGCCGCGTCATGTGGGGCTTTCCCGCTTGATTGAATGTTAAACAGACCATGATATATGTACGAATGAACATAGTTATCTAGATAAGTCCT
Organism: Orthosia incerta; assembly: GCA_948252205.1. Lineage (NCBI taxonomy): Eukaryota > Metazoa > Arthropoda > Insecta > Lepidoptera > Noctuidae > Orthosia > Orthosia incerta. The sequence continues at coordinate 43,722,379 of OX411741.1, forward strand.
CGTTTGTAATACATCTGGGGTTCGCTTAAAGATTCAAGCTTTATTTCGATAAAGATTTTTAAAGTTCCTATGACCTATTTGCTGTAACTTTACATATAAATTTAGATATGCAATTAACTAATTCAGGGTATCACGGTTGGCGTAGTAATGACAGGTAAAATTGAGTGATCATTTATGTTTAAACTATTCACGTCTCACCGAACACAAGTTGTGGAACTAATTTATATAATCAATATTAGTATGTGCGGTGTGTATGTGTCGCAATAATTTACGTGCACAAACTATTTAATTTCATGATTAGGTAATTATTCCTCTTTGATTTTTCAATAGTCAGATAACTTTTATTTGAGGAATAAATATGTTGGTTTTACGGGCACCAAAATTATTTTCTATCAACTACGTACTGTACGTAGTAAATTAATCATTACAAAACCGATCACAAAGGACGTATTTTTTGCTTAGAACCAAAACAGTGCAGAAATGTTATTGAAATCTCATTGTTGCACTGTTTTTATTTAGATATAAATTTACCACAGAGGTTTAATGAAAAAAGATACAGGCTGAAAATAAAAAACAGCTGAATAAAACGGAAATGAAGAAAAAAAACAAATGGCTCGCAATTTGTACCATTGTAAAACTTTGATACTTCATGTTTAGCAAGAAAAGTTAAAAAAATGGAAATAGACAGCGATAGCGATATGGATTCAACTCCAGAAAGTATAAAAAACAGCTGCAAATGAAATTCTTAATAACCTTTTGCCGCAAAAGTCGCGGGATAACTTTGTTTTCATTAACTTAAGTTTTTATTTTGAAGATGTATGTTTTATCACGGTAGGTAGATTACGCACCTTGCTCAAGTGAGTAATTAATGCACTCGTGTTAATTTAGTGACACAACACTCGTGCATTAATAGCTCACTTTGCGCTCGATGCAACAATCTACTATTATTTGTGACCCGCACAAGAGTCACGGAGATAATAGTTATTTATGCTACAAGTGCGGAAAGTATGTGATTTCCGATGAGTGGATAAATCGACACGAGTCGGAAATCATCTTACGCACGTGTATCATACAACATTTTACTTTGCATTGTGCGAGGAAAAAAAAAAATCTGAACCAAGCAAGAAATTAATAAAATGACGCTTATTCAAGGGCGCTCAGCATAGCCACAGATTAACTAAGTGCATAGTTCCTCGGGCATATCTACTGCGCATGTGCAAATAGCAGTCACGTCGTAACGCAAAAAGGCACGAGCAATATATTCATTCTGCCAAACATATTTAATGAATATTTAAAATTAATTTAATGATCAAAATCTAAATCTAGAGTAATTAAAAACGCTTAAATGTAGTATTAGTTTTGTCTTACCTTTTATTAACCGACTTTTATGAATGATAATCAGTACTTAACTAATTAAAAAAAAAAAACTCAAATAATAAAAACTCTGACTGACGTTGGAGTTAAAAAGTAAAAAGCACTAGTAAAAAAAGTGACACTTGCCGCACAGTTTGGCTGCTTGGAAAACGCTCTTTTTGAGGATATGCATTGTAAAAGATAAAACAAATGAAAATGAAATAAACAGATTTTAAAAAAAGAACCTCGTACGGTACCAAAATAGCAAAATCTCAGCATGTGCATATGTCAAACGGCAATATTTATTCTTCAGGTAAAAGTTATCGGACTATTGATACATCAGTACATTTACAATTTATGACAAAAGGAAACATGGATGTTTGGATCAGATCTAATCGTCCATGACATCTAAGCTCGACACATACATCGATTAAATGTCTCAAACGTCGAGGCTATCTGAACCCAGCTCTTCAGATATCAAACGTGTTTCAGATTGGATACAATAAAGAGCTTATTTGCACTACTCAGAATACGGCCGATGCACCTTACCTTCAGAATTCAATATTTAAACAGATTATTCTGTATGCTTCAAACGCTCAAGTACGTACAACGTACTCAAGAGACTAGACTGATTTTCCTTCAACTAAATATTAAGTTGTTATAAGCTTAGTTGTTCGCTTTAAATCTACACGTAGTTGAATGTGAAAACGTAGATCTAGGCGAGTAACGTTATAAAGTTTACATATTATTATCTTATATCTATCTATATATATAAAAATCAATGCCACTTTTCGTTGTAATTTTATAACTCAAGAACGGGCTCACCTAACAAAACCAAATGTTTAGACTTTGTTCGGACTATTTAGTAGATGGTTTAAGTGAAGTTTTTTTTTTCTTAGGTATGTTTAAGTAGGTAGGGTAGGGTAGGTAGGCTAGGGTAGGTAGGATTTTTTTTTTTTTCTTAACTAATCCCCACCAACGATATTGGCGCCTATTCTATGCAAACTTCATTCGTGCCATTCCTCTTTCATTCCTCTCGCACTTTTATTCTTCATACTAGTGTTCATCGTACATTCATCTTCTTGTTTACTTTGTGGGTTTGTGCAGCAGGTCGGTGGTAGACCAGCACTCCAGTCCGCGCACTCCGTCATCATGTGAGGTCCACCACAGTGGCTGCACTTTGGTACGGTCTCCGTGCAAGTGCGTCGGCTATGCCCATACCCGAGGCAGAGCGAGCACTGGACGAGCGGGGACTGGTCTTAGACCCTTACCCGCCGAAGGTCCAGATGCACCGATCCGACCTCGAGCATGCGCCGCCAGACCTCTGTGGCGACCCTCAACACTAGGTGGCACATGTGCGGGTTCCTGTGGCGTTTCCTGTACAAGATTTGCACCGCCTTCTGTTCCTCTCTTAGACCTTGAAAGACGCGGTCGTTCTGCTTTTTCAAGGCTTTTATAATATCGTCATTGCTGTTGAACTGCATGACGTCCCTCATCATGACTTGAGGATTCTTGTTTGTAACGTCCTCTGTCTTCAACTCAGGTGCCTTGCTCAATCTTTCCTGCAGTTTTCCTCTCTCTTCTTCCGTGCGACAGCCCATTATAATCTTCCTATCTCTCGCCTTGCGAACTTTCTCCACTTGGATCCCCCTTTCCTTGGCGTTCACGACCTTCCGGATCCTGTCCAGGACTTGCTCACCGGATTCCTCCTCATCCTTGGCCGTCACTACGATGGAATGCAGTGCTGTGAGTTTCGGGGTTTGGATGGCAGGCTGACTTGCCGCTACACTGGCAGGGGTAGGGTAGGTAGGGTAGGGTAGGTAGGGTAGGGTAGGTAGGGTAGGGTAGGGTAGGTAGGGTAGGGTAGGTAGGGTAGGGTAGGTAGGGTAGGGTGGGTAGGGTAGGTAGGGTAGGTTGAGTAGGTAGAGTAGGGTAGATGACTGTTTGGTGTTTTTATGGCAAAACAAAGTTTGCGGGTCAGCTAGTAAAGTTTATAATAACTATGGCATTCAAAAAAGTGTGATATTTTATTTAGTTAGTCAGCGGATCCAATTATTAACTGAAACTTCAAGGAAAAAGTCAGTGTAGCAATTACTTTTGAATTTGGATAACAAGAGATTGCAAGATAAGCTTCATAGAAAAAAAATCATCCTAAGTATTTAGTACCTATAAATTTAGAATATGCTTTCTCAAAACCACTCTGAGCAACTGGGAAAAAAATCTATCGTTAAGACCGAACAGACGACATAAATTTTAATTCTGTCTGCATTTTCTTATTTTAATTTGAATTATGATTTTTATTATGAAGTTTTGATTTTGATGTTAACTTTTAATTTGAATTATGATTTTGATTAAGCAATTTTGATTTTGACTGTAAATGTTATTTTTATTTTTGTTAAGTTTGATTTTGCTTTTAACTTTGACTTACAGATCATTGGGCATTGACCGTGCATGTCCGTCACATCATCATTCTTGCCCCACCCTCAATAGCGTTAAGATATTTGTCGTTGGATAGATCTCTTCAAGGCGAGTATTGTTATTAGATAGATAGATAAATCATTTATTTAGTGCACACAAAAGACACAACATAACACACAAAATCTTAATAAAATTATTACAATTGACATGTAGGTATGTTTAAAAACAAATGTGCGTCTCAAGGTTGCACCAAATGGGAGTCCAGCTCAGCACGTGTCCGGCAAATATACCTGACGCTGATATTCTGCTGGATCCCTGCAGTGACAAATGGTCGCCAGGCAGTCGTGATATGTTGGTGTTGTAACAGTGTTATGCGTAGAGTAATTCACGTAAGTATACCCGCAACTTTAATTTAGTAATTACAATAAAAAAAATATTTGATGTTTTTTGCAGTAGAAAAAGTTTCAGTTCTTAGGCGTGTTGAATATTTTATAGACTCGTTTTGATTACTTGGTTATGTATTTATAAAGTTAAATGTACAATGTATAAAATAATAACACAAAATAATAAATAATCTCACAATAACCAATAAATAAATGATGGCGTAGGTCCAATTTGGCTAGACTAAAATTAATATACTTACAATTAATATAAAATAAATACACGTAAATAACATATGCACACAAAAGATCCACATTCCACACACATTATGTCGACTTCTCTGGATTGTGGATAGGCAAAGGAGCTAGAGAGATCTAAATGTAAGTAAGTAAGACATTCAATCTCTCTATTTTGTCAATTGATAATCTTGTACTTTTACTTATTTGCTAACTATATTTTTTTGCTAATTTTATACTTAACTGTGTAACTTCAGTATTTAATTAATTTCCTATTGAGGTCATAAACTCCATACTAACAAACAATTATAAATAGTTGTTTTATAGAAAAGTTTCTTCTTTAAAAGCTCTTTCCAATGGTGTTATCTCTTCACCACCCTTGGTGGACTGGTAGAGAATACCTAAGGCATTAAGTCCGCCTTTGCACCTTTTGTGTCATCATCTGCCTAGCCTTTTCCCAACTATATTGGAGTCGGCTTTCAGTCGTACCGGATTCAGCTAAGTACCAGCGTTATACATGGAGCGACTGCCTATCTGACCTCCACAACCCAGTAACTGGGTAGCACGGTACCCCTTGGCAAGACTGGTGTCAGATCTCAAGCTGACTACCCATAACGACTATCAAAGATCTTCAAATGACAGCCGGGACCAACGGCTTAACGTGCTTTCCGAGGCACGGAGAAAACTCGGTATGTTGAAATGGTCACCCATCCACGGACCGACCTCGACAAGCGTTGCTTAACCTTGATGATCGACCCATGCGGCTGTTATTACTTAGCCACAAGCTTTGTACCTTTTGTGTATGAAGTCTAAACAAAAAAACCAAAAAGCCCGACTGCTTAAGAAGCGAACTAAAAATAAATAAACAATAGTCGGGTAAATATGCGGTATAAATGGCAGTTGATTGCGTTGGCTTAGAAGTTTGATTTTTTCATAGCTCCAAGGGATTGCCAGTGAAAAAGGTGTTGACACACAGACTAACAGACGAACAACGACGTAATCCTATAAGGGTTTCCTTTCTTCCTTTTGAGGAACGGAAGCAAAAAAAAAATATATTTGATATTTGTGCTCCACTAGCGTCTTCGCCTAAAATAAATCGTACCATAAAAATATCATATATTGTTGACATTTTATCTAATAATACAAGCACCTATTGAGTGACAAAACAATACCATTATTATATCGCCACTGGCGTTCGTATTAATTAGCGACAAGTAATGTATATGAGATCTTATTGTTATAGTAACAACGAGTTCAGTTTTTGTGTGGCTAAGTTCACGGGGTCAAGCAAACGTTATTAGGTTCTTATGTTGCCTCATCGTAACTGGTATATAACGGTAAAGTCGCACCAAATCATATACAACTGTTCACCGTTTTTTCAGGCTTTTAGCATCAAGTTTCAAATTGGTGATGGACCTCTGTGATATTAGAGAATATAAATAAAAAACCAACCAAGTGCGAGTCGGACTCGCGCACGAAGGGTTCCGTACCAATATCGCAAAAACACGGCAAAATAATCACGTTTGTTGTATGGGAGCCCCACTTAAATATTTATTTTATTCTGATTTTAGTATTTGTTGTTGTAGCGGCAACAGAAATACATCATCTGTGAAAATTTCAACTGTCTAGCTATCACGGTTATGAGATACAGCCTGGTGACAGACAGACAGATAGACGGACCGCGGCGTCTTACTAATAGGGTCCCGTTTTTACCCTTTGGGTACGGAACCCTAAAAACTGCCGAAGCCAAAGAAAAAAATTTCACCCTAAAATAAATAAATCTGTAACAATATTAATTAGTAATAGAAAACAAATCGTGCTTAGCATTTAATTAAATTTTGATTAAATTACGAGAGTAAATAATACCTTATTTACCCTAATTTACCAATCGACGAAGCGCCGTTACGCCGGGCTCCCTTTTCTATATTCAGGGCTTAAAGCGAACCTAACATGAAGATGATGGAAGTTTAGACTGCTCTTGATTGCTGCGACGCAAACAATTTTTTTTATTTTTTTAAAATAATTATTGAAGTGCCGCTTGAATTTAAAAATTGTACCATTTAATTACTACCCAATATACTCGTAAAATAATACAACATGCACTAGCACGAAAAAAACAAATCGAATCAGTTGAAAACATCAGACCGTGAAAGTGGGTCAGCATGACTGGTGGGTGCAATATGTCACTACATACACATTACTGCAATCTTCACGCCAATACGTTATTGCACCAATGAACGATGCCCTCCAGCCGAGCCAGCCAACAAGTTAGCCGCCATGCCGATTTGTTTATCTCCGCAACACGAACTCGAACTGTTTCGTCAGCAAACATTGCCGTCGTTTCTGGCTTTCCCAAAACAACTGCCTCTAACTAGACACCAAACATGAATCGCCAGTTTTGTTTATTGAAACATGAAAAAGATAAATGATGGCTATGTTTTCTGATTAGATACAGACAGCAGTAACAAAAGCGACAGAATGATTCGTTTGTGCCATTCTAATGTAATACAAATCTTTTTTTGTTGGCGGGACAAAACAGTCATGTTACTGAAACTTTTCTCAATATCTTTAGACTGACTTTAAGCTGTTCATAGATCTTATTTTAAATGAGAATTGCCCCTAAAATGTAATAAATAGAAACCGAGAATATTGAATACTGGGTGGGTAGCTTTTAGTCGGTTCGGATGTCTCTAATCTGTAGTTCTGCGAACTGTATTGTCTAACTAATGAAGTCGTGTATTGGTGCGCAACACGCTGTCTATTAGTTTCTACAACATATCCCCACGTCTTAAGGTGTTGCCAGAAAACGCTTGATCGACGTAGTGGACCAGTCGATATTGGTAGTCTCAAAACTTGTGCGATATGTCATATCCATGGCCTCCGACGACGGTCTTTAGGCAGTCACTTAACGAAAACTGCCCTTCGTTATAGACGATTGTAGCTATTTTTAAAGGAGCTTCTATGTTCGACTTTATGTATGTTTATTTTGTGTTTGTTCACCGATATCGCCGTCAATTGTGGACCGATTTAGAAAATTCTTTTTTTGTTTGAAAGAACATATTCCGATATTGGTCCCATTTTAATTTGGTGAAGATCCGATGAAGAACTTCGGAGATATACAACAGAACTCTTCAATAAATAACGGCAAATCTCTCGGGAAAACAACTTTATTTTTGGAAGTTGGTCTCTTTCGTAGGTACCAATTTTGTTGCTATATAGACACCGACTTCCAAAAATAAAGTTATTTTTCACTTTGTAGTTTTTTATTTGGCAGTCGGTAGTATTTAATTTTTTTGCAAAAAAGTTTGTTTTATATTCGTTTGCAATTTGGTTTTAAATATGAAAATATACAGTTCAAGTTTGGAGCTTTTGGCTAAAGAATAACAGCCGCACTCAACACGGCTCAATACATAACGCTTGCCAAAATCGGCCCGTGCATGGTTGACTTGACAAGGCAGTGAGACTTCTCGGTAATAAACATTACCGAGAAGTCTCACTGCCTTGCCAAGCACCCTATGCCATTGGTCCTGATTGCCATTTACAACTTTGACAGTCGAAACAGAAGTAAGAAAAATCTGACACCAGTCTTTCTACAGCTACTAACACAGCTACTGGATTGTGGAGGCCAGATAGGCAGTCGCGCCATGTGAAATACTGGTAGTCATCTACATGTGGTTAGACCAGAAGCCGATTCCAACTAAATAGGGAAAAGCCTTGAAAGATTGAACAATTTTAGTTTCATGGGCATAGACAACAGTTGACGTCAAATGAAAACTGCCAACGTCGATCGACCGCAAACCACCTGCCATGCACCACACTAGATTGGCTTAAAGACTCGATGTCATCGATCGTCCGCAGTCTGGCAGCTCCTTTACATCTACTGTCTACTACAACCTGATGAAGATTAACGTTACGTCATGCATGCGTTTTACTACCATTAAATAATAGTTGTATTTAGCTCATAGATGAATTTCTAAGTACTTACAGCCCGAAGCCTGGTTTTAAGTGCGTTTGATTGCATGGCTCGGTTGTACATAGAATTTAAGTAATATAATTGGTGAAATATTGTCTACATCTGCACGCAATATATGCATGTTTTTTTTATATTATTATACTTATACTAGCGGAACTACTAGGTTTCTTCTAGGCAAGCGTGCTCTATCGTCGACCACATCATCGCTTACCATCAGGTGAGATAGTGGTCAAGCGCAAGCCTATAGATAATACAAAAAAAAAAAAAAAAAAACATCCCGACTTCGCAAGGGACAAATTATGTATAAAAGACCTTTCTCGTTTATTGCTCTTCGCATTAGTGAAAATCGTATCAAAATCCGTTATTATCCGGTATATTATTTAGAAGAACTTAGCGGAGAAACAGAAATGATGTCAAAAGACGCGGTCTGCGACATTTTTATACTATTTAAAGATGCGTACCTACACCATACATGCAAAACATTACAGCTTAGGAACCGAAGGTGATCCATAGTGCAATTTGATAAAATAATAGTGCAATAGATAAAAAAAAGCTGATGATTGTCGATCGCATTAACGAAAATTCGCCAGAAGTCACTCAAATCGCAAATTGTGACGTCGTACAATCATACGTCTGCCTGGGCGCTTTAATATCGAACCACGGTGGTTGCGGGGACGAGATCAAGCGACGCATGGCTATGGCAAGGTCTGCCATGGATAGGCTGAAGAAAATATGGAGGAATCACAATATCACCAAAGCCACGAAAACCCGGCTCATACGGGCACTTGTGTTCCCCATATTTCTATACGCAGCCGAGACCTGGACGCTGAGAGACACTGAGAGGAAGAGAATAGACGCTCTGGAAATGTGGTGCTGGAGAAAAATGCTTGGAGTGTCGTGGAGTGAGTTTCGCACTAACATATCCATCCTTCAAGAACTCGGTATCAGGCAGCGTCTATCGGCTATAGTCCAAGCTCGAGTACTCCAGTTCTTTGGACACGTGTCCCGACGAGGCAGCGACTCTATCCAGCGGCTTGTAGTTCAGGTTAGAGTAGATGGAACGAGAGCACGCGGCAGGTCACCCATGCGATGGACCGACCAGATCAAGTCTGCAGAGGGTGGCCCATTGCATGAGTGCACATGAATAACAGCCGATAGAGAGGGATGGCGTCGCATCGTTAAACATATTATGGCAACCCGAAGTCTCACTGCAACATGATGACCACGACCGCTCTGCCAATAGTGTACCGACGAAGAAGAAGATAAAAAATCAATTTGAAAAATTTAATCGCACCATAAAAGGTATCTACCATATTATCATGTTACGTTACATTTTTAATCGACTTACCAAAAAGGAGGAGGTTTTATGTTCGACTCTATGTATGTTTTTTTTTTGTGTATGTTCACCGATATCTCCGTCAATTGTGGACCGACTTTTAAATATTTTTTTTTTTTTAATGAGTACATGCCGAAATTAGTCCCATTTTAATTTGGTGAAGATCTAAAGAAGAATTTCGAAGCTATACAACAGAACTCCTCTTCAATAAATAACGGAAAATCTATCGGTATTGCTGCAATCGCATGTCTGTTTATTGTTTATACCATTTCATAACATAACATCACGCCAGTACGCTCGAAAGGGGTACGCAGATCTCCCATTTCACCGATAATGTTCAAGTTTCAAGTTATTCGGGTAATCTATTCTGGCGTTATAGGTACTTACTAAACAACTTGCCTATTAAGTAGGTACAACTAAAAAGAGTAAAGTCAAAAACTAAATTGAAAAAAAATACTACCGACTTCCAAATAAAAAACTACAAAGTGAAAAATAACTTTATTTTTGGAAGTCGGTGTTATATCGCAAAAAATTGGTACATACGAAAGACACCGATTTCCAAAAACAAAGTTATTTTTCACTTTGTAGTTTTTTATTTGGAAGTCGGTAGCATTTTTTTGCAAAAAATAATTTTTTGTAAATATATCTACATAATTATATTACTGAAATATGCCATCATCATCAGCCTTTTTAATATTCTCACTGCTGGAACTCAGACCGCCTGACATAGAGAGGGAGTGGGTTAAAATCCACCACGCGAGCCCAATTGAAACCACCAAAGAGCCTTCGATTTTTAATTCTAGGACATGCCGGTTTCCTCACCATGTTTTCCTTCACCGTTTTGAGAGCAGCGGTGATGAAATAAATTATGCAAAGTAAAGCGCCTGCTCGTGTTCTAACCCACGACCTACAAGTCGTAAGTGCCTTACTGAAAAGAAGAAATTTGAAAATATTTATAAAAGAAAAGACATAAAATAAACTGCTTTCCGAGTTTCTTATGGAGGCTTGTGTCCTTATCGCAAGCAGCGGACAGTTGCGTGAAGTTATTGCGACGTTCATGAAGTGTGAGGTCATGCCTCAGTATATAATGCAATATACGAGTTTCATGTGGCTCTTATATCACTGTAATAGGGTTTAAACTGAAACAATTGATTATTGTTGTAGATACTGTCTCTCCCTTGTAAAAGATTTCTGATCGCAGAGAACTACGGTGTTTTATTGAAAATGTTTCAAAGTTTCTTATTTTTTATATTGACATCTACCGTTATTAACTGTTTCACATTAATTAGTTACTATAATACCAACTACTTAAAGTTCTACGTAAAGTACCTACTGGTGGTTAAAGTTTGAGGAATATCCAAACGTAATTATTCGATCCCTTCATCGTGGAAGTATTTTAAAACAGCAAAAATTCTGAATACAAGGTATAGTACATTATTGCAAAGGCCGGGCAATAGACAATTGCAGGTCGAGTATGAGTTTGCTTCACTAATACGAGACAGGCGATTGCCATTTCCGCCGAGGCATATATAATGCTTTTCTCAAAAGAATGCAGGGAAATAAAAAAGTAGGTAAATTTCCTAAATTTTTAAGTTATTGCCATTTTTAACATGAACTGTACATTTCAGCATGGAATAAATTGCCCATAATGTAGATGGCTTTTAAGTTTTAGAAATCTCATTAAAATACGGCAAAATACTGTTTCGGAGAAAATGAACATTTTTTTTATCGTTTTTCCAAATCATAAAATTTTCATATACTTCCATGTATTTTTCTTTTGACTTCGCTGGAAGCAGGTTTTCCATTGCCAATTTGGCTTCAGATCTTAAATCTGGTGGACCGTGAACCGTTGAAACTCATTTTAATTATTAAATTTATATTTATTAAATATTTAAATAACAAATCAAGACGAATTTTCAGCTTTGCCGCCGATTTCCTATTTATCATCTGTGCCGAAAGGCAAACGCATTTATGGCTATACAGCAAACGTGAACGCAATTTGTACTAAGCTAAGAGACTTACTTTGGTATGCCAAGAATGATAAAAGAGATCCAATCAAAGAGTATCTAATAACCCCAGCACGCCGTTTCATACAACATTGCTGGAGCGTTGAAATGCTCCAAATTCAAAAAACGCTCCAGCAATGGATTTGATTTTCATTGTCCGTAAATTCGGTACTTGGCGTGTTCTTTTTTCTAAAATAATGACAATATTTCCATGCATGTTTGAGAAATAGTAATTTATGTATATTTAAACTAAGATCAACATAATGCATGTATTTCCAAAATATATTTTCATTTCACAATACATAGTGTATTGTAAGTTGGTCTGACTTTTGTCAAAGATGTCATCTTTTACGATTGTCGTTCAACATCAAAATATTGATCGATTGTATCAATAGAATTCAATTTCGTTTTAGAATTTTACATTCTGAGAGCAAATATGGAATTTAAGTGCTCTTTCAATTTATACGTTTCGTGTCGGACTGCTGCGGGGCCGCGTGCGTGTGTCATATTGCGCACGACCATCTGTTTTTACAAGCTTTATGTAACTCTAAATGAGTAGTTATAGCAGTGACAGTGTTATCTAAGTAAAAACAGTATATATTTGTGGAGAAGGCGGTGTCAGTGTGAGATTGACTGTTTGTTCGGGTCAAATCTTTCAACTGAATTTTAAAGCAGTTATCCTCCACCGATTAAGATGAAATTTTGCATACACGTTTAGTTTGGATGACAATGCATGGTTAGCTAAGTTACGACATTCTAAATCCAATATGGCGGACGGCCAAAGATGGCGGAGTAGTAATTTTTTGTGCACTGCCATGATATGGATATCAAATGAAAGGTTTGCTGACAAGAATACGAAATAAGCTTGTTTTAAAAAAGGATATTGCAATAAATAATTTATTTTCCATACAATTTATACACCAAGAGTGCAGTGCGGCACGCAAGTCAGCAGGAAGAGAATGTGTGTGCATAAATTGTATGGAAAAAAAACAACTGGTTGTGCGCAGTACAAGTAGTGCGGCACCGCAGCAGACTAAACGACTAAATTGAAAGAGCCCCAAGTTCCTCGACATCTTTGTTTGACTCATCAACTTCTTTTAGTGATATGCATTTGTGTATGGACATCATGATCTCCAAGTATTCAAGTGCTTACCAAGCATAGCAGGCATATAATAATAATAGTCCTCCAGACCGAATTACGGCCACGGGAAAAACCAGTGACACTTTGCCAGACTTGGGCATCGAACTGGAGACCTCACACTCAGCAGTCTTGACTTCTTGGTTCTCTCTAAGCTTAGTCTAAACTCTAAAACAAAAGCTAGTACAAGCCAACGAAGTACTTAATTAACTCATACTCAAATATTTACTGAATTAACGTGGTAACATTTTTGCTACAAAAGGTTTCTGTACCTAACATGAACCCTGAAAGGGCACAACAATTATTACAACGTTCAAATTAATGCTAGGATCACTTCTTAATTAAATTAGGGTGTGCATACACAGCACTTTTAAACTAGAGCTTAACGAAAGCGAAATACAATATGGACGGGGCACGTACCAACACAAATCCTATGAACAATTCATAAACGTGAAGAAATTGGATCCCTACAATTTAAAAAATACGAACAAAAAATTCACGTTTTCACGATGCAATTTTAGTATTCAATTGCTAATAATCAGCCAGTCTATTCTGTTAAACACAGTAAAAGTTTTTGTTGTTTTTATTAAAGATAAACTCGCGTTTGACCACTATTTCACCTGATGGTAAGCAATGATGTGGTCGACGTAACCTATTCACTCTTAACTTAAAGACCTCTAGGTGGTAGCTATCAGGAAACACAGATTTCAGCAGGTAATTCCACTCCTTAGCTGTACGTACATTGATCCGGCAATTGGGCCTCAAGGTTGTTCTGCACAAGTGCCATGTGTTTTCATGATCCTCGGAACGTGCCACCGTCGGGTTGCCAAATAACGGTAGGAGAGCTTTCGTCGGCGTCTGGTCGACGATGAAGTACCTGGGACTCGTCCTCGAAAGCCGATAGAATTTCGTGCAGGAAGCATTTCAGACGATTGGCTCCCGGACAGGAGCGTGCCGGGGCTGCCATCAAGCGTCCATCAAGATTCAAACGCCCTCTGCCGGAGGCTATCGTGCGGTCCATGGCCCTCTACGGGGCACCAGTGTGGGCTCATTCCCTGGGGCCACCCCACGAGCCCACCGGTTGAACGTGTCGCGGACATGGCCATCCGGCTGGTCCGGGGATACCACACGGTCTTCGGTGAGGTGGCGAGCCTCCTTGCCGGATTGCCGCCATGGGATCTGGAGGCTCTGGAATCTCCTTGTGTATATATTGGAGTGGTGCGAGGAGGCGAAGCAAATCGCGGCTCGGTGGAAAGGATCTCATGGCTACATGGAGGGGGGTAACTGTCGCAACTCAGCGCTGGGCACGCTACAACTGCGGCGATAGGGACCTTCTTTGAGGAGTGGCTTGAGAGGCGTTACGGCGTCCTCACCTTTCGCCTGACGCTGGGCCTCACTGGATACGGCTGTGGATAAAGTTGGCGGAAACGCCCGGGTGTCACCATTGTGTGGATCGGACCCACCTTTGCGGGCCTCGATCTAGAGTTGAGGGGGGAGTGAGGTGTTTGACTCCCGCGACGTCTAAGAGGGGCGCGCGTGAAACACTACGCGCCGCCACCTCGGGTTCTGATGTGTGGGGGGCGACGTATGTCCCCGAGTCCGTCACTCCCGGACCCATTTGGGGGGGCTGGAAGAGGGCGTTGTCCACCCTCCACCGACGCCCGGGGCGTCTGCTGCGGATCGGGTGAGCGGTTGAAATCTCCCTCTCCCTCGCCGCAGCCTCCTTCTGCGAGACAACTGTTTCGCAGAAGGAGGTTTTTTCTTAATGCAGCTATTTCTGTCCACACAATTTGTAAAGTGTGTTTTTGTATATTAAATAAAGATTTTTTGGAGATACGGTCTGTATTCAGTGTTTAAATTCACAGACCACTGAGTTAAATATTAAAGATATTTTATTAGTTCGCATAACAAAGCCTCAGTTATAAATGCACACTTTATAATTAAATCTAGATTCATAACTGTCATCCCTCTAGAATACGCCCCTTAAATACCAAATAAGTTAAAATGCTGTCTGGATGTACAAAAAAATCTGCACTCACATTCATTAATAAACAATTAACTAGCGATTACTGCTCGAAACACCCATTGAGCTCCAGACACTTGACACAAACTTAATTATGAATCAAAATAAATCTTTAGCACATTAATTTCGCAGGCCGCCGAGATAATTTTGCCAGTGTATAAAGTAATAATTTAACATCTATTTCAGAACACGACTGTAGTAAAACGAAGTACAGTCAATAATATGTAATATGAAACTAACTCTTTGATGTAAATACTTCGCAAATCCTTAGTTAGGAGTGCTCCGGTATGGAGAAATGAAATATGCGAGATATTGTACTTCTTGACATAGATATAGAATAATAACTATATATGTTATAAAACCAAGGCTCCCGCCGCGTTTGTTCGCGATGAACTCAAAAACTGCTTAAAAAATTGTCATGCGGTTTTCACCAATGGAAAGAGTGAAAAACGAGGAAGGTTTTTTAGTATAATATATCACGGGCGAAGCCGGGACGGGTCGCTAGTTAAACAATAAATGTGTTAGATGACAGCAATTTGCTGTCTAAAAATTTAAACTAATTTTGTAAGTCTTCATGTTTCTAGCCTCTCTTGCCTTTTGTATAATAAAGCAATGTTTTAAAGTAACGGTGCGTTGTTACGCAACAATTCAACAAAATTGGAGCTTTGTTGCAGCCAAAAACAAAGTTCAAGACGTTTGTCTCTAGGAGCAGCGGTTTTGTAGCGCGGCGTAGCGATTATGTAGCTGTCGTAGCGGGGAGCTACGGCGTAGTCGAAACCACTCGCGCTACTTTTGTGATAAAGGCAGATGCTGGTGGCAATATTTTGTAAATATTATGCTTATTTAGGCATGAAAGGCGTAAAAATAGTAAAATGTATCAAAATTTAGTGCAGTGATATTAACGCTCTTTTAGTAGAAATTACATAAACGCAATTAAATGCTTTTACAACTTCTAATGTATTTATAATTATGTTTTTATTGAGGCGCGGCAGAAGACACCCTGGGCGTCGGGAGTCGCAAACCGATGCCCAGCTACCGAAGGCGCGGGCGTGCGGACGGCGAGTAACGGATAGCTAGCGTTTAGACCATATAAGTCTATCAGGCTATTCCGCTTCACCCAGAGCGGGCATTGGATGATTGCCTACCCCAAAAAAAAATAGCACAATAAAACATGACCATTTATTTTTCAAATGTTATAAGTAAGAAATTTATTAAACTAAATGTGTTCCTTATAAATAAGGGAATTGCCCCCTGCTCTGTGGAACTTCACGGCGTTGTTAATGCGAGTCTTAAACTTATGTTAGGTGTATAACATCGGGTGAATGAGACCCTAGCTTAACCTTTTACTGACTTAAAAAAAAAAAAAGATTTCAGTTATTATTTTGGTTTCAATTGCGCTTTAGAGAAGTGATATTAACGCTATTTTAGTAGAAATTACAGAAACGCAAATAAATACTTTTACAACTTCTAATGTATTTATAATTATACATGTATTCATTGAGGATCTAAAACTACATCTGAGAGAGAAGTCCAAAACTAATTCTCCATTACGACCACGAAGTGAGGTCAAACAAGTTCAGCGACATTTCTAGTGACTGATAGTACCAAGCTTAGGAGGATTGCACTCAATACATGTGATCTAAGTCCATACATTTAAATAATGGCTGGATCTACGTGATCTACGCATTAAATTACAATATGCATCGCGATGCTGGATTGAGCTGTATGGACCGAATAGAACGGAGTAGAATAATTAATTATGTTGAATGTTGGTGTCTGTTTTCTGAATCTGTTAGTATTACTTCATACTGTGACTCTCTTCAATATCAATTAGAGTAACATTTTTCTTTGATTTTCATCTTGATGGAGAAAATCATCTTCTGGATGGTTCTTGTTCATAATTCATAATTCATTTAATCATTTGTTAACATAGGTACAAAAAAATAGATATTATAAAAATTACAAGCGCGCTATGTTATGCCAGAAGGCGTACAAATATTCATGACTTACATTGATATTAAAATTGATAAAATAATTAACGGATTGCAATAGATTCTTGAAAAAAAAAAAAAATAAACAAAAAACACAAAACAAATAAAAATATATTACAAAATGTCAAAAGGAGAAATATAAAATAAAGTCAATAAAAAAAATCAATTACGAAAAAATAAAACAATTCAAAAATGTCACGTGCAATGTTAAAGAAAAAAATAAAAAGATATTAGCCTATTAATAATAACATACCAGGTCAATGCTTACAAACTATGGGCAACAACACATTCATCACATTTTGTCTGTCAAAAATTCCGTAATGCTGTAATATGCTTTATACAACAGAAACGATTTAAGCCTTTTCTTAAATAAGTCTATGTTTATTTCTTTAATTGCAATGGGTTGTATAAGATTGGTGCCATGCAAAAAACACTTTTTTGCATCAATGCTGTGTTGGACCTTTTAACGCTCATGTTATTGTTCTGTGGTCGAGTTCGTTTATTATAAAATGATATTCTGGTAAACAGTTGTACTTGTTGCAGGTATAATTTATTTATTAAGGATAATTTTAAATGAGTCCTCGCCTCAAGGAGCTGAACATCACCACGGGCATTTATGTTTTTATATTTAGTACCTGGGCGACCGAGCTCTGCTCGGGTGAAAATAGAGAAAACAACGTTTTATAAAAATTAATCCAATAAATCGATTTATATTTATTATTTATTTATGTAACAATTATCATCACTAGATGCTCCAATGCGATAAATGCGCTTATCGGAACATAAGTTACCTCCATAAGTTACCTTACATTTACTTATAAGAAATTGTGATCAAATTACTCCTTGTGAATTCATTCAGAATACAGTAGACTGGGTCCATTTCATTAGCCATCAGATTGAGCGTGCGGAGTGCACGCTTCAGTGTCATACTACTCGTATGTGCTCAATGTAAACGCAGTACTGGCCGTGCGCCCGCTCGATGCCACAATATCAATATTGAACCTCCTTTTGAACAGTTTTGTTTACAAAATATTATTTGATTTACTTTTAGTTATGAAGAAACTCCAGCCATCAATTTTTCTGTGTAAAAATATTTTTAAACATCCAAGTCGTTTTGGAGGAGTTTGTGTAAAAAACCTTGTGTTCAAAATTATTTACATGAATCAATTTTTTTTTCATACCCTTTAAACGTAGCCGTTACTAAGGAGTATGCTTCATAAAGTTACCGTTTTACGGCACTAAAGCGTATGTAGGCCCTTAAAAGCATAGTCTGAAAGGCTCATGATACTAGGGTGGGTGGAACAAAATGCGCTCGAGACAGAGTACTGGCAAGGTGATCAGACGCAATAATGAAGGCAGGCAGTATGTACAGAGTGGTCCACACGGCAGAAGACCGCAAAAGTTTGAAACGAGTCTTAAGATGGCCACTGGAACTCCTGAATAAGTATGTCATTCAGTATAGAACGTCGGCACGGTTTCTTTGTATGGGATGAGACACCACGGAGTGACCATGAGCACTTAGAGTAAGGTTAGTTAGGAAACGACGAAGAAGAAGCAGAGAAGGAATATATCTATATATATATCGTACCGAAAACTGGGTGGTTAGTTATAATGTGCCAGTAATTGGTATAAGTAAAAAAACTCTCAATCGAGATTTATCGATTATAATTTAAAGAAATTGTTTCAAGCCCTAATTCGTTTCTATGAAATTGTGACGGGAGATGCAGACTGCCTAGAGTTCGACGACGACCATAACCGCGCTAGAGAATACCGTTTGAATCAGCGCTGCACGATCGGTCGATCTCGAGACTGTCTCGCTGACGAGCTCGTCGACGAGCACTGCCAAGAAAATTTCTCATAGAGAATGGTATTACAGAAGGCTTAAAGTCAACCAAAGGGCAATGAAGAGGGCTATGCTTGGAGTTTCCTTGCGTGTTCGAATCAGAAATGGAGACATAGTTGACCCGAAGAATTGCCAAACTTAAGTGGCAGTGGGCAGAGCACATTACTCATAGAACGGATGGTCGATGGGCAGTTCTGGAGTGACGATAACGTACCGGAATACGCCGCGTTGGAAGGCTTTCCTCTAGGTAGAGTGTTGGCCTGGTTAGGGCTACGGGAATCCACTGGATGCAAAACGCACTGGACCGTTCGTTGTACACTTGAGGGATTATGTCCAGCAGTGGACGTTTTTCTGCTGAAATGATGCTAATGATGATGAATCGGTAAGGACAAATCAGCAATTATGAAAAAGTTATGAGTAACCACGTCATCAAAGCAGAGAAACAGATCACCCTTTACAATGTAAATCCCACCACGCCGTCTGTCCAAGCAACAGCATGCGTGGCCAGTTAGCAAAACATCGTACATAATTTCTTGTTGGACTTATCTGCAGATCACGAAGTTGCAGACCCCGCAGCAGCAAGATACGCCGTTACTAAATACCTTGATTTATAAGTCGTTGCGAGCGATTCAAAATGCCAACCTTATCAAAATATTAATACTCGTTGATTCTATTTATTTATTTATGTACACACAAACACACTTTACAGAGAAAAGAAATAATACAGATTGAAGAGCACAAAGGTACTGCTTATTTCATAAGAAATTTCTTCCAGCAGACCTGCGACAGGAAAGTTGGATGATAAACGAAGACACAGTGTGTAGAAAAACAAGGAAACTTAAAATAGACAAAAATAACTTAACTAAACTATAAATTACACATATACCTACCTTAACTAAATAAATGTAGAAAATAAAATACATATATATATATATACTCAATATATAAAATTACAAGATAGTGGAGAGGTAGTGTTCTTTGACTTGTTTTTTGAATATAGATACATTTTGGGAGTCACGGATTTTAGGTGGAAGTGAGTTCCACAATCGTACTGCATGAACAGTGAAGGAGTGGGAATAGAAATGGGTTTTATGGGATGGGAAGTTGAGATGTAGTTTAAGGCGAGATCTGCACAGAGCATCAGCAGGGCGAGTAAAAGAAAAACGATCGCGCAAGTAGCCAGGGTATGCAGGGTTAAAAAGGATGTTATGTAAGAGACATAATATTCGAGTGTTCCTGCGAAGACGGATAGGGAGCCACTTGAGATCCTTGCGGAACTGAGAGACATGATCGTATTTCCTCAGACCAAAGACAAAACGAATGCACAGATTTCCATTCATTCCATGTCATTCTATGATGTTTGCCAAACTTTAACTTTATTCTGATTGGTTGTTCGGTTAGTTCGATTACCTCCGCTAGAGGTCACTTAAATTTTGCGCTAAAAATGCTAGGCCAAAATCGATCTAGAAGGCTAGCATTGGAAGGCTGCAGCTGATGCCATATTATTTATTTATTTATATTATGCATATCATAAGCTTGTTACCGAAGCAGTAACAAGCTCGTAGATTTTACGATGTGACGTCGCACCGCAGTTTTGTGTTTGGGCCCTTACTCATTGTACCCGAGTTTTACTAGTTGGTACAGTGTACCCCTACTTCATGGCACTTTTCAAGAAACGAGGAACATGACCATGATATCGCTACGCTACACCCACGCTCCCGCCGTCATATAAAAATCTCGACGCGTTTTAATGATTCAAGACTTATTAGTAGTAATATACTTGTTTAATTCATATAGCATTTGATTTTAGCACCTTGTTGAAATGAAATTGCTATAAAAACAGGCACAACGAAACAAACTCATAAAAAATACATTAAAACTGATGGATGATATTCTCGTTCATTTAACAACGCCGGTTAAGTGATCGACGAGAATATCATCCATCACTCTAACAATTTTTTCGCAATGCACACTGGCCATCTGTTAAAAACTGCACACGAAATTTCCAATATCGAACTAACTAGCAAAAATGTCATGGGACATTTTTCCGTGATGAGGAATTTAGTTCGAATAAGGCTTAATATATGCACCTACCCACGCAATGTGCGCTCAACAAAAGTTTTCACTGACAAAGCCATAGTTAGGAGAATCACGGGCCGTCAACTTCTACGAGTATGAGTAAACCATTGACTTATAAACCTATGGACTTACCACACCTACGAAATTAGCGTGCATACCTACATAAATCGGGCAATTAAGATGGCTGCCCATTAGCCAATGAGGTAGGCTATTTGCAACTGTTTGACAGCACAACTACACAGGTAAACGTACATATACGGCACACAACTACCAATTTTACTCGGCAATCAACATGGCGACTGGTCACGCATAGACATGATTTTGACGTCACTCAAAAGTGTTACCAAGTTTAGTCCTTGACAAACATTTAGATGTCTCTCTTTTCATATGCAGCTCTTGGTTAGTTAAAAAGAGACAAAATGCTTTTTTACATGCGTGTGTCGATATTATAGATATTTGTATAACTAGTCTTCATATAGTAGAATATGCCGTCTCCATAGTTTTCCTACCTCATTGGAGTAAACTATGGTACTCACTGACACGCTTGGTTCGTCCGGAAAGTTTTGACAATGCCGTCTCTAGCAGTGGGTTCGAATATGCAACTGCATCGCAGGGCATGGCCGATTTCTAATGAATAATATTATGAACATGTCTAATCCTGCTATAATTCCAAAGTTTGGCAGGACTTCAAATTAAAGTTTGACAAATACTTAACTTCAAATCATTAATTCATATATCGGACTATGTCCACTTACTTTCCTGAGGTCCGTTCTCCAAAACCTGCAATCGAAGCAACCTGGTATAGTATTGGACCAGTAAGACGTACCATCGAGACTAAAAAGAAGAGCAATGGCCGCAGAGGCGACTTGCCGGATGCAAACAATACGGCATCAAAGCGCGCCGTGTGGCCGCATGATGCATATTGCTGATTGAACGACAAATCTATCGGGCGGTGGTGTATATTAATAATAATAATAATAATAAAATTTCTTTATTTATCTCGACATCAAAATACAGTGACTATCATAATACGTAACCTTGTATGGAGAAGGGTGTCTGAGATAGGTAAGGCCCTGTGTTACAGATCACCCATTTTACATAAACGTAATAATTTGTGTGTAGGTACCACAGAAATCTTAATAATATTAATAATAATGATCATTGTACCGATAGTCGTGTCAGCCAATGGGTTAATAGCCACGAGCCTCGACCAACACCTTAGGAGGCTCTCGTTAGGCGGCTGGATCAAGGGCGTGATCCAGAAAGCAGTACTGCTGGACACGGCTCGCATTGTTAGGAGGTTCCTAGCTCTCTCTGGAGCCCTGACCGCCGGTAGCTTGGACCCTGTTCCTGATACCGGTGGGCCTCTATTTTCTATATTTTTAAATGTTTTTTTTTTATTCTGTATGTTTTACAAAAATATTTAAAAATGTATAAAATAAGAAACGAATTTAAATAAAGGACTTAATAATAATATTATTATCGTAATAATATTATTAAGATTTCTGTGGTAGGTACACACTACTAGTACTCTTTATAAAATCGAAATTTAAGTGTAAATTAGAATACAATTAAATTAAATTTAAAGATAATTAAAATTAAAATCAAAGACAATTAAAATCAAAGAGAAATTAAGTATAAAAATATAAAAGTTCAGCGAAAAATATACAAAAGAAGTATCTTATTTACAGTATGAATCTACAAACAATAAGTACCTAACTATGTAACTATAAAAAAATGAGAATGGAGAAATGAGACGGATGTGCGCATGAGTGATTGAATAAGTGTAATGTGAGGGTGTAAATGTGTGAGTGTGAGTGTAAGAGTGTGAGTGTAAATGTGTGTGTTATGAGTTTATGACACTGGTTTTAATATATTTTCCGTGGAAATGTAGTCAAGGTTTAACAGCCAATTCCTTAATTTCCTTTTACAAACCTCTTTTGTATGCGTGTATATAGATAGTTTATTATTAATAGAGTTGTACAGAAAAGTACCAAGAAAGCAGAAAAACCTTTGAGAGAAACTTGTGTTGTAACGGATGATTGGACAAATATTGGTTAATCTTCTGTTTTGTGTTAGGAGATCGGGATCAAGGGGTAGTTCAGCGTGTTTTTTTAATACCGTCATGATAATTAATAATTGCCGGACTGTAAGTACTTGGCAGTGTTGATAAAGTTCAGAAGTTGGGTAAAGGATTGGGAAAAAACAACTGACTTTTAATACCGCTCTTTGGGCTCTTTCTAGATTGATCATGTATGATTTAGAGGAACCGCCCCATGTGGTTATACAATATGAAATAAGTGATTGACATAATGCGAAGTAAACTTTCTTAAGAACTGATGTATTGGAAATATGTCGTAGGTTTTTAAATATATAAATTAATTTGCGTATTCCTTTAACAAGGGATTCTATATGTTGTTGGAAGCTGAGTCTGGAATCTATAATTATACCAAGATATTTAATAAAACTAGTTTTAACCAAGCCAGGACAGGAACACTGGTTGATATTATCACAAGAGTGAGCTTTTATGTCAAAATCAGGACACAGAATGGATTGAGAGGCTCTTATTACCATACCGATGGATGTAATGGACGTTCATGTATAAGGAATGCCAGTATTGTTGATTAGGTAGGTAATGAACAGGCAAGTCGACCGCTGTAGGTACACTTGTGTGGGTACGATAGTCATGCACTTGTTAGGTTATGAGAATGACATAAGAAGTACAGTCGTCTTAAGTGAGTAAGATAAAAACACGAGGAAGTAACACAAAAACGCTATGGGACGAAAATAAGGTTTGATAGAACTCTCATCCTTAAAACAATATTTAAATTACTAAGCATCTTCCCAGTAATCGCAATCGTTGCGTCTCTCCGGAGCCCCGGAGTCCCGCTCCCGGCCCTCCAGCCTGCTTATGAAGGGACTATCAACAGACAATTCCACAAATTAAGCAAAGTAGCCCTTTTAATAGGCCTACCTTTAGCCTCACCTTACCTACGAATAAAATTATAATGAAATTAAACTAATTTCATTACGAAACGCGTCGAGACATGCTTGAGAACAATTAAAAAGACCTATTTATCTCGTTACGTTGAACAATAAACGCAGAAAATTAACATCTTCAGAGTACTCGATGAAATATTAATGAGTCTCTCAGAAAGCCGATTGCGAAACTGTGGTTCATAGAAGTACACACAGTAAATGTTTTTCTTTTATTTTCTGTATGATCTCAGTCCGTGTAACGCCCAAAACTTTTTTATTTAGTTTTCTTTAGTTTTATTTCAAAGACAACTGTGAACTAGAAAAGTTTAAGTAGATGAGGAAAACTTATTTAGTAGTTTTCGGGATGTTTTCTTGACTGGGATGTATAAACCGTATTTTTGCGATCAATTTAATAACGAGATGAACAAACTATTTTAAGTAGCCTCGATGGAGTAGCACTTGACATGCAGACAGTAGGATGAAATTAATTTGTAAATATTTTTCGGTTTTATAAATATTAATAAGGTCACGTGTTCTTTCCGCGGTCGTAATATACACGTTCGTCTTTGGGTGTGTTAATATATGTTAATCATATTCAACGAGCCGTTAACGTGTTGTTAAACTTTATATAAAAAGTAAGCATAAAAGCAAATCCACAATATGTACATCAAACTGAAAAGAGCTCTTGAAAAATGACGGGAAGATAGAAATAAACCACGCACATTCTGCCCGCTATTAATACTGTACACATAACCCTAAGAAAAACAAAGGCACGAGCACAACGTCGACATTGATATCCGCGCTGCTATTTATGAGTGAGGAAGCTCTTGTACCTAACAACACAATTGTGCCTCGGCCACCACAGTCAACGGCGTTATTGCACTACTTACAGCTCGAGTATCTAGGGTCTAGAAATTCCAGCGTAATAACTAGCAAATGGCTAGCTAATACTTGAAGCGCTGCATCGCTTGATTATCACTGGGAGTGTTCAGTGCTCTACGTCGTCAGCTCGTATATTGCTGACCCAGCCTAATTAGTAAGCTGAATAATTGGGTTGCTGCACTATCTTTAGTGCACCTCAGTGCACGTGCATTTGAATGGAAAGATAACTAGCATAGCCTGTGATCTGTACTTGTCTTTGGCAACTCAACTGTTAGAGACTATGGTTAGAGTTAGCTAATTAAATGTCTAGATATTCTAGTCCTAACATCCAGAGCCCGATCTAGATATTTTGCCGCACCGGTCATACACAAAATACTTGACGCTCTTTAAAATAATACCTAATAAGGAGGTAAATGTTACAGGATATTCAATATTTAAAAAAAATGCGGGTCTTTATCTGTCGGTTGTGTTTAAGGGTACATTAGTCGACGGCACGAACTATTTTGTGCGCGGGGTTAAAATGCATTTTATATCAACCAACAACACGTAACAGATGGAAAGATACGGAAGAGATAGATACTGTGATGAGCAGTAGGAAGCTAATTCGCGTACGAATACACACTTTTGCAAATTTGTAGCAAAATGGATAATGATTTAGGACGAAACCGAGCGCGCGAAATTTTATAAACAGACCTTTGACAGTCTAGATATCATGAAAAAACGACTAAATCTATCTGTTCAAAATAAAATTATTTGCATTTTTGAACTAATAATCTATCCCTGTATGGAGGCCGTTTTGCAATTTTCCGTCTTATTATGGTATTTATTTGCGCCCAATAATGCGTTAAAATAAGTGTCGAAATGTGGAGCTTTCGATGCTCATAACTTTCAAATATTTTATTTTTTTACTTTTTTGCTTCCATACAGGGCTAGATAATGATGAGACAAATTTATATAACCTTTTTATTTTGAATGTACATCGTCAAACAGTGGAATGATCCCTAGACTACGTTTGTATGGAAGAATTTTCGACTAGTGTAACCTTAAGCCATGTTTTTTAGACAACTTCGAGTGAAAGTGAAAACGAAGTGAGCCCGAAAACCTTTGACAAGACAACATTTGAGTCCATACGCACTGCTGCAAAGGAACATGGCATCAATGATACCACGTGCAACTGGATTGACTATATGCTGAGAAGCAGAATAGTCAGATCGGAACTAATGGGAGACAGACTTAGTGCAAAAACAACAAGAGGTTGTCCGCAAGGCGGAGTGCTGTCACCATTACTGTGGTGCTTGGTAGTAGACTCGCTACTTACCAAACTTAATACCGGACCATTCTACACAGTAGGCTATGCAGATGACATAGCTATGATGGTCAATGGTAAATTCCCGAACATAGTGTCTGGATTATTACAACAGGCATTGAGGATGACAGAGGAATGGTGTACAAAGAACCACCTCTCTATCAACCCAAGCAAAGCAGTCATTATTCCATTCACGAGGAAGAGACAAATAGGAAACCTAGGAGAGCTCTCCCTCAATGGAATGAAACTGCCCTGGTCCACCGAAGTTTAATATCTGGGGGTCACGCTTGATAAAGAACTCAGGTGGAAAACTCATGTGGAAAATATTACGACAAAGGCCTTACGAGTGTTCGGAATGTGTCGTTCCACCTACGGTAAAACTTGGGGGCTTAAGCCCAAAGTTTTACGATGGTTGTACCGGACAATGATAATACCTATTATCACATACGGCAGCATAGTGTGGTGGCCA
Source organism: Orthosia incerta (assembly GCA_948252205.1). NCBI lineage: Eukaryota > Metazoa > Arthropoda > Insecta > Lepidoptera > Noctuidae > Orthosia > Orthosia incerta. The sequence goes on from OX411741.1 coordinate 43,748,792, forward strand.
TGAACAAAGCTTGCCTCGTGCAAAGCGCCACTCACCAGGTTACAAAGAACAGTGTGTCTAGGCATCACGGGTGCTTTTAGGACAACACCTACGGCAGCGATTGAGAGATACCTCAATATCCCTCCTCTGCATATGATGGTTGAATTCGAGGCAAGGAAGACATTACATCGTCTCGCTGTTGCTGGACTATGGGATGCCTCTAAGTCAAAGACTAACCATACAAAGTTCGATGAGAATGAAGACCTGGATCGGGTAACAAGCATGTTATCCGATAAAATGCAAACTATGTATGTGTTTGAAACGTCTTTTAAGGTCCAAATCCCTACAATAGAGGACTGGACGAAGGGACTCGATCCACCAGAACAAGATAGTCTGGTGTGGTACACTGATGGATCCAAAATGGAATCAGGTACAGGAGCGGGAATATACGCAAAAGGCTACAAATGTAGCAAAAGCTTAGGGAAGATGGCAACTGTATTCCAAGCAGAAACATATGCCATAATAACCTGTGCTCAAGAGAATATAGATAGAGGAACCAGAGGTAAATCCATATATATTCTTAGTGACAGTCAGGCTGCAATCAAAGCCATGGCATCCTACAAAGTGGACTCCAGACTTATTCTGGATGCTGTCCGGACCCTAAACAGGCTTGGGCAGCACACAAAGGATTCCATGGTAACGAAGTGGCTGATGAACTGGCAAGAGAGGGCTCAGCAAATGATTTTGTGGGTCCGGAACCATGTGTAGGCATCTCGACGTGTCTCGTAAAAGCCGCATTTAGGGAGTTTGCAGATCACAGACAACAAACTTGTTGGCTGTCTAACGCCGGTCTACAACACTCCAAGAAATTCCTAGGCTCTTCGTTCAAAGCCCAGGAATGCATTTGGAATATGAGCAGGGGGCAAATCCGCTACCTGCTTGGGGCCTTTACTGGGCACTTCGGAACCAACGACATGCTCATGAAGATGGGTCTAACCGCGACACCCATGTGCAGGTTGTGTGGGGAACATACGGAACGCATGGAGCACCTACTGTGCACATGCGATGCACTGGCTGGTAAGCGAATGAGTCTCCTAGGGATTGGATATCCAAAACCAGAAGACTACAGGCTCATATCGCCAAATCTCGTTGTAAAGCTCATGAAAACGGTTTTTAACGAGATTGGGGAGGAGTAATTTATCTAGGGGACCACAATAGATCCCAATGGGTCGAAGTGACCGAGTTATTTCTCGGCCCCTCCATAAGATAAGATAAGAGCCCGAAAATGTCATCGATGATTTTTCACAACATGATGTATGTTAAGTTATTTAACAGTGGGTTTACAATAATAACATTCAACAGCGAAGCGATCTTGAAATTTTGAGCACCAAACCACGAATAAGTTAGGTTTTCTGATGAAATGAAAAGGGCTGTTAGTTCAGTTTGGCCGCCTCTCATTTATGCCGCTCTGGGCATTTGCGCGGCTCGCTCCCCCTTGTTCCGGCCCTGCTAATTTCTACAATACTTAGCAGCTTCCACAAGCTTTATCTAGCATAATAAATTATGCAGAGATTGATTGAAGCAACTTAGTTAAGCCGTATCAAGAATACGGCCACGCTTTGATCCTGAAGAAGGTATAAGTTAGAGCAAAGTTCTAAATTAATTATTGACAGTTAAAACTTCCTCAATGATAGATTCAGAAGGGGCTTCGAGGGTTTAATTACATACAACACCGCGACGAATGGTCCAATTGTAACAAAGTTAAAGCTGTGATTGAGTTAACTCGAGCTCTCCAATTATTCAATGTATAACTTACGAGGTCAATCTGATAGCTTAGTCGTTAACGGGTATCAGTACCTACCACTTTATTTTCATTCTAAGTACCTACACTGTGTAGAAATATATATGGTAGCAACTGACTACTGCAAACATGAAAGCTTTAGCTTCTTATAAGAATACTATAGCTTCTGCCAGCGAATTCGCCCGAGTTTAAGTCGATAATTTGCTCAAAGGAACGTATTCCCGGGATAAAAATCATCATGTGTGCTATTCCTGACTATAATCTAAGACGGAAATCCAGGAATCGAACACTGCAAAAACCCTTTGATTTCTTATATGTTTGTAACGACAGAAGCAGAACGCCTTTAGAGCTAGAGTTATATTTGATTTCAATCACTGGATTCAGTCATGTGCTCATCAAAATTAATCTGTTCTATATATCATGGGTCGATACTACTCGAATCCTCATACCTTTTTCACTGTGCGACCGTCGATTCGATTTTATGTGACACCGATAAGTGCTGATTATTAAGTGATAGTACGTTCACATGGACGCCATGAAATGCAATTCAATTATTTGCACTTCAAATCCTCTAAAATACTAGTATGATATGGCCAAACTCGACTTCAGGAAGGATCCTGATTCTACAAATAAACCACTCTCACGAAATCAAAAGGTAACATTTCGACTATTATATACCTACGTAATAGTCGAAATGTATGAAGATAAATTCGATTATACCTACATCGCTACATCTTTTGTTTTATAAATCAATTATCCTGCTCATAATACATAAATTTTTGTGATTTTGAGCAGAAAATTCTACACATTTAATTGAAATTAGGAGAAATACGTTTCAACATAACAAACAAAAACATGCTTGGCATGCACTAAATTAATTAAATTTAGTGTTGTTGACAATTATTATCATGTTTCAAACTAGCTTCTGCCAGCGGGGTTGTCCGCATGAAAGTAGAAAATCAGCCGAAGGGAACATATCCCTGGGATATTATTTTTTTCTATGAGCTATTCCTAACAATAAACTATCTTTGTGCCAAGCCGTTCTGGCATGATTGAGTAACAAACATACATCCACACACACATCCATCCAAACTTTCACATTTATATTATAGTAAGATAATTAACGCACCAAATAAACAGACATGCAAATTAAATGATATTTGTGGTGATGTGGCACAATTCTACTTATTTAAAACTAGCTGTTCTCCGCGGCTTCGCTCCCGTGGACCACCCCACAGGACCTGTTCTCGGGATAAAAATAGCCTATGTTACTAAGGAATGATGTAGCTTTCTATTGGTGAAAGAATTTTTTAAATCGATCCAGTAGTTTCGGAGCCTATTCGGTACAAACAAACAAACAAACAATATTTTTTTTCCTATTTATTATATTAGTATATATATATTCTCATCTATACTACTATCCAAACTAATAATTATAAATGCGAAAGTTAATGTCTGTCTGTCCGACTATCTATCTGTTAGTCTTTTTATTTGTTATGTTTTCATGCACTAACACGGGTAGAACATGTTCTGCATTAGGGAAATACGATATTTCTCATCCCGTAAATAAGTAAGTTTCCATGGGATAATTTTCAGCATTCACGCGAGCAAAGACGCTGGCATAAACTAGTATTTACATAATGCTTATATTTATATATTTTTACATTCGTTTGTTTTGATCCTTACCGAGGTCTCTGTCAATACGATTCAACTCAAACGGACTAATGATGACAATACAATAATACCAGCATCTTTTGTCATGATAAACCTTGAAGAAGGAGGTACTTGATATGGAGATTGAGGCCAATATACACCGATTTCCGCGTTATTGATTGACGAAAAGCTATATAAAAAGATTTTGATCCGAGTGAAAATTACCTAAGTAACCGAATGTACAACAACCTTTGCAACCAATGCTGTATAACAACCTTTTTATGGAGACTTATGGCCATAAAACATTTTTTATTGACGTATGGTAATTTATGGGAGCGATCCACCCTGCTTGAGTTAGGTAAGAAAGAGCTCGTGACACTTCTGCCAGTGTCTTCTTTGTATGTTATAAGACAGCATTTCATAAGTTTACAGTTTTTGCATGGAACCACAGAACAGATAAAGAGTGGAACAATAAAAATGGCCTAAACTTTTCATGAATCGTGACACTATGAGTCGTCGTGAATTAAAATATACTTTCATCATCTTTAGACACGCCACGTTCCACATTAGATAGATGGATATAAAAGTGTCTTTTAAATTACTGTTTTATCTTTCTCAACTCTCATTTGGAAATATAATATCAAAAAGCATAAACGGCTAATAAAATCTGGCGACAGACTCAAAGTAGTAAAGTTTTCTCATTGGCTCCCTCACTAATGACTGTTCAACAATTGGACGTCTCACCAATCGCATCAAATACTACACGGTACCTACTCATTTCAATATTTACTCTGGAACTCCAATATTTCTCTTGAAAATATTCAATTCCAGGTTAATCTATGGGTTTATAACATCGGTGATTAATGTTATGTTCGTTATTCTACAAACTAGGTACTTTGAAGCCACCGCGCACATAATCAATTCAAGCATTTTTTGCATCTGATTCAGTTTATCCACAGAGTTTTCCGAACATTCTAGCAACTGTATTAAAACAAATTCAGCAATCAGAGCTAACGAAGGGAACTTGTAAACGGCACGCTAATGAATAAGGCTGAACGAGTCGGATCTCGACTTTATCTATTCAATTAGGCTGATGGACACCGGTCAATGGTCAGTTATAGGCAATCAGTATTATATTATGTGGTGACTGGGTGTAGGTGCGCGGCACCGGTATGATAAGCCGGCGCGGCGGCCAACAAGTCGTGGCCACCTAGCTCGTTAAAAGGCGCTTCGCTCATCTGACAGTAACGATGATCGATTGCTTCGGGACTTCCCCTGTAATATCCGACACCCCCGAACCCACTAAACAGCCGCCTCACACCCCACCAACTCCATTGAGACCCAAAAATTCAGGGAAACCTAAACATGCTAACTGCTCGAAGATGCTACGTGTTTGAATCAATATACATTGATTAATATCTAGCATTAATTGCGTGTGATTAAGCGAACAAATGGGGTGCGTAGTCAGGCAGAACGCGAGGCAAGCGTTTACGTGCCGCGCGGGTACGTGGTAGGTATGTGGCGGGTACGTAGCCCGCCTCCGATATCACCACGTTAACATTGTTTCGGAAACGCTCCTATGAATAATTTCATTGTTTACTTACACGACCTTCATTAAGTAAACGCCTCAGTGACAGCTAATCGTATCTCATAATTGTAACGCGCTGTGCTGTCTAATTGTTATCAATTAATTAATATTCGCACACAAAATACATTAGAAAGCGATTATATTCTATCAAAACAGGATTTTTACTTATCAAGATAGCACTGGCGGCATAAAATAAAATTCGCATCATCGCTTTGACGATAACCTTAAATAGACGCCAAAGACACTTGAGAGTCTTATAACGAGGTCATGAAAAAGAACGGTGATCGGTGGGCCTTGCCCTTTAGAACGAAAGTAACAAAAACACTCGAACACAAATATACATACATTTGCATATAGTTACGATGGAACCCTAAGACTCCTCGACTCTTCGGCGTTCCGATTTTAATGGAGTTCGTCCTAAAACATCAAATATTGTTTACATCCTTATACCCTGAAAGCTGTCGAGGCAAAATGTTAATAGTAAATAACTCGGCGAATCAATCTACGACTATTTCGCGAACGTGTTGCTATAACTCAAATTAAAGACCTTATTTATAAAAAAAATAACTTATTAGTTTTAACATTGACGGATTCTAAATTCAAATCTCCGTAAATGAATAAACAATCTACTATTTACAGTTTAAACTAATAACATGGTTAAAAAGTTTTATAAATAAAATCCAAATTATTTAAAAACTTTCAATCTTTATTTCCAATTCATTTGAGACATGATTTTCTTTTTTTACAGATGCCACGGTACAGTCGCGAGCTTCGTAAGATTGGCAACGAAAGAATTCAGTTTAAAACAAAGTAGTAGAAACTGCACTTTCAAATAATTTCCAAGATTTTTTTTTATTTAACTATACATTTGCGTCCCAGTCCCTCATGCCATCTAAAGAAGGTTATTTTTTGCGCCTGTTTCAGGTGTTACAGAAAAGATCGTCAGGTAACTCTGAATAGGCGTTTCAATACATTAAATTATTTACTTACAGGTCATTCATTTATACCATTTCGTTAATCAAAGGTTAACTAAAAATATAACTCACTAATAGTCACCTAGTGGTCGAAATTCATAAAAAAATGGGTTTCTGCACTCTTTTTCCATAAAACTTTAACTAACTATACCTTTCAAAAAGTTTCTTTCAAAAGTACTTAAAATATAAGCTTTATGCTTATATTTTAAGTACTTTTGAAAGAAACTTTCTCCACTCAGTCATCGTGATGAAAAAAACAAATAAGAGTTATAACTCTGTCAATTTAAGTGAGTCCAGTGGAGGAAATAAAGAAAGAAAGAAAGAAAGAAAAATATTTATTTGTGACCACAACTACAGGAGACACGAGATAAGAAAAACACAAACAATAATAAAAAATTAAAACAAATAACCCCGTGCGAGACCAAAAAGGCTCCTATCTCAGCATGTGCAACGATATCAAAAAGAAAATAACGCCGCGCTGATATTCTGATAGGGCCCACTGTTGATGCCACGGACACATTCAAGGAAACGGATCATATTTAAGAAATAAAAATAGAACAAGATATATAATAACAAAATAGTATAAATAAACACAGCAGGAGAGTCGCTGTATGTAAGTATATACCTATAAAATAAATATCTAAATAAAACACAAAATAGCAAATAAATATAAAGGCAAGTCGCCTACCTGCGTGCCTAATGCTCAAAATGGGTAGAAAGGTTTTTTTTTCACGTATCGATATAGATAAAATAGCTAGCATAGCACATATCTTGTTGTAGTGCTCCAAATCTACATACACCTTCAATTTTGATGACTTGATGAACGCTACTGATGCCGCTATAAAGGTGGCTACATAATGGACCCAAACTGTCTAAGGGTGAAATCACCATCGACTCGAAAGGAACAAGAAGAAGAAGCGAATTTGTTGCTTGATTGCGAAGGACTATCGTTGCAATGGCTTTTCGAAAGGGACGCTCGATCTAATGGCTATTCGCAATCATCAATGCTGTGGAGTTTCGGCGATTCGGAGGTTCGAACAGATGATTTAGGGGCATTAGCCATCGGGCATATGACATTGGAAATCAACACTCGGTTGTAGATCGGAGTCTTCGTGAAAATGAGATATGATAAAATGGTAGAACAAATAAAAATGAAGGAATTGAAGATCATGAATGAAAAATATAGACGCAAAGAAAATCTGCTCTTTTGAAAAGGATGCGTCCACGTTTGCCTAATGACTTAATTTAATTTTAATACATTGAGAGAAAACTTAGTAGGAACTGCTGATTTGATTACGAAAATTATTTCGCTGTAAAAGAAAACTACACTATGGCTGGGTGTCATAGGCTACTTTTTATACCACGTCCTAGGCGACCACTGAAAATCAGCTGTGGATCCCCGACAGCACAGCATTATGCTGAGTGTAAGCCTTCTTGCCACAATCACGACATGCATCTACTTTTGTTTATACGTCAAAAGTAGGTACCTACTACTCAGATTTGTTAGTTTATGTTTTTACTTGTATTTACTAACGTAATTCAAGTAATACTTATACTACCTATCGTTAAGGGTTTATTTTAAGCAAAATTAATCACTGCCCACAGTAACCGTGCAATTCAAAATTTTCATTAATTTTTTTGTCTCGTTTTTTTTGCTAGATACTTAATAATTCCATAGTTATAATGATTTTTCAATCAAAACATTGTACAATATTTATTTAAATTTAAACCTACGTTTAAACACAAGTGCTTGTTATGGTAGCTTTTGAATGACAGCAATTAAACATGTGATGTCATTTCATACTTAATTAGATTGCAGCCGATGCAGCCATGCATAAATGTAGCTGTACGTAATTTAATTTGGACAATGTTAATTAATGAATGTGCAATCATTTCGTTTGAGCACGGCTTTAAATAATTACCTTTAACAATTACCTACTATTTTTGATATTTATAAAAAAAAATCTTTTCAGGGATACTTGCTATTCTAAATTGACGAAGTTGTCTTGCAAAGTGAAATGTAACTTTCTTTTCGGAAGTCGGTATAGGAAAACATAAAACAATAGGTAACAAAAGACACCGACTGCCGAAAAGAAAGTTATTTTTCACTTTGCAGTGATTTTCTATGGAAGTCCATTTATTTATTTTTTTGTTGAACGGATACTTTATGCTGCATGAAGTTTTAAGAAATAAATACAGCAAATAACCATCTACTGGAAATACATGGTAAAGGGGCATTCTTTTGTAGTTAGGCACTAGCCTAACTATTTACTCTCAAGTTGAAGTTCCAATAAGTATTACTATTTCTTCGTAAACTAGGAACTACAACACACTTATTTCCACTCAAGCAATGAAAATGCTTCTACATATTGTTATCTATACCAATATTATAAAGAGGAAATATTTGTTTGCTTGTATGTCACCTTTCTATTAATTTATATATTATAAAGGTATTTATTTTAATAAATATATATATATGTTTATTTTAATAAATATATATATATGTTTATTTTAACTTCAATATATATATTATTATTCAATTTTACTTCAGTAATTTTTAAATTTTTATGCACCTACCATGTTATCTCTCCACCACCCTTGGTTGACTGGTAGAGAATGCCTCAGGCATTAAGTCCGCCTATGTATCTGTATGGGGCATGAAGTTTTAAATAAAATAAATAAACATGCACGGTTTAAGAACATCCTCGGTTTCTGTGGGTTAGAAACATGCACGGTTTCTGTGAAATAGAAACATCCTCGGTTTCTGTATGATAGAAACATGCACGGGTTCTGAGAAATAGGAACATCCTCGGTTTCTGTGGGTTAGAAACATGCATGGTTTCTGAGAAATAGGAACATCCTCGGTTTCTGTGGGTTAGAAACATGCATGGTTTCTGTGAAATAGAAACATCCTCGGTTTCTGTTTAGAAACATGCACGGTTTCTGTGGGATAGGCCACAGGAACGAGCGAAACAAAGATAATAAGCCTGTCCAGTCAGGGGAACTTCTTTGCAAAACCTAATTACCTAATAAACTGCACTTCAAATGAAAAGTTACCAGCGACAAAACAATGTTCATCCAAACATTAAAAAAAAATGTTTATTTATTTATTCATTTACACATACAAAAAAATGTATATAAACAAATAATGAAATAAATAATATAATATAACTTCCTAGTCTTTCTATCTTAACAAAACAAGTACGGCTCTTGCATTACGCCTCAGAACGGTTAATAACCGCCGAAAGCTGGAAAGCCGCCATAAGCCAGCCTATCGACCGTGTCAACACACCAAATAGGGTTCCATTCATGCGGAATCACATTAAAAGATATTATCAATATGTATTTTAACTGACTTCTAAAATAGAAGTAGTTTTTCTATTCACATAACACTAATATTATAAAGGCGAAAGTTTGTGAGTGTGTTTGTGTGTGTGTGTGTTTGTATGTTTGTTACTTCTTTTCCCTCAAACGGCTGGACCTGGATGAAATTTGGCACAGATATATATTATAGTCTGGAATAGCACATAGGCTACTTTTTATTCCGGTATAATGTTCCCTTGGGATGATAAAACTCTTTCCACGTGGGTGAAGCCGCTGGCTAGTGTGATATATTTATAGAATCGACTGATGAATTCTATGCTCCGTCCAGCACCGATCCAGATCCAAAACCCAGAAAGCTTTCAGCTTGAACTCCAGAATCGTTTCGAGTGTCCAGGCAGCTACGAGGGCGATTACAACGATGGTTTCGTGGAAATTGTCTGTACGGTCTTGTCTAAGATTTTCAAGACCCGTCATACAAAAAGGAACAAAAAACTATCCGATCCTACTCTCAAGCTCATGAAGGAGAAGCATGCAATGATCCTACAGTCTGCAGACAATGCGTGAAACTACCGGCAGCTCAATAGACGGATCTCTAAGGCCTAGAAAAGCAACCTCCGCCGCTTTAATACCGAGAGTATTAAAGACGCGATAGAGCGGAATAAGGGTTCCAAGGTGTTTGCAAGAGATCTGGACAGAGCCAGTGCACGAAACTGAAGAACGACGATGGCGTGATCGTATCTGTCAAACCTGAGCATCTGAGAGAGATCGATAGGTTATATGGACAGTTATACACGTCAATCAGTAAACCCGTTGCATATCTAGCAAACGACCCAAGAGCTAGATTGACCCGACACTATATACCGATTTGGATGGCTCTGAAACAACTTAAGAACAACAAGGCGCCGGGAGATGACGGAATTACGACCGAACTACTAAAGGCGTGTCAAAAACCGGTACTTAAGGCTCTTCAGAAGCTGTTTTACTCCATCATACTCGAAGGAGGACCTCAGTACAATGTTCGATGACCCCAGAATATCTCGCGAAAGTGTGGGTCTTTAAATAAACATGGACAAAACCAAGTGGATGTTGAATGACCATGTACCAACTCCTATCAAGGTCGGAGACTCTACTCTCGAAGTTGTGGACGATTATGTCTACCTGGGACAAACGGTCCAGTTCGGTAGATCCAACTTCGAGAAAGAGGTCAGCCGTCGAATGCGACTCGGCTGGGCAGCGTTCGGGAACTTGCGCGGTATCTTCTCGTACAACTTTTCAAGACGACAGTCAGTAACATAAATTACCAGTGAGAGCTGCCAGTGATGACTTATGGAACCGAAACGTGGTCGCTCACAATGAGCTTCATCAGAAGGCTTAAAGTCACTCGAAGGGCAATGGAGAGAGCTATGCTCAGAATTTTCTTGCGTGATCGAATCAAAAATGAAGACTTCCGGAACAGAACCAAGGTTACCGACATAGCACGAAGAATTGCCAAACTTAAGTGGCAGTGGGCACATTGCTCGCAGAACAGATGGCCGTTGGGCCGAAAAGTTCTGGAGTGGCGACCGCGTACCGGTAGACGCAGTGTTGGAAGGCCTCCCTCTAGTTGGAGCGGTGACATGGTCAAGGCTGCGGGAGTCCGGTGGATGCAAGACGCACAGGACCGATCAGTGTGGCGACGCTTGGGTTAGACCTATGTCCGACTGTCGACTTTTGACTGAAATGGCTTACATTGATAAATATATAGATATACAGTTTATAAAATACTGTAACTACATACACTTGTATCTAACACTACTAACTAATTAAGCCTAAAAATGGGTTTGAAAACTGGTATTGTGCCCGAAAGATTGGCAGCATTGACACGTTGTATGGCAATGCTTATCCTCGGACCAAAGTAAAAGCCAGCCCTTGGTTTACGTGAAGTGTCAACTAAGCGTTTGGAAGACCCCACAGACCAAGAGATTCAACCCCAAACAGCTCGAAAATATAACTACCGATGAGGTTATTATATTTCGGGCGCTTGAAGTTTTCTCTCGACCCAAGTAGCGTCCCACACGAATGGCTCACCCATCTGCCATGAAAACAAAGACATCCCGTCGTGTCTTATGCCATCGTCGTGTGCCAGGCCATGGGGTACTAATACGGCCGAAACGGTGACGCTAACGAGAGCACGTCGCATGATGTCGTTTAAGTTTGCGTGCCACGCTATGCGACCCGCACTTCAACTGCATAGCAGACAGTGGTGACCGAGGCTTTTGACAACTTCACCACATTAGCAACGATGAGGAGTACAAAAGGGAGTGCCAAGACGTAGGGAAACAGCGAGGCGGCAAGTAGTGTCTCGACAAACCAGATGCATATGTTCGACGACAGAAGCGTGACGCCAGACCACTCTCCCACAGCCAATAATTAATGAATTTATGTAGGTTCTTAGCTACAACATTTAATTAATTATTGAGGACCACCCGGACGAGATCCGAGGCTCTGCAGTGATTGGTCGCAGAACAATTGAAATGTCTCATAGGTTCTTAATAAAAATTAAACTAGTGAGCTGCCCACACCTTCGAGTGAAGACATTCATTACGTGCCTCATATCTCTCAGCATTTCAATTACTTCAGGATTCAATTCACCCAACATATTCAACACCTACGTTTACATTCCCACTGATACACCAATGGGTGTCGCCAAGCGGAGACAGGGAGGGGCAGCCCCCTCTAGGGATTAAAAAAATGTAGACAAATGAGAAGAAATCAAAGTCCACTCACTTAACTAACCGTTGTTGATGTTCTAAAAGAGACAAAAACCTTCTTACCCGTTCCGGGCAACGCGTAAAAATTTTAGCAATCAAGATATTCGTTTGGATAATCGTTTATCAGGCTCAGAAGACTAGAAACCTAGTTAAGAAGTACTATGGTGGAAATTTTAACCAAAAGTCTGCCCATGATGAGTGTGCACAGAAAACTAACAAGATTTTCATAATTAAGTGGTCGAGAAGTTTAGAAATAACCTCCGAAGATAACCTCCGCCCAATTCTTTTTATTCTTATATCCTATATTTTGTCCCAAATTCTTCACAAGCTTTTGACTGTATATAAAATTCATACTATTCCCATCATCCATATATATATCCAGTTGCCCCCTCCCTCCTGGGCCATCGGCTGGCGACGCCCTTGGACACATCCAAAAACTCGTAATTTAAAACGGAGTATGTTTGCTCCTCCAACCATTTAATCCACAACTGGTTGACAATCGACAGCGTTATTTTTAGAATATTCACCGTTTCCTATTTGAGTTGGAACAGAGAACAGGTGTAACATTCTCACACCATGTTCTATCATTGTTTTAAAATGAACAAAACCAAACAGATTTCTCGTAAAATAAACTGGGTTAAAATCATTCCCCTGGACCACCTGGACGTCACAATATTTCTAAAATCAATCATTTTCGTGCCTGCGATGCCTACGTGCCCAGTAGAAAATTTATTAAATCTAAAGATACTTATCTAAAAGCTATCTTTAACCTTATCTCTAAAGCCATCTACAAATCGGTTTAGCCTGAATATTTTAGTCTGGTAATACAAACCCAGCAAACAAGTTTGCATGACTTTAAAACAAAGACCCAACCCAAATATCAAAACGGTCGATTTTTTTCTAGTTGTTAGTATCGTGCCAATGATGGTTTATGAAGCATAGTCACGCTCGGCAGTTCGATAGCAAATCATACTATTTTGTACAATACATGTAGTATACGTACTATTAATATTATAAATACGAATATCTGTACGTCTGGATGCTGGTTATTCAATCACGCCTCAACGGCTGTAAGGATTTAGAGTGTACTTCTCAAACTGAAATACTTTTTTGTAAAACATAGGTGTAAATAGGTGATGTTAATAAAATAAGTATAGAAATTGCTATGTTTGGCCATTAACTGGGTACATAGATTAAATAGGAATCTAATAAAATAGGTAACAGAATTCGTTATTTTACTTGCTACGTGAGTAGACCAAAACCTTAGTTAGCACACTTTTTATCCCAATCAGCATGTCGACGGTCAATGATGATACCTTGCAAACCATGGCCATTTAGATAGACCATTACCTGGAAAAGGCCATAGGGTGCCTACCTTTTATACCCCGTTCCCTTGGGTTAATATCCGACTTTCTCACGCGCGCAACCAGTGACGAAACCTAGTAGGCATATATGCATACATTGCACTGTGAATGTATAAATGCCTCTTTGAACTGGTTAGTAACCAGGCGGTGGAGATTACAGATAGATGATAGTTCTGAAAAAACCCACCTAACTACACATGAGTGGTATGATCTTCTTGCCTTTAGGATAGGATAGGATAGGATAGGATAGATGAACCTCTTTTCGACTTTTTTTTTTAAATAACTGTTAATGGTGTTAAACAATTCACTCACTACTTTTTTACAGACTTTCGAAAAAGGAGGAGGTTCTATGTTCAACTGCATGTAAGTTTTTTTTTTGTGTTTGTTCACCGATATCTCAGTCAATTGTGGACCGATTTTGAATTTTTTTTTTTGTTTGAAGGAATATTAAAGTAGGACCGAAATTGGTCCCATTTTAATTTGGTGAAGATCTGAAAAAGAACTTCGAAGATATACAACAGAACTCCACAATAAATAACGGCAAATCTCTCGGGACTGCTGCAATCGCATGTCTGTTTATTGTTTATACCATTTCATAACATAACATCACACCAGCACGCTTTTAAGGGGTACGCAGATCTCTCATTTGACCGGTTATGTTCAAGTTTCATGATATTCGGGTAATCTACTCGTATTCTGGCGTTATAGGAAACTTACTAACCAACTTGCCTATTAGGTAGGTACAACTAAAAAGTGAAAAATAAAAATACTACCGACTTCCAAATAAGAAAACTACAAAGTGAAAAATAACTTCATTTTTGGAAGTCGGTGTCCATAACGAAAAAAAAAGGTACCTACGAAAGACACCGACTTCCAAAAATAAAGTTACTTTTCACTTTGTAGTTTTCTTATTTGGAAGTCGGTAGTATTTTTTGTTAAAAAAGTTTTTTTTTATAATTATCAGCTTATTGAATCATACCTATCAAAATATAATTGTTTAAAGTTTAATTAATAGCTTAACATCTATTACTGCTTTTCACTTATTTTTCGCTGTAGGACAGGTAAATAGCCAGAAGAAAATATATTGATGTCTATATTACAGAGAAGTTATTTAAAGACTAATAAAAGATAAATCTTTATTTTCAAGGAATATGGATATAATACGTAGTGGGTATTGAGCTGTAAAAGGGTCAAGTGGGATTTCAAAATCACAACGCAGCGGTACTTATGAAAGTTTTGAAATCGCTTGTAAAGTTGATTACGAATTCATATTATTTTAAGAACCAGTAAAATGTCAAATTTTTCGTAAAATCATGTAAGTACATTTTTGCTATACTCTCTTCTTTTGACAAGCTTTTATTTAACTTGCAATGTGTAAATGTATGTCATCATCTGCCTAGCCTTTTCCCAACTATATTGGGGTCGGCTTCCAGTCTTACCGGATACAGCTAAGTACCAGTGTTTTACATGGAACGACTGCCTATCTGACCTCCACAACCCAGTAACTGGGTAGCACGGTACCCCTTGGCAAGACTGGTGTCAGATCTCAAGTTTCTGACTACTCGTAACGACTGTCAAAGATCTTCAAATGACAGCCGGGACCAACGGCTTAACGTGCTTTCCGAGGCACGGCGGAAACTCGGTATGTTGAAATGGTCACCCATCCACGGACCGACCTCGTCAAGCGTTGCTTAACCTTGATAATCGACCCGTGCGGCTGTTATTATTTAGCCACGAGCTCCTCAATGTGTAAATGTATGTGTACGGATCAAATCTTGCAACTGTGAATTTTAAAGCAGTTATTCTCCACCGATTCGGATGAAGTTACCCATACACGTTAAGTTTGGATGACAATTCATGTTTAGCTAAGTGACGTCATTCTAAATCCAAAATGGCGGACGGCCTAAGATGGCGGACTAGTTATTTTTTGTGCACTGCCATGATATGGGCATCAAATGAAAAGGTTTGCTGAGAAGAATATGAAATAAGCTTGTTTTAAACAAATATATATATATATATCCTGGCGAAATGCGAGTTTACGTACTATAGACGTTATGTTGTTGTTGTAACTTTTTATTATGAGCTACTACTGTCACACTGCAGTTCAAAAGTCTTCCTTTCCTACTTTTTTTCGGTGTTTTGCGGTTTGTTCATGACAATCTAATGTAATAATAACACGATTTTCAAAATTATAATTTCTCTAAAAAACTTATTACTACTATCAGTTTCATCAATAATATTCGGGTTATATTATTGTAACTGCGGTAGGTAAAGTTCAAATACTTTTACACAAAACAGGGTCTGAGCCTAAATTGGGAACTCAAGCCTGCTGAAGGATGTATCGTGTCCCGGATTATGTTCCCGGGTTGATACCCATTTACCTACAATGTATCGTAATATTTTCATAGTGCTTCGTAGCTTGACTTATTTTACACTGCTGGAAGAATTCGTCAGTAAAAAAGCAGTTATATATGAATACTTAAGAGTCCCTACAAGTTTAACGAGCCAAAAACAGAAAACAGCTACTTTTTCAGCAAAAATTTCTCAATAACTACAAGATATATGATACAAAATATAATGACAAAAAAAAAACGACACAAGTCCATCGTCTACAAGCCCATGAGCAAAATTGAATGTCTCGCGCGTGCGCAACGGTTTATAAGGCAATATTCAGACAATTTATTAAAATAAAATAAGTACTCAAAAATAAAATATAAAAATTGGATTCGATTGATAAACACCTCAAGTTTCAAATTATTTATCAGTTATTTTTATATTCAACATATTCTTACACGTAGCCGACGCTTTCGCACATGATAAAATTGCCTTTTTTCCGCGAGGACAATATTTTTTTTATGTACAAATACAATAAACTTTAAAAAACTAAATTGGTGACTCCCTAGTATACTATATACTATCTACACCATTTTTTTCAGATTGTTATTCGCCATCAGTAAGCTGAAAAAGCAATTGAAAAACCTGGTGTTTCGGGATTACGTAAAAACGTGTTTTAGGAATTAATTTTTTCTAATTTTAATTGAGCAGTTATAATAAATGTGTAATGTCTATTCCCTAGATAACTATGTGAAGCAAAAAGTTGTTTTAAAACATTTATCATATATCTTGTAGTTATTTATATATAGCTTTTTTCTGTTTTTAGCTTGTGAAACTTGTAGGGGCTCTTAAACAGGAAGAATTGATCTTTACTATACGCTTCAAAATATTACACGTCAACTGCTGAACATACGCCTCCCCAAGGTCACATTGAATGGTCCTGTGCGGATTACCGCATCTTCAACCAGGTCATCGGAGCATAGTCCTCCTTTGGGTGACTTCAAGCCTTCTGATGACATTAGTGAATAACAATATTACTTAAACTTATTTAAGTAGGTACCAAACCAAACCTCACAAAATGGAGCAACCTTCAAGGAACAGCAGCAGGGTCTGCATGTGGTGCCAAGTCCCAAACCATGTCCCACCTCTTGTCGTATCCCCTGTGCCTCAAAATATGCAACCAGAGTGATCTATGCGCTGCCACCGACAACGACGCCGTGGAAGTGGCTAAGTCGTGAACGACTGCCGTGCCAGTATTACGAACAAAAGGAACTACTTACTTAATTAAAACATAATACGTAAGAATGATCTCTGAAAATCTTAATTGGTATTATTTAATCAGCAAAAGTTTTAACTCGAACCAAAAAACTGAACTAAATGAACGACTCAAATCCTAAATATGAAATCTAAGATAACAAAGTTATCTGCCTCTTCTGATTTATGTTTTCAATATTTTTTCTTGTTTTACAGGAAGGACACAGGAGAACTATTCGATATTTCTATAGAGAAGGAAATGAAGCAAAATATTGTGTATCCGGATATTGTCTCCTTTATTGGCACAAAATTGTTCTCTAGACGCAAGTTCCGCATATCGACGCAATACGTTGGAACGCGTACTTTGAGCAACAATATATTTAAATCTCGGATGCGTCGCTGAACGGTGTACCGATCCAACCACTCGTGCATGACATCTAATATTGATAAGTGTCGTACGAGATTGCTTTTCCTATCATCTAATAAATGAATATTGCTCAAAGATCTCATCAGACATCTCACGTGAGTCAAGGAAAAGAAGTATGTAAGGATCGTAGCAGGTGGCTTTCTGTAGTTCCTGCGTATCCCCACGGGGAAAATGCGTAAGTTTATGTATGTATATATGTATCTCATCAGATATCTTGACACTGCCAGAAAAGTTAATTTTCTAATAAAAAAAACTCAAGTAAAACCGGGATTTAAAGATGTAACTTGCAGCGAACTACAGCTCTTTGAAATGTTCTAGATTAAATAGTGCAGTACTCGTAGTTCTGAAACAAATATTACTTGTATCTTAAATCTGCCCTTTCAACCAGCGACACAAATAGGCTGCAGTGGTGCCATTCAAACTTATGGGAAGGTAGTCTGATTTTCCTTTTGATAGTTGATTGCGAGTTACCTCCTCAGTAGGTTGCTGTTTCCTCTATCTTTGAAGCATTTGCTTCTAAAGGAACTATGGTAGCTGGAACCGGAAGATTGTATGTTTTACATAGCATGATTTACCTTCAGTAACTGTCGGCAGCTGTATCAAAAGAAAGTAGAAAGTTTTTAAAAGTCTAGGAAAATGTTTGAAAAAAAAAATTGCACTTAAATAGGTATAAAACTTGCAATCTGAAATATTAAAAAGAAAACTATGAATACGAAAATGCAACAACTACCTAATGAAAATGGATGGAAAAGTTTTTCATATTCATGACTAGAAATTATCTCTCGTAATAAATATAATATTGTAAATAGGTATGGGAATAGTTCCAAGACATCTATTATTATGCCCCTGATAATATTCCCTAATGGAATTAATGTAATTATTCCGCTGTTCAGTGTTTAACTAATCGAATTAATAAACTTACTGCGTCCTGTTTAGCTTGAAGGATTCCTACTGCAGTTTCTGAAGCAGTTCTGAATATACTGATAAGTATATTATAAGAAGAATATTATGTCGCAGGTTAATTTGGAAAATGGAATTTTCTGCGTGAATCTATTTTCAACCGACTTCAAAAAGGAGGAGATTCTCAAATCGCCGATCCTGGCAGTTGAGAGTATGCCATACTCTCTCTAATGTCTCTCTGATGGTGGCACATGTGTTGTATCCTTCGGATCCCTTTACATTAATTCCATTAGGGGGTTGAGCTAAGTGGTGCCAATCCATGCGTCTTGTTCGTGAACGGGCGCCATCAGTTGGGATTGTTCATATCTTAGCTGACTCATACCGTTTTTAATTACTTATTGTATTTTTGAATTGGTTGTTTTACGTGCACGTCTTTTTATATCGTTCTCACATAAACCTATGTAATTATATAGCCAACAAGAATGATGTAGCCAAATTATCATCATCAGCTTATTAATGTTCCCACTGCTGGGACACAGACCTCCTCTCTGTGAGAGGGAATGGGCCGTTATCCACCACGCGGACCCAGTGCGGGTTGGTGGATGTCACAAAGTCTTCGAATTTTGGGTTCTAGGACATGCCGGTTTCCTCACGATGTTTTTCTTCACCGTTTTGAGAACAGTGGTGATGAAATAATTTACACAAAGTAAAGCGCCTGCCTGGGCTCGAACCTACGACCTACAATTTGTAAGTCGCGGCCGATACCACTGGGCCACCACTGCTCCTTAAGTAGCCAAATACTTGTAATTAAAACTGATGGAAAAGAGTGCCCGTGGCGTTTCTTACACGCATTCTTCTCCATAGAGACCTACTGACGCTTGTGAATATGCTACTAGATTCATCATTTGTTTGACAATTCAAAAGTACCTTTAAATGGTTTAGTTGAAATAAAGTATTCTGATTTGATTAATTTGATTTGATTGATTATCGGTCTGATGTAATTTGAACAACTTCGAGTCATTGGGAAGGTTGCTTATACTTCCTAGAAGCAGCGTTAAAAAAATAATTAAAGTACCACGCACACACGCACGGTTGGCGCAGTAGTTGAGCGATTGACTGCTGCGCTACGTGTCGCTGGTTCGATTCCCGCACGGAACAAATAATTGTTTGACCTATAGTTAGTTGTTCCGGCTCTGGGTGTGTGTGTATGTGAGTTTATATGTTTGTGAACGCACCCACGATATAGGAAGAAATTCCTAGTGTGAGTGTACAAAAAAATAAATAAAAATAAATATATTTTTGCTATCCATATTTTGTGTCACAATCAAATTATATTCAAAACAGTACTAGGTTACAAACATATACATTGGCAAACTCAATCGGATTATGGCAATTGAAAAAAGACATCAATAAAATCTATTTTCAGTTAAATGTATAAAACTGAACAAATCCATGTTTGCACGCATGTTTTTTTTTATTTGTGTTGGGTTTGCCCTTGACTCTAGTCTAGGTCAAAGTGACAGAGACAGAGTCGACGATGGAGTGAGCTTACCCAGAAGAAGCCTGTTCACTCTAACTTTGAAGGGATTCGGGTTGAATGCGTTCGGAAACACAGACGTAGGTAGTGAGTTCCTTTCATTCGCTGTGCGCATTATGAAGGATGTTTGGAAGTGCTTGGTGCGAATTGGTGGAATGGCAACAAGTTAAGGATGATAACTTGCAGTGCGTCTAGATGTCTGATGGTAGAAGGGGGCTGGTGGGATGAGGTCGTGGAGTTCTTGAGCACACTCACCGAAGTACAGTCTGTAGAAGACCGACAAGCAGGCAACCTTGCGGCCATGAACCAAGCTGTGTAGCTTGGCATCCGCCAGCTCAACGTCGCCAATGAGCCTCTTGGCTCTGCGTTCCACCGAGTCAAGTGCGGCAAGCTGATACTTAGCTGAGCCATCCCAAAGGTGGTTGCAATACTCCATGCAGGATCGGACTTGCGCTTTGTATAGGGTTAAAAGCTGTCCAGGCGTAAAGTATCGCTTCACTCTATTTAGGATGCCCAGTTTTTTGGCCGCAATTTGGGCTTTGTACTCAATGGAGGCACCGAAGTTGAGACTAAATGTCAACTCCATGCCTAGGAGCTCGAGCCGATCCGTCACAGAAATTTTTAAATTTTTGTTTTGTTGGCTTATTTTTCAATTTTAAATTTTTCTTTTTAAATTTTGTTGGATTTAATATTACCTAGAAATCTATACATTTTATATAATAAAATCACGTTTTGTGATTGCCAGTGAGGTGTCGTTTTTATAAAACTACGCAACGGATTTTAATGCAGTTTTCACCATCATTTAGTTAGTGAATTGATGTGTTTACGAGTAAATTGATAGGTAGGTAAATTTCGGTATTTTGTCTAAACGAAGGTACAAAACAGGAGAAAGGAACTAGTAGAACCTAAATAAAAATAACACTAAACTCTATGTATGTTTAAATCTTCTATTCAATTTTCGTACAAGTAGGGTAACATCGACACGTCCTGTATTCAGAAGAATGAAAAAGATACTAGGGAAAGATTATAGGCCGACCCTTTACGGATTTAAGTCTGTACCGTAATCCATCTATCTGTACAAAATATTTTTTAGACATTCTATTGTTGAAGGTGGCTGGGTTACATTGAGATCTTTAATCAAAGCGCGCGTAACACGAATGGGGGATAAGCTGGAGTAGACCAGCAATCTGAAATGCAACGGAGATAATGGACTAGAAACGAGTATTTTTATTTGTTCGTTTGTTCGTGCTTGACCACTATCTCGCCTTAAGTGCGATCAACGAAGGCACCAACATTATTTCTTGTATGAGTCCCCTTAAGTGATCGATATAGGTAACAATTTTGATCTATAGAAATTGCAAATCTGGTGTTAATTTTTAGGATTGGTTGTTATTGATTTGGTCCATCTATCACCAATACGAGCGTGTTTTATTGGTAAAAATATTTATATGGTCTGGCGCATTTGATCAGTGTTTCAGCTAGTTGGCTCTGACTTCGATACATTCGGTTCTAGTAAGGGTAGTCACGCTAAGAACTAACTAGATACCATAATATCCCATACTAAATTGGGGTCAGCGTCCAAACTTAAATGAATACTACTACTTTATCTACTTGGAACGACTGTTTACGAGTCCGTCCAAAAGCTGCAAACTGTAATGTCACCAGTCAAACGAATACAAACTAAGCACTGCTGCCGTCCTTTAGCTAGAGTGCCTCTATCTGACAAAATCATATTTTGAGTTATAAACGAAAAACAAAAAGAAAACGCGACAAAATAAAGTTGATCATAATATGAGAGACTTTCATTTCTCAAAAAATAGATCAGTTTGCGTACTTTCGCATAACATTGTTTAAATCAATGACATACCAAAACGTACAACAAGTGCGATTAATTTGAGGGTGGAGGGGACGCCCTAGGAAGACATATATAGACCTTATAGGTGATGTTCTTCAGAAAGGCAAGGTGCGCAGTACTCATAACCGGCGTGTGTGTATGACAAGATGTATGAATGTGAGTGAAGCAAAAGAAGTATGTAAGGATCGTAGCAGGTGGCGTTCTGTAGTTTCTGCCTACCCCCATGGGAAAAAGGCGTGAGTTTATGTATGTATGTATGTATGTTAATTTCGAATATGTTAGATATTAAGTACAATAATTATTATTATGTTTTTACCGATGGGTCTAAAGATGCTCATGGTGTTGGAGCAGCATTTTTTTATGTTCAGACTAATACTGGCATTAAATTTAAGTTATGTAATGATGCTTGTATAATGAGAGCTGAGTTGATGGCTATTGTTGAGGCTTTATCATACATTCAATCTCTGTCTTACAAAAACGTGGTGATATTGTTAGACTCGAAAAGTGCTCTTCAACACCTGATTCGCTGTGTGTCAGGAATTCGAGGCATGCCGATAGCTTATGAAGCGCTTAGGATTATACATAAAATCAAAATCAAAATCAAATATTTTTATTTTACATAGGCCTACATGGGCACTTATAAAACGTCGACAAAAGGTGCACGGTTCGGGTTAGTCGTTTCCTATGGAGAAGAACCGGCAAGAAACTCCATGGTTACTCTTTTAAATTGTTTTGTTTACAATATTTCCATGTTACAGCATTAGTACTTGGATATGGGGGGACAACGTAGGCCCGACAATAAGTCGTACGAAATTGAAAAAAAAAAATAATGCACGAAATAAAAAGTTAACAAATGTTAACAATCATCTAGAAAACTAGAAAGCCTACAATGTTCACACATTCACAATAGGTAAAAGAATCTATAAAAAGGTAAAAAAAAAAAAAAAACTCCACAACACTAAATTTAACATGTGGCACAAATACTGTAATCAGTGCTGTAACTATTCTTAGCTAAGGGCTATAATGATGATTGAAAAATATTGTAAAAAGTCTAATTAAAAGAGAAAAAAAAATGAGATTGAGAATAGTTAGAGATATCCATATATTTGTGCCGTTTATGAGTTACCAGGGAAGCCGCATGCGCAGAGGGTGTCAAAGCCAATTTTTTTATCTTCAACGTAGTCCTTGATTTTATAATATGCTTTTTTAACAAGGACACGTTTGATGTAGTTTTTGAACTTTCCATCGGTCAGTTCTATAACTGACTTAGGCAACTTGTTATAAAAGCGTATACTGTTTATAAGAAAAGACTTGCTAATTTTCGTTAATCTGAATTTGGGTATTACAATTTCGTGCTTACTGCGTGTATTTAAATTATGGAAGTCACTTCTAGTTTTGAAAAGCCCTCGATTTTTGCGGACATACAAAATACATTCCAAAATATAAAGTGAAGGTAGAGTCAGTATATCGATCTCTTTAAATTTTTCTCTGAGGGACTCGCGAGGACCCATTTTATAGATCGCGCGGATTGCCCTCTTTTGCAAGATAAAAATTGAGTCAACGTCTGCTGCTGACCCCCACAGCAGAATGCCATAAGACATAATACTGTGGAAATAAGCATAGTATACTAGTCTAGCTGTGGCTACATCGGTTAACTGCCTTATCTTCCTTACTGCATAGGCAGCCGAACTTAACCTGCCCGAAAGAGTTCTAATGTGCGTGCCCCACTGCAATTTTGAATCGATAGTAATCCCCAAGAATACAGTTTCCGCTATTATTTCAAGATTTTTGCCGTCAAGATTTAGATTTAGGTCACGTTGAGGTACATTTGGTAAAGAGAACTTTAGACATTTTGTTTTTTTCGCATTCAGTAAAAGATTGTTAGCTGCGAACCATTCCGAGAGAACAACTAGACTTTCATTGACATGTAAGACATCCGTATCTTTCCTATCTATTTTAAAAATTAGCGAAGTATCATCAGCAAATAGAATTATATCCGATAATTTGGCCATCATAAAAGGGAGATCATTAATGTAAACAAGAAAAAGGAAAGGGCCGAGAATTGAACCTTGAGGCACGCCCATTTTGACTAGAGACCCGGAGGACGTCGCCCCATTAACATTTACTTTTTGCTGTCTGTTTGATAAATAGGAAAGCACAAGATCAGCAGCTTGTCCTCGAATTCCGTAGTGTTGTAATTTACAGATCAGTGTGTTGTGGTCGACGCAGTCGAACGCTTTTGACAGATCACAGAAAATGCCAATGGCATCCTGGGACTTCTCCCAAGATTCCAAGATGTGGCTGATGAGTTTTACTCCCGCGTCCGTTGTCGACCTACCTTTCGTGAAACCAAACTGCTGACTATGCAGGATCCCATTTGAATTGAAATGAGACAACATCTGGTCCAGCATGATTTTTTCATAGATTTTACTCAATGCTGGTAGCACGGATATAGGTCTATAATTAGAGGGATCGCTCTTACAGCCTGATTTGAAAATTGGTACTACTTTACTGTGTTTCATTAAGTCAGGAAACGTGCCGCTGTCCAAACATTGATTGAATATGCCTGTTAGGACAGGAGCAATTGAGTCAATAATATCTCCAAGAACCCTAACGGATATCCCCCATAAGTCTTCAGTGTTTTTTATATTGAGACTTTTGAACGCGTTTTTAATTGTATCAATGCATATTGGTTTAAATTTAAATGTTGGTATGTCTTTAGTAAAGTATTCCTTAAGAAGAGCTGCAGCCAATTTAGATGAGGAGGGAAGTGACTTCGTAACCTCTAACGGAATGTTGGTAAAGAAATTTTCTAATGTCTCAGCGACTTCTTGCTTATCAGAAATGGTTTCATTAGATATTTTCAAAGACAACTCATTCTGATCGCGTTGTTGTGTCTTTCCAGTTTCTCTATTAATTACTTGCCACACAGTTTTTATTTTATTATTAGAAACACCAATTTTGTTAATTATTATTTGAGATTTTGCTTGAGCGCATACTCTTTTGAATATTTTGGAATAGTTTCTAACATATGTGTGGAAACCTTGATCGGTAGTCAAAGATTTTTCGTAATATAAATTATATAAATTATCTCGGCTTTTTCTTATGCCCACAGTGGCCCATTCACTAAATTTCGATTTGCAATTTTTGACTTTAACTGTTTTTATAGGACACGTTTTATTGAATTCTTGGCAAATTGTAGAAAACAACGTGCCGTAATTTATATTGGGGTCTTTTAAATCAAAACTGGCGTTACAAAGGTTGCTAAAAACATTATTATTAAAAGAATTTAATTTATTTTTAGTAAGAGGTCTTAATCGAATTGATTTAGCTAGGTTATTTTTTTTATCTGACTCAAAAGATACTAGCTGACCTGTATGGTCTGACCTAACGCCACTAATTAAGAACGATTTTTGTACTTATTTTGCAGATGAATTTAGTTAATATAAAAATTCAGTGGATAACTTCCCATGTAGGGATTTCTGGAAATGAAATAGCTGACAAGCTTGCTGCAGAAGCTATTACGGACGGCATAATTATACCCAGTAATCCCTATATTACGGAGCTTATCCCTAGTGTGAAAAAGTTTTGTTTTAGTTTGTGGGAGAACCACTTTAATATTATAACTGCGGGAAAGGGTTTGTGGTATAGAACTATCCAACAGGAACTGCCTCGGATTCCTTGGTTTGATGTTGATAATCTTTCAAGAGAACTTTTAATTTTAGCGTTTAGAGTAAGGTCTGGTCATATACCTACCAATAGCTTTTTAAATTTGATGGGTGTAAAACCATCCCCCTTTTGTAACATTTGCTTACAGAAATTGGATGATTTGTACCACATTTTGCTGGAATATAGTGCTTTCGATGATGTAAGGTCTTTGTTGTTTGAGGCGGTTGGCGGTGATGTGTACGGTGGTGGAGTTAATGTATTGCTTGGGAGGCCTCTTTCGGAACAAAGTATTAAAATTTATGAATTTGTTAGGGAAGTGTTTTTGAGACGAAGTAATTGATTTTTCTTTTTTTTTTTTCTTCGGTGGCTTTGGATTGTTGGGAGCGCTGCATTTCATCGAAATGTTAGGTAGGTTTATTTTATAGGTTTTTTTTTTTTTTTTTTTAATTATTTGTTGTACAATACACATAATGTATAACCTTACGAGGCTGGCTTGGCGCATCAGCGCAAAAAGCCTCATTAAATAAATGATTAAAAAAAAAAAAAAAACAATGACATAATCTTATCAAAAATAGGTTTTTAATTATTACAGTTTGGGACAGTTTTTATTTTTAATTCGGAATCTATTGACTGTAGAAAAATATAGTTTAGACAGATCGATAGAGATTTTATTGCTGATTATGATGGCATCAAAATACTTAAATTAGCCGATTTAAGTTTTTGTTATTGTCAGATAGAGGCACTTTAGCTATAGGACGGCAGAGTAGGTACCTGAATGCATCGAGTAGGAGGAATTCACACCGATGACTCTCTGACAAATTACATTAGCGATGAGTAAGGCGACTTAGTGCTGGCGGTGCTAATTCTAACTACTTATACTAGTTAAGTGCTTCAGAACTCAATTAGTTTTATTAAAGGATTTATAGGTAGGTATGTACGTAATTGGACTAAGTGGTTTTATAATTTCAAGTGGAGGTGCCACAGACTCAAGGTCTCTCATTTCAAGTTTGGTACTTGTCTATGTTTTGGTTGGTACTGTACTAAAAGTCATCAAAATGTTTGCTAGAGTGCGCGCAAGATAAGTCTGCGGGCGACGGGTGGCGTGCTTAATGTTGCCAACACAACTGACCTTTTTTTCTTCATTTAATCAATAGTCATTTTTCATTACTAGAAACTTAAAGTAATTTAAGTTAAGCATAATTAATACCTAGCTTTTTCTACTTGCATAGAATATGACGAAAAAAACTTCATGAAATTATTTTAAATATTTTATTGAATACTTAGTAGGTAGTACCTACTGTTAAATTTGGTCTAACAATGGTTTTGCAGTGGCTAATACCGTCCATTTCAATTTTAATTCTTTTTTATTTTTCTTCAACAATTTTAGAAGAAGCTGCTGCCACATAACCCTCTTGAGTTACTTAGGTGACGGTGCGTTCAGAAACGCATAAAACAAAATAACAGTGATGCCGGTCCTGTCCTGCTGTTATATTTATGTACCACCCAAAAACCAATACTGTCAGGCTCCGGTAGTACGAAAATTTAGGGAAATTTTTGTGTAATGGTATCCCTAAAAGTTACCTGTCAAATAAGCAACGCGGGCTCTATCTTAGTAAAACGGTACCGTAGGTCCGTTATTGTATTGTTCACTTCAAGAAAACATCCCTTTTTTTTTTTTTTTTTTTTTTTTTTTTTTTTTTTTTTTTTTTTTTTTTGCGTGGAGAAATGCTCATGCATACTGCACTACCACGGGGAGATAGTGCAGTTATGTGGGACTCTAACCCACTAAAACTCCACGGTGTCCTCCAGTGCCGCTTATGGCGGGAACACGGGCACGCGTTAGCACTCACCGCGAACCCGCCGCGGCTGTCCGTCACCGGACCCTCCTCGGGGGAGTACCCCCCATCACCGGCGCGCAAGAACACACTGCACGCCGAGACCACCCCAGGGACCAAATCAGCACATGGGTGCCAGACGACCCCGTGTATGGCACCCTTGGTCCCACTGTGACGGGTCGAGGTCAATGGCCCCGCCACCTACCATTTTGCGGCCGCAGAGGATAGGGAGAGCGGCTAACGCTATACCGACACTCCTCTTCCCCTGCGGCCCCACCGCGTCCGCCATCAGACGGTGGCGACCCCGTCTAGGCCGCGGAAGGTAGGGAGAGCGGCGCACCGTAATACCGGCACTCCTCTCCCGCCGCGGCCTCCAACCCTCAGCCGCGATATTGTATGGGACCTGAAAATCTCCATAAGACATCGCGGCCCGCCTCAGTTGTGATGTCGCCTGTTACCAAGCGGCACCGCAACCTACTAGTTGGCCGCTACGTCGTCGGCTTAATCGGCAAAAGCCCTGACGAGCGGCCCCTCCTCGGGTTCCTCTTCGCTTCACCGTGGGTGACCAAGCCACGGTTACTGAGCCCCCCCGCCTCGACAAAGCGGGAACCCACCGGGGGGGAAGAAAACATCCCTGCCAGCACTTTAAATTACTTTTGGCATTATGCCAACAGTTATTTAAAGTGCTGGCAGGGATGTACATGGTGGACATAGATATAATTATTTCTATGATGGTGGATATCCCACCCATACGCACAAAACATTTTGGGGACACTTTTATTAGGTATGCGAACAGCTAAGGAGTGGAATTCTCTGCCGGAGTCTGTTGCCCGATAGCTGCAATCTAGGGGACTTTAAGTCAAGAGTGAATAAGTTTTTTCTAGGCAAGCATGCTTCACCGTCGACCACATCATCGCTTACCATCAGGTGAGATAGGTCAAGCGCGAGCCTATAAACTATATAAAAACTAATCAGTTATTAATCTATACTAATATTATAAAGCTAAAGAGTTTGTTTGTTTGTTTGAACGCGCTAATCTCAGGAACTAGTGGTTGGAATTGAAAAAATATTTTTGTTTTGGTTAGCCCATTTATCGAGGATGGTTATAGGCTATATAACATCACGCTACTACTAATAGGAGCGGAGCATAAATGAAAAATGTAGCAAAAACGGGCATTAATAAACCAGCATCCGTTGCGTGCGCTGCGTACACGGTTTCAGTAACGCAACAACCATGTATGTAGGATAGGGTAGGTAGGGTAGATGGGTATAGGTAGGTAGCCAGTTGACGGGAGCGAAGCCGCGTGGGACAGCTAGTCCCTAACATTAATGATGTATTAAGGATATGATAATGGTATGATAATATCTTAATATATGAATCATAAATGATTTTTAATTTAGGTATTGTTGGTAGAAACATAACCGACTTTAACCCATTGCAATATCACCTACTTATTTTTAAACAAATGTTAACGGTCAATTTGCTAAGTAGGCCCACAAATATAACCGTACCAAATCTACTGCTGATATTTGTAAGACTCTTCCAGAAGGGAGGTCCTACAAGAGGATTTAACAGCCACGAAACGAATAAGTAGGCCATGACACGATCAGTGTCTTGTCCCCCGTATTGCCAAATGAGACGAAAGAAACTTATTTCAACATATCTCACGATTCAACGATGTTCCATCAACTGCCAGTGATCAATTTACGGAAATTTAAAAAGCATAATTTCTGTTTATTTAAAAAGGATTTAAAATGAAACAAAAATTCCGTTACCTATCTTATTTCTTCAGCCTTTAATCACTTACATAATAAACCTGCTATCATTTTCGGCGCGGCAGCTGAGCTTGGTTTAAGTCCGAAACAATGAGCTCTTCAAAATCCGGAAGCTATCTGTAGGTAGTGTAGACACAAGTTGCACGGAAGCTGTAATACTGGGTGCATTGGCCGGGAACCACTTAGACACAGCCATAACGCGATGAATTTATACGACGCATCGGCGCGTAAATAACACAATGTAGCCTTACTACAATGTTACTGCGGGCTGTGCAAATGTGCACTACACTTTACAAAGAAGCAGTTACCTACCCTCTAAAATTTTTTTAATGGACGCAAATTTCCTAGAGCTCGCGAATTTCGTAGATGAAAAAACATTAAGAACAATAAACTCGCATCGAAAGTTAATTCTAAAAAGAAAAGCCCCTAAAGGCGGAAGATTCACCTTCCGGTTTTACTTAAGTGCTGATATAATTATAGAGGACCGGAAGCCACACCGGCTCACGCGCGCTCATTAAAATATATTCAAATTACCACGAAAATCCATTAAAATTCTCACCGTAAATGCGGTATTATTTACTTATCATCATGCGAACATAAGCGAGTAAACATAAGCACGTACGGGACACTGCATTGCAGCAAGGCGCATGATGGGTACGAACCTACTTACCGGCAACTTGCTTAACAGGAACACATACATTGTAAGGAACTTTTACTTAAATACCAATTAATTGCCTGCACATTTTAATAAGAACTCATTGAAACGGCAACAGACAACACTCGGCATTAACAGACTGTTACTAAGAAATTATTAAATTTTACTTCGAGAGAATTCTTACTAAAGAGTGTAAAGAAAAACAAATATTCTCCCTCAGATTGTAAACACCGCAATTTTTTTAATTAGATCGTAAATATTATCCCTTGGCATTCGCTCTTACTTCCTTTATTTCCATTTTTAATATAATACTTAAATCTGATAATTCAGTTATAATATTACAGTTTTTTGATAGGAACGTTCAGCCCAGTGCTGAATTGACTCGGAGTTCAGTAGAGCGTGTATTAGACACTTAAGAAGATTAAATGAGGCCTGTCAAGAATGTCAAATCTTCAATCCGAAGTTTGGGAATGATAAATGATGCATAAATAAATCAGACCTACTAAAAACTTACTGGCATAAAAGTGTAGGGAATGAGGCGAGCGGCTAGCGGCTAAATGGTTTTTTTGCTTTGGTATGAATAGTGTTAAGTTTATTTATCTGCTTTGTCTCGCGGCTTCGCTCTCGTAGCTTACCGCATAGAAACCGTGCATTTCTTCGGAATAAAGTAGATTATGGCACTGAGCAATTGTTTAGCTTTCTGACATTGAATCAATATATACATATATATTAAATCTGTAGAAAATTCGTTTTTGTACATGTAAATATTTCCAAAAAATGTATCGAGGATGTTAGAAGTTAACCAACAGAACCCATTTCCAGCATTTTTGGAATTTTTGTCTTTTTGTCTGTTTAGTTGTGCACGCATCACGTAAATTGTATGAAACCAATGTAGATAACTTTTATACATAAAAATTGTGCGTACTTAGTTTTTGTTTCATCGCAATCGGTTCACTCTATCAAAAGATATAAGTATGAATTCAAAGTGTTCAACAAGTAAAATATCACAACACACGCAATTTAGATACTCGTACAGTTGAACTCCATTTTCGATTGTTGGCGTTGTGCATTTGACGTTGTTTTCGGAATGACGGAGTATGTACTTATTTAATATTCTTTATCATCTCATATCTTTCAAACCGCTAGACGGATTTTTATAATTAAGACATTGCTAGATAGGTCTAGACCACCCAAGTGGTCTTAGATAAGTGAAGTTAAAAAAGAAACATGGTGGATTTTGGGGCCCATGTTGTGAGGGTTCCAATAATATTTTTCGTCCATGCCCCTCAAGTGTGGTATCAAAATGAAGGGTTTTTAGAGGTGTTTACAAAAATATATACCACTTATATATTTAAAAGTCAAAACAAAAATCTCATGCTGTGCAGTCGGAGGATATTTATAGTTTTGGTCAGCCAGCTCGCGAATATGTATCCTCCGACTGCACAGCATGATTTCCTTCTTGTTTACATCTTTTTAGTTCGCTTAAGTTAGTAGTATCAGGTAAGAAGTTTTTTTTTAACATGTTAATCGAATTTCACCGATTTGCTACGCATCATCGCGCCGCCTTGCTGCCTCGCATAACTATGATGTCGCTGCAGTCACAAATTTTCAGAGCAACGCTAGCCCGCAGCATCGCTACGTAGCGCATCTTTGATGGGAAAATACTCTAAGGCTCACGCTCTCTCTTTTAGGTATCACAGTTAACAGAAACACTGAGAACACCCTTAGAAAGAATATAGAGAATACAAGGTGGATTTTTAACATGCAACATTTCCTTAACGTGCAACATGAAAACTTACCATGACAGGTCCTTAACTTTATGAGTAATTGCTTACAAAATTTACAGATTTTGAAAAATAATCACAGTCTTGTTTTCACGGATCAAAAAAGCCTTCTGTAAACTGAGGTACCTACTTAATATAGGTACAATAATTCTCAATGTTTTTGCCTTACGTGGTACCACCTTTCGTAGTAATCAAACATCTTACTTAAAAAATGAAAATTATCTAAATGACAACAATTTAAAAATAAATGTGGAACTGCAGCATATTTGGAATACATGCTTTGTTTTTTGGGAATAAATTGAAAGAGAAACAGGATCGTCCAATCAAAAATGCATTCATTTATTGGAATATTATTAAACTTTAATAATACAAACAATCATCAGTCCCTCATCTCCGGTTGCCTTTATTGGCCGGTCGGAGTGAACACTGACGGGGAACAGAGCTGAAATTCATTTATTGCTCAACACAGTACATAAAAATACACTGCCAGATGTCAGGTGAATGTGCAGTCAACCGTGTTCCACCAATTGGGGCATGCAAAATTATAATTACAATAATAATTGAAATAATACAATGTTATAAGTTAAATTAAAATTACAATTTGAACGTAAAGGTCAGACCGCACTAGGCGTAACTACACGTTAGCGTAGCGACGATATGCGACACGACCAATTATACTTTATTTGAAATGGTATGAGATATAATGCACTACGCGGCAGCGGAACTACGCGTAGTGACACAGCGCGACAAAGTAGAATAAAGGTCAGGCCGCACTACGCGTCAGCGGAGCGACGCGACGCGACAAGACCAAATGTACTTTGTACGAAATTGTATGAGATAAACCGCACTACGCGGCACTTTATCTCATACAATATATTTTGTCGCGTCGCTCCGCTGACGTGTAGATACGCCTAGTGCGGTCGGACCTTAACTTACCAAGTTTGACGCGCCGTGGCGCGTCGCGTAGTCCTCTGCCGCTATTGGGTATAGCAAACGAACGACAGTACAAGCTACTGCAAATCTTACGTGTTTGGTGCATGAAAAGTTTTTACCCGACTGCCCGATGGTAGTATTTTTCAAGCGTATATACTTATGTATGGTAATTATATATGTATGTATGTCCATTTCTATAGCATGCTCTAAAACCCAAATGACTTGACGGATTTTGAGATATATCGTTGGATTCGTCTCAATTAAGCGTGACATAGGCTATATAATATTTTTAATTCCCCTCCCCTTCAAAAAAAAGGGGATGATACCATTTTTTTCGTTGTCAAAACAATATGGGTAATGAAAGCTAAATGAAAGCTACTAAATATACCATTTCATAGATATACATACGCCTAGGGTAGAAACTAGGGATAGTCTGCTACCTACCCCCGCCCATTATATTGACCTTGGCCTCAAGGTTTTTTTTTAATTTATTTTTATTTTTTATTTGACTTTTTTGTGATTTTTTGACTAAAACTACCTGTAGTTCAAAATCTATCCATGGGACCGGTCGGCTAATGGTCTTGTTTTAATCGTTAGAGTCTTAGGGTCCTGCAAAAAATTATTTTACACCAGAAAATTGTGGAGAAGAAAAGTTATGGGGCCTGAAGTACCATAGAATTAATTAATAACTTTAAAACTAAAAGTGATAATTACACTTTTAGCATATCGTTAGAAAGGGCATGGACTGAGGATGTTTTAAAAAAATCAGAAGAACTCCAACCCTGTTAGTTTTTTTTTAAACCCCATAGAAAGTTGCCCTTAAAATTATTTCTTTACCTTACTACGGTACTTCAGGCCCCATAACTTTTCTTCTCCACAATTTTCTGGTGTAAAATAATTTTTTGCAGGACCCTAAGACTCTAACGATTAAAACAAGACCATTAGCCGACCGGTCCCATGGATAGATTTTGAGCTACAGGTAGTTTTAGTCAAAAAATCATAAAAAAGTCAAATAAAAAATAATAATAAATTAAAAAAAAACCTTGAGGCCAAGGTCAATATAATGGGCGGGGGTAGGTAGCAGACTATCCCTAGTTTCTACCCTAGGCGTATGTACAGCTCCCTTCCAAACACCCTGTATATATGTAGTTACAAATTAAGATAAGCGTAACTTTGATAGCAAATAAAAATGTTTTTACCTTATAACTTTTTGGAGATATGGTTCATTAATAAAACTAAAAAGTCTGAAATAAAACAACTTATCATAAAAACAAAAAACCCAACAGTTTGTATTCATATTTTTTTTGTGAAAATGGCATTTAGCGAGGAACAATCCTTGTTAGTCAATATCCAGAAATATATGACCAACAAAATGAGCATAGCATGAAAATTACCAGAAAAGACAACGTGTGGAAATAGCAATTAGGAATTAAGGGTAAATTTTGATGTGTACAGGTATTTTAATTTTCAACTCATTCATAACATAGGTACAAGTACAAGTAAGCGCAAATAGCGTTCTTCTATCTTGGTCAGAAGTTGCCGATCGACTGATGAGCAAAATTTGCTCCGTAGTGTCGCGCGAGTGCGGTTTAGCATATTTGTTCGCGTCGTGTCGCGTAGCTTCGCTGCGCTGAAGCGTAGTTACGCCTAGTTTGGTCTGACCTTAAATGTCATTAATAAAAAAACAAAAGCGTATCCAATGTCATAAATTAATAAAATGGTATAAAATTTCATAAATTTAAAAGCTCCCGCCTCTCTCTTGCCTTAATTGGCTGGCTTGAGTGGAGATTCGCAAGAGCAAACGTGCTCAGAGGAAGTAATTTAACCCAGTAAGATGCTGGTAGGGATCTTGTCCGTACTTCCGGGATTGTCCTGTTAGCCGTGGTATACCTCTCCATTCCTCAAGCACCACCGGATATGTTGCACCCTTGGCGCTTCGTCACTAAAGTGCAAGCGACCCTTTATGGGGTCCATTGAGACCCAGCGCATACCGCTGGAGGCGCGGCGGAGAGCAATTGATGACAACAATTTAATATAAACGAATAAATTCGCATGCGGTGCTCGGAGCGCCCTGAAGCTACTACAAGAGCATACGCGCGACTGCTCCAGTCGCCGCCGTGCTGCTCTGCGCTCCGTCGCACTACCCCGCGCCCGGCTGGCTGGCGGTCAAATGCCTGGAGAGTTTTAACTGGTGTGGTCGTGTGTTGAGCGAAAGTATCGATCAGCACTAAATGACATGGGCGCGCTCGGAGTAGCTGCGTGCTGCCGCGCGTCTCTCCGCTCGGGGGCTCTTGGCGCCGCTCGGGGCCCGCGGAATCCAACCGCACGTTTCAAGGAAATGCGCTCCGCCACGCCTCCAGTGGTGTGCGCTGAGCCTAATTGAGTGTACCAGTCACCTCCTGCCATTTTATAGCCGTGTAGTTCAACAGTGGTCAGGCAGGGGCCAGTAGTCCTCCTATAGTTTTAGGTAATCGATCCACTAAACCTACCAAACCCATAGCCCAAAGCATTTTTTCTACATATTTTGCAATAGTCCTGCACCAACCGGGGATTGCCCTTGTGTGCACTTTCGCAGTGCATACAGGGATAATGGTCAGCTGGTGTCACATTACCTGATACATGCATTTATTATGAAGATTTAAAGTATCATAGTAAATCATTATCAATGATTGCATTCCTACCGAAACAGTTTACAAAGTAGACCTCTCGTTTACTTGTGGCTGGTAGCAAGAATGTCAAGATGGTTTCCTGCTTTTGGTCACAAAGTATGTATGCGGCGGGTACTTTCTATTTTGTGGTTTGGTACACGTTGGCTTCGTGTGTCTGATGTCGTTATGTTTACGGCAAAAAAGGCATAACGTTTATATTGATTTAGATTTCTAAGTATTTCAAGTTACCTACAGTATTTCAAATATGCTGCACTTCCCACTAAGTAACTCAACTCAAATTAATTCAATTACGTATCATCATCATCATCATATCAGCCGAAAGACGTCCACTGCTGGACATAGGCCTCCCCCAAGCGTCGCCACATTGACCGTGCGTCCCGCAACCAGCGGATCCCCGCAACCTTCACCAGATCATCTGTCCACCTGGTGGGAGGCCTTCCAACGCAACGTCTTCCGGTTCGCGGTCGCCACTCCAGAACCTTTCTGCCCCATTGGCCATCCGTTCTGCGAGCAATGTGCCCTGCCCACTGCCACTTAAGTTTGGCAATTCTTCGGGCTATGTCGGTAACCCTGGTTCTCTTGCGGATCTCTAAATTTTTGATTCGATCACGCAAGGACACTCCGACCGAGCATAGCCCTCTCCATTGCCCTTTGGGTGACTTTAAGCTTTCTGATGAGGCCCATTGTAAGCGACCACGTCTCAGAGCCATATGTCATCACTGGCAACACACACTGGTCATAGACTTTCATCTTGAGACACTGTGGTAAGTTGGACGAGAAGATACCGCGCAACTTCCCGAACGCCGAGTCGGATTCGACGGTTGACCTCTTTCTCGAAGTTGGCCCTACCCAACTGGATCGTTTGTCCCAGGTAGACATAGTCGTCCACAACTTCGAGTGTAGAGTCTCCGACCTTGATAGGAGTGGGTGTATGGGAGATGGGCATTTAACATCACCTTGGTTTTGTCCATGTTCATTCTAAGACCCACTCTTTCGGAAGCTCTACTGAAGTCATCGAGCATTGTACTGAGGTCCTCCATGGTCTCAGCCATAACCACTATATCGGCGGCAAACCGAAGGTGAGTGATGTACTCGTCATTGACGTTAATGCCTAGCCCTCTCCAGTCCAGAACCTTGAAGACATCCTCCAGTGCAGCGGTAAACAGTTTCGGAGAAATGACGTCTCCCTGTCTCACACCTCGCTGCAGAAGCACTGGTTCCGAGGTCCGATCCTGAAGTCGAACTGACATGGTGGCGTTTTTGTACAAACACTTCAACACCTCAATGTACCGGTAGTCGATCTGGCACCGTTGGAGAGACTGTAGTACAGCCCAAGTCTCGATAGAATCGAAGGCTTTCTCGTAGTCTACAAACGCTAAACAGAGAGGCAGGTTGTACTCTTCAGTCTTCTGTATAACCTGCCGCAGCGTATGTATGTGGTCTACGGTGCTGAAGCCTTTACGAAATCCGGCTTGTTCGGGAGGCTGGAAATCGTCAAACCTGCGCGCAATTTTGTATGGGTTTATAATATTTGGGGTTTTAATTTAATACTGAATTATTATATGATGAACTTTCGAGCGAATAGAAATACAACAACCAACGTTACAACTTTGAGTTAGGCTTGCCTTTTCACATGAATATCTAATGTATTTGTACTATGTAATACTATGTACTTAGTATTGTTGTATACAAAAACTACAAAGCAAAAAATAACTTTCTTTTCCGAAGTCGGTGTCTTTTGTACACATTGTTTTCCGTTTTTCGACACCGACTTCGGAAAAGAAAGTTATTTTTTCGTTGTAGTTTTTATCCAGGAAGTAGGTTTGATTTTTTGCTAATTAATTTTTTATTTTTCTCTTTATAGTTTTGGAAGATATCACATGCCAATTAACATGATAATCATTTATAGCCAACGCACATCTCATTACGATTCAAATAAGCCCAAACATGACTAGGATACATTGTTTTATTTCAGAGTTCCAGTGCATACCTGCTGGCTTCATCATCAGATCAGTTCGATGGTGCCATTTTCATCAGTACTATTTATTTATAGAATAATTATTTGCTTCAACATAGTCTGTTAACTATTCGAGATATTTTATACCCGTGACATACTTAGCATTTAGGAATTCCAGTGGCCATCTGTGGTCTTCTTCATCAGTTCCACTTCACTAAATGATACCTACTTTCTCAGTGAAAATGATTGCATTGTTGATGAAAATACCTAAATCGCTTTATGTATGCCTATAATATTTAAGGAGTGCCCTCGATTTCTCTAGGATCCCATCATCAGATCCTGACCCGATGACTATGGGACCAGCTAGAAAGTATACCCTTCAAAACAAAAGAAGAATTTGTGAAATCGGTCCAGGCGTCTTTGAGTAATCGGGGAAGATAAAAAAAAAAGATTCCATAGAATTGAGAAACACCTGTTTTTGAAATCGATTTAAAAGAATTATAAACAAAAATACCTAAAGAAATATCACGAAATTCTATATGGTTTCTTCATTTTATTAACACGCTTTATTAGCTTGGTATGTATCTATGTAACTATGTATCAATGTAACGGAATCTTTGAACGTGATTTTCACCCCCTTCAAAACTTGGGATTGCCAATGCAATAATTTAGTCAAAGTCAAAGTTAAATATTTTTATTCAACTAGGCAAATAAGCGGCACTTTTGAACGACAAACAAAAAATAAAATTTACAAATAATGAAAGTTGATTCTACCGGGCGCGTTTAAATAGTTTGTTTGTGTATTTGTTGTTTGTTTTGCCTTACCAAGATCTTCAGGATTAGCGACTTTTTAGTTCAATTTACCATTAAAGCGTGTTTTTAGTTTTTAGAACTTTATACCAACAGAAAAAAGTAACTATTAGGTATGTAGCTTAGTACCTAAGTACCCACTTTGGTGACTAGATATACCTAAGCAAATATCTAGATATTGAATGAGCAGTGTAGCTGGATTACAAGGTCGAGACATAAAACTGACAGTTCACATTTCAAGAGCCATTATTTCTGAAAACGATAAACCGAGTTTTAAAACAGCAACCGACTTATCTTACTGGTTATAAAACCAACTATAAATCTACAGGTAGGTATGTTTATGTGCGCTAACTAAAACAGACAGTCGACCTGGTCATAAATAGCCCAACTTAAGTATATGATTATATGATATTTAAGAGCACAAGCAAAGTTCTCAGCAGGGTGCGCTAGTAACCTACCCACCGTAGCGGAAACAGGAGGTAAAACCGTCAGAAACCGGCGGGAAGTCGCTAGTACATCCGGTGCGACGTTCCATAGAGCAGTCTCTATATTATTTTGCTTCATTGTTGTTGTTGATTTACATAAATGATTTACGAGCACGGCTTTCTTTGGCCGAGTCGAGGGCGAAAACATTTTAATTGACGGCGAATATACTTGCTTCAAAATACACCTGGTTATTTTTAAGTATGCTTGAATTGGAAGTGAGTTCATAGATAGAACAAACAGGTACATGCCTGCAATCATGTAGTTTGTTCACATTGATAGATACCTACCTAGATTTGTTCAAAATTGTTCATTTTAATTAATATATAAAACTGACGTAGATTGATCTTACTTTCAACTAAAAGTCAAAGAAAAGCCTGGGTCAAGTTCTGGACCTTGGTTACCTTTTGCCCGCTCCAGAACACGACTCACATACTGGAGTGTCACAAGTGCCCTTACACCTGTACCTTTGAGGACCTAAAGAACGCCACCGACGCTGTTAAGATCGTTTAAATAATTTAAAAAGTTAACTACCGACTCGAAAAGAAACCCTTATTCAATCCTATTTTTCACAGATGTTAATACGAATACAAGCAAAGGAAGGATCGTAGCAGGCATAAGTCTTCATCAATCACCACGTTTCAAGTTCATGCAGTAAACAAGATTGTGGCTAAATACGCGATTGTCGCAAGACTAGCTAGGTAGGCCGTTTTTTCGAACTGTGAATCTCCCCAATAAATGTAATGAGAATGTAATTTAGTGCATTTCCGTATTGAACTTCATTACTTAAAACCAATAGTTACAGTTTAATCCCTTGATTGCCCGAAACGTGGATCCATGTGAGACACAATGGCTTTTTAATTGTTTCGGTAATCTATACTTATATTATGAACAGGTATAGTTTATGAGTTTGTAACGTCGTAGGGTGTAATCTCTGGATCTACTGAACCCATTTAGATGAAATTTGGCATGGAGATAGTTTGAGACCTGGGAAGGACATGGCCTTGGGATGATAAAACACTTTTTACGCGGGCGAAGCCGCGGGCAGAAGCTAGTAATTAATATGCATAATCATAATCTGTATTTAACCACACAAAAACATCTTATGTCTTATGGAACAATTTATAAATTCAATTTAGGGGGAAACATTTTGCAGTCAAGTGAGTGTGCGGAGCACCATGTCTTTTATAGGTGTTAACCTGTATTTAAGATCACCAGGTCCTGACCTCATGAACAAATATGGATAACGTAACCTAAGAAATAGTCTGCTTACGGGTAAAAAGTAATAAATGCAGTTAATGTCAATTCGAGTAAATTAATTTTTAAAGTGTTTAATTTGATGTATTTCAAACACATTAATTAAAAAACTGGTAAAGCAAAATGTTGCACTAACTACCCTGCTTCCAAGATTTACTCTTATACTATACTTGGCTATTTATAAAATTCAATAAAAAAAGATATCGAAAGAGGACCGCAATTAATTTGTTTTACCTTTTTCTTTTGCTTGTAGAAATGCTCATGCATACTGCACTACCACGGGGAGATAGTGCAGTTATGTGGGACTCTAACCCACTTTTTTTTTTTTGTGTTGGTAATCATCCAATGACTTCGCCCGCCGAGGGTGAAGCGGGAGGGCGTGTCAGACTTTTACTGACTAAAACCCACCCGTGTTCCTTAATTTGCTTGTGCCAGGGCCGCGGTAACTCCTTTTCAAATTTATCCGCGACCCAGACAGGCATCGGCCCTCGCGGACCCCTTCAACATTTGCTGACATCTCTTTGCGGGGAACACTACGCGCCGTTGACTCCGGCCTGGTCCTTATCGGACGGCGAGCTACCCATTATTCGCCGTCCGCAAGCCCGCGCCTATGGTGGCCGAGAATCTGCGGTGGCTAGGGGCGTGAGGGCGTCTCCGTTGTGTCTCCCTCACGCGTTCCGCCTCCTCCTTCGCGAGCATTACTGCTTCGCTGAAGGAGGTGACAGCTTCCCATGCCCTCTCGCTCCGTACCATGGCCTGAACCAGGGCCAGACGCGAGAGGTCGCCACCGCTGATCGCCTCTACGAGGACACGGCGTTGCTCCGCCGCGATCCACACAATAGTGACACCCGGGCGTTTCCTCCCGCCTTATCCCGAACATGAACCTCCGAAGCAGCCGTGTCCGGTGAGGACCTGCGTCAGGCGGAAGGTGAGGACGCCGTGGCACCTCTCGAGCCACCCCTCAAAGAGGGGCCTTATCGCCGAAATTGTGGCGTGCCCAGGCAGTCCTGGGCAACCCAGTGGTTGCGACAGTCGCTCTCTCCATGTCGCCATGAGATCCTGCCGGAGCTCTGTCCGCCGAGCCACGATTTGTCGCGGCAACGGAATTTCGCCCCGGCACACATTTGGGAGTGCCGCGAGGACTTTTGCCTCCAGATCCCATGGCGGCAATCCGGCAAGAATATTCGCCGCCTCACCGGAGACCGTGCGGTATCCCCGGACCAGCCGGATGGCCATGACTTTTTGGGACGCGTTCAACCAGCGGGCTGATCGCCGCGTCAAGGAACGCGCCCACACCGGTGCGCCATAAAGGGCCATGGACCGCACGACCCCCGCGTAGAGCCTCCGGCAGGAGGCGTTTGGATCCCATAGAATGGGCAGGAGTCGCTTGAGGGCAGCCCCGGCCCGCTCCAGTCT
Source organism: Orthosia incerta (assembly GCA_948252205.1). Lineage (NCBI taxonomy): Eukaryota > Metazoa > Arthropoda > Insecta > Lepidoptera > Noctuidae > Orthosia > Orthosia incerta. Next base: position 43,789,776 of record OX411741.1, read on the forward strand.
GGGAGCCAAACGTCGGAAATGCTCCACGAAATTCCACCGGCTGTCGAGGACGAGCCCCAGGTACTTCATCGTCGATCCGACGCCGATGTGAACCCCTCCTACCGTTATTTGGGAACCCGGCGGTGGCGCGTTCCGAGGACCATGAAAACACATGGCCTCGGACTTGTGTAGAGCAACCTTGAGTCCCAATTGCCGGATCAATGTACGTACAGCTAAGGATTGGAATTACCTGCTGACATCTGTGTTTCCTGATAGCTACCACCTAGAGGTCTTTAAGTTAAGAGTGAATAGGTTACGTCAACCACATCATCGCTTACCATCAGGTGAAATAGTGGTCAAACGCGAGTTTATCGTTAACAAAAACAACAAAAACTTTTACTGTGTTTAACAGAATAGACTGGCTGATTATTAGCAATTGAATACCAAAATTTCATCGGAAAAACGTGAATTTTTTGTTCGTATTTTTTAAATTGTAGTGATCCAATTTCTTCACGTTTATGAATTGTTCATAGGATTTGTGTTGGTACGTGCCCCGTCCATATTGTATTTCGCTTTCGTTAAGCTCTCCTTTAAAATAAGTGTTGTGTATGCACACCCTAATTTAATTAAGAAGTGATCCTAGCATTAATTTTAACGTTGTAATAATTGTTGTGCCCTTTCAGGGTTCATGTTAGATACAGAAACCTTTTGTAGCAAAAATGTTACCACGTTAATTCAGTAAATATTTGAGTATGAGTTAATTAAGTAGTACCCGAAGTCCCACAGATGCGGCCCCAAGACAGATCCCTGTGGGACACCGACCGACATCTCTCGCCAGTTCCACTCTCCCTGGTGACCGGGGTAGATGACGGCCCTGTCCGTCAAATAGGCCTCGACTATCGACTACCCAAGTGCCTCACTGATGCAACTCCCGGGCAGGGTGTTGAAGGCATTGGCGATGTCTAGAGACACCGCCAAGACGACCCCACCCCGGGCCACTGCATCCCCCGTCGTGAGGGCTCGCACGCGCATGATGGCGTCCACCGTAGAGCGCCCTCTGCGGAAGCCAAACTGGCTCTCCGCCAGATCCGGCCCCACCCGTACTAGCTGCCTGACGAGGCGGTCTGCAATAACTCTTTCAAAGAGCTTGCCCACCTCATCAAGCAGCACTCGGATGCAGAGTCCGCTGGGCGCCCCGGTTTCTTAATGAGGACCAGTTTCCCCGTCTTCCTGCGAAGTGGGAACTGGCCCCTCTCCAAGGATGCGCTAAGGAGCCCCCTTAGTCGAGGCCCGAGAGCCTCCAAGGCCAGGACCCAGGCTTTCCCAGGTAAGCCGTCGGGTCCACTCTGTACTCCTCGTACAGCTTGCCTCAAAGGCTTCCGTATCCGGAGGACGGTTACGGAGCCTGCGGTGCCTGGTGTACCGGCACAGCGCAGCATCGCACGCCTGGCGCAGAGCCGTAAGCTCCGGCGACCACCGCCGGGCGCGTCCCGGCTGGACCCGGCCTGGGTGTCATCACCGGACAGGCCTGTTGACATCAACGACGAGGCGGAGTGGTTCCGGGAGGCCATGCCACGGTAGCTGAGCCCCCCCGCATCGACAATGCGGGAACCCACCGGGGAGGAATATGTTTTACCTGAACTTAACAAACGTGTTATATCTTCTGGGGGGTGATCATAAGCTCTTAGAGCGGTATCAATTTGAGATCGATTAAGGGACAGATGTATCTGACGTGTATACATCTGTCACTTACTCGATCTCAAATTGATACCGCTCTAAGAGCTTATGGTCACCCTCCAGAATTCAATGATTTCAAATGCTCATTCCAGTTTTGTATAATGACTTATTAGTTTAAAAGGTATAATTCATACAAACTGACATAAAGGGATAATTTAATACAAAAGTGATCAATTAAATACAAAATTATATGACCGGGTTTTAGCTGTTCGTGGTGCAGCAAGAATAATATTGATAAGAGTACCTACCGACCCCTGAGGTACCCCGGCATTGATATCTAATTAGTCTGAGGAGCAACCGCCGATAACCATTCGAATGGACTGATATCTGAGTCTGAAGTCTGCAATCCAAACACACAGACCACCGGGCAGACAGAATGAAGGAAGCTTACCAATAAAGCTTTCGTGCCAGACCCTAACAAAAGCCTTCTAGATGACAAGGGAGAGGCAATTGTTTCCCCATGCTTCTCGATGGCCTCACTCTAGATGTGAATGGCATACGCTAGAAGTAGTAGACAGATTTCAGCGGAAGCCGTATTGGCGGTCGCTAAGGATGTCGTTAGCTTCTAGGTATGCCAGGAGCTTATTACTCGTTACACAGATGGTTCTGTAGTTGGCCGGCTCGACTACCCATCATGGGCACAGGTAGTACGTTTCGAGACAATTCAAGCGCACAGGTTCTAAGAACAATTGCTAGTATACCGTTGGGGCCACTATATAGCCTTATTCACGTCGAGATTGCGCAGCACCCTACAAACGTTCTTTTGTTGGACGCGAATATTCGACATACTCGTCTCGTGCGCCACCAGGATTCAGACGCAAAGATTCCGCAAAATGAGAGGCAAACAAGTTTGCCTTCTCCACGGCGGAGTGGGCCAGCTACCCGTCGGGTTACAGCAGTAGTGTTAGTGAAGGACAGTAGAAGTTCGAATCAACCGATTTACCCAGGGACCAAAACGCTTTACTGCATGCTGGGTAGGAAGCATTTTTGATCCCTATTCGGCTAATGTGGTCGAACCGAGCCCGACCAGTTGCGAAAACGGCATGTAGTACTACATAATAAAATTAACGTTTTATTATGTGCTGAGATATTCAACCAAATTATTCAAGATAGAATCAAAAAGAGTACCAGTGGACCGCTGCACAAAAAATTGAATTTGGATGGATTATTTCGTGTGTTGTCGGTACAGAAAATTAGTCCGACATCAATCCTTGTATTTTTGTATCACTGTCATACATTCCAATGTTCAGGCTAATGACTTCTTACGTAAATTCTGGGTGCTAGAAGCGGAGCCATCGGGAACTGAAAAAATACTTAGTAAAGAGGAAGCGCAATGTGAGAATATTTATACCACAAAGCGAGACGAAACCGGACGTTACAGTAAAGTATCGTAAGGTTGCCGTTCCGGGATGGTGACCAAAGTTGTAAGGATGGTGAGGAAAGTTGTAAAGAATCACAAATTAATTATTATTATATACAATATAACTACGATTACACTGCGGTGATGCAGGAACATATAGAACTTAACAATATGGTAAAGGTATTGTCAGAAGAAAAGAATAGAGGGTTGTACTTCATCACGCAATATTCCGGCCAGATAAGCAGTCTACTAAGGTGTGCGTGATATTTGACGCTTCCTACAAGGGAATAAATGGGGTATCGTTAAACGATGACTTGATGGTTGGCCTGACATTGCAAGCACTATTACGACCCATGGTTATGCGTTGGAGAATACATCCAATTTGTATAGGTGCTGATATAATTAAAATGTATAGACAAGTTCTTATCAATAGAGATGACACAATGTTTCAGAGGGTTTGTTGGAGGGATAATCATGAAAAAGAAATTGAAGAATTTGAGTTAGAGACGCTTACATTTGGTAATTCATTGGTGCCGTTTCTAGCAGTGCGTTCTTTACGTCAGGTTGCCTATGATGAAGAGAAGAATCATCCATTAGCAGCAAAAAATATTCTCAATGACTTCTACATGTATGATTTAATGACAGGGGCAGAAACTGTAGATGCAGGATATAAAATTCATTCAGAAATAAAAAATATTCTAGCTAAAGGCGGCCATTGCATAAACAGATAAGTAACTGCGAAGTAAAGAATTACTAAGGATCAGAGAAAGCAAAAAAGGTAAGGCTGAGGAAGTAAAAATAGATAATATTTCTAAAAAAAACCGGCGAAGAGCGAGTCGGACTCACGCACGAAGGGTTCCGTACCATTATCGCAAAAAACGGCAAAAAAGTCACGTTTGTTGTATGGAAGCCCCACTTGAATATTTATTTTATGCTGTTTTTAGTATTTTTTGTTATAGCGGCAACAGGAATACATCATCTGTGAAAATTTCAACTGTCTAGCTATTACGGTTCATGAGATACAGCCTGGTGACAGACGGACAGACAGACAGACAGACAGACAGACGGATCGCGAAGCCTTAGTAATAGGGACCCGTTTTTACCCTTTGTGTACGGAACCCTAAAAACTCGGACTTACCTGGGATTCTCGCGCTGATGTTTTCCAGTACTCTGTAGAACTGCCTCTCCCGACGGAACCTGTAATTAAAAGGAAAATTATATCGGCTATTTCTAGGCTTTTCTAGTAGTAGTTAGTAGTTTTTTTTTTTGTATAATTTTAGCTAAAATTTTGATACAAAAGCTATGGTTAGCAGGTATTAGGTTAGGACGAATTGCCCAGTAGTTTATTAAAACTAATTGATTACTTACCGTAAGGACTTATCTTATTAAGATCATGTTAAAATCCCATGTTGGCTTAACACAGCAATGTAAAGACGGAGCCACACGGTTGGTGGACACTGATGGTGAACGTTGCTAAAACTCTGGTTGTAAATATATTAGATGGGCACGTTTGGACGGATTCCGAAGTGGTCTCGCATGGCGTAATAGTCATCCAAGCCATTCGAAAACGTTTGTGGCCAATCGCGTTGAAATCTTAAACACATTGGACACATAATATTGATCATACGTTTCATCCAAACAAAATCCAGTCGATTGTGTCTCTCGCGGCGTGGCTCCAGGGGAATTCGGCAATACTGCGATATGGTTCAATGGACCAGAGTTCTTAAGGCAATCAATGATAGAATATAAAAATTCTAAACACTTGATTACTAAATTGGAGGATGTGAAGGTCCATTCGGGTATCCTTGACATTTGCATTTGGCACAGATTTGCATCGCAAACATCGCTTTCAAGTATAATAAGGGTAGTAGCCTACTGTGGGAAGTTCTTGCACTTAAGAATCAATTGTGCTTACAAGGACAGAAATAAACAGTTGTCTACAATAGAACTCGAGGAGGCGATAGCAGTCTGTACTAGAATCTTCGTGTCAATGTCCAACACTCCTAAGAACTGAGAGTGCTAAATATCTTGACGTACATATAGATGGAGGGCTACGATGGTACTTACGGGTAATGACCAGCAGCCTAATTGCGTGTTTTATAGTGTTTAATAAATAATAGCAGTAAACTTGTGAATACAAAATCCTTTTATTAGTCGCCATTACAAAGAACTACATTGACACCTTTTAGTGATGTATCTTGGTATTCATGACCGATTATAGTGATGTGCTAATTATCATTAAAGTTCTACTTAGAACATCTTCCCCTTTTACGACTAGCTTACATTTAAAGTTATAATCAACCTTAGTACATAACACATAATTAAAACGTTTTATAATTATAATATTTAATAGGTAATCTGATTCTTCTACCTGAACTAGATGTTATAGCTTCAGATTCAACTCTCACTACTTCCTCCCTTACCTCTCTTTCAACTAGAGTATATGCCCTTCATTTCTCCTATATTCTCCACTTTCCCCAACTACCATGTAAGACCTCGGGTGGACTGTTTTATTTTTAATTGTCCCAGGTTCCCACAATAAGTTCGGCATCTTTTTAAACAGGAGACCTTATCCCCAGACTTGAAATCGGCAATGCAAAGGGCAACGAGTATGAAAAATCGACAAATCACATGCGAGACGACAGACGCGATGTGGATTCCCGTCTATGTGATTGGTAGATTTTTCATACCCTCTGCCTTTTGCCTTGCTGAAATCATTACGCAATAAGGCTGCTGACCTCCAGGACTATGAGACTGATACACATTTTAAGTCACGTTTAAGTTAGAGAGTCGGCTGATATTAATACTCTGTAAATTTTCTTCTACGCCATGTGTCAATCAGTTATTGGATACTGTATCAAGGTATGGGGTGGCGCAGCTAAAACCAGTGTGGTCGATCAATTGATATTCAATAATTTGGCATTTGACTTGGCAATGGCATAGTGCACCTGTCTAATCAGAGTTGAAAGAGCACACATAGCCATATTGAAAGTAAGCCTTTCTGTTCTCCGACTGAACTATACTCTGAATGTAAGGTGCTTTCAGTCCGTCAGCTCTATGTGCTTCGTTCAGTAATCAGGAGACATGCCTGCCCTCCCTAAAAAACGTACCAACATTCCCTCAGAAACATAGCAGAAAACCTCGTTCGCCAGACATCAATATACAAAATCACAGAGACATCGATACACTTAGCGCACAAATTTACAAAAAAAAGCTCGCAAAATCAACGAAATTCGCGACCTTAACAAACATACAGTTAAGTGTAAGATATCGGAATGACTACTCAAACCGGAGTCAGGACTTTTCGCAAACAGTCTTTGCTTACATAATTGGGGTTAAAGTATGAAATTGCCATTTTATGCCGAACCTTTATGGTTTGAGATTTTTGAGTGAAACTTTTTTCACATGGTACCATGAAGTTCTTCTTATAAAAAATGTGCAACATTCGATTATCGACTTTCAGTTGTTTTTTTATTAGCTTAGACAAGAAGGATGGATACTTCGAAAGCTCGAGTGAATTTTGAATACGAGTTCCGACGCGGTACTAACGCGACAGAAACAGCTCTCAATATCAATGATGAGTTTGGAGAGGGGACTGCTAATAAACGCACCGTTCGACGCTTTCCTCATGAAAATTTTGATTTGAAGAACGAACCACGTGGAAGACCGCCCACACAGATGAATAACAATAAATTGAAAAAGATGGTGGAAGCCGATCCGAGCCAAAACTACCCAGGAATGCCCAGCGGCATGGTTTTAAGTTACCTTATCAACAATATTAACTCATTTGCGTCAAATCAATTTAAAAAAAAGTGAAAAATGGGTTTCTCATGATTTGACTGATCTGCAGAAAGAAACGCGTGTTGAAACTTGTGTTGCCTTGTTGAATCGAAACAGAAATGAAGGAATATTGGATAACCGTAAGCGAAAAATGCAATGGCTGACCCCAGGTCAAACGCCGCAACAGTGTCCTAAAGCAAAGCTTACCAATAAAAATGTAATGGTGACTGTTTGGTGGTCTCAGCATGATGTTATTCACTGTAGCTTTCTCCGATCTGGACAAGCAATAACGGCAGATGTCTACTGTGCCGAACTCCGATGATAGCAAAACTAGCAGTGAAACAGCCCCGACTCATGATTCGATCTTCACCATTATTGCTCCATGATAACGCGAGAACTCATACAGCACGAGAAACCGTTTTAACTCTACAGGAACTGCAGAAACCATTCTTCACCCTCCGTATTCGCCAGATCTTGCTCCAACGGACTACCACTTTTTTTAGTGCTTTGGACAATTTTCTACGTGATAAAAAGTTTTCTTCTCAGGAAGCTGTACAAAATGCTTTCACACAGTTTGTCGAATCTGGATCACCAGAGTTCTACGCAAAAGAATAAATGACCTTCCTATTAAATGGCAGCAATGTATAGATAATAATGGTAATTATTTTGATTAAATAAATATGTTAAATTTTAAAAAAAATATGTTTCAGTACAAATCGGCAATTTCATACTATAACCCCTAATACATTGCTTGGTTTGATAATATCTTCCATACTCTGTACACTGATATCTTCACCACCCACACCTCCCCACTATACCTTTACACTTACACACATAAACATACTCACCAACAGATGTACCTAGTTATTGAAATTATAAATCTAATTATTTTTTACATAAAGACCATAAAATTTTTAATCTGTTAATTTTTGATACAAATATTTATTTATTATTATTTTAAGAACTAGAGCCACTTGTAGCAATACTTGTTCTATAGTTTAGAATTTTGGATTATGGTTTATTGAAAGTCTTTTCTATAAAATACAAACAAACCGCGTAGTTCAAAAGCAAAGCAACTTATAGGGTATGGTACTACTGTCGGCATCTATTACACATTTTTGTAACTGACCAGTTCAATCGGCTTTGTAATGGCGGTAGTGAGCTCTGAATGTAAGGCTGGTAACGTCAACGTCTCTATCAACCAAACCGAGCAAAAATCGACTAAACGAACCTCCGACGGTCGTACTTTTCAATAGATCACCACTAAACGTAACTTTGTCATCACTCATCTGCCTTTAAACCCCTCATAGTCGAAACAATAGCCTGACGCAGATGTCTTTGGTTGGGGCACCAACCAAAAAAGATCGTGTATGTAGACGGTGGTAGGCTAACCCAGAATCCCAGGTTCAAGGTAGGTTAAGTTATAAACGGGCTGGTTGCCGCAACTCCACGACCAAGCGCGTATTTCAGGTTCAAGGTAATCAAAGATATAGTTCTCGCCAAAGCACGGATCGGTGCTGTTTTTGAAAAGATCACCACTAAATCACTCATCTGCCTTTAAGGTTATACTAGTCGAAAATTCTTCCATACAAAAGTAGTCTAAAGATTATTCCACTGTTTGACGATGTATGTTCAAAATAAAAAGTGATATCAATTTGTCTCATCATTATCTAGCCCTGTATGGAAACAAAAAAGTAAAAAAAGAAAATATTTGGAAGTTATGTGCGTCAAAAGTTCCACATATCGACACTAATTTTAACGCATTTTTGGGCGCAAATAAATACCATAAGAATTCGGAAAATTGCAAAACGGCCTCCATACAGGGATAGATTAGTAGTTCAACAATGCAAATAATTTTATTTTGAACAGATAGATTTAGTAGTTTTTTCATGATCTAGATATCAAATGCCAAATATCTGTTTATAAAATTTCGCGCGCTCGGTTTCGTCCTAAATCATTATCCATTTCGCTACAAATTTGCAAAAGTGTGTATTCGTACCCGAACTAGCTTTCTACTGCTCACCACAGCATCTGTCTCTTCCGCACGTGTTGTCGGTTGATATAAAATGCATTTTAACCCCGCGCACAAAATAGTTCGTGCCGTCGACTACCCACAGTCGGAACAATCGCAGGTAACAGGAAGAAATTCCTAGTGTGGGGCAAGGTTTTATTTAAAGAAAACAAAAAAAACAAGTTCGCGCAAGGCACGGATAGGTGCTGTTATTGTATGAGATTTACTACTGCGCAGCCATTGTAGCCAACTTCAGGGCGGTCAAGAAGTTTGGCTAGCACTATCAGCGTTGCCAGAACGTAACTTTTGTTACATTTTACGTAACTTTTGACCTTCTCATGTAACATCCATGTAACACGACTCAAAATGTAACTTTTACGTAACTTTAAGGACTTAATAAATATATCGAAATTTTTCCAGCAAATAAAAAATAATCGTGAAACGCAACGCATCTAAGAAAGTTTTCGTTCGTCGTGTTGTCGCACCTGATTTTGTGACACACAAATTGACGTTTTGCTTATTTTCTCACTCACTCACGTATTTTTTTAAATCTTCCATCCCGCTTACTCCTGCGAGCGAGTGAGCGTCTAATACGCTTAGCACGCACTGCGATTTTTATTCGCGCGATTTTTTATTCCGCCTATTCTGCGACCTATGGAACTATATGAAGCTGCACGCATTGCGGTAAAAAATTAGCGCGGAAATAATACCGCAAGAAAGCCATGTTTTGCCACAGAATCCACCGCAACGCGGATTAATTTCGCGCGATCATTTTGAACTGTATGGACAGTTGGAAAAAGACAATAATCGCGCGGAATTCCATCAGCAGTGCGTGTTAGTCAGATTGAGTAAGCGCGACAAAAATTCGTGGGAAAAAAAATCGCTATGCGTGTTTAGCCTTACTGTCATTTTCCACATAAAATAAGGCCACGTAACTTTTCTTATGAAAATGTAACTTTATGAGATGTATCATGTAACATTTGACTATCTGTCACTGGCAACACTGAGCACTATACCACAAACTTTGTGGTGTAGTGCTCAGTGTACGCCAAAGAAAATTTTTACTCTGGTGTACGCTTAGCGCGCTGCTTAGGACGGCGCGTACTATATACCAAGTAGATCAAAATCGAAAAGATTTCATACATTTCTCAAGAGTCTAGTTAGAAGGATAGTAGGGTGAATATTTAATTTTTAAAGACCCTTAATGTATATGCCCGCTAAAGCTGTGCCGAACCGTATGTATTCGTTACTGAGTACCGAGTATACCGCCTAGAGATGTGCAACTCGAGTTACTAACTCGAGTTAACTCGAGTTGTGCCTGACTCGAGTTGACTCGAGTTATCTTCCGAACTCGAGTTACTATCAAATTACCTAAAATAAAAAAAATACATGAGAAAAAGTTTTTTTTTTTAATAAATAACTCGATCGAAAGCTACAAACGTAAAAGTCAGTATTAGCTGCAACCAAAATGATTTGTTGTGATTGTGATAATTTGTGAAAGCTGCTGTATGTGTATAACTAGTTTTGTTGTTGATTATATTATATAATTATAATTGTTTAAAATAAGTCAGACTAAAATCAAAAATACAGATATGTGATTTATACTAAAAATAACCTCTATTATTTTATTCCTACCTACTTAATCTCATTTTATTTTCTTAGTCTGTATTATCCCACTCCTGGGCAAAGGCTTCCCCCATTCCTTTCATTTCCTTCCATGTTTTGCCTCATCTCGCCAATTCTCAAGGAAGTCATCCAATTATCTGTCAAATATGTAAAAAAGTGATTTGTAACTAATAAATAATTAACTCTAACTTAACTTCTTTCGTTCTGCTAACTCGAGTTGCGTAACTCGAGTTCAACTCGAGTTATGTGAATTTCAACTCGAGTTAACTCGAGTTGTACTTAACCCGAGTTCGCCCATCACTAATACCGCCTGACTCGAAGTACCGAATCGGTACTCTCAAATATGTTTCGTTACTCGCATTTATCGGTATTCGGAACGGGACGAAAGTACGACGTCGTACATCTGTATAGTAGTGTATACCTTGAACGGATATTCAAAACTGAGTTGAGTCGAATGCACGATTCATTCGAATCGTGCGTTCGACTCGACTCAGTTTTGTTAATATAATAATTTCCGTATAATAATTTTTCTGTATTCATACAATCTGAAATTATACAATTTTGTTTCTGAGAATTACAAAAGCCCTTAAACTCGAAACGTTTTTGTTTACTTTTGCGATCTTAATAGCCAGCCATTGACCATTTTCTTTTTTTTTTTTTTTTTTTTTTATATATACTATATACTTTTTTTCGTTACTTTCACAGCTCTAATGCCCGCATAATACCTCTCAAATGTTAGGCAATATCGGAAATAGACACAATAGATACACTGACCTCTATCATACAAGTACGCTGGACTACATATATTAGATGAAATGACAGTTGATTTTTGTGCCGAATCAAAGCGCCCCACTCCAGGTTCTCAGGAACTAAAATTGACACATTTAGAGATAGGTTAATACCGATATTTCTCAAGATTAGGTAATACTAATATATTCGCCTGGAAATATTATATTATTTTAACTAATACGAGTATATGAGTATTAGTAATATTTTTAATTACACTAATATCAAAATAGTAGACTTGGCAAGGCGTATCACTCATCTACTGAATGATGTTCCAACCGAGTGAATCCAAACTATTGTAAATGTAAATATTAACTAACTAGGATACTTGACCAAGCAGATACTTACTCAAAAATACTAGTTTTAAGGATAAGTTGTTAGCCTATCCCCATATTTAAATCTCACTGTTCTAACAGTAATGCGCTATAACTTTAGTAGCACGCTATCCACTAGTTTATAGCTTGCAATCTGATTGAAAGTATTTTTCAGTTAACCTTTACAGCAAGTTTTCTATTACTTAGAAATGAGTCTCAATTAAAATAATTGGGATTTTCTTGTTCTCTTAAGTATTAAATTATTCTCACGTATTTTTATACCGAAGGCTATGTCCCATCTCTAATATTAGTTCCATGGAATCTCACGTTAAGTAACGTTGCTATCAGCGCCAAAATGGCGAAAATCTAATGTCTTAATTTTGTCATCGATAATATGAAGTCCAGCGTACTTGTATATTAGAGGTCAGTGAATAGATAGCTTGATCTCTGCGATAGCTGTCAGTATCAACATCAATACAGTTGTAGAACGTTTGTCAGTTTGACATATGTCGCAGAGATCAAGCTATCATAAAAGAAATAATAGAAACCGTGAACGCGACCACGCGACCTCAGAACATTATTGTAATTTATTTTATTTTTCATCCCATTTATTCGAAAAGAGGCTAAGATCGGTTGTTCACGAGCCACTGCACGACACGATATGTGATCATGATTTTTAACGCACGACACATTGCAGACGGTCTGTCGTCCGTTCGTTTATGACGCGTGGCCAATGAGGTAGAGTGCGCGCAAGATAAGTCTGCGCGCGGCCAAAATCGGAACTAATCGTTTGTCATTTAAGTCATGTGTCAAGAGAGTGTGTGATATTCCGTCTTTTTATTCGTTTCCGAAGTAAATAATCGCCATCATTATACCAAAAGTAATTTAAAGTGCTGGCAGGGATGATGGCCTAAAACAAAATAACAATGATGCATTATATTACATCATGCCGGTCCTGTCTGTCTGTTATATTTATGTACCACCCAAAAAAGAAAACAATACTGTCAGGTACCGGTAGTACGAAAATTTAGGGAAATTTCAGTATAATGGTATCCCTAAAAGTTACCTGTCAAATAAGCAACGCGGGCTATATCTTTATAAAACAGTACCGTAGGCCCGTTATTGTCTTGTTCACTTCAAGGAAACATCCCTGGCAGCACTTTAAATTACTTTTGGCATAATGATGGCGATTATTTACTTCGGAAACGAATAAAAACACGGATTAAAACACACTCTCTTGACACCTGACATATTTGACAAACGATTAGTTCCAATTTTGGCCGCGCGTAGACTTATCTTGCGCGCACTCTACCTCATTGTCAGTCATAGACACAGATACAGAATAATATTTGCTCTTTCTATGTTTATGTACCTAATAAACGCATCTGTTGCGTCAAAACAAAAAGCAAAAAAATTGTAAAATAATCATTACAGACATTCTACAGTAATTTAATTATTGCCATGTTTTATTGATCACTTCGATGGTGCAAATGTTTAAAATTCTTGACCCATATCACCTTGTCTTTAGTATTGATTGTTCTAGTTTTCTAATGTCCGGGCTTTTTAATTATCTAGCGCGATTTTTCATTTAGTATTCATAGTACTGCAGTCTGCTGCCCTAGTTATAGCAAAAATATTATTTATATGTTCCACTGCGGTACAGCGCTACTAAGACCGAGCGTCTTGCTTGTTGCGACTTAGCATCAAAAATACGAAAAATGCTGTCCAAATTTCCTCAATCCTGTGATTGTTTTGTCGTGTTGCCGCCGCTAACCAAAAACAATACAGTCATATTCGGAAAAAACTCGGACCGTCCCCAACATGAAGTACAAGAAGTGGTTTTAATCAAAGGTGGCATCAGAGATAAAAAACTAAAAGTAAGTACTTAATTATTATCTACTATCTACTTAGGTATTTTTGTACCTAGGTGGTAGTAGTGGTAGATACTGGTAGGGACACCCTTATCTACACATAGACTCCCATATAGTTTTGCATGAGAGTTCTGGCTAACATATTATAAAGCACAGAAGCGACCTCACAAGTCTGTGGGTTACATTCCAGTATGACGTCATGGGCTGATTTGTAGCTGTTAAAGCAGCCCCTGCATAGATGGCTGTTTGTAGCACCTTTGTTATACAGATGTTTGTTTAGGGGACAGTAACCTGATGATCGTTCCTATGATTATTCTGAAGTTATTTTTATTTAGGCTGAGAAGTGTTTTAGTTTTAGTTGCAGCTGTACATACTTTCAGTTTAGGCATTTTTTCTACCTATAGTCTGTTACCCATGACTATTTGTTGTTTTGAAGTTCAATAATTGATCTCTGGCAAATCCACGCACTAAATACTATATGCTCTGTGGGCAAATCCATGTATGAAATTGTGTACGGTACAAAGGTGACAGAAGTGGGTACGGGCCTAGCACTAAATATTGGAACCTATCTTTGCTCTTTAGATCATCTGCTGCATCATTGCCTAGGGATCTGCTGAAGGATTATTTGATTGCATAGTGATATACTCTGTAAGGCTAGGTAGCATTTAAAGATTAGTTTGTTTCAATCGCTCAGTTAAGGATGTTAGTGTGGGACCTGGTGTGCTGTTCTTGCCTATAAATCATTGTAATCTGGTGGGGCTGTGAGAGTTCCGTCCTTGCCCACCAAACCAGGGCACTATACGTCAGAATGGGCCTGCCTACGGCAGTGTACACCCACAAGGTAATCTTTGAAGAGTGCCTCCATGTTTTTCCTTACATTATTTTGTACTGGTAGAGTGTGATTATGCTTTTGTTGAGGTTGAAGTTAAAATGCTTGTTCTGGAGCAGTCAGCAAGCAACTACTACCTTAAAGTACAGTAAACCCCTATCTTTTTGGTCAGTCTGAAGGTTTTCTTTTTTTTTATTAATAATTGTTTTGCACTTGTCCACTATCATAATGTGGTTGGATATGATGGCTTAAACGGATATTATTACATCACTTCTTGAGAACTCCAAACCCAGAGTATGATGATAGCCACTTCTATCATAACACTTTCATGATCGCAGACCCTAAAACACCCTACAACGTGAGAAATATCTTGAGCAAAATAATAATAAAAACGATTTATGCAGAAAATGTCACAGCAGACCTGAAACAATACAACATATTACGGGAGCTTGTATGACATTGACTCAGAACGACTATAGTCACCGGCATAATCAACTTGTTAATATTATACACCAGAAACTTGCAATCAAACTTAAACTCATGCAGGATCCGTACACACCATATTACAAATATACACCTCGAGCTGTTTTAGAAAATCAATTATACAAAATATATTATGACCGCACAATAATTACAGATCACACTATTTATAACAACAGACCAGATATAACACTTGTTGATAAAGAAAACAAACACACATACATAATAGATATAGCAGTCCCAAACACTAATAATATACAAAAAACCATCTCGGAAAAAATTAGGAAGTACACAGAGTTACAAGAAGAAATTACCAGAGTTTGGTAAATGAATAGAGTTACAATAGTCCCAATAGTAATATCGACAACAGGTGTTATTCCGAAACAAATATACAATAGTTTTAATGTTCTCAATCTATCAAAATACACATACCTAACACTACAAAAAGCTGTAATATTAAACACTTGCCGAATAGTAAGAAAATTTTTACAGTTAGATTTAGATTACAATTTAAGTGCAGTACAAAATAATTTAGCAGTTCAATTAGAAAATTAGGATTTCACCTTGGTTCACACCCGTGAGATCCTATAAAAATACCAGGTCCTTACCTGAGAAACTTAAGTTTATAAACCATAATAATAATAATAAGCCTTTTATTTCTACATGGTATAAATGGTATGAGTTGTAAACTAGGTGCTTCAAAAAATAATATAAAATAAAATGAAATTGTTATTTATGTTAGTGTTTAGCTTATTCTAGTTAGTAGTGTTAGTTGCTTGAATGTCTGTTGGAGATGTAGTCCCATATCGGGTAAAGGCCTCCTCCATCCGCTTCCAATGTGCCCGATCATTGGCGAGGTTCAGCCAGTTTGTGCCCGCAGTCTGAATTATGTCATCAACCCATCTTTTATATGGTCTCCCAACCTTTCTTTTCCTGGTGGTCCTTTCCAACTTGTGGTTCTTATTGTCCACCTGCCATCAGAGAGCCTTGCGATATGTCCTGCCCATCGCCACTTCAGTGCTAATGCTTGTTTTAGAGCATCTGTCAGCGTGAATTTTCCTTATTCCCAACATGCTCCTTTCCATTGCTCTCTGGGTAGTTATAATTTTTTGTTTGGTTCTGTTGGTGTGAACCCATGTTTGGCAACCATATAGTAGACTAGGTAATATTCAAGTGTCCATTACTACTTTCTTGAGATTTAGGGAGTAGTGGCCTTTTAAGATTTCTTTCAGTGACCAATATTTTTGCCAGGTGATGTTTACTCGTCTTCATACTTCTTCTTCATTGTTTGTCTTACTGAATGTCACTTGCTTTCCTAGGTATATATAGGTTTTTACATACTCTATTCTACTTCCCTCGACCCATATTGATTTTTCGTAGCTATTCGTCATTACTCTAGTCTTGTTTGCATTCAGTTCCAAACCTATCCTGGAGCTTTCTGTGGCTAATGAGCATATCATTTCCTCTAGTCTATTTGGTGTTTCAGCCAGTATGACTATATCGTCTGTGAACCTTAAATGGTTTAGATATCTCTTGTCAATTTTAATACCTTTTTCAGTCCAGTCTAGCTTCTGAAAGATACTCTTCAGGACAGCTATGAAGAGTTTTGATGAGATGGGATCTCCTTGTCTCACGCCTCGTTCAATCTTGATTGGGTCACCTCTAGTTTCTAGTTTTACTTTACTAGTGCTGTTAGCATATATGTTTTTCAGAATGGAAATGTATTTGGCATCCACATTGCAGAGCTTCAGTGCTTCCCAGATTGAGTTGTGACTAATTGTATCGAAGCAAGGCTTGCTGTAATCGATAAATGCTAGATATAGAGGTTTGTTAAATTCTTTGTACTTCTCCATTATCTGTTCTAATGCCTGTAGGTGGTCGGTTGTGCTAAAACCTGAACGGAATCCTGCTTGTTCTGTTGGTTGTGAGCTGTCAATTGTAGGTGATATTCTGCTTAAGATTATAGAAGCAAATAATTTGTATGTACTTGCCATCAAACTGATTGGTCTGTAGTTACCTATGTCTAATGGATTTCCTTTTTTATAAATAAGTGTTATTTCTGAAGTACACCATTGTTGTGGCACTAATGCAGAAACTAATACCATGTTGAAGAGCTTGGTGAGATGATGGAGTAGAACAGGTCCCCCAGTTTGATGGCTTCGTTTGTTATCCCGTCAGGCCCTGGGCTTTTCTCGTCTTTTAGCTTTCTAATGTGGTCATACACTTCTCTTTCAGTTATTGGCATTATAGTTGTTCTAGAGTCATTATAATCTTGTGTTTGTATGTCCTCATTATGTATCTTTTCCTTGTACATTTCTCTGTCAAAGTTTGTAGCGTGGTTGATAATGTCTTTTCTCGTTTTTGTTTCCTTTGTATTATGTTCTTGCTTCTGTATCCATGTCTTTTGTAGTTTCAGATCTTTAAAAGCCCTTTTTGTACTTCTATAATTCTCAAGGTTTCTTGTTATTATGTCTTGTCTATGCTTTTTGTAGTCTTGATTGATAGATTTGTTTGTTATTTTGAATAGTTTGCTAAGCTCCTTTCTTTTGATTTTGTCTTTAGGTTTTATTTTTATTAGTTCAGTACGTTTCTTTATTAGCTCTTCTGTATTTTTACTAAATATTTTATGTTGCTTTCTCTTTTTGTAACTGGTGCATAAACTGTGTAACATGGATTCTTCTATGATATTGTAATAGTTTTGGATGTTCTGAGTCTCTTTAAAATAGGCTTCCAAATATGTTTCTAGGTTATTCATATAAATTTTAATTTCACTGTCAGTTTTTAATCTTGTAGTTGACGGTTTATAGTTCTTTCTATCTTTTCTTGGTTGTTTTAAGTTGAGAGAGGCTCTTAAAAGTCGGTGGTCAGAGGGAAATTTTATGTCGTTGAGTACTTCTGTGTTTGCGATGAGTCGAGGGTGGCTTGTTAGTATGAAATCTATTTCATTTGTTGTTTTCTGATCAGGCGAGATCCAAGTCCATCGTCTGTTTTCTCTTTTTTTAAAATAGGTATTCATTATAGAAAGCTTGTGTTCGAAAGCAAAGTCTATCAGTTGGTTGCCCCGATCGTTTCGTTCGCCATAGCCGTATTTGCCCAGTATTAAGTTCTCTCCTTCTTTAGGGTGTCCTATCTTAGCGTTAAAGTCTTAATTTTACAACACTATCACAGAAGCACTTTCCAAGGCCGATGACAAAGTGATATTAATCGGCGACTTGAGCAAAATAGGAATAAATAATTATAGCACTGCAAATTGATGATACATTAACTATGAGAATATACTTAACTTAAGAAAGTAAAATGATAATTATAAGTGTCATGACTTTCAAATTAAAGCAATTCATAATATGTTATAATATATAGAAATAATAATTTTGAAGTTGGTAGTATTTTTATGTAAAACAGTTTTATAATGCTCACAAAAAAAAAATTGTTTGGACCACCCTTATCACTCAGGGGTATGAAAAATTGTTAAGTACGTTCTATCCTCAGATTTACTGAATATTCACACAATATTTCATAAGAATCGTTGAAGCTGTTTCGTTAGAGTTTTGTTACAAACACTGACACGAGAATTTTATATATAAGTATTTAAAAAAAGTAGTACAGTCTGTTACAAAGTAGGATAACAACTTAGGAATAGTTTACATCTGTGATGAATAGGTTACAATACAATTTTACGATCTGATGTCCTAGCTGTTACATATTTGCCTGTATTCAGGACAATCAGCCCTCATTGCCCAAACATAGGACAAATAGAAATACTTAGCCCTAGACTTTTAAATATTATTTTTAACAGAATTTAGAACAGATAAAAAAATCCTATATACACAGTGAAATTTAAGTGGTTGTTTTCCCGCGACAGAACGACTTGCCTTTAGGAGTACTTTCGAAGAATAGAGTTAAAGTAAAAAAATAACGATGTTTTTGTTTTAAAATAATAAAAAAAAAAAACAAACTCGAAAAAGTGAGTAACAATAGTAACTTGTAGGTACTAGGTACTACGGTGAATAATACGGTGGTGACGCGAGTAGTACCTAGTACCTACAAGTTACTATTGTTACTCACTTTTTCGAGTTGATGAATATTTTTTAAATTATTTTGAAATAAAAACATCGTTATTTTTTTACTTTAACTCTATGCTTCGAAAGTACTCCTAAAGGCAAGTCGTTCTGCCGCGGGAAAACAACCACTTAAATTTCACGGTGTATAAGAATGTGTAAGTGCGCGCGCGTGTGTGTGTGTTAGTGTGTATGCGTGTATTATGACTGGCGGAAGGCGGAAACACACTTGCGTGGCTTGGCGTGTCGTGTCGCGTCGCGCCATCATAAGCATATCGGTTTCACACATTTAGTATAGTTAGAGATGCTAGTATTATATTATCTGTGGTTAGAGGCACAATTGAGTGACCGACGAGCTTATTGAACTTGTACATCAATGTACAGTTTTGTATGATACAAAGTCTAGGGAGTGTAAGAATCATATTTTGATAAGTACCCTAATTGTGTAAGTTCAAAGAATAGCGCAAGGTACGCTTTCCTTGCATTCATTGCTTCATATATTCAAAATCCGTCTACTCGACAGCGTAAAACATGGAATGCTCTCAAGAAGTTTAATTGCTAGGAGAAATGTATTTATTTACTAAAATTTCATGCAACATAAAGGTACGAGGCATTCTCTGCCAGTCAACCAATGGTGGTGGAGATATAACATGACAGGTGCATAAAAATAAATTTAAGGTCTTTATCGAAATCATCATCCGAATCCGAAGTAAACATGTTGTACCTACGTCTACACGTTGCAAAGGTTCAATGACTCGATGTATACTGTTTAGAAATAGCGCCAGAGCGCGCCACGACACAGCAGCTTAGTGTGCACACTCGTTGCCACACCAGTATGCGCCACGACACGCCACGCCAAGTAAGTGTGGTTCCGCCTTTACCACATTGTTGTAAGAAGGGATTCAGTATCATCATAATTTTTAATAGTAAGAAATTCAGTTACATGTTTTTTGCAGGTTAGCTTACAACGTTTGCAGTAGAATTATTGCGTTAATTCTATTATGTAGAAATGGTCCTTGAGAAAAAAAACAGGTTTTGTCAATCCAGATCCCGATCCGACCAAGGTCACGGATCGCAGCAGATTGATTGATCAATCTTGGTGCGATTTAAACGACACCCACTGTTCGCTACCGTCAGCATTCGATTCGAACACGCGTTTACAACCACAAAATAGATTTTGATGAGAGAACCTAACTGTTTTCGGAAAGAAGATGTTTTTTACTTGGTGCCAGTTCAAGGGGACGTAGCAGTAGGCTAGACAAGTTATACCAAAGTATTCCAAATATATTTATTTATTACATGGTGTCTTCATATTGCAGTGCACTTATATAACGATAGATGGGGTGTCTCCAGTGAACTCCATCATATTGAGCAAACCAGCATGGATGTGGGGGGCCGAGATGGGTGCTAATGATAAGAATGTGGTCATTGGCAACGAGGCAGTTTGGACAAATAACAATGAAGGAGAAGGAGATGCTCGACTGAGGCGTTTGTTAGGGATGGACTTAGTGCGGTTAGTTCATGGAAAAATTAAGCATTGTGTTTTGAGTCCCTTTGAAATCTTGTTAAAACTTTTAAAGAGGACTACTTATAATTATCTTTGGTAGCTGGCGTTGGCATCGTGATTCCGCTAGTGCTAGTCTATAATATGTTCAATCATCAAGACAATTAAATGGCACCAATTAATGCATTCATAAATTGAGTAATTAATGTTTTAGCATGACTGCCTTGCTCATGGATCTGTTAATGAATTGTTAGTTATAGAAAAATATAGTTTTTCTATTCTGCAGACTTGGTTTAGAACGAGCAGATACTGCTGAAGCCGCTGTGGATATTATTACATCGCTTCTTGAGAAGTATGGTCAAGGTGGTCCATGCTCCGAGTATGATGATAGCCATTTCTATCACAACTCTTTCATGATCGCTGACCCAAAAGAAGCTTGGGTTCTGGAAACCAGCGGCAAGATGTGGGCTGCTGAAAAAATTACAACTGGTTTCAGAAGTATTTCTAATGGTCTCACTATTACTACAAAAATGGACAAACAATGTGAAAAACTATTAGAAAAAACCAAGCAACTGCACCTTTGGGATGGAGTGGTATGTTCTAAAAAGCACAACAAACATTTTGAAATGTTTAGGTATTAAAATATGGAAAATAATTAACCGAGCGAAAAATATACTGAATGGGCGACTATTATACTTAGTAAGCGACTATTTATCCGATTTGAGTAATACCTTTTAGGTGATTTTTGTGAGCTGCGGTAATATTGTTATTTTAGAATATTATTATTTTGAAAATAGCTGAACAACTATCGAGGCGACATCACTGTGCAGTGCGGGAGTTCGGGTTTATTCGTGTCCAAGAGCGAGCGAAGCGAGCTCGGGAACTTAGGGCACCCCGACACGGATAGGTTAGGTTCGAAGGGTATGACGGGAGCTGAAGTGACCGAGCAAAGCGAGCGAACTTAGCTCCCGTCATCTCCTTCATGTTAGGTTACTTTAGACCCTGCAGACAGAAAAAGGAGCCCTGTCGACAAACTTATATTTTCAAGTCGCTGTTTTAAACATTTGTATTCGCTCACTGTTTGTCGCCCACTTAGTATTTCAGTAAGCCATATTCAGTATTTTTTACACCTTTAATTTGTTTTTTTTTTCGCTCGTTTAAATACTAGCCTTAAAATATAATAATTTTCCAGGGTGAATTCGACTTCAGGAGATGTTACTCATCTGGTGGTGATGGAGACAGGGAGCGAATGGGCATAACGTTGTTGAAAGAGTATACTGCTTCATCTCAATTTTACGTTCGAGACATGATGAATATTTTAAGACACAGGGAGAGCCGCATTTGCAGGGGGGTTGATGACACTTTCCCTACTTACGGAAGTCAGGTAGATATCAAATTTCGTATTACTAGCTTCTGACAGCGGCTTTGCCCGCTTGAATGTCGAAAATAATTCCGTTGGAACACATTCCCGGGAATAAAAAGTACCATACCAAATTTCATCCAAATCCGTTTTGGCGTGATTGAGTAACAAACATACAGCTATCCATCCAATCTCGCATTTATAATATTAGTAAGAAGTTAGATTAAATGAGTATTAGAAACGGACATAAGTACTTAGTTTCATAAATAGTTTTCTTTCAGGTGTCGTGTCTCACGGCTACAAACGTAAATGTGCACTGGTTCACTGCTACCCCCGACCCAGGCATGTCGTTTTACAAACCTTTTGTTTTCACCGAGAATAATGCTGCAATGCCTGAAGAAATAGTTTGTTCTAGAAAGGTAATTTTTCATTATATTATACCTTACCTACATAAATTATTCTTATATATTTATTTTACAGATTTACTTACAACCTTTACCTTTTTTCCTATTGAAAATATCTGCTGCATATTATGAGGACTAAAAATATAAAGTACTACTATAATTAGAGGGGTTCCTTCTTTACAGCAAAGGAGAGAAAATCATCTATACCGCGTTCATATCGACCGCATTGGAAAGGCAGATGATGCACAAATAACCAGGGGTTGCAAAAGGTTAGAAGCAGAACGCCTTGCACAAATGGAGAAGTACCTTGAGACTCCTGCTGGCAAAAGTACGCTTGCAGAACTTGACAGCCTATTTAAAGAATGTGTAGAGGCTGAGATTAACTTATATCTTAAAAGTACTGATGATGAAGATGATATGGAGGATGTCTAATTACTGACACAACTTACAAGCGAATTTTTTTTATTGTTTTTATCAGAAGCTTTAGGATTTAAGGATGTTATCATTAGTCCTTCATGATATCATCCTGTCATTATTAATTATTTTGACTAACTATTAATTTGGTCAAGCAATGGATAGAAACATGAACTATGCTTATTTTTTATTAAGTATAGATTTATCGTTTTGCTATTCTTACATAATTTTGTTGCCATAGTAGTTCATATTTGTAAGTAAAAAGATATTTAGAAGGTTACATGGTTTAAAATTACGCTAACATTTTTTATATATCAATTAATGTATTTACTGTTAAAAACAAGAGTAATCTGCGATACGAAGCGGTCCTTTAGAGGATTTATTATGCTTAATATTTATAATAAAAGTAATCATTTTAAGTACCTATGTAATTAATATAAATTAATACAGGCAGGAATGGTGCCAGAATTAGTTTAGAAAATTGTGCTTTGCTGAAATCACAAATGTTTGACACTGGGAGTAAACTTATTGTATCGTATTTTGCTAAAATATTTAATCTATTTGTCTATTATCATATTTTGTGAAACAATATTTATAGATTAGATAAGAAAACTTTAAATGTAAATTTAATATAAGACAGTAGGTAATCATGTCAACAAATTAAATTACTGATTTTATTGTACGTCCAGTACCTATTATTAGTGAGCTATCTTTTATTTTCTCGCTCGGTACTATCTGCGAGAATTAAGCTCGTGCAGTACCTACGTAACTACTCACTCTGAATTGATCTCAAATACAGCATAAAAATTATATAAGGTATGATGTTTACTATACATTCAATATCTGTACTTTTATGCTAATATTTTTCAAATTTTTATAAAAATGTATACTTAGAGTATTTTTCTTCAAAGAATTTTGTCAAAATTACTAAGTATCTATAATTTTACTTTGTTTCTTTTATTTTGTAAAAATTTGTGCTAAGTTATAATCTAATCTATATTCTGGCCAAGATCAAGGTACAAAATTTACTACCAAACACGGAAAGCAGGGTTGAAAAGTTTTTTTTTTTAATCATAACTTTTGAGTTCTCATATCTTTCATTTGGACTAACTCGCTTAAATCGATGTATAACAAACGCAACATTAGGTATATATCGAATTCGTTTTATTACTTCAAAAATCTTTTGTTGAGTAGATGCAGAGTTTAATTTATTCGACCAGCTTACTGACAAGCGATAAGCAACATGCAGCGTGAAGTGGAACGTAACACCTGTAGCGTTATAAAATAAAAATAAAACCTTAACGTATAATATTGAGTTAATAAATAAATACAGAAAAAAAGTAGAAAAAGGTAAAACATATTTTTATCAAACACGAAGAACCGCTTTAGTCAATATCGTATTAATTATTATAAGTATTAAGGTTACACTAGTCGAAAATTCTTCCATACAAACGTAATCTAGGGATTATTCCACTGTTTGACGATGTATGTTCAAAATAAAAAGTGATATAAATTTGTCTCATCATTATCTAGCCCTGTATGGAAACCAAAATGTAAAAAAATAAAATATTTGAAAGTTATGAGCGTCGAAAGTTCCACATTTCGATACAAATTTTAACGCATTTTCGGGCGCAAATAAATACCATAAGAAGACGGAAAATTGCAAAACGGCCTCCATACAGGGATAGATTAGTAGTTCAACAATGCAAATAATTTCATTTTGAACAGATATATTAAATCGTTTTTTCATGATATCTAGACTGCCAATGGTCTGTTTATAAAATTTCGTGCGCTCGGTTTCGACCTAAATCATTATCCATTTCGCTACAAATTTGCAAAAGTGTGTATTCGTACGCGAACTAGCTTCCTACTGCTTATCACGGCATCTATCTCTTCCACACGTGTTGTCGGTTGATATAAAATGCATTTTAACCCCGCGCACAAAATAGTTCGTGCCGTTGACTAGTGTAACCTTAAGTATGAAACTTAAAAGTGGAATTTAGTCAAGGTTTAAAGTTAAAAGCTGAATTCACGTGTCTAATACTCAATGCAGTTGCAACCGGTTTAATGATGGCTTAAAGATACACGTAAAGTAAACCAAAACGTGATTTAAGTAAGGTAATAGAAGTTTTTAGCTACGGAAACTTAAAAGGTAAGCTAAAATATAAACAAAAATTAAAAAAAAATATGATAACAGCTATTCGTCGGGTATCCTCGCTGGATGAACATATCCGTCTTTCGTAGAAACTCTCAAAAAACTGAGGCCGATTACTCATTGACGATTTGTAAATTTTATTCTATAGATTTCTCATACACATATATTATAACAATTAAAAATGAAAATTATGTCAATCTGATGGGATTTATAGGTAAAATCATAATAATTTTGTAAGAAAATAACAATTTCATGGTGATAACTCAAAACAATCTGCTGTTTTCGTTTGTTAGTAAACATTGTGTCTTGAGAATGGCTAATTATTATATAATTATATTTTAACAATGATAAGTACCTACCTATAAATGATTTACAACATTTTTTTTCCAAAATTGTTTTTTGCTATCATTAAACAATCAAACGTAATTTTTAAACTTTTATCTAAGTGACTGAGGGACATAAGTTGAAATTTGTTATTGTATAGTAGTAAGTAGGGATAGTATATTTGTGTAATATTAAATTGCAGCTCTTTTCTACTATTATGGTTTCGGTCTTTCATGGGCCAGGCTAACATGACTTCTAGAATTAGCCATGACTGAACTATACCTACTTAAGATCAGCAACATACACAAGGTGGGCCAAAAATCGTGGATTAAACCTAACAGGTCGATATTTGGAGCTATTTACAGTAGGTCATAAAGAACAAAAAAAAAGGTTACACGTTTTATGCCCTCCCTGTATATTTGTATTAATCGACAGCACATGCCGTGTCTTGCTTTTATTAATGATTATTTTTCATAGGGACGTAAACGTGTCGGTTTAAAAACGACAAAGTTTTTGTCACAGCACGTTTCGGATTGTAAATCAGGTTAAAGACCAAATTACTGCGAATTATGAATATGCTTATATAGAACGTGCTGTATATAAAAGTTTATTTTAACTGCTGT
Organism: Orthosia incerta; assembly: GCA_948252205.1. NCBI lineage: Eukaryota > Metazoa > Arthropoda > Insecta > Lepidoptera > Noctuidae > Orthosia > Orthosia incerta. Next base: position 43,815,391 of record OX411741.1, read on the forward strand.
GATTTTCTGACTGAAACAACAACCTATCAAATCAGTTGTTCCGTTATCAAATAATGTTAGCTTGTCAAACAGTAGTAACTATATATCTATTAAAATATAAGAAATGGGATTCATGCTCACGCTTATTTTATGCTTAGGTAATAGGGAACTATCCGCAACGCTGCGCTCAGATGGCGCCACAGGTTTCAGCGTAAACAAACTAGAGAAGGGCGTTTTCAGTTTTTTGCGCAAACGGTTATGTATGTGTTTTCATATCGATATCGAAAACGTTTTTCAGATATCGATATCAGTAGAACAGTTTGCAAAAGTTAAAATGTTATTTAGATGAGCAAACTAACAACGAACGCGAAATAATACTTAGAAAGATAGGTAGCGCATATGGTTCCTAACGTTTGTGAAGTTTGCGTTTTGTTCGTAGTTCGTACGTTTTCGCATTGTTACGGTTTTAAGTTTTGAATTATTCGTTCTCGCACGCTAGTAAGGTTTTTATTAGATACAGCTTTTGTAATATCGGTTATTTTAATATCGATATCATATCTAAGACATATCCGATATAAGTAAGTCGTTTTGATTTATCGGACCCATCCCTAAAAAAAACAAACTGTCAAAGTCGAGTGACAAAATTTTGCAGTCTAAGCATAGCGCTCTTTAATAGCCTTGTAGAGTCGACTGATGTAGCCCAGCAACGATACCCAACAGCGAAGCTTGTTTTTCTGGGGGACTTCAACGCCCATCATAAGGAGTGGCTGTTCCCGTACCAGAAAACCGACCATGCCGGGTTGGAGGCGCGCAAGTTTGCTTTAACGCTAGATCTTACCCAGCTGGTGAATGTGGCAACGCGGGTACCGGATGTAGACGGCCATACACCCAATTGTTTGGACCTTCTGCTGACAACTGATCCGGACAGTCATTCGGTGTCGGTCTCAGCCCCGCTGGGAACGTCTGACCACTGTCTAGTGAAATCCGTTTCGACTTGCTCTCCTCCAGATGAGAGCCCTAGAGGCACGAGGCGAGTATGGCGATACGAGTCAGCAGACTGGGACGAGATGCGGCACTTTTTTGCGTCTTATCCTTGGCGGCATGTGTGTTTCTCCTCGGGTGACCCCTCGAGCTGTGCGGACGCGGTTGCGGATGTGATTCGGCAGGGAATGGAATATTTCATTCCATTCTCCGACATTCCGCTCGGTCCCAAATCCCGACCTTGGTATAATGCTGAATGCGCCCTCGCTGAGGCCCGAAAAGAGTTTGCCTACCAAGCCTGGGTCGGGGCCCGCGACCGCAAAGTTAGAGCGCGTAGGGTTCGCGCGAAAAAAAGAGCCTTTAATTCTGCCGCCAAGTTCTGCAAGCGGGTTTTGCGTCGGGCACGTTTTGACCATATTGGACGTATTGGGGCCAAGCTAGCATCGCACCCTCCGGGTAGTAAACAGTTTTGGTCCCTGTCTAAAGCGGTCGAAACGAATTTCTGTCGGCCCACTTTACCTCCGATGCTGAAACCTGATGGGTCGCTGGCTCACTCTGCGAGAAACAAAGCAAATTTATTTGCATCCCTTTTTGCTGGCAATTCACGTCTGGACGCTGGCTCCAAGCAACCACCTACTGTACCTCACTGTGACTCTTCCATGCCGGAGATCGCTGTGCACGCTAAAGAGGTCCGGAGAGTATTGTGCAGTCTAGACGTGAACAAAGCCAGCGGGCCTGACGGCATCCCAGCGAGAGTGCTGAGGCAGTGTGCGCCAGAACTGTCTCCTGTGTTGACCCGTTTGTTCCGCCTCTCTCTTGTAAAAAGAACGGTACCGAAATCCTGGAAGCTTGCAAATGTGCAACCAGTGCCCAAAAAAGGCAACCGTGCAGACCCTGCCAATTACCGTCCGATCGCCATTACCTCCATTTTGTCCAAAGTTATGGAAAGGGTACTGAACAGTAAGTTGCTGACCTACCTTGAAGACAACAATCTCCTCAGTGACCGTCAATATGGCTTTCGCCGGGGACGGTCAACTGGCGATCTTCTTGTGTATGTCACGCACTGCTGGGGCGAAGCCATCGAGAGACACGGCGAAGCACTTGCTGTTTCGCTTGATATCTCGAAGGCCTTTGATAGGGTCTGGCACGCGAGTCTACTCAGTAAGCTTCCTGCTTATGGCATTCCCGCTGGTTTTTGTAGCTGGATATCAGACTTCCTCAATGAACGGTCGATCCGAGTGGTCATTGACGGCTGCTCCTCTGACTTCATGGCTATTGATGCCGGAGTACCTCAGGGGTCTGTTCTCTCTGCAACTCTTTTCCTGCTACACATCAATGACCTACTTCAGCCTGGTATTATTGGGTACGCAGATGACAGTACTGTTGCAGAGAGATACTTGTCCAGCGCAAGAACCAGCGTGGATGAAGTTCGTTCCTTGAGAGAGGCTATGGTGGAAAGGACAGATTTGACCTTAAGCCTTGTCTCCCAGTGGGGTGATGACAATCTGGTCTCCTTTAACGCCACCAAAACACAGGCGTGTCTTTTTACCGCAAAAAGGAGTATCTTCGATCAAACTCCTACTTTTCGGGGTGCGTCTGTTCCTGTGACTGATCGGCTCGAGCTCTTGGGCATGGAGTTGACATCCAGCCTCAACTTCGGCGCCTCCATTGAGTACAAAGCTCAAATTGCGGCCAAAAAGCTGGGCATCCTAAATAGAGTGAAGCGATACTTTACGCCTGGACAGCTTTTAACCCTTTACAAAGCGCAAGTCCGATCCTGCATGGAGTATTGCAGCCACCTTTGGGATGGCTCAGCTAAGTATCAGCTTGCCGCGCTTGACTCGGTGGAACGCAGAGCCAAGAGGCTCATTGGCGACGTTGAGCTGGCGGATGCCAAGCTACACAGCTTGGCTCATCGCCGCAAGGTTGCCTGCTTGTCGGTCTTTTACAGACTGTACTTCGGTGAGTGTGCTCAAGAACTCCACGACCTCATCCCACCAGCCCCCTTCTACCATCGGACATCTAGACGCACTGCAAGTTACCATCCTTACCTTGTTGCCATTCCACCAATACGCACCAAGCGCTTCCAATCATCCTTCATAATGCGCACAGCGAATGAGTGGAACTCACTACCTGCGTCTGTGTTTCCGAACGCATTCAACCCGAATCTCTTCAAAGTTAGAGTGAACAGGCTTCTTCTGGGTAAGCTCGCTCCATCGTCGACTCTGTCTCTGTCACCTTTGACCTAGACTGGAGTCAAGAGCAAACCCATCACAAATAAAAAAAAAAAAAAAAAAAAAAAAAATACAAAATATAAAACTAATAGTGAAAGTAAAATGAAGCTAACTACTTCCCCAATATTATTATTTGGTTTTTGAACACAAGTTATCTTAAAAACAGTAAAAAATAGTTCGGTAACCACATACAGTAGTAGACGCCATGTTGTTATGTTTTTGTTTACTCTGAGCCGCCAAGCGCCATCTGGTGGGAGCAATTGGCAGTAATGTTCCCTATTGAGTGAAGCGAATATAATTCACTGTCATTTTGTTATGTTAGCCGGAAACGGGTATCAATAGTAGAAACATTGTGCGATCTTATGTTGTCAATAAAAAATAAGTATTTGCAATTTTGCAGTTAAATGTGACCATCTTGCTTAATGATAATATGGAAATAGACCGATGTCGTTCTTTCAATTCGAGTTAGAATAAGACTAATTAAAAGACGAGAAGCTCGTGGCTAAATAATAACAGCCGCACTGGTCGATAATCAAGGTTAAGCAACGCTTGACGAGGTCGGTCCGTGGATGGGAGACTATTTTCAACATATAGTGTTTCCTCCGTGCCTCGGAAAGCACGTTAAGCCGTTGGTCCCGACTGTCATTTGAAGATCTTTGCCTGTCATTAAGGGTAGTCAGAAGCTTGAGATCGAACACCAGTCTTACCAAGGGGTATCGTGTTACCCAGTTACTGGGTTGTGGAGGTCAGATAGGCAGTCGCTCCATGGAAAACACTGGTACTCAGCTGAATCCGGTAAGACTGGAAGCCAACTCCAATATAGTTGGGAAAAGGTTAGGAAAATTGATTGACGTTAATTAAAAGATGTTAGAAATAACTATCTTGATCATCAATGTATCGCGTGACTGCTTCCCAGAGTCCATTATTTACTACTGTTATTGGTGTACCTACTATATACTAGGTGTATTATCTATTCTATACATACCTTAGGAAAATGCAATCACTATCAAGTCTATTCGAATCAATTAAGATGCGTACTTACAAACTGTGAACTCGCAACAACGTGTATTGTATATCAATATTTCATTAAATGCACTTACTTTCACTCATTATGATTGTTTTATATAAATTGCCTATAATCGAGAAGACAAAACCAATAAATAAAATTTGGATATATTCTAGAGTTGAAGTTCTTTATTTTCATGTACTTATACACTTAGTCTGAAGTATCACATGAATTCGTAATTAAACAAAAGTAGAAGTCTTAAATGTACGGGAAGATAAATATTTAAGCTACCTAATTTTAATAGTGTTATATAAACTTGTACACAGAAACAGACCATATTTTAAGATTATTTAATAAATGCCACATTATAATAGTATCTACACAGCAGATTAATTTACATAATTTTGTCGAAATAATCAAAATAAAACAAAGTAGTGTACAACTATAGTTTTTACAAAAAAAAAACAGTAAGGTGCTATTCAGACAAATGTTACTGAAGTCGCCGATGTTACACATTTTGCCTAAATTGATATGCAATTATCTATTGTTTATAGTCGGTACAATATTCCTAAACAGCTAGTAACCAATTTATTCTGTACCTACATTTCACGATAAGTGTACCCGACTGTACTTCCATAATATCTATTAAAAAAGTTAAATTCCAATTAATTAATGAGATCTTATTATTTTATGCCAAGAGGACAGTGCAGTAAAACTTGGGTTATAATCGAAAACAATTAACAATTACTTCGTAACACTGTCTATGCTTGAGTGGGACAATTTAACTGCACTGCAACGCTACACTCTAACAGCTATTGTTTAAGAAAATATAATAAAAAGCTTACTCCTGAACAACAATCATAATCTACATAATACTTAAACTTAACATAAGTCCATCGAATTTTACAGCCACAAGTAACCTGAATGTGAATCTAAATAAGCGTCAATTAACTTTATTTACTTTGATTTGATTGCCAAGTTAATTAAGAGCAATATAAATACTGACCGAATAAGGGTCTTTTATTATCAATAACACATAGGTACGCCCCGTTTCTGGCATGAAAATTAAAGATGATTCAAACGCGATGGCTATTGATAAATTCATTCAACTAATCGCTAAATTCACGCGCGCATACCAAAATAACATTAATTTACGTTCCAGAAACTGGGTGATAATTTTAAAAAACAAAGTCTTAAAAATAAGTAATAATGGAATAGAAATACGGACTAAAACGCCCGGGCATCGAAATGCCTTTTACTTTTTCCTTATTAATTAAACAATACCTACATATAAAACGCTTTATAAGCATACCCCGTGCAAAGCAACAGAGCTAGTCACTTTAGTGAGACGACAATAAGAGATTATTGGCAAAAAATAAATAGCACGCGCGTACTTAAAAATTAATTTGTTAACATAACGCTTACTTGTGGCTTCTTTATGTTGAAAATGAATACAGGACATCATTGACATAAATACTAAATCAACATAATCATATTTAGTTCCCGACACATGAAAAACATTTTCAAAAATCTAACATTTAATTACACGTCCAATTATTTATTACATTTAAATCAATACATTATTAATTACATTCAAAATAATAGGCAGACCAATACGGTCTTAACTAAAGATATCATTCAACATTATCATGATTATTTACAATCAACTTTTACACATTGCAATTACAAAAATAATATAGATACTCATGACGATATTTTCATATAACAAACAAAAAATCGACGACAACAATTTTGATCATAATATACACCTAATAGTGTCAATTCACGAGAAAAGGTACCTTACGGTAAAATGGAGTTTAATGTCTGTTCTCCTTAAGGTTACGCTAGTCGAAGGCACGAACAATTTTGTGTGCGGGGTTAAAATGCCTGCTATCTCATTCGACAACTCGTTCGAAAGAGATAGATGCTGTGATGAGCAGTAAGAAGGTATATCGCGTATGAATTAGCACTTTTGCAAGTTTTTAGCAAAATGCTTGATGATTTAGGACGAAAACGAGCGCGCGATTTTTTTTAAACAGACCTATGGGAGTGAGTGAGATATTATGAGAAAACTACTAAATGTATATTTTCAAAATAAAATTATTTGCATTTTTCCTTCTTCTTCTGGTATTTATTGCCGCCCAAAGATGCGTTAAAATTAGTGTTGAAATATGATACTTTCGACGCTCATAACTTTCAAATATTTTTCCTTTTTTGTTTCCATTCAGGGCTAGATAATGATGAGACAAATTGATATCATTTTTTATTTTGAACGTACATCGTCAAACAGTGGAGTAATCCCTAGACTACGTTTATATGGAAGAATTATCGACTAGTGTAACCTTAAGAATTAGTTTCTTTCTGTTTTCATATAGATAGATAATTGTTTCCGATAACACTATGCAGCAAAATTTAACTTTTTTTAAGATATATTTTTGTTATCACATAACAATACCATACTACAAACTCAATTAGCTGTATCAATAAATAACACAGAAAACACGAGGCGCCTTGTCAAGAAGTGAGTTAAAAAATGAACTTAAAATAAAAACAAGCTAAATGATTTTAAGTGTTGAATGGGCAAAAGGGTAAAACCAATCTTTTCAGCGAAGTCGGGGGACCTGTAAAGAACTGTACCAAGGAACCGTCCCCCGACTGCAATGAAAATATTGGTTTCACCCTAATACACCGCTGAAATCTGCAGGTATCTGTTTCTTTGATAAAAACTTAATTTTCATGAATACTAGATAAGTGCGAGTCGGATTCGCGCACCGTAAGTTACCTTTGTATGTGGCATAACACACAAAATTTTGAAGAGCGTCACACTAAACAAACACAGAATACCAACATAAAGATTAAAGCATCACTTCTCTTACACACACTACATTACTTAAGAGTCAAATGGTTGTCCTACGTCGTAAATAGACTCCTGGTTTAGTTTACTTCATACCCATATACTCCTGAAGAACTAAGATACTTACACTATTAATTATTATTAGACACAGGTAAGTATAGTGCACTACAATGTATGACACTTATGTCAGTGTAGTTTACATAATGTTTAATATAACCTACGACAGTCAATCATATTAACTTTGCAGAGATTTTTGAATATTGTGACTGAAAAACTGCTTACTTTTTTATTATTAAAACGGAATTTTAAAGACTAGGTTTATCTAAATCCTGTAACAGAAGTGAACGGTGATAGTAATGTTAGATAAATCTTATTATGTTATATAGATCTTTTTTACCAAAACGTTGTATTTTTATATAACATAAATTTGTAATTACGTAATAATGAAAAGGTACTTACTTTATTTTTAAAAATATTTACAACTTTTTATCGTTTAAAATATAACTACATAATGATGATTCAATAATTATGTAACGTATCTAAATGACTCATTTACAAAATGAATTTATCCCCAATAAATAGTTAAAGAATACCAGAAGCTCAATTTCTTTCGTAATGCTAATTAAACGTTTTATATTTGGCTTACGCAGTAATGAAGAAGACTACTTATTACAGCCTCGTTCAAGTTCTATGCACCTTAAACAAAGGTTGAATTAGTCTTAAATACTACAATATCTTGTTTGGCTATATAATGTTTAATATACCAGAATAGACGCTAATAAAATACTTCCTACACTTTTGAAACTGAGATTATTACAAATGTAGACAGACTGAACAAATTAAATTGTAATTATATACATTATAGCCGTTCATATTTTTCTTGAGAACAAGACTTTACAAAAGGTGGGGAGGTTGTATCTACCTCAAGAAGATCCTGCGAGCCTATAATATATTACAATGTTACTCAATTTGACACAAGACTTATTGAATGGCAAATTAGATTAGTATTCAAAGCTTCTATTTAAATCGCAATCTGTTTAATTCCTTAGCGACGTGCTAACCCCATTTAAGTAGAAAAATATAAGTATAGGCACAGATAATATAATATACAGATGCCTCATCCCATGTAAAGAAACCTTGCCGACGTAACTAGCGTTTTTCGTCTGATTTGGATGTTAATAAGTTAAAGGATTTACTCGGTTCGTGAATATTTTTTTCTTTAAATACAGTGACGATTTTTGTTATAGTATATTTTTGCACTTTTATAGTTTCATTTCACCAAAATGTGTTACAATACAAATTTAAACAATCGAGTGGAATGCCTCAGAAATTTAAAACTGCGCTATCTAGTGGCATCAATTTTAAATGATCCGTTCAAATACATCTTTTCAATGTGAATTAAGAGCCCAATATTCCAAAATTTGTGCTTAGCAAATTTGATTAATGTCAATTTTACACACAATTCAATAACAAACTGGTGCATAACGCGCCATCTAGTGAGATTTATGTGAACCGAATTTTCTTTCTTAGCGCTGGGACCCCATGGTAGTAACTGAATGATAATATTAACCGGTTCTATGTTGGTAAGTCTTTACTATTTTTTCTTAAGAAGGTAAACGGCCACTAAAGTGTAAAAAATCGCAATATTGCGCAATAGCAATACAATAGTATGTACACAGTACATAGGGGTGCACACATAGAAATGTGGAAAATATTGATAACTTTAACAACTTGTCTCAGTGATGAAAACAATTGACTTCTTGTCAAACAAAAAAAAAATTTTACACCCTTTCGGGTACCTACCGGAAGAATTTCATTTGAAAAAAGAGGCGTTAATAAAACAATTTTCCTAATTTAAACAAGTTGGTCGCAAGCAACAAACAAAATCTTACAAGAAATAATATTGAATGGCCGAAATTATCTCCACAGAGATTAAAAAAACATATCAAGTTATTTTATACACACAAAAAAACACTTTGTAGCTATGGCAAGGAATGTATTTAGAAAATATCACGGTTCGAAATAATATAAGTAAAATAATTGATAAAAAAGTGTTCCGCTTTCGCAATCAATCACATGAGTGAATCAAATTTCATTGCGTAAGAATATTTCAAACAATTTTATTTCATTAAAATTAGATTGCTTGTTTTAACAATTCGGAATAATACAAAAGTTGTGACCAAACAAATAAATAAATAGTTCTGTGAAGATCACGAGAGAGAGAGAGAGACACCAAAGTGTTTGAGAGTCAAATTTTATGTAATGAGTGGAGCCCGTCCACCCACCCTTCTCCCCCCTGGCAAGGCGCTAGCAATGAAAATGGCGCCGCTAAAGCTAGGTGTACTTATTTTTTTTTTATTATGTAACTAATGATGCAATTTTCTGTTCTATGTAACTTAATAAAAGGTAAAATTGCGTTTTTATTTGAGATAATTATTAATTTGTTAACACAACCACGAGGAGCCTCGGAAGCCTAGTGATGAACATTAAACACTCATATAAAAATTTAAAGAGAATGTGACCTTCGACCAAATTCTGACATGAAATAATGAACCATTATCTTACAACCACTTACGTTTCTTGACAATCAGAGATGATTAATAATAGAGTTTCAGTATTTACACATTACAATTATCTACCTCATTAACTAAAATAAGTGCCTAATAACACGGTCTTACAATTAAAAATGAATATTATTAGGACCAATATTTCTTTATATGGTCACATACATTCTATGTATGCCATTCTGAAGTTTGAAGATATACAGGATAAGATTTTTAAGTGGGCGTAGATTGCCAAATCCGAAACTATGAGGAATAGCGAAAAACTAAAACTGCATCATTGGATTTTTGAAAAATCAATATTCGTAGCCAGGAACGAAACCGTTGGTTTTGAAAAATTAAAACAGTGTATTATTACACCATCCGACAGTGTCACTAATAAGGATAAAAAGCTGGGCAGAAATGAAATACAAACTTGAGAATAGACCTCATTTTAAACAAAATATTTTTTTTAATATAAACTGTACGAAAACTCGTATCATGCAATTGATGACATGAAAAAGTTTTTGAAGAATATTCTAAACGGAATTAATATTCTTGTAATGCTGAGGCCGAGTTTCTTACCACTAAATTATCGCAGAATTAATTTTACAATTTGTCAAGCACGCGTTATCTGCTGTGATTGGTTAAATGAATTTTCAACAGCTAATCACATCAGATAACCGGCGATTATTACGTTAACAGCCCGAAAATCGAGTCTTGAGAAACCGGGGGTGAATGTAGTACGATGCTCGAGTTGTCGAATTCGGCTATTTGTTGAAAATAATGGCCACCATGTCGTCTCTTAAGGTAATTAACGTAGGAGAATTAAGTTTTTTGTTTAAAATTACCGTTTTCCTTAAATAAGCCGTATGTCATTACTGCCCAGAATTTGATCCTATTTAGCGAAACTATCGTATGGTGTAAAAATACAGCATGTGTATAACAAAATTAACGGGTTCGATTCTGGATTATTACAAAATTAAAAATCTGGTCAGGATTTTTAATTTTGTAATAATCCAACGATGCTCTTGTCCAATGCCACCCAATCTCCTTTGAGTGTTTTTCACTATTTCTCATAGTTTCGGCTTCGGCCATCCACGCCCAATTGGAAAAACTCATTCTGTATAATAGCTTAGGAAATCATAAGACAATGGTAAGGTAAAGTTTGAATCCGCTTTAAGAGTATCAACACGTATTTATTCTATAATTTATAAACATGCATCATGGACGATCATCTTGAGTCGTCGCTCCGCTCAATTGTAAATGAAATAATTATGCCATTCCACCAGCCAAGTAATATTGTTGCCCCACTTTTATTCCCCGCGCAGTCTTCTAGAATCACAGATTTCTTTATCTCCCGCGTGTCTTTTTAACAGGCAAATATTATATAAAGTACTAGAACAACAATAGTAATTTTCTAGCTAGGTTACCTATTCATAATTCTAGAACATGACGGATACAATTAGCGCTTACAGTTTTTTTACGAACGACCACTATTACATTTACAAGTAACGAAGATTATGTAATACATTAAATGGCTGTCCGAGTAAAATAATTATTTAAAGTTCTGGCCGCTTGCCAAAGTTGAAAAAGGAATTGCATTAAAAACAAGAAGAGGCTACATTACACGGAGATAAGAAAACAGAAAAACGTCACTTTGAAAATTTTATCTAAGTAGGCCAATCATTTAAATGGGCTGCATTTCTACGGACAAAAAGCTTAAATAACATTTGATGCTATTCTTCGACTAGTTCAAAACATTCACAAGTTACTTATTATAATTTTGAAGTACAATGGCCATCATTTATGTCACAAATATGTTTATTATGAACGCGCAAATATTGCATTTTAAAGTTTGCAATATTATAAGTTTTGGAAACTGGAATCTAGTCTTTATTGTTTATCGATAATTATCTATCAATGTGACCAAACCGAAGCTCACCCGAGTCACCTAGGTGTGCACAAAAAGTCCATTTTAGTTATTATGCAAAAACATTTGGTCACCCTTTAGTCTTGGAAACCCATCTTCGGTTTTCGCTCTTGTTACAGTAGATTGTCAGATCTAATGTATCTGCTACACTAAAAAAAAATCCTAATCACGTTAAGTCGATTTACGCCGTTAATTCGTAAGTTTGGATAATGAAATTAATATGACGTATTCCTTACAAAAAATGTTTTTTAGAGACTTGGTTTTTAAAATAAAATAAAACAAAAAAATATATTCGCCATGGTATTGGCTTTGTTTAAAATATATTTATTAGTGCTTAAACATGATTTCGCTAGAATAAAGTATAATCGGGCAGTCCAATATTCGCCCACTTTATCGAGCAACGTTTGAGCAGCGATGGGGCTCATTTTTGGTTGTATAGTTTAAGCACTAATGGCATAAGAATATCTTTTAAACAAAGCCAATACAGTGGCAATTAAATAAATTTTACGTGTTTTATTACAATTTAATAAACAAACCTCTAAAATAACCACCCTATCTACTACAGTCAAGTATGAATCAAATATCTAGTTAAATTTTGGTTAGAAATAATAGATCGAAGAGTCATATGATGAATGACTGAATTGAATTTTTTATTAACGGTATTTATGTTTATAATTTTTTTGGTAATGAAATCTGACGCACTAATTTCAATTTAAAATACCAACGTGTATTGTTATACTTATTACATAAGTAATAAAGTACAACATTCGCTTTCAGACGTAAACCTTTTCCAAGTTTCATGTGAACATATTCTATATGTTCGCTATTTACATACTCAATTTTCAGTTCATTTATAATTCATACCATAATTATTAAAAGAAAAACCAACGCCTAAATATATAGACTTATTTAGGGCGATATCGCACTACAGAGACAGACCTAAAGAGTTGCCTATACGGACACCATTGCGACGTGTCCTTTTGGCTGCGTATGCGCAACAGCGGGTGCAGGGACTTTACAATGTGAAACTTACTCCGCCGTTCCACAAACATAGCCTTAGAGAGCTTTAAAGTTTATCGAATGAACTACTTAGATAGTGAAGTGTTAAAACAACAGCTAGACGTGCCCAGTTGTATTTGTAAAGGAATGCTTTTGGCATTAATTCTCAGGGCAGTCTCACCAATAAGTAAGTAAGCAGATTTTAACAGATTACCAAACGCTTTTGACAAGAAATTTAAAAGAAATTAATAAGACTTAAAATTACTTCTAGTTTCTTGTAACATCTGAAATACGATTGAAATTTCTCGTGACTAATTGGTAAACTAAAGTCTCTCTAAGCTCATCTAAACCATTGTGACAACATAAACTAACATAACAGTTTACTAAGTTAACGTAGCGGTAAACTGGGTTTTTGTATTGAGTTCGATTGAGTAGATTTAAACGGGATTTCTCAAGTACGTTCTAATTTTTGTCCTATAATTCGAGTCAGACGCATGATATTAGAGACAACCACTGTTCTTTAGTTGATCGATTTTGTATTAAATCAATCATCAGGCGTATCTGCTGTAAGCTATTTATAATATTGATAAATTCATTTAGTCCACATTGCACATTTGTAAATATTGAATTAATTACAGTTTTTTGTAACCAAAGAAACATTAATGCATTCCAACAATTTCAATTAAAATTGTCCATTTCGTATATTTAAATTGTCGTTAACACGTTTAAAATTGATTTTACAAAAAATTTAAATCATTAATTAATAATTATCATTGTTAAATAATTTAAGACTGAATATGTGTTGTACAAAAGTAACAATCTAGTAAAATGGACACAGTTAAATCAAAATCTCGAAATGAGGCAACACCTAAGTGGTTCTTATTTTCTTCCGATTTGCGCGTGTATACCAGTATGAAAAATCAAGTATGGCCTTTAATCTCAGATTTTTAATACTGAACAACATGATAAAGATATTCTGTTCAAACCTCTATATCAAAGCTAATGAAAAAAAACGACATATGTAAAATGGCATCCTACTGACTGGAATTATGGCAGGGAAATCTACGAAAAATTTAAAAGTCATGAGCATTTTATGTTGAAATACCGATTTTAACGGCAATTTTTTTTTACCTTAGTAGTAAGATTTTAGCCCCCAATTTATACAAAACGGTAGAACTCATTGGGAATTTTGAGAAAATCCATACCCATCAATCAAGCTCCTTACAAGCCCAGATTTAAGTTACCTAAAACGGAGAATGTATCGTTTATTTTAACTTGACTACATTGCGGTCGGTATGATAGTTGGTACTTCTGGACAAAACAGTTTTATAATCAAAACGGCACATTTAATCTGGCTGCCAGTCCAGCCTTAGGTTATTGGAGTCCCCAATAATATTATTCGAAAGATCATAGTAGTTTTTCGGGTGATACAGCGTTATCTAACTCGACTGGTAGCCAAGACTATTTTGTTACAAGCTAGAAGCGTGAGACCGTCGACTATTCAACCCGTAGACACCAAAAGTCATATAGTTCTCCTCAGTTTTGTTTTCTGTCAACTAGCCGACGTACATAACACAGTAGCACAACGGATATTAATTCCGTCTCTGTTTAAAGTGATGACGTAACATCATATTGTAGTCAGATGAGTTGACAGAAATCCATCGGCCTTTAAATACACGGCGTCTAGAGGCAAAATGGTGAGACTCCATCCAGTTGATCCAGTGACGAATATTTCGCAGTCAGCAAACACTCAGTGAAGCGTCTTCGAACGTTTCGATCTCTTCAAAGGTTTAGATGTTCTCACCCAAGGTAACACGAAGTCACTGGAATAAAAATAATATTATTAGCAGTAAAACACATACCGTCTTATTAACAAACGTGGACTAAGGTAAGATGTAACTTTATTCCAAGCATTAGGTTGGTACTAACAAATTTCCGTATTAATAAACACGGAATAAGGAGAGATTACACTAATCTGACACTAGTCTTGGACTAAAAGTTATTCCATGGTGCTAGCTAGTTTAAGGTCGGAGTAAGGTTAGATTAGGAGTGCATCCATGGCGACTACATTTATTATTTTTGATTGACATTTTGTCCGGTGTGATTTGATGATGAAAATTTTTAGTTTAATATAATTATATTGTACTAGACAGGAAACACTATTTCAGGAATTGGCATGAAGATGTGTTTAACACTTAGGTATTTTACTAACATTAGTATGAGAGATACACTCGTCATCAGATGTATCAAACCACTACGACTATTAAATACTAGCTGTTGCCCGTGACTTCGTCTGCGTAGCATTAGTACTCCTAATAGCCTATTTTTAATGTCGCACTAATTATATTGTGAGGGCCGCCTTACTTGAGAAATAATTAATTCACCATACAAATTTCTACCTGCCTTGCCACCATTACATTGGATAAAAACTATCGTATGTCCATCCCAGGGTCCCAAACTAACTCCATGGAGGTAATTATGTAATACATAATATCTCAATGACTAACTCCATCCAAAATCAGTTCAGCGGTTTAAGCGTGAAATGGTTAATAGACAGACGGACAAAGTTCCTTTCGCATTTATAATATTTTATTATATGCGATTTAAGCATGACAGATGTCACTTTGTCAGCTATTTTTCTTTCTTTTTCTACTTTATGTCATCAAATTTCTTGGTTTCATTCACTGGTTCACTATTTTTACTTTTAAATTGAACTGGGTTGCTATAGCTTACGCGTAAATCTAAGAATAACAAATGAATAGTTAGTCCGAGGTTATTCCATGTTTATTAATAACATTGCTAAGCCTATGTTAATCCTTACTTACTCCGGGATTAGCTATTCCAAGAGTAACTTCGGAGTAAGCTGGTAATACGTCATTTTTATAAATAAGACTGTTAATGTACCTATAAATAAAAATCAATTACCGGGTGTATGTAAGCGCGTAACTTCGGAACAGCTACACCTATTTGGTTAATTTGATTTTTGTTAGGGTTCCGTACCCAAACGGTAAAAACGGGACCCTATTACTAAGACTCCGCGATCCGTCTGTCTGTCTGTCCGTCTGTCACCAGGCTGTATCTCATGAACCGTGATAGCTAGAGAGTTGAAATTTTCACAGATGATGTATTTTGGTTGCCGCTATAACAACAAATACTAAAAACAGAATAAAATAAATATTTAAGTGGGGCTCCCATACAACAAACGTGATTTTTTTGCCGTTTTTTGCGATAATGTTACGGAACCCTTCGTGCGCGAGTCCGACTCGCACTTGTTTTTATAATTGTCAGGACAAAGGTAAAGAAAGAAAGAAAGAAAGAGGCACTGAATCTGTTTTCTTATACTTACGCAGGCGGTATATCTGGTAGGTCCTCCCCGAAGGCCATGACGGGGATAGTGTCGGTAATTTCGATTATGCGCACATCCCTCTGGGGCTGCGGCCAGATCGTGTACACTGAGGGTTGGTAATGAGAGTTGTTGTACCAGGGGTCCCGCTGCCTCTGTCGAAGACGCTCCACATGCCTTTGCTCGCGTATCCGTCGCATATGCCATCTAAAAAAAATACATTTCAATATCAGCTGTTGTTGGACCAAAGACGGCCCTAAGAACAAAGAAGACAATATTATGAACAGTTTGGGAAAATTTTAAGAAGTTTAAAGTCTGTTTAAATACGAGTGCCCTGTAAACACTTACTTTTTATTTCCTTCGTAAGCGTAACAAAAGAAAGTATAATTGCAACTTTAATAACGTTCGATAAGTAGGTGTGGGTCACAACTCTTAGGCCTCGTCTAGTGCTGCCTCGGTCACAACTTGTGACCGAGGCAGCACTAGACGAAGTGCCAGTCGGTGAACAACATACTTTCGAAAGTTATTGCTATTGCGTAGTTTAATATAAGCGTATCCACTTACGGTTATATATACCTACGACAAATCTATGTTACCGGCCTAACCCAGTCAGATCAACTAGTCCGTTCTAGGGTAAAGCAGATCGTTCAAAGTGCGTTAGACCAATATGTAGAGCTAAGGCAAAACCAGTTAGATATTTTAGCCTAGGAAAACTAGTATATCCAAAAATCGGGTTTAGCTAGTAACATAAAAGGCTTAATTACGACAATCAGGTAACAATAAAAATCTTATGTCCGGGCTAATTTCACCATTTAATAACATCTAGTTGATTTTTGTCGATAACATAAAATTATCGAAACTGCTCACAAAATTTCACGTTAATCGGTTGAGAAATGCGACCTGTAGAGGAGAATAGCTGGGCATCCGCCGGATAGCCGGACATACACAAGCATTTTTGCACAAGCTAAAAGGGAGACGCTTCGCGCTCGCTCGGTCAATAAGAGATAGTGAAACTGGCCCCATGGTAAACACGACGGGAAAAATAAACAGACAATTGACAGTCGACAAATTTGGCAATCAAAAAGGCACATTGACAGAAAAACAAAGGCTTTGACAAATAAACATACACATTGGCTGAAACACAGATTGACGGACAAAAAGATTGAATAAAAGAAAAAAAACATTTAAGAAGTCGAGCGAAGGTTCACTATAACTTGTCCCTTGCCGTCATGTAGCAGTTGCTTCTGTCTACAGTTGAAGTTCGCTCTGTCGACAGCAAAGTGCTGCTCGTCTGTTTGACGCCATAGTTTCAATATTTAAACTAACAATATTGTGCAGGACGTAGCGTGTTCATTGGCCCCGAGAAAAGAAGGGCGTAAACCTTCTGGCCATTGCCGCTGAACGCCCCATCCACATCAACGAAAATAAAGGTTCTTGGATGCCTGGCTGCAGCAGTGACGAAGGGTTGCAAATCGACTCTAACGATTCAACGATGTGTTGGCTGTACTTGAGTTATTTCCAGATTCTGGGTTGCCTACTTCTGGATCAGCACTCCTGGTGTCCAGGTTCCGAGGTTCAGCTCGACAGGATCGAAAAGGGATGTCTTCATAAGGGTTGAAGTTGATGAATTAAATGAAACACTAAGTTATTCAGTACACGGCACGATTCTAGGGCTCTCAACAATTTCTGAGACGTGATTCTATATAAGAATTACTTCTTATTTACTAAGACAAGTACAAGCGACTAGCTTTGGATGACTACAAATTCTATTTGGGCCCGGGGGTTCTTTATACCCTCGCATCGTGCCATTATTGAGAGCCCCGCAAATTCTCGCCGAAAATAATTTTTAATTATGTAAAAAACCCTTATGCATATTTGGTAAATAGGGTTACCGCACCCCTTCCATGGTGCCATCAATAGCTGGATTTCTTCGTACTGTAACACAGTAACGCCCCCTATCTATGTATCTAATCAATATACCTAATTTCCAGGTATTGATAGCTTCCCTAGACTATTTACATGAAATTAAAGGACAATTCCCTTTATTTCCCAGTTAAAACCTTAATAACTTTTAACCTAGCCTAAGGATATCTATAGGTTGGGTTGACCTGCTGGTGCCAATAGCAGGCTGTCTGTTGACGTCTAGAAAAAGCTTATTTTCGGGAATCTTCTATGGGATATCATCCCCTATGTAATGAATCTATAAATTCCTAAGTCATTTCACCGACTTTAGGACCTCCTACTTAGGCTTACCAGACAATCACCGCCTATTATGGGGATTCTGGTAGCCAATAGACCACACTTTACATTTCCAGTGCTTATGTAAGTCTATCTAGGTCATATGCACATAAGGTGCCTCGCTATGTACAAATTTGGCAGCTGGTCACTTTCTTTGCGCCCAGCTACCAGAGAAACTAGGTATAATAACACTAATAAGATTGGGACGACACGATGGTGCATTTAACGGGCCATCGGGAGGTCCCCAAAAATTCCTTATTTTCGGAATTCCCAGGGGTGTATAGTCCCAGGGAATGCCAAAAACTGACTAAAAATTACATTTCCAGAAACCTATTTTCTGGAATTGTACTTAAACTACTTGAGCGATTTTCGCTCCAAAGTGATGGCTTGGTAGCTAGTCCAGCAAGCCATCCGAAAGTACTTACACCATGAGTACATCTATTCCCTTCATGGAGTTATTCCACCTGAAGGGTCTACAAATTTCAACGTTTTACGTTGTTTACATTTTTCACGGCTGCCTATCTCGTTGACTATCCAAGCGATTCTTCCCATCTAGAAACCGCCTGGAAGCCCTTTTAGCAAGCTTTCCAATGGTAGTACTTTTACCAGTACACCTATATGTTTCTAGGTACTTAGGGCACCTAAAACCGAAAGCGATTACCAAAACCAGACAAACAGCAGTTTTTCTATTATATACTGACTTGATATCTCAAGTAAATGGGCTTTATATAAAAGACTTCGCTAACTATGAGGTGTATATAGGCTTCCTGTCTCGGTCTAGGTCCCCCATATACCCTAAAATGACCTGAAACCATATATTTGGTGTTTGAGATATCAAGTCAATATTCTTATTTACATAGCAGAAACTATGTGGTCTTCACATAGTTTCATCATTATGTACTGATTACATGTCCAGTACATAGGATAAGCCCTTAAAAACATGATTTTAATTACTATAATATTTTCAAAAAACTCCAAAACTATATATATCGTGGTGCTCCATCTGACGGGCCATTCGGAACTAATCCGTCGCCGAGCACAGACGTATCGTATGACAGAAATTTATGTTTTTTACTATGATAACTCTTATCAGTATGCTTTCTAATGATTTTACTCTGTTAAGGGTGAACTATTGAACCCTATGACATACTGACAAATACTAAAAACATTATACTACTATCTCAAAAAATGTAGGTAAAATTTTAGTATAAATATAGACGGGCCTCTAAAATTCATTTTAGTATCAGATGGCGCGCCGTGGTGAGCAGACATGTCTACACATACAAACTTTAACTTTTTATGAACCATTTAGTATGGTTGATGACGCTTCGTCGCGAACATATCTCCCGCCGTGCAGTGCTGTGTCGACTCGCTGTGTCGACTCGAAGTGTTGTCGGCGCGGCGCTGCATTCCTTCGGTGAGCGACGGACGGCATTTCTCGGCTGCCGGCCAGGCCCACCGAGAGGACGGTCGCCGCTCCGGCATCTCTGGTTACTGGGGCAGTGGGACGAGTTTCTTCACCGGACGCTTCAAGGTACCGCCAAGTGTGCGTACCTCAGCAGTCCGGATTTCTCCGTCGATTCCTGGATACACGGCCACAATGCGGCCTCGCGGCCACGTATTGCGGGGCAGCTGGCCGTCGGCTATCAGGACAGGGTCACCCACTTTAAATCTGGGCCCACTACTATGTGGCTCCCGCCGGTTTTGGAGCTCCGGCAGGTACTCTCTGACCCAGCGACTCCAGAACATATCAGCGAGGATCTGTGATCGTCGCCATATTTTCCTGCTGTCTATATCTTGCTCAGTGAACGTGCCAGGTGTAGGTAGTCTGGCTGACCCACCGAGCAAGAGGTGATTCGGTGTGATGGATTCGTCATCATCACCATCTACCGACACGTGTGTCAATGGTCGGCTATTTACAATGTACTCTGCCTCACAAATCAGTGTGGACAACACCTCTTCGGTGGGGTGTTTCTCTGTAAGTACATTGCATAGTGTGTTTTTAACACAACGAACTAGGCGCTCCCAGGCGCCTCCCATGAATGGCGCTGATGGCGTTATGAAGCGCCATACGATGCCTCTGCGACTTGCCTCTGTTTTGAAGGCGTCTCGCAGCTCTCTGTCGGCGCCGTGCATGTTGGTGCCATTGTCTGAGTGTATCTCAGCTGGGCATCCTCTGCGCGCGGCGAATCGGCGCAGCGCCAATATGGCGGAGTCTGCGCTAAGGCTGGCGGCGATTTCAAGGTGCACCGCCCTTGATGTGAGACACGTAAATAGTGCTACGTATCTCTTCTGATGCTGCCGACCGACGGTGACGGATAGCGGGCCGAAATAGTCGAGCCCGGTATATGTAAACGGCCTCTTATGGTGAGCGAGGCGCGTTTTCGGGTGGTCGCCGGTCGCAGGTACTGGTGGCTGTGCCTTGCGTATACGGCAATGCAGGCATCTTGCTATCACCTTCTTCGCTGTTGGTCGCATCTTCACGACCCAGTAGTGCTGCCGTACCTCATTAATTGTGAGTTCGGTGCCACTATGTTGTAGACTGCGATGTGTCCAGTCTATGTACAACTGCGTTATGTGATGGTCGCCATGTAATATAGGCGGGCGCATCACTTCTTCAGCTACCTCTTGCGTAGCTGCTATGCGACTTCTTAGTCGCAGCACGCCGTCAACGACCTGAATTTGTAAAGGTCGCAGCGAGCTATTTTTATTTATTTCTTCAACGTTCGCTAACTCTGAAGCGAACGATTGTTGTTGTGCGACCTGGACAAGTATTTTCTCAGCTTCTTGGAGAAATTCTGCTTCTATAATTTGTCTGTTGACCTGGGTTGGTGCTCTGCATGCCTGCTTCTGCTTCTGTGCAGGTACAGCAGGCTTCTGGCGCCAGTCTGGGTCCTTTTCAGCGTTTTTTCTCGTCCGTTTATAGGACGTTATCTCTGTTCTATTTTTGCAAAGAGATATAAAACGCAGAACTGTGGCGGTCGCACGAAGCAGTCGCTCCCATCTGGAGAATCTGCCTGGCTCTGGAACGGCTTCTATGAAGCTCTTCTTGTCCCCTTCTGTGACAACGAAAGTTTTTTCTTCTCCCGTGTCGTCTATAGTCGGAGGTTTCTCTGTGGGCCATAATTCGGGCCCAAGAGACAAAAATCTCGGCCCGCAGTACCACTCGTGGTCCGAGTTGAACCGCAGTGGCACGTCACGGGTTGCTGCATCAGCGATGTTCATCTTGGTGGGTATCCACCGCCAATCTTCGACTTTGCTATTGTCTTCAATAGCAGCTATTCGGTGAGCAACGAAAGGTTTGTATACTCTCGCTCCTCTTCTAATCCAGGTCAGTACGGTCTTGCTATCTGACCAATACGTTACTGACGTGGGCTTGCAGTCGTGTTCACTCATCACTGCTGCGGCTACGCGGGTTCCCAATACCGCGGCCTGAAGTTCGAGTCTCGGTATCGAAAGCAGTTTCAGTGGGGCCACCCGCGCTTTCGCCATAACAAGGCTTATTAAGTGCTTGCCTTCCACGGTCGTGGCCCGCCAGTATACAGCGGTAGCATATGCCATCTCGCTTGCATCAGTGAACACATGCACCTGCATTTCTATAGCGTCGCTATATCCAGGATAGCATCTTGGTACGCTAACGTTTTTTAGTTGGCGTAAATGTTGTACCCAAATTTTCCATTGTAATGCTAGGTCAACATCTAGCCTCTGATCCCAGTCGACGCCTCGCCTCCATGCTTCTTGCAATATTTGCTTCGCCTTGATGGTTACTGGTGAGGCGAGTCCGAGTGGGTCGTATAGCGACGCTACTATTCTGAGCGCCTCTCGCTTGGTGGGCGCCTCTCGGTCCAAGATACCCTCAGGCAGACGCGCGAGTGTGAGGTTGAAACCCAGCGTGTCTTCGCCTGGCCTCCATATGAGGCCGAGTATCTTTTCCGACGTATCTATATCTCCAATGGATACCATCTCAGTTTGTATATGCGATGGGTCCATCTTTTCTAGGAGCTGCGAGCTATTTGAAACCCATTTCTTGAGTTCAAACCTCGCCTGTAGGTGTATTTTTCGCACCATACTAGCGACTTCTGCCGCCTTCTCGATAGTTCTATAACTATCTAGGTAGTCATCCATATAATGACTACGTAGTATAGCATTCACAGCTTCAGGGTGCTTTTCTATATATTTGTTTGCGTTCCAGTTCTTTGCAAAAATTGCTGTGCAAGGCGAACTGGCTGCGCCGAAAATGATGGACGTCATTCTATATTCTTCTGGCGCTCCTTCTCTGCGGTTTCCCCTCCACAGGTAGCGAAGCGCGTCTCGGTCTTGGCTCCGCACCTTCACTTGCATGAACATCTCCGCTATGTCACCGGTTATTGCAACGCAGTGACGGCGAAACCGCATCATTACGCCTGGCAGCGACTGTAATAGGTCGGGCCCAGTTAACAGGAAGTCATTCAGTGACATTCCTCTCGATTTGGCGGCAGCGTCATGTACGATGCGAAGTTTGTCTGGCTTCATTGGGTTGAAGACATCGAAGTGCGGGAGGTACCAAGTTTTGCCCGGCGTGCTAATTGCGGGTGCCCTTTCAGCGTACCCTTTCGCAATTAGCGAGTCCATCTGGTCTGAGTATCTTCTTCGAAGTTCCTGGTTCTTGTCCAGCTTCTTTTCTGTTGAGACGAGCCTCTTCAGAGCTGTCTCAAAGCTATCTGGCATCTCAGCATGCTCATTACGCCAAAGCATGGCGGTTTCGATGTGTCCATTCTCTAATTGGACAGTTGATCGATTCAAAATGTCCTCTGCCCTTCTTGCTGGGTCAGAGGCGGGTCGCTGTGGGTTTATGCACAACGATTCTATCGCGAAATGTTCGCGCAACTGATGATCCAAATTATCATCAGTTGTTATTCTATTGACATGATGTACTTGTTGTCGTAGTAAACTACTGTGCGCGCCATGTAGTGTCCAACCCATCGCTGTAAGTGACGCAATTGGTTGGTGTCTTGGACCTCTGCGAATCTCGCTGGCCAATAACAAATGCCAGTTGTCTTGGCCGACGAGTACTTTTGGCACGCCATTGTTGTACATCAACTCTTTTCTCAAGTCGGTTAAATGCTTGCAGCGTGCGACAACCCTATCGCTCACTGTTTGTTTTGCCAAGCTGAGTTTAGGTATAGTACGTGCTTTGAACTGTACCCTTCTGTCTTGCGGGCTAACCAGCGTCACCTTGACTCTTCTTGAGCATGGGGTGGTGAGCATGGTGTTGCCTATCGCACCGATCTTGAGCGGGTCCACAGGGCCCTCTGCCCCGACTTGCCTCGCGATGTCTTCATCCATCAGCGAAACGGTGGACCCATCGTCTAGGAGAGCATATGTTGCCACCTCTCCCGCCGGTCCGATTACCCGGACCGGCACTATCTTGAGGTACGCCTGGCTCGATGGTGACCCGAAACTGGCCACCGTTTCCTGAGGATCCTTCCGGGATTCAGGAACATCGGGCTTCTTGTTGGCTTCCCTCTGCTGTTGCTTCTTCCTATGAAGAAGCCGATGGTGCGTATCTCTGCACCCGTCTTGGCCACATTGTTTTTTCTTACAAGTGTGGTTGCCTTGTCGAAGTTGAAGGCAGCGATAACATAGATTGTGTTTTTTCGCTAGCTCCCATCGTTTCTCGACAGCTACGCCCCTGAATTGTGCACATCCAGTGGCGTAGTGATGTCCCACGTCGCAAACACGGCATTTTCCTACCGGTTGGTCCGTAGCTATATGCGTCCTTTGTGTGACGCGTCTGTTGGTGTTCGCCTCGGCCGAAGCGATGCCTTCGGGTGGGGCGAATGGACTACAGAAGTGTGCCTGTTCAGATATAAAATCACTGAACAATGAAATATCTGGCACCGATTGGTACTTCTCCGAATATGATCGGTACCATTGTGCTCGTAGCGAATTGGGTAACTTCTCTGTTAACAATCGCATAAGCTCCGCGTTCATAAGGTAATGACCCTTTTTTAACGCGCGGAGCGTGACTACAGCACCTCTTACGCGACTTGCAAACGCGCAGATGTCTCTTGGTGACTCACTGCAGCGCGGCAGTCCGCGTAATCTATCTGTTTCAGCTTGCGCTATGGAGTCTGGACGGCCGAACTGCAGCTCGAGTTCCTTCATGATGTCATCGGGCCTGGCATGTCCGATGAGTTCTGAGCTGACGGTTTCCATTGCACGTCCATGTAAGCTTCTCCTCAGCCTCGCTGTATTCTCGACGTCCGTAAAATACGCTCGAGTTGTCTCATATATGGCCCGAAATGATAGCCATTCAGTATGAGAACCATTGAAATTCGGCAATGTCATGACGAATTTCGACGCAGAGGGGTTCGGTTGGTCCCGCTGTTCTATTTTTCTGTCGGCTAGCGACGCTATAGCGGACGTCAACTCCGTCAGGAATGGACGGAGACTATCCCTCTGACCTCCTGTACACTCAGCTGACGCTGCAACTGGAGGTTTTCGCACTTCTTTTTCTTTAGGATGCTGACCTTCTATTTGCGATTTGGTGGCGGTCGCAGTCAGGGGTCTATGCATAGAATTTCTGGTTCCCCCTTCCACGACGTTATCCTCCTTCTCAGGCTGAGGTTCTGGTGCCTCTTCTAGCCATGAACGCACGTACTCGTCATTCGAGTTTCTGTCATCCAAGTATTCAGCTTCGGAACCCTCTTCCTCCGCTCTCTGAAGTGCAAGTTGTGCAAGCTCCAACTTAATTTTGAGTAAGTCTTCGCGAGCTTTATCTATATTTTTTCGTGACTGAGTCACTCTAGTTGACGGCGGACGGCTATGTTCGATACGGGCGTCACCCCGGGTAGTCATCGGCATCGCTGTACGTCTGTCTTCTTCGGAAATCTTCTCTTTCTGAGAAGGTTTCAATGTTGTGTCTGAAGCTCCTTCTAATCTGGTTAATCTGGTAGAAACCGCTTGATCAGTTTCTATTGGTTGATGCGTCGGAGTGCTTTCAGTTTGAGGCGCTAGATGGCGCTGCTCGTCCGCCGGCTCGGTCCCTTCGGTTGTGGAAGGTGAACACGGCGGCAGCTCATGTCTGATGCCAGCTGGCTGATCCAACTCCACGGTCCATGCCTCCGGCTTCTTGCCTTTGGTTCTGGTTATCGGCATTGTTGTTGAAATATTTTCTTTTGAAAACTCGAAGTTAGTTTTCAAAGATAAGTCCCAGTTCCGGGCTTCAGCGTTCAAACCGACGATCTCCAGAAGTTAACCTCCACTTCGATTGACTATAATTCAATCTTCAAATAAAAAATCACTAAAAACTTACGGTCAGTGATAAGTCTTCAGGAAACTTCAGGCATTTGCTATACAAGTTTATTTTTCCCATAAACGTGTATGTTCTATTTGATTGACTATGATTCAATCAAATTCTAAATCACCGAAAAGTCAAGGTTACTTTTCGGTGGTGATGCTTCATGAACTGCTTGTCCAAAGCATCAGAGCCGTGCATCAATCTTCAGAGCACGTATCTTGCTCGATTGAAGAAAATTCAATCTTCAAATAAATCACCGAAACGTCAAAGTTATTTTCAGTGATAGTGCTTCAGGAACCGCGTAGTCAGTACATCCGAAACGTATCTAAGTCTTCAGAGTACGTTTCTTCCATTCACTGACGAAAATTCAGTCTTCAAAATTTTCCTGAAAACCTAGGGGTTGTTTTCAGTCATAAGGCTTCAGGAATTATTCTTCAATCATCAAGGATGCACATCAGCCTTCTAAAACGCACGTCTTGTATTTTTCTGACGGGCGCTCGTTTTTTAAACAAATCGCTAAAAACATAAGGGTAGTTTTCAGCGATAAGTCTTCAGGAACTATTCTTGGGGCTTCAAGGATGCGCATCAGTCTTCATACAGCATTTTGCGGCTCACAGAAAATTTTTTCTATCTTCTTACAATTATTGAAAAAATAGGGTATTTTCAATAACTGTCTCCAGAATTTTACCTCTTGGATCCAGCGGCAAATAGGGCACGTAGGACTTGTTCCCTGCAGTGCACGTCGATTTTTGGTTTATTTGTGAAATTAATTTCTCCAAAATTCGAAAAATTAATTCCACCACTATTTCTTCCTGACGTCCTGGGGCGCTCCAGACTTCGAATTTCGGCTCAAACGGGTCAACGTTGTGTTGCACGTAGCCGACTTAATATGCAGGCACCCAGTTGTTTTTTCTGGATCTGCTGTTCCCGACGTCCTGGGGCTCTCCAGGCTCCAAAATTCGGCTCGCAAGGACCATTAAATGTGCAGGACGTAGCGTGTTCATTGGCCCCGAGAAAAGAAGGGCGTAAACCTTCTGGCCATTGCCGCTGAACGCCCCATCCACATCAACGAAAATAAAGGTTCTTGGATGCCTGGCTGCAGCAGTGACGAAGGGTTGCAAATCGACTCTAACGATTCAACGATGTGTTGGCTGTACTTGAGTTATTTCCAGATTCTGGGTTGCCTACTTCTGGATCAGCACTCCTGGTGTCCAGGTTCCGAGGTTCAGCTCGACAGGATCGAAAAGGGATGTCTTCATAAGGGTTGAAGTTGATGAATTAAATGAAACACTAAGTTATTCAGTACACGGCACGATTCTAGGGCTCTCAACAATTTCTGAGACGTGATTCTATATAAGAATTACTTCTTATTTACTAAGACAAGTACAAGCGACTAGCTTTGGATGACTACAAATTCTATTTGGGCCCGGGGGTTCTTTATACCCTCGCATCGTGCCATTATTGAGAGCCCCGCAAATTCTCGCCGAAAATAATTTTTAATTATGTAAAAAACCCTTATGCATATTTGGTAAATAGGGTTACCGCACCCCTTCCATGGTGCCATCAATAGCTGGATTTCTTCGTACTGTAACACAGTAACGCCCCCTATCTATGTATCTAATCAATATACCTAATTTCCAGGTATTGATAGCTTCCCTAGACTATTTACATGAAATTAAAGGACAATTCCCTTTATTTCCCAGTTAAAACCTTAATAACTTTTAACCTAGCCTAAGGATATCTATAGGTTGGGTTGACCTGCTGGTGCCAATAGCAGGCTGTCTGTTGACGTCTAGAAAAAGCTTATTTTCGGGAATCTTCTATGGGATATCATCCCCTATGTAATGAATCTATAAATTCCTAAGTCATTTCACCGACTTTAGGACCTCCTACTTAGGCTTACCAGACAATCACCGCCTATTATGGGGATTCTGGTAGCCAATAGACCACACTTTACATTTCCAGTGCTTATGTAAGTCTATCTAGGTCATATGCACATAAGGTGCCTCGCTATGTACAAATTTGGCAGCTGGTCACTTTCTTTGCGCCCAGCTACCAGAGAAACTAGGTATAATAACACTAATAAGATTGGGACGACACGATGGTGCATTTAACGGGCCATCGGGAGGTCCCCAAAAATTCCTTATTTTCGGAATTCCCAGGGGTGTATAGTCCCAGGGAATGCCAAAAACTGACTAAAAATTACATTTCCAGAAACCTATTTTCTGGAATTGTACTTAAACTACTTGAGCGATTTTCGCTCCAAAGTGATGGCTTGGTAGCTAGTCCAGCAAGCCATCCGAAAGTACTTACACCATGAGTACATCTATTCCCTTCATGGAGTTATTCCACCTGAAGGGTCTACAAATTTCAACGTTTTACGTTGTTTACATTTTTCACGGCTGCCTATCTCGTTGACTATCCAAGCGATTCTTCCCATCTAGAAACCGCCTGGAAGCCCTTTTAGCAAGCTTTCCAATGGTAGTACTTTTACCAGTACACCTATATGTTTCTAGGTACTTAGGGCACCTAAAACCGAAAGCGATTACCAAAACCAGACAAACAGCAGTTTTTCTATTATATACTGACTTGATATCTCAAGTAAATGGGCTTTATATAAAAGACTTCGCTAACTATGAGGTGTATATAGGCTTCCTGTCTCGGTCTAGGTCCCCCATATACCCTAAAATGACCTGAAACCATATATTTGGTGTTTGAGATATCAAGTCAATATTCTTATTTACATAGCAGAAACTATGTGGTCTTCACATAGTTTCATCATTATGTACTGATTACATGTCCAGTACATAGGATAAGCCCTTAAAAACATGATTTTAATTACTATAATATTTTCAAAAAACTCCAAAACTATATATATCGTGGTGCTCCATCTGACGGGCCATTCGGAACTAATCCGTCGCCGAGCACAGACGTATCGTATGACAGAAATTTATGTTTTTTACTATGATAACTCTTATCAGTATGCTTTCTAATGATTTTACTCTGTTAAGGGTGAACTATTGAACCCTATGACATACTGACAAATACTAAAAACATTATACTACTATCTCAAAAAATGTAGGTAAAATTTTAGTATAAATATAGACGGGCCTCTAAAATTCATTTTAGTATCAGATGGCGCGCCGTGGTGAGCAGACATGTCTACACATACAAACTTTAACTTTTTATGAACCATTTAGTATGGTTGATGACGCTTCGTCGCGAACAAATATCTTGTAGTACCAGTGCTACCAATCGCGTCACGGGACTAGTTATAATGGACGCACTGTAGTGTTAGTTTATGTCGAATACATTGAGTGGACCACTTTATAAGACGACTATAATGCCACAGTGTATTTTGTTATATCTGAAGAGTCTAATAAAGTCAAGTAATCTTTTGATGAAAACAACACCCAAAGAATAAGTACTATTTTTAATAAAAATAAAAAGGAAATTGAAATTGAGAAGAAAACGAGGATATACAGGTTGAGTTGTCTTCCTCCTCCTTACATACTCCTTTTGGTTCATTTAAGGGTACACTAGTCGACGGCACGAACTATTTTGTGCGCGGGGTTAAAATGCATTTTATATCAACCGACAACACTTGCGGAAGAGATAGATGCTGTAATGAGAAGTAGGAAGCTAGTTCGCTTACGAATACACACTTTTGCAAATTTGTAGCGAAATGGATAATGATTTAGGACGAAACCGAGCGCGCCTAATTTTATAAACAGACCTTTGGCAGTCTAGATATCATGAAAAAACTACTAAATCTATCTGTTCAAAATAAAATTATTTGCATTGTTGAACTACTAATCTATCCCTGTATGGAGGCCGTTTTGCAATTTTCCGTCTTCTTATGGTATTTATTTGCGCCCAAAAATGCGTTAAAATTAGTGTCGAAATGTGGAACTTTTGACGCTCATAACTTTCAAATATTTTCTTTTTTTACTTTTTTTCTTCCTTACAGGGCTAGATAATGATGAGACAAATTGATATCACTTTTCATTTTGAACGTACATCGTCAAACAGTGGAATAATCCCTAGACTACGTTTGTATGGAAGAATTATCGACTAGTGTAACCTTAAGTTCATACATCTGGTTTGAGCACTGCGCTGCCTGGCCTATTTGAAAAACTTCACCAATAAGGTTCATGTATGTCTTTCTAGCTCACGTCTGTTTTGTTAATACATTTTTTTAGTCGACTTTCATCCATCTTCTCAACATGGCCAAACCATCTAAGCATAATCTTTTCAATGATGGCCACTACAAATGTTCTTTTAAACCAGAACATTGTCTTAATCCATAATTCAGCAATGTATCATTTAAGTTACACCGTACACAGTTTGCAAGGAATGCATTACTGCTGCTTACATTCTAATTTCATGTATTTTACGATCTTCACTTTAATACATAAGTGTAGGCACCAGCACACTTTTGTGAACAGCAAGTCTAGCTTTAGACATCGACTGCCTGGTCACAACCGCATGTATAACACCATTCATTTTATTCCCAGCATTCACTCTATTTTGCACATCCTCTTCAATATTTTTAACACTTGTGCACAGCACCATCATCATTAGTCTTGTTGCCACTGCTGGGACACAGGCCTCTTCTTTGTGAGAGGAAATGGGCCGTAATCCACCACGCGGGCCCAGCGCGGGGTGGTGTGAACATACTGCCCAAATAATAATAATAATAATAATTTTTATTGTTCCAAAAACAGTGTGACAAATTATATTTTTCCACCAGATATTTATGCACAGACTATACAAACAAAGTAGTAGTTCAAAGTTTTAGTGGAAAAGATCACCAGTTTCCTGTACTAGTTATATAACTGTATCACAAATATACAGAATGAGATTTTTAAGTGGGCGTGGATGGCCAAATCCGAAACTATGAGGAATAGCGGCAAATACTCAAAGAAGTCACGAGGCCGATTTTGATGCAAACTAAAACTGCATATCATTAGATTTATAAAAATCGATATTCCTAGCCAGGAATCGAACCAAAAGAAGTGTATTATTCCATTCGATAGTGTGTGCTAAAAAACATCAAATTTTGGGAAGTAATGCGCTGCCTGGCCTATTTGAAGAACTTCACCAATAAGTTTCACAAACATAAGGCAAACTTAAGGAAAATACTCATTTTTAACAAAATACTTTTTTATTGTATGAAATCCACGAAGACTCATATCATGCAGTTGATGACATGAAAAAGTCTTTGGAGAATATTCAACACGGAATCAAAATTATTGTAAATGTATTGAAAATGTGCTGTATGTAGTACAATGCTTGAGTTGTTGAATTCAGCTAATTATTAAAAATAATTGACATCATTTTATCGCTCAAAGTATAATAGTGAACATATAGTGAGTACTTAACGTAGGAAAACTAAGCATTTTGTTAAAAATGAGCCTTTTCCTTAAGTTTGACATATGCCATTACTGCCCAGAATTTAATCCTTACTAGCGACACTATCGAATAGTGTATTTACAGCATGTTTTTTTTTTTTTGGAAATCATCGGTGGCGATTCCTGTCTAGAAATATTGATTTAATAAAATCCAATAATGCAGTTTTACTTTGCATCAAAGTCGGCCTCATGACTCTTTTGAGTGTTTTCCGTTATTTCTCATAGGTTCGGATTTGGCCATACACGCCCACTTTAAAAATTCCCCGTGTATAAACTCGTTCACTTGCTCCACACTCTTATCATTTATTTTCACTACACATTTCGATATATTGTCTCCTCTTTCAAACACCATTATCTTAGTCTTGTTCACATTTATACTCGTCCCCTTTAACTTAAAAGCTTCATTCATCATAATCACTATGCCTTGCAACTGCTCTGCTGACGATGCAAGTAGAAATTGATCATCTGCGTAGGCATCAGAAATATTAATTTTTCAAAACCCAATGGTGCAATCTTAGTTTTCATTAAAATCGACACCGTGACTCCTTTGAGTGTTTTTAGCTATTCCTCATAATTTCGGATTTGGCCATTCACGCCCACTTGAAAAGCTTACCCTGTGTACGGTAGCATATATATATGTAACTAGCTGTTGCCCGCGGCTTCGCTCCCGTGTACCACCCCACAGGACCCATTTTCGGGGTTAAAAAATAGTCTATGTCACTCAGGAATAATGTAGCTTTCTATTGGTGAAAGATTTTTTTAAATCGGTCCAGTAGTTTCAGAGCCTATTCGGTACAAACAAACAAACAAACAAAAAAAAAAAATTCTTTATAACATTAGTATAGACTAGCTGTTCCCCGAGGCTTCGCTAACGTGGACCACCCCACAGGACCCGTTTTCGGGATTAAAAAACAGCCTATGTCACTCAGGAACAATGCTTAGCTTTCTATTGGTTTCGGAGCCTATTCGGTACAAACAAACAAACAAAAAAAACTTTCCTCTTTATAAAATTAGTATAGATAATATGAAAGCTTATTTGAAATTATTTTACTATTATTGAATATATTTGTAGGACAGGTAAGTACATCTAATTGGTCGACCAATATATAAAATCAAATCACAATATTTTTATTAAGGCCCTCAATGCATAATCCCAAGAAAATTATGAAACTTGCGAGTTTTTGTACCCTGGATGTTTCACCTTAGAATTTACCATCTCCTTCGTTTGACAAAATAAACTTTGAAATAGTTAATAACTAGACATTTCCGTCTTATTTAAACGCTTCAGTGGTTGTTTTAGTACATAGGAAACCTTTTATCCCGATCGCCCCAGGTATTGGGTTGTGGAGGTCAAATAAGCAATCGCGCCTTGTTAAACATTGGTATAGCTGGGAAAAGGCTAGGCAAGTATAAGTATTAATTAACATGCTGAAAGTATTCCGGTTTAAAAGAAACCAAACGAAGGAATCCGTTTCGCTGATCAAAATGTCCAATAGTGCACTTCTTTTGGCTGATAAATAGAATAGTATATAAATCGGTTGAAGATTTGACAAGCAATCGAATTGAATAGGCTTTCAGATTTCGAACTTTCAATAGTTGGGGAACCGATAACCGCGTTGGATAACCGCAATCACAAATATATATTGATATTTAGGTAAAACTGTACCTTAATTGTCTCCGCTCCTCAGCTTCTAGTTTTTGGTGCCGTTTTTCAAAAATCTTATCATCTAAATTTTCAGTGCCTTCTAAGCTATATAAACTAGTGTATGGCTTTTCTCGCCATCTAGGTACCTGAAATTAAAAAAGTTATTTTTAATACTTTCAGCCTTTTGTTTAAGTTGTTTACTTCAAATTCGTTGTCTAAAAGTATACAAAATCTTTTAAAGACAACCTGGCCCTTTTTTTTACCTCTACAGTGGAGGCTTTACATTCTCCCTGATCAACATCTTCCATTTTAACGTCGGGATCCAGGCCGAGGTACCACGATAGGTCTGGGTCTCCTACCAGGGTGTGATACGGTTTTCTCGTCATCATTCCTGGTAGCGGGGATTTTTTGCCGCGAGACACAGCTGAAAATTTAATTACACAGTTCAAACATATTGTTTCAATAATTTTCAGTAAACTAAACATGCAGAATAAAATAAGCTTTATTATTTGCACGCATGATTAAACTATAAGATTTTTTAGAATAAGTATGCAAATTGAAATCACGCCAAATTACTTAGCCCTTTGAATTGATCGCGTTAGGTGTAGCAGCCAATTCCAAGTCATAAGATCGCAATGGCGGCGGGTATTTACGGTAGTTATTTTTACAATTTAATAGACATTTTAGTATTTTAGGGTTAAATTAATGGTTGGACATGCGTGGCGGAGCTTGCTCGCACATAGCCCGCACAGCAATCACGATCGCCAGCGGCTACACTACTAAGCGTAAATATTGCCTTCGACAGCCCAAAGGTCCTGCCGCAGATGATTTGATTATATTACATTACCTTTTCCCTTGCCTGTCTTTGGCTTGGGCCCGACTACTTTCGATAAATTTTGCTTCGCATTTTTGCCAAGTCCTGCACTTGACAGCGCTCGCTTCCTGCCACGTTTGCTGCCCAAGCCACGTCGATTGTCCGGGGTTTCCTCCTGGAACATCGCATTATAATAGAATATCGTTATAATCTATCTTCGGCTGGCTAATGGTCTACTGTCAATACGCGTAGGCGCGCTGTTATAGAAAAAAGTGACAGTCTAGTTTCCAAGGTTTTGTCAACCCACCCTCAATTTCAAATCTTAAGTCGGAAGTGTTGACAATTATTATAATAGAATATCTTTAAAGATAACTAGCTAGCATCAACCGTTAACACGAGTGCACGTGCAGAAAAAAGTAAGTCTAGTTTCCAAAAAAATATCAACCTACCCTCGATTTCAAATCTTAAGTCATCATATCGAAATGTCATACTACATTTGGGCAAAGTAATGTTGACATAGTAAAAAAAGAAATTTCGACCATCGTGAATACGAATATTTCCAATAAAATCATAACTAAGTATTTCATCCTGGCCTGTTCAAGAGACCCAGATAGTAATATGTGTCAGAAGCCAACACCAACAGTCAGAATGCGAATAACAGCCCAATACCGGATACGAGCCTAATCCCGTCCATGATCCCGCGCCGATGCCACATAGAGATGCAATGGTATAACGGAAAACCGATAACTAGCAAACATCGATAAATACCCAAAAAAGAGCCAGCCCAAAATTACCAATTGTGGCAGCGAGCGCGCCTTCCGAACGTCTTTTTTAAAGACCACTACAATTCAAAGCAGAAACCAGCTGCATGGAAGTATACCTACTATCAAAGCAATGACTGGTAAAATAGGCCAAAAGTTTTAATATATTAATCATATAAAAACTATAGTAAAACGCGTTTCCGTTTTTATTTTATTTATTGCACAGTTAAACTACATAATAAGTAAAATAATAGAAGAAAAAGTAATACTAAAAGTATAGTATTTGAAAATAATATAAGTATGTAATCGCCAAGCGTCGTGATGTAGACTGAGTACGTTTGTGCCAGGTTACGGTTGTGACAATCGTAATATTAGCGAAACTATAAGGAATACGGAGACTGGTGTAAGGGAAGATGGGATCGGCATGCGAGTTTAAACCTGTTTGACAGTGAAGTGTTAGCCGACGCGCGACGTTGACGTTGAGAGGCTCTTTACTTTTGTCAGGCAAAAGTAAGTACATATTTTTGTTCGATTTCTTTTTATGTTTGTTGTTATATGTGTACAGATACCGTAATCAGTGTTTTATTTTGTTTTAACTTAAACATTAGTGGTTAAAAAGCAGTGCTTACTTTGTACGTACATTATTTTATATTGCCATAGTGAACATTTTTTTGCGAATGATTGCTTTGGGTACGGTTGTGACATTTTTTTTGGGTACAGTTGTGACAAAATTGTAATGTTTCTTTTGTTTTTAGAAGCCAAGGAAACACTTCAGGAACACGGAAAGAGGAAAATATGAACAAGCTTAAATAGAAGTGAAACGACAACGTGGCATGCGGCAAGTGGAAGCTCTTACTTCAGCTGAACGAGGCACATTGGTCACAGTTACATTTGCAGTAAATGCCTTAGGCAATTCTATTCCTTCTTTATTTATATTTCCTCGGGTTCATCATCATGATATTTTTGTTAGAGACGGGCCTGTAGGATCGATTGGAACACGTTTTAAGCAACCAGACTGTTTTATTAAGATTTGTTATAATAGCTATAGATGCTACAGTGCTATATTACTTATAAACATTAAATCTTATTTTAAATTAAAACGTAAACGTATTTTTTCAAGATGTTATTTGAAATAAAAGTGATTGATGACAATTTTGGTGTATTTTGAACTTGTCACTACCGACCCCAACCTCTGTCTCAACCGCCCTTGGGATGTGGTCTGTTGTGACATTCTCTCTTTTTTTTCTAACTTGCTCCTACGAGTTAACCACAATGCTTAGCAATACTATTTTAATATTTATACGTAGTCAAATGTACTATTCACAGTAAAAAACATCTTTTATACATCAAACAACCACACTAACAAAATTATGGGCCGTCAAATGAAAATTGTCACAACCGTACCCAGTCTACCATACTGCTCCTGCTTTCTCTGGGCCCTTCGTCCAGCAGTGGGACAGTTGCCGGCTGGTATTATTAGGTATTAAGGTTTCATACATAACAAAAGTAAAAGATAATGTGTGACCTATTTTAATTTCACTTGTATCCTAATAAGAAAATGCAAATAATGTTGTCCAAAAATAAATTCCCCCAAGACAGTCAAAGACTACACTAAGGAAATATTAGAGGCACGTACAGCATTACAACCAAAGTTTAATAAGGAACGAAAACCTGACAAACACGATTTAGAATGCGTGCTGGCTATCAACTCCAGAGATCTTTAAGTCTCGTTCTTAATCGAATTTCAATGAAAATGAAGAAAAAGCAAACATTGCGACGAGTCTGGCAGACGTCTAGCGACCAAGAGGACAAGACTGCTCTGAACAAAGCGATTGTAGACCTTATGAACTCTGTTGTCGAAGCCGAGAATAATAATAATAATTTATTATATGTTTTTGATAGTCTCGGGACCCTAGGGTTCCGGTCCTTTGAAAGGCATGCGAGGGGCCGAAGCCAATTCGCAGAGGCCTTCTTAGGCATGTATAAGGAAATGTGACACCAACCGATGATTATCCCTGTATGCACTGCGCAAGTGCACCCAAGGGCAATCCCCGGTTGGTGCAGGTGCAAAATATGGAGTAAAAATGTATTGGGCTATGGTCCTGTTACCCAGTTACTGGGTTGTGGAGGTCAGATAGGCAGTCGCTCCATGTAAAACACTGGTACTCAGCTAAATCCGGTTAGACTGGAAGCCGACCCCAATATAGTTGGGAAACGGTCACCCATCCACGGACCGACCTCGTCAAGCGTTGCTTAACCTTGATGATAGACCCGTGCGGCTGTTATTACATATTTAGCCACGAGTAAATAAAACAAAAAATATTGAGCAATAATAAAACACTATTAAATTATTAAAATTTCATTGTTAATAAAATCGATTGTTAAAAGAAATCGAATTGGTAACGCACTAAATGAAATGTTTTTGAGCTGTCAAATGTAAAATTAAAGGCTGGGGCTGGACGGAATTTATAGCCTCTGTCAGGCACTAAAACTACTAACTATACTGTTTGGAAGGCTGGAATGAATCGGCTACAATGTAATAAAGCACCAATTGAATAATTTGATGGACTATGTCTACTACGACTGACTAGAAAAAGTCTTCATAAAATTTTCTGCTCACAGTCCAAAGATTGTGTCAGGTTGTTTCATGTCAGACTTAGAACTTACTTCTACTATTGACGTGTTACTTACTCCAGGCGTGGCTAAGCTCGTAGTCCGTCCTCCCCTTTTTTTTGACTTTTCGTTTTCGTTCTTCTCGATTTCGGTATAATCGAGAGAATCTATATTTTCCAATGCAGTTACCGCAGCAGCTGCTGCTGCATCCGATCCATCGATAAGTTGCCGGAAATCGGTAACATCTAAGGCTGGCAAAGTTGTCAAATTAGAGTTTTCACCGTACGAAAAATCACATAAACTGGTCTCGGTCCCCGCCGTATGCAACGACGAGTAACTAAACGGCCAGTCCAAATCAGGCTCCTTCTTAACGGGTTCCGTATCTATTTGCTGCATAAACAGGTTCGTTGGCGACAGCGGGGACTCGAGAGATTCTTTTTTAATTTCGGTAATTGTATGAGAGGCCGAGCCTAAAGGAGCCCGCGAAGTGGTGAGAGCCGCGTGCAGGCTGCCGTGCGTGGGCGGGTGGATGGTCATGACCGGACCCATGTGTAGAGGCGTCAGCAGTGGGCTCGTATTTGGAAACTCGCTGCTCGTTAATGTTTTATTCACGGCCTTTTTCGATACTGCATGTGAGGATTTTCTTGAACCCGAATGTGATGATTTTGAGGTCTTGGTACCCTTGTGCGAAGCCGTTGTACGACGCGAAGTGGTGTTCCTGGTCGAATGCGTGTATGACGGCACATGCGTACTAGTATTTGTAGACGTGAGCGTCGACGTATGCTTCGGCGTGTGCGACGATGATTGCTTAGGAGTCAGTGTAGCAACCTGCTTCGGTGTATGCGACGGCTTAGGAACATCCGTATATGAAGAAATGCGCGTAAACGCATCTGTAGCTGTGCTCGACGTATATGTTGATGTATGCGTAGTAGTTGCTGCGGCCGAATAGGGAACAATGTTAGGCAAATTATACCTTTTCTCTAATTTTATTTTATTTGGCATATTAGTACTTGTCTCAGTTGCTGGCGCATCGTATATACGCCTAGATGACATCGTACTATCCCCCATAAGGTCCGAACATATCTTCAATCTCCCGTGATTAGTTTTTTGAAGCATTAGCTTCGGGATCGGCGACTGCTCCCTCATATCAGCTTCCCCTAGTTGATACGGGTCTTCGCCAGTAGGGGTGGTATCTATAAGCTGCAGTCGATCCGAAAGAGATCCAGTATAAAGAGGCGTTTTCTTTGGAATAGTTGAGGTTTTAGATTTGCCATAAGTGTTGATCATTTTTGATTTCTTATTTACACTGAATGTCCGCTCAAAGCTTTTGTCATCTTCGAACATATTAACTACAAAACAAAATTAGGTGAAACATTAGATAATACATCAAATTTTGAAGAGAAATTGAAAAAGCAATATTTATAATTGGTATGTTAAATATGTAGCAAATCTTCTAAATTGTTACCATAAATGTGAACATTTATGTTATGGTAAGTTACATTTATTGTATATATTTGAACACGTAAAGTCTTACCATTGTCTGGAGATTCAGGTTTAGGTGGTGGTGCTTTAGGCAGCCGACTTAAACTGCCTAAACTTCCAGATGTTCTTCTTCGACTCCTTTGAATTTTTTGGATCACAGTATTTCCGCTGCAAGCAAAAACAATTTAATTTACTTGTTATTAGTGTCCACAGTAATACTCAAGCCACTAATAACTTCTAATATACTAAACAACCTGTTCGATGTGACAGTGTACAGGGGTTCGCTTCGAGGTTCAGTCTTGATTTCTTTTTTGGCGTATGAACGCTTATTTTCAATCATTGTGCTTAAGTTATCGCCGGGCAGGCTGCTGCTTTCCAAAATCGAAGGTACGCCTATGTCGCTAGGCAGATAGGTTGGCAGTGTTGGTACGTCTGAAACACAAAACAGCTGTTTAGCCTCTTGTAAAACAAGGCATTACACTTTTATTGGACATGGAGAAAACTACCCTTTCTGTAGATTTTAACTTTAAAACGAAAGCCACGTCGGTCAAGGCCACATGCGAAACGATACAAATAGTCAGCGACAGTCATTGCTACACCCACACCAAATGCCTTCCTACCTACCCTCAGATTACTCTTGCAATAAATTAATGAGAAAAAAACGTAGAAACTGCTTAATGGCACCCGAGTAACAGCGCATTAATTACTTTTCCTTGCCCTGTTTTGTAATATATAAATAAATATTGAGAGGGATGAACGCAGAATGTTCAAAATGAAACCCTTTGCCTGCACCATGTGAAAACCTTTGCCTGTACCATGTGTGTGTGTACTCCCTACAAATACACGAGTACAGACGTTTTATCTCACGAAGGCGGGTAATGTGACTTTTATGACGTCGAAATAAGAGAACAAATATACTACAAGCACACTTATGTATTTTCCCATTTTCAACAGGCCGATATTTATGTTAATGAAAAGATCGATCGCAAAGACATCAATATTGCAAACGGATATTTCACCCGATCACCTGCGCATTTTCCAGCATCGTAACGCTTTCATCGTCGCTTTGATAGAAAACTTTTATTTAACCAACAAACCCTAAACAGAAAAAATGTGATGTAGCTTGCAAAAAACCCAAAAACCTTTAAATAAAAAATAAGTTCATAAACTAAAACCCGACTACTGATAAATCACGCTCTAAAAAGTATGAAACAAGAAAATATTCTCATCTGAAATTGCTAAATACAAACTATTCGCAGGGTAACCGTGGTCGTATGCCACTTAGCTTTGTTTTGTTAAGGTAGGTGGCATGACATTTTTAATCGGTTGTGTGCCGTAATTACCGAAATAATTAAAAAGCCATTATGTTGTATCTCGCAGGAAGCCAGGTTTTAGGCAGTCAAGGGGTTAAAACTCTATTAACATGTACTACGTAGGTTTTCTGGTAGTCCAGTTTTGCCACCTAGTGTAGTGAAGTCTTGATATAAACTCCGAGATTCGGACAGTAAAAATAGCTGTTATAATAACTAAAAGTAAAAAACACGAGTAAATCATACCACTTTTATAACTCTGTTGGAGTTCATTGTCTGATATACTAGAATTTAAAAATATATTATTTTCATGGTCATAGGACCTAAATAGGATATTACGATCCGGCAAGCTGATCTAGCAGCAGCATAACTCCAACTAAATAGAGTAAACCGAACCCACCAAAATATAGAGTAAACAGAAAAAGTTTAAAAAAGCGCAGCAAAAACTTTCGTATTTGTTTTATGTTCGGCTGATTTGCAATAGGTTCTCCCGTTTGCGGGATCATGAGAGAACCGATCCCGCTCGTGAGAAGGGGCCGGGGAGGCAGACACCCCGATGCCTATAACGCCGAAACCCCGCCTGCATCATAGGCAGGTGGGACTACGGGGTCGCGGGCGTTAAAATTGGAGATTCTGTCCGCCCACCAAGTACATCCAGGCAAGACGGTGTCACAGTGATCACAGGCTGTCGTGCACAGTGAGGCTCCGGGAGGCACCTTTCCAGTCTCCCCAGGGTTGTGCCCTAACAAGCGTTGCACAGACCGGGTTCCGGGGTGGTCGGTTGGGAGGTCTTTTAGGTTACTCAAAGTAAAAAAAAAAAAAACACCCGTATAAACGTCACATCCAATCACATCATCAGCCTATTAATGTTCCCACTGCTGGGACACAGGCCTCCTCTCTGTGAGATGGAATGGGCCGTAATCCACCACGCGGGCCCAGTGCGTGTTGGTGGATGTCATATGTCTTCGAATGTTTGGTTCTAGGACATGCCGGTTTCATCACGATGTTTTCTTCACCGTTTTGAGAGCAGTTGTATAAACGTAAATAGAAGTAACTAGCTGTTGCCCGCGGCTTCGCTCCCGTGGACCACCCCACAGGATCCATTTTCAGGATTAAAAAATAGCCTATGTCATTCAGGAATAATGTAGCTTTCTATTGGGGAAAGAATTTTTCAAATCGGTCCAGTTGTTTCGGAGCCTATTCGGTACAAACAAAAAAATCTTTCCTCTTTATAATATTAGTATAGATAACAATACCAAAAGATTAAAAACATGCACAGGAATATTTCAACACAGAATAATCTCAAAAACATTCACTTAACCATATACGGGATTGAATTAGTGAGACACCTAATGGGATAAATTCACAGTTGTGTACCCTATTGCGTGGTTGAAATTTCTAAAAAGGGTAACTAAGTGGTGTATCTTAGGAATGAAAAGAGTTAGTTATAAATCTTCTTTTATTTTTTATTCATGCCACAAGGGAATACCTAAATAAATACAAAAATTGCCATATGTGGCCCTTATTTCCAAAACCAATAATACCTGAAATAAATTTAGTTGATGAAGAATTATGTAAATATTAGAGGAAAAATAAATCTATTTGTCTAACAAGCTAATGAGCAATACCTGAAAGAACTTGAAGTTTTAACATGCAACTATAAGGCACTTGTCCCACCGCCGACGAGGAAGCGATTATCTATCTACTATTTCCTCGCTGAAGAAACGGAGAAACGATACAGTTCCCTTGTCACTAAAAGAGCCACAAATATTAAGCGCCTTGCGCGAGTGGAGCGAGTAATCGCCCGTCGCACAAGAACACTCGCTTATAGCCGAGTGACAAAGCTATCGGAGCTACTAACTAAAAACTCGCTGCTCGCCAACTCATATCTAGTTTCTAGCTCTATTCGCTTCTCGCTGGTCGTCGGCGGTAGGGCAAGTCCCTTGGTTGGTTGGTCTCTGGGTGTGAGTTCTGACCGCCAAGCAAGCATCGCCGAGCGAGTAATTATCTTTGGATAGCTCTTGTCGCTGCGACAAACTTGTGGTGAGAGAGTACTCGCCGGCAGTGTGAACAGCCAGCATTCAACTATTAATATAATGTCTCTTTTATTGACACGGGATCTGTGTCTTTTGTTCGTTTAGTTTGAGCAAGAAAGTAGTCGATGGCTAATCGCTTCGTCGCCGGCGGTGGAACAAGTGCCTAACTACTAAAAAAACTACAAGAAACCCGACAAAATAATGTTCTTCCCAGGTAGCTTTCTTACAGAAGAGAAACACAAGCTTTTATATTAAAAAATACATTGTCACAGGAAAAAAACATATGAGCAAATTTCATCAATCAAACACCGGGAAGTGGTTCAAAATTAATTTAGATTACAGACACCGGGATAGGTGGAACTAAATAAAAGCTTTTACAAGCAAGAGTCTGTTACCTGGTTCTGAAGGTCTGTTCAAATCGAATGGGTCAGGAGTTAATGGTTTTGTTTTGGCAATATCATTATTGAAAATATTGTATGGATTTGTTCTATTATCTGGCACCAAAAAATCTGTTAGACTATTAAACACCATCTGAAAAAGAAATAGAAAACAATGTTAGAAATTATAAATATTACTAATATAAATATATGACTTTATATTCACTGGATTTTATGACTGAATGTTTATTACTGAATAATATTAAATGCTTCTTGATGGATTAAGTTGAAACTGTAGTAACTACTCTGGCTTTATATAATAATAATACTATAATAATACTAGCCTATAACTGTCCTACAGCAGGGCAAATGCCTCTTCTTAAACAGAGAAGGCACATGCATTGATCACCACGCTTGCTCAAGGCGGGTTGGCGGTTTAAGGCTAACATTGACTATAAGGCCAGTTTTCCTTCATCATTGTCAGCGATGTCGAAGATAAACTCAGAAAGTACATATGAATTTGAAAAATTCACATTGGAAAGTACTTGCCTAGAATAGAACCTCAAGCATGAGAACTTATTTTGTACCTGACTATCATCACCAGAAGTGGCTTCGCTTTTGGCAGTTGCTGGAACATTTGGAGGTGGCACATTGATGACGGGTGCAGGGTTAATGTTATGCCTTTGACTCACAGTTATCCTTCTGTCCATACGAGTCACCTTAGATTTAAGCTGCAAATATCAATGTACAATGTGTAAATAAAACATTACTATTGATATTCAATTCAATGCATTATCAGGTTTTACATACAATCCCAGAAAATGTAATGTTACATACATTGTTTAACAGGGTGTTCACTACTAATGTCGAAAAATACTCAGTTTTTTTTTTCTGCCCTTGAAACATTTAAACGAAAATAATATAAAGAATAATATTTAAACATTTTTGAATCTTCAGTATTATTTTTTAATTTGTAACACTTAAGATATCTAAAATTCTTCTTTATAAAAAAGAAAACATAATAAACCAAAACAGGAATAATTTAGTGACAGTAACACTAATCCTAAAAAAGTTTATTCTAATCCTGAAAATAGAACTAGGTACATGGATAAACCACCTTTATGGAAATACCCTGTAGTTTGCTTTTCTTTACAAAAAAAATAAGAGTCAGACTAGTTTATGAATAAATTATATAGATGTAGTGACAAAAATTTAAATGAGTATGCTAAGATGGTTTATTTATGTTGAGAGAATGAGTGAAAGGCGACGAACAAAAGGTATTAACTCGGCGGAAATGCCGAAAAGGACATACATAGACCTTATAGTGATGTTCTTAAGAAAGGCCAAACCGGTGTGCATGTATGACTAGATGTATGAACATAAGTGAAGCAAAAGAAGTATGTGAGGATCCTGGCAGGTGGCTTTCTGTAGCTTCTGCCTACCCCCATTTGAAAAAGGCGTGAATTTTACAATGACTGGGCAATTTTGATATGTAAACAGTATAAAATCGCCAGTTTTCCCCGACTTGGCGGCCCTTGATTTTACTGACTTTCCAAAATGTGAACACCCTTTTTATGTACATTTTTGATGTAGTCTAAAACCTGATGTGTACTCTTTATCATAAAAGAAAACAATTAGGTATTAAAAGCATAGCTCATAAAAACGCAAGCATATGTAACACAATGGCATAGGAATATAATCACTTAAATAAAAATTGAATAAATA
Organism: Orthosia incerta; assembly: GCA_948252205.1. Taxonomy (NCBI): domain Eukaryota; kingdom Metazoa; phylum Arthropoda; class Insecta; order Lepidoptera; family Noctuidae; genus Orthosia; species Orthosia incerta. The sequence goes on from OX411741.1 coordinate 43,858,957, forward strand.
AATAATGTAATTAAATTAATCATATGAAAATGGCACTGCTTATTACAATATTAATATATAAAATAAATAAACCAAGGCAGAGTGTGGGACCTATTTAATTTACAGTAATCATAATCATTTATCGGCACTGATTAAAAAATGGTTACATCAAAGTTAAGATTCATCTTTTTATATATTGCTTAATTTAAAACAGATGTAAGGCATAGCACACGCACTGCGAGTTTTATTTGTGCGATTTTTTTCCACCCATTCTGTAACCTAAGGAAATATATGAAGCTGCACGCACTACGGAAAAAAAAATCGGTCTCAAATAGTACTAAACAATAAAAGTTGCAGTGCGTGTTAAGCCTTAGTAGTTGCAATTGCAATGCAGAGCCAGAAAGCAAATAATATTCGCATTGATCTATGTGATGTTAACACAATATTTTTTTGCCTGCATTTTAACCAGTCAAAACTTGTTGCTATTTATTAACTGCTAGATAAATGTAGAATTAATAAGAACACAATTCATTAAGATACTTTGTTGTAGACAGTATTGTGCCAAAATAGTTTGTTTTTGTATTGTTATTAATTCACATCAAGTTTTGATGGAAACAATATAGTTGAATTTTAGCAATGTATAGCAGAAAACTCGCAAATGCATTTAATTTGAGTGTTTTGGATATTATAACCTATAATTGTCATGTTTTTATATTGATAACAATGGAACTACAAAAACGTATTGTAATATCTGTGACAGCCAGGCATGAAGTATACTTTCTGAATTTAATGTTTTTCAGATCTTGTAATGAAGGTTGAGAGCATATAAACATCCTTTAACTTCAATGTTACCTACCTATTTTATTATGATGTGGTATTAAATTCTTCATAATGTGACAAGGGACAGAATGGTAAGGAAGAAGAAAATGTGTTGTGCCGACCCCAAGTAACATGGGGGGTTGCAGAAGATTTAATACTTCTAATCAAATACCGAAGAGAAAATATGCAACTAAAATTAAAATGTATGTATCTGCTGTTGCACCTACCTATTATACAAAAACATTTTATAGTACATAAAATATACTTACGGAGTCATTTTCCAATTTTAGTGCTGCAAATTGTTTGTCCTTTTTAGATATAAGTTCATTTTGTTGTTGTATCAAATCCAAATGATACACAAGCAATTGTTTCAACCTTGTGACTTGAAATTCTGAAGCAGTTAGTCTCTCTGACAGTTTGTGGACCTCTAATGTTGGTTCCTCAGCAGGCCCTGGCTCTTTGTCATCAGGTTGCGTAGATATTTCAATTTCCTTGTCAAGATGCGCCTCTCGTCGTTCAGACTCCTCCGAGTGACATGCGTAGATGTGGTCGAATGGGAAGCTAAGCGCTAACGACTCCTTCGTGTCTAATTGATTTAAAGCAGACAGATCCCCTGAGAGATTCACCAAATTTGATTCATCTAAGCGATTGTTCATTTTTATAGGAGGCCAATCGTAAGTCACATATGACGAGCCTGCCGGCTGTCAAAAACTAACTAACAGACACTATACTTTTGTTCGTTTCATTACAAATATATTGATATAATCACACACAATCACAAACCAAAATTGTTAACAATGTTTTACATTTTAAACAACACAATTTACTTTTCTTCTGCCTTCTTTTAAATTGACATTTCTTTCACGCACATGCAGAATGATAAAACGCGCATTATATCCCGACAAGTATTCCGTCCTGGTTTGCTCAGAGCCAAATATTTTTGGAACAAAATCATTTGTGAATATTTTATATAATAATATTAGTTATCTGATTTAATCACGAGTAAAGGACTAAGTTTTCGAGTAAATTGATTAAAAATTGAAAAAATCATCAAGGCGTCAACCGTAGACATTATTTGTTTTTTTTTAAGCTTTTGAGTTTTTGACTGTACTTCAAGATTATAATATTCTGAGAACGACCTGGAAGACATTCTCATCTACTTACTAAACATTCTGAAACCAGTGTTTATTTTTAATATTTTTGTCTGTAAATCATGAAATCATTATTCTCAGGAATACCATAAAACTTGAAAAAAAATCGTTTACTAAATACTTTTAAATGCATCTATGCTTTCCTTCACTAAGTATAATATACTGTTAATTATTTATTTAATTACATTTTAGGCCAATATAAATACGTTTCTACATGTGGAAAAACCGCCACCATTAAATTAAATTAATAACCGTACATGATCCTTACACAGTATACTGGCAGCACTGAAGTCATGATTCTTAAACTGGCAACAATAATCCAAACATTTATCACCTGGTCACACAGATTCAATTTGAACAATTCTACTCGTGTAGCCCGCGAAATTCAAATTACTAACTATTTTTTATCAGCCTAGTATAAAATCCCATTCCAAATAGCCTTATTAATTATATGGGCCCTCGAGCTTCTGGGGCCCCTATGTGTGAAATCAAATGTTCGTAAAATGATATCCACAATCTCAAATTCTCTTTGTTTAGAGGTGAGAAATTGTCCTTTTTTATTAAAAATCATCATAACAATAGGGTATTCTACTATGTTTGTATAAGTACTTGAAAATGTTTATTTCCTAATAAAAATCCACAAAAATAAAATATTTCGGCAAAATAAACACGCTTCCTTACCATAAAAATACATTAAAATTTAAACCTTTTTCATTCCTGCAAATACGGTGTCACCCATTTTGGTGACGTAATACTGGTATGTATAAAAAACAGTCGTGACGACACGCACTTATTCAACAATTTTGATGTCCGTGACTACCGCCGGACCACCAACACCAATCACTTCGTTGTTTTTTTTTAGATAATCATCATCATCATCAGCCTTTGTAGTTCCTTTATAGTTCCCACTGCTGGGACACAGGCCTCCTCTCTGTGAGAGGGAATGGGCCGTAATCCACACCGGGCCCAGTGCGGGTTGCAAGGTGGTACCACCTTTGGTCATAAATGCAAAATTTTCATCATCAATTACCACACTTTAATTACTTATAATTATTAACCGATAAACAAGCAACCCAAAAATATAAATATGTCACCCATTTTACCTAATTATCACTTATTTTTCGACCTCCGTAGTGAACACATCATTACGTTGCGCTCGCCTTATTAGTAACTCATTAGCTGTCCCCCGCGGCTTCGCTCCCGTCAACTGGCTACCTATCTAACCACTTACCCTGCCTACCCACCTACCCTACCCTAGCTACCTACATACCCTACACTGCCATACCCTACCTACCCTACCCTACATACCTACCCTAACCTATCCTACCCTACATATCTACCTACCTACCCTACCCTACCTACATGATTGTTGCGTAACTTAAACTGTTTACGCAGCGCACGTAACGGAAGCTCTCAAAAAGGAATAATTTTTCCAACATTTTTCATTTAAGCTCCGCCTTTATTGGTCGTAGCGTGATGTTATATATAGCCTATAACCTTCCTCGATAAATGGACTATCCAACACAAAAATATTTTTCAATTTTCAACCAGTAGTTCCTGAGATTAGCGCGTTCAAACAAACAAACTCTTCAGCTTTATAATATTATAGTATAGAAGTATAGATTAGCACATATTGTTTGTGTAACGGTGAATTCTCAGAATTGCATTGTTTTTGAGTGGTGTTTGTGACATGAATTGCCAAGATCAAGGTATGTTCTTACTATTAAGTTATATTTTTTAAATTTTATTTGACTTATCATGACATGTTTTTACGTTCTACGCCACACAGGATTTGAACCAAATATTTTACTTATTTTTGACTTCACATAGACTTACAACTAATTTCAACCATAGTCGAATACTCTCTCATATCTTAAATTAAAGATTAAAGATTGAACTGACTATTTTGAAAATTTTAAAGGTTTTTTAGCGTCCTTTTGCGACTTTAGTTGCTTTAGAGCCTCTACGACTGCGTAGGCTCTGACGTAGCACGGTCTAAAAAGAATAAAATATTTTACGTATGTTTACGTAAAATATTTTATTCTTTTTTTCAGGTACTTTGATTAAATGTACTCTCTCAATGCATGCATTTCTTTGAGATTTGGTCTGCCTTGACTGGAAGTGTTCCTTTTGAAAACTAACACATTTTGAAAACTATTCTAGCTTCACTGGATGAGGTGGAGAATCTAGACATTAGGAACTTAGATAGTAAAATACTCAGTTTATGTAAAAGTCTTGATAGGGTTTGGTAGAGGTTGGATGATGAGAAGAGACAAGTAGCAGATAGGAAATCGTATGTACAGAATGAGTTTAGACGTAGATAAGGTGTAATAGCAGACAAACCAGGAAGTGGCGGAAGCGGGACATCGAACGATGGAAATACGAGACGATTTTTTTTTCTGCAGTTCCAGCTGAAATTACTGGCTTAAATATAGATCTGATTGATCGTTGTTCCAAAATTTTACAAGCCTTGTCCTCGGGTTTAAATATTGATTCCGATAAATTGAATGAATATGCTTTGGAAACCGCGCGACTTTTAATTCAAGAATATCCGTGGTATAATCTCCCAGCTTCCGTTCACAAAGTCCCCATCCATGGTGCTGAAGTGGCACAGTATACTACTCTATTATCTATCGGACAATTATCCGAAGAGGCAGCAGAATCTAACAACAAACATTACAAGGCTTTCAGGCGGGATCACATGAGAAAAATGTTGCGAGTACTTACGAATACGGACATACTTAACAGACTTTAACTCAGCTCAGACGCATTCATTATTAGTCTTTGGAAACTTCCCCGTAAGAAGAAGAGCGTTATGTCGAGGCAGGTTTTAGATTTATTATGAATTCAGTTTAAATTGAAATTAGGTTGGTTGTTGTGGTTATTTTAACTTAGTTGTGGTTATGATTTCGTTTGTAAATAAATTGTAGTTTTAGTTTTCTTGCTTTTTGTTGTATAGAATATGTATAATATATAAAATAATACATATTTAATTGTATCCCCTTTATGAATAGCATTAATATCATATTCAGATGTATTTCCGAACGAGGGACAATAAATCACAAAAATTTACTATAAAATGTAAATAGAAACTACAGTTTATTGTAGGTATATTATGTATTAAATTATGTAAATAAAGCATTTATGTACATTAGTAACGTATTTTTTATTATTTATAATTCAGAAAAATCTCATATAATAAAGTAAGTTATTTATGACCGCACTTGTAGGGCGCTTGGACCACCGTGGGTTGGTGGATGTCACATGTCTTCGATTTTTGGTTCTAGGACATGCCGGTTTCCCCACGAAGTTTTCCTTCACCGTTTTGAGAGTAGTGCTGATGATATTTAATAATTTACACAAAATAAAGAGCCTGCATGGGTAAGAACTCACGACGTACAACTTGTAAGTCGCGGCAGTGAGGATCTTGTCGCTTTTGTCAACCCTACATAGAAAATACCTTGCAAGATACAATTAGTACTCAGAATTTAAAATTACTATTCCAGTAGTTTACGAGATATACGATGCGATTGGTGGGATGGCGGTAGTCAAGGTGTTAAATTTTCATTTCAAGATTTACCTATTACAAACTTTTTGATTTCATTCCAAAGGATAATGGCAGAAGCCCATACATTATTTTAGCTGAGATTAAATTCCTACGACTCTAGATGAAAAATGTCTTGTTTAATTCAGGGTCATGTTCTGAATAAGTTTGTGCAAGAATTTTTGTTCAAGATTGCCGAGAATAGTAGATATTCAGTCAAGAACTTTTGTAGGTTATGTCTGGGTAACTATAAATAATGTGTTTAATAGGTAATATTATTCAATTTCATGGAAATAAAAGGGCAATATCGCATTAGTATTTCCCTTTCCTAGTTATTTCAGCTTGAAATGTTAAATATACTCTTCGGAAAGAGTATATTTATTTATTCAAGCTACTTTGACGTGTAAAAGGTCGTCGTCAACAACCAAGCTATATTTTTTTTAGACTTGGATACTAGGCTTTTTGCCTATCATCAATGAAAGTAAGTAATTCATTTGGGACACCTACACTTAGACATAAACTGTATTGACATTCATTTGCTCTGTTTTATTATAATAACAAATACAATAATGATATACTTTCTACAGTCGTAGTGACTGTAGTAAGTATATCACACTATGTATGTCACTTGGCAGAATAAGTGTAAAATGGCAACACTAAGCTAATGAGAGTGAACGTAAAAATCAAATAACTTACATTTATAATGTTTTTTTTTATCCGTTATGAACCAGTTAATGTTATACTTTCAAAAAACGTAGTCAATTATTGGAATTTATTTCGTATTTAACTCACTTTCAGACACTCAAATTTAAGTCAGCTAAGAATTCGCCATTGTTCTTTATACAAAAATTAAAACTCCTAAAGAAGTATAATAGTGACCCAAAATTCAGATTCCTAAGTTTTGTATTTAAAGATAAATTAGCTTTCATTACTTTTCCATACTAAATCATCGCGTATAACCCGATCAAATTAAGTTGTCAATGGTATTAAGCTTTTTAGGAGATGTACACTCGTGCACAGAAAATGGATGTCAGAATTTTTTTGTATTGTACCTAGGAAAAAAATTACTTATCGTTACTCATTGCCTGTGATACCTTTGTTAATGACGTGGGTAGGTAAATACTCGAATAATTATTTTTCTGTATTGTAAGTACCTACCTTCTGTATAGTTATATGAATATCATTAAAGAGCGATAGTTGTTGAATTTTGCTTATTTATTTCTTTCCTACTAATTTACCGTTGTTGCAAGCTGTACCTAAGTATTCAAAAACTAATTTACTGCAGTAACAATATGTTGCTAATAACGTAAGTAGGTAGATGAAAAGGTTACTCATTTTATCTTGTCTATTATGGTCCAAAACTTTTTTCAAGTCACACACAAAGTCGATTTTTTCGAAAACTAACTAAGGTACCAATTTTGTTGTTATAGAAGCGATTGGCATTGGTGGTTCGGCGGTAGTCACGGACATCATTTTTGATTGTTGATAGCTGTTTAGACTGAACTGACAGATGACAACTAACAGATTTGCCTCTATGACGCTATGACGAACCTATGACGAAACGCCATAGCGGCTCGTGTTTAAGGTCACGTGTTATATAAATTAAAAATATAGATTTTTAATTTTAATATATTAAAACAATAATGTGGTTTTATGACTTAAAATCAAATTATTTATGTATATTCTACATTGATTTCTACATACAATTTAAATTTGATCACATTTCATCATTTATTTTTCACTACCGAAAGTACCCTATTACGTTATGATGAAAGTTTAAACTAACCGATTAAGGCCAAGCCTTAATTTTCTAAATCGCTAAACCTCTAACATTATTTTAGTAAAATAACAATGAAAACTTAACCTTTCCCAGTCAGGATTGTCTCATATTTTAAGTTCCTTTCGCTTGTTCTTCATCCTCTTTCATCAAGTCAAGAATCCACACTCCTATTTTATATTGTTTGTAAGAAACATCATCTTGCTTTGGTCTTCGCTGCAATCGGGCGAAAGGACAACAACCTTAACGGACGAAACTTGCTACGCCACTGGTGTATCCCCCAGTTTGCTATGAATTAAAATTAGAATTTGAGTTATTATTCAAGGTAGTATTATACAACTCTCTGACTTCAAAAGTCATGATTTTAGCTTTGGTAAATACATATCTATAACGCAAGCGTCGGGCTTGCTATTGTCCTAGTCGAAATGGTGTTTGCCGGCCGGGACCCCTCGGGTCTGGAATCGGGTAAAATCAAAATCTAATCCATAGAGGAAAGTAATATATCGCGATCTAACCTATCTGAGGCGGGGTGCTAAAATGTTGAGACTGTCGCTAAGTGTTGGCCTAGTGGCTCGTGGTTGGGGGTTTCGGTCCGGGCAAGTACCAATGTGAGTTTTCAATTCATATCTAATTTCTTAGTTTATCTTGGACATCAATAACAACGGTGAAAGAAAATATCGTGCAGAAACCTGGACTTGAATATAAGTTTTTTTTTTTTTCCTTTAGGCTCGCGCTTGACTACTATCTCACCTGATGGTAAGCGATGATGTGGTCGACAGTGAAACACGCTTGCCTAGAAATAACCTATTCACTCTTGACTTAAAGACCCCCAGATTGTAGCTGTCGGGAAACATAGACTCCGGCAGGGAATTCCACTCCTTAGCTGTACGCATAATAAAAGTGTTCCCAAAACGTTTTGTGAGTATGGGTGGGATGTCCACCATGTATCGATGCCGCAACGCCGTACGTCTGGTAGTCCAATGATGAAACGGGCTAGGTGGAATTAAATCGTGCAATTCCATCGCACACTACCCGAAATGTAACCGATAAAAAACCAACAGGCTGGCAACTCGGCGACGATGTTCAAGACTCTGGAGCTATGACTTGACCAGCGCCTCATCGCCTCTAGGCCCGCTTTTCGATCCACTATAGTGCATCAAGCTGGTATTTGGCAGATCCGTCCCAGAGATGAGAACAATACTCCACGAAATTGAGGAGCTGTTCCGGCGTGAAGTACCCCCTCACCTTTGCAAGGATCCCCAGCTTTTTGGCTGCCAGTTGAACCTTTGCCACAATGTATGGGCCAAAATTGAGAGTCGATGTCAACGTAACGCCAAGAAGCTCAAGATGGTCCGTTATTGGCACAGTTACATCTCGAATAATATATTGAAATCGCTAACCTGCATTGAGAAAGCGTGGTGATTAATGTTCGAGACTTCTCTGTACGAGAAGAGGTCTTCCATTGCCCTGTAATGGAATAGTTACAAGCTGGTTTTATTAATTGTGCATAAGTCGACAGAGAGTCTGTATAAATAGTAAAAAAATAGTAGTTTATGCAACAGTCATATAATAGGGGTTATTAAAACACGAGCGTAGGTTTATCACATGAGGCGAAGCCGAGTGTGATAATAATATTACGCGAGTGTTTTAATACCTAATTATATGCCGTTGCATACACTATTTTATCTTCACTCATACAGTTGAAAAAAAAATGGAAACGGAAAAACTCGTGAGCGTCAGATTCGCCGGTCAACAGTCGTATTTGGCTTTGAAATTGAGTCTAAAAATTACTTATCAATTGCTTATATTTGCTTACCATGATAAAATAATTGCTTTTATCATAATGTTATAGAATTAAAACATTTAAGATTGACTTATCATTCTGACGTCAGAATGGCTGGTCAATCTCTGTAGAGTAGTAAATATGTGGAATTACTGAAATTTTAATGGAGCACAGATTGCTTATTAATTGCTTATTTCAGTTTCTAAGCCTAGACCCTGTTATTATTTCTATAAGCTAGCCAAGAGTTTAAAAGCCCCTGCGCCTGTTAAATTTATGAGAGCAAAGTGACGTATGTCACTTGTTATAATTTTTTTTTATCAAATGTTATCAATTATTAACTATTATAAATTTAAGCAAATGTTTTTATATTTTTTTTAATATAATCCATATTTAAATAAGTTTCATGTTTGTTCTTATTAATTTATCAGTCTTAAATTTAATGTATTAACCTAAAATCTTATTGTTTACGTTGTGTTCACCTATAAGTGACATGTTTGCACAGAATGATGATGTATAGTTATATGTAAGAATATTTGTAAACGTGTAGTTGGTGTTCCTATCAATAAATAAACAAATGTCGAAAATTGCGTTTACCTACATATCAAAAGGTAACTACTATTATTTATTACTCGTTTCTTTATTTTCTGTATTAATCAAATGGTGTCCAGTGTCTATATTATTTTTAATCATGGCTGTAGTTATTAACTATGTATATCTTACTGACACAGAATACTTAGCCGATTCTTTTCCCCAACTACCTGCGGTCGGTCAGCGGCGCACCGTCCTCGGATCCAGCTACCCTCCGCGACTAGTCTCCCGCAGGCTTATTAAGTATCTTTTGCAAGAGCAAAACGATGTGCCCATTACAGCGCGAATTAGGCTCGTCAGCATGCAGTGGAACAACTATCTCGACCCAACTCCTCTAGTGACTACACCGAGCATCGTACCGGAACACGGCTAGGCCGCTTGGCGGTACGTCTTTGCCCTGTGGGTGGTCGCAAGCCTTCGGCCGAAACCTACCACCAGTTAGAGCAACTGATTAGCACCACCCGGGCACCACGTGTAGGGTAACAACAAGAGGGGTAACTCTCCTACGAACGCGGGTGACTCAACCCCCAAAAACTTACTCTGACTCCTTTTCAAATAACTAGTAAACTACTAATCGTAGTTGACGTAATTTGTGTATCAGGTTTTGCAGGGCAGTCAATTAAAGAACAATGGCGAAATCTTAGCTAACTTAAATTTGAGCATATGAAAGTGAGTTTTAAACGAAACACATTACATTAATTGTCTACGTTTTTTAAAGTATATTTGGGCTGGTTTTTAAAGGATAAAACAAAAAAGTCATTTGATTTTTTTATTTAATTTCTTTAGCTTAGTGTTGCCATTATATATTTCATCTGCTAAGTGACAAGTAGCAAATATATTAAGTGATAATATCATTATTGTATTTATTGCAGTAAATGAGTTAACAATACAGTTTATGTCTAAGTGTAGATGTTCCTTGCAGGTAGGTATGAATTTAATATTGTAGTATAATAGAAATAAATGTTATACTTTCAATTTATGAATGGCAAAAAGACTAGTACCCATGTCTAAAAAAAATATAGCTTGGTTGTTGACGACAACGACAACCTTTTGATACACGTCAAATCGCTTAGTTTAAATAAATATACTCTTTTCAAATTATTATACATTTCGTGCTGAAATAATTAGGTAACGGAAATACTAATGCGATATTCCTCTTTTACTTCCACGAAATTGAATAATATTACCTATTAAACACATTATTAAAAGTTACCCAGACATAACCTACAAAAGGTTATGACTGAATATCTATTATTATCTACATTCTCGAACAAAAATTCTTGCACAAACTAATTCAGAACATCACCCTGAGTTAAACCAGATATTTTTCTTTTAATGACGTAGGAATTTAATCTCAGCTAAAACCACAGAACAAAAAAAACGCCTACTACAATAGAAGTCGCAAGTGGGCGGGGCCCGCGTACCCCGAGTTTTGCACAGTTCCACATATGTTTCCTTCCGCGCACACACTACGCACATCAGTCTTGGTTCAACCGTCACGGTGACAAAAACTTGAATAAAAAATACAAAAATGCCTTATTGTGCTGTTTTAGAATGTAAACACGTTAACAGAACCAAAAATGTATCAAATGTAGGTATATTTTACCATCGGCAAGTCTTAATTTATTTTATTTCGATAAAAATGTAAAAACAATATTTTATTAAACAAGACAAGTAAAAGTTGATTTTATGACGTTAAATTTAAGGTCTACTTTCTTTAAAACTCAAACATTGTTCTCGAAGATTCCAACTATGCACATGTCACATTCAGCTACTCAATTAGAGATTACCAATATCGATAATGAGTTATCGATACTTTAAACTTCAACTACAGTATTCGAAAAAATCTTCATACGCGCGAAAAACATAACCTTTTCCTTACAGCCGTGTAAAAATAAAGATTACGACGAATTGAGAACCTCCTCCTTTTTTTGAAGTCGGTTAAAAAGACAAGAGCCTTCAAAATCAACAAAGTGTAATAATAATAACACATGAACATAGAACCTCCTTCTTTTTTTAAGTCAGTTAAAAAGTGGCTTATGTGTTAGTCTGAAATTTAAGATCTACTAACTGGTGTATAGACCTAAATTTCATCAGTTCATTAAGGAGTTAGTCAAGCTAATCATAATAAGAGTGTAGCCGCAGGCGAAAGCGTAAGCTTCCCACATCAGTAGGGCGTATTGCATTTGTAGTGTGGTCTATCGCATCATTATCATCAATCAAAACATATAATAAATCTGTAGAAAAGTATTTTTTGTACATCGAAAATATTTCCAAAAAAAATAGCCAGTGTGTTAAAGGATAACCAACAGAACCTATTGCCGGCATTTTTGGAATTTTTGTCTGTTTGTCTGTTTATTTGTGCGTGCATCACGTGAAATGTACGAAACCAATATAAATAACTTTTATACATAAACATGTGCGTAACTTGAAGAATTACTAAGTTTTTGTGTCATCGCAATCGGTTCACTCTATCAAAAGTTAGATGAATTTAAAGTGTTCAAGAAGTAAAATTATCACAACACACGCAATTCAGATACTCGGAGAGTTGAACGCGATATTCGATAGGTGGCGTTTTGAATTTGAAGTCATTTTCTGAATCATGGTGTTAAGATTCTCCGCGAAAGATTGATGACTATAGAAACAAATATGGTCGGTAGGTAAGTAGGGTAGGCAGGAAGGTAAGTAGGGTAGGGTTGGCAAACAGATGACGGGAGTGAAGCCGCGGGCACAGCTAGTAATTAATAATAGTACACCAAAGACTACCTACAGTACTGTCTTTCCTTTCATTTTTTAAATCCATGCAAAGGTTGTCTTGAAAAGATCGCTTTTAGCGATAAGGCCACCCATTGTGTCACCCAGTGTAATGTTTTCTTCCTCTATACTTTCTGTAACTTATATGGTGTACATAATAAAGAGTATTGTATTCTATAATTCTATTGATAGAACAAAAACACCACATACAAAGATACGCCCATCTTTGTATCAATAGAATCATTTTCAAAATCGGATCAGTAGTTTACCATAAAATATGTTAATTATACTTTCTATAAATTGTAAGTATTGGAATAAATTTACATAAAACTTGATTACAAACATAATAATATTTATCGACTCTTAGTTATTGGGCGCACGGTTGGCACAGTGGTTGAGCGATTGACTGCTGCGCTGCGTGTCGCGGGATCGATTCCCGCACGGCGCAAATATTTGTATGATCTACAAATAGTTGTTCCGGCTCTGGGTGTTTGTGTATGTGAAATTATATGTTTGTAAACGCACCCACGATACAGGAGAAATTCCTAGTGTGGAGCAACGTTTTTTTTTAAACTAAACTGTATTTTGTTTGAAAATAAAACGGAATGTCGATAAATAAGTCAACGATCGTGGTACATCACTACAGGAGGACGAGTAGTAATGACCTCATTTCGGAAATATAAATCTTATCGGTAACGAAATACGGCTTTAAATTAAATGAATTTACTATAGTGACATCTAGCGACGGGTAGCGTAACTTCCTCATTAAACTATTCCGTGTGCGCTTTAAACGAAAAAAGAAAGATAAGATAAGATAAGATAAGATATTTTATTTTGTAAAACATGAGTACAGTATGAAGGTCTTATATATTAATATGAGGTGGCTACATGTTTTGCCATGTATGGCGTACAAAATTTGTTGCACTGGACAAACAATATAAGAAAAATACAATATCAAAATTGAAATTAAATTGAAATTACAAAGCAAAAAAAAAAATTAAATTCTATAAAAAAAATACTATGTCGAAATTTAAATTAAATTGAAATCACAATGTCAAAATTTCAATTTCATTTAAAAATTACTACTTATGTCAAAATTCAAATTCAATTGAAAATCACTATGTCAAAATTTAAATTCAATTAAAAATCAGTATATCAAATTTAAAATTAAATTTGAGTAATAATAAAACATGAGTATAAGTTAAATAATAATAATATGTGCATGGTCTTAAAGTAACAGGGAGATCCGCATGTTTTGCCAGTTTTGGCGTACAAAACAACATATTTTTGGTTTAGAATAAACCATAAGAGAAAAAATTGAGACCACACAGCAAACTATGAAATTAATAACTTAATAAAAAAATAAAATAAGAAAGTATTGTTTTATAAGATTTGGGTGTAAAAATGTCGTAATTATAGGAATAAATTCAATTAATTGTGGTCATTTAAAAATTCCGATATGGTATAATAGCATTTGGCAATGAGATATTTTTTTAAATGTATTTTAAACAGAGCAGTAGGCATTTGTCTAATAGGTTTTGATATTTTATTATAAATAATTGGTGCTAAACAAAAAATACTTTTACGCATCAATGCCGTGGTTGACCTTGGTACACATAATGTATTATTATCCCTTCGATTACGAATAGAAACGTCTGATTGTTTCTTAAATAGGTTAGGATTGGTTCGTACAAAATTAGCTATTTCATAAATAAATAAGGAAGGTAAACTTAAAATGTTATATTTAATAAAATACTGTTTGCAACTATCAGTTATTTTCAGACCAAACATAGCCCTAATACACCTTTTTTGTGACTTAAAAATGATTTCCTTATTAGTAGAGTTTCCCCAAAATATAACTCCAAACCTCAATAGGGAGCCGACAATACCATGGTAGGCAGTTATAAGGGCATGCGTACTTATAATAGGTTTTAGCTTATAGAGGGCATAGGCAGAAGAACATAGTTTTTTATTCAATTCTTCTGTGTGTGCTTTCCAGTTCAGACGTTTGTCAATGGTTACACCTAAAAATTTAGCTGTGTCTACTTTTTTTATAACAGTTAATTTGTGTTGAACATTAATATTTGGTGCTTCTAAACGTTGACTGAAGAACATAATTTTTGTTTTTTCAAGATTAATTTTTAAATTATTGTTATCTAACCAGTTAATTATTGAATTGATTGTATTATTAATTTCATGTTCATACCTATCTTTATTTATAGAATTAATAGTGACTGTGCTGTCATCGGCAAAAAGTGAAACTGGATAATTAGTTACTAGTGGCAAGTCATTTATATAGATTATGAACAACAATGGACCTAATACGCTACCTTGCGGGACTCCATATTTAACTATACGTTTTTTTGATGCATATATTTCTTCATTTTTGGTATTTGTGTTTATTTTAGAAATTTCTGTATATTGCTTACGATTTTTCAAATAAGATTCTATTAGATTCAGTACATTACCTCTTACGCCATAAGCTTCCAGTTTTCGGAGGAGAATGTCATGATTAACATAATCGAAAGCCTGGGTCATGTCACAGTAAATGGAACATACCGGTGTCCTTTTATCCACATTACCCATGACGTTATTTATAAAGTCAAAAATGGCCATGTTTATTGTTTTATTCTTGCGGAAACCTTTCTGGACTTCTGTGAGGATGTT
The DNA here is from genome assembly GCA_948252205.1 of Orthosia incerta. Classification (NCBI taxonomy): domain Eukaryota; kingdom Metazoa; phylum Arthropoda; class Insecta; order Lepidoptera; family Noctuidae; genus Orthosia; species Orthosia incerta. The sequence continues at coordinate 43,874,019 of OX411741.1, forward strand.
GAATTTTTCTAAATATTTATAAATTTGATAATATATATATTTTTCAAAAACTTTCGAAATTATAGGAATAAGTGCAATGGGTCTGTAACAATTCATACTCTGCTTATTGTCTTTTTTGAAGATGGGTTTAATGATGGTAGTTTTTAGACTTTCCGGGTATGATCCAGTGGATATACACATATTAATAATGTGGCTTAGGTGGTCACAGATATAATAAGCGATATACTTTAGGATTCTAGTAGATATCCCATCGTATCCAACACTTGTAGTATTTTTAAGCGATCTTATAATTTGAAGTATGTCATAAGGAGTACTTGGTGCCATGAACATAGATTGACTTGATTTGGGAATTTTTACGGTTACGTCCTTACCAGCGTCTGGTACTGGTTCTATCTTTTCTATAAAAAAATTGTTAAAAGCATTCGCAATCTCTCGTGGCCTGGTTATGGATTTATGATTTGTTTTTATGGATGTGATACTACCCTTTGGTAAATTGTGTTTAGACCTATTTATAATCGCCCATGTGGCTTTAGATTTGTTAGTAGATGAATTTATTTTATGGTTGTTTTGTGCTCGTTGTGTTAAATTAATTATATTTTTATATGTTTTAGAGTATTTTTTAAATTTAATTTTATTTACTTCATTGCGATTTAGCCTATAGTTCCACATAAGCTCTCTCTTTTTTTTGCTACAGATTTTTATGCCATGTGATACCCACTGAGGTTTTACATTGGTCCTTATTGTAATGTTTTGGAAAGGAAAACATAAATTATACAGCATCATGAAATCTTCCAAAAATGCATTATATGCTATGCTAGGATTATTTGTATTATAGATTTCAGAAAAAGGAAATGTTTTTATATAATTTTTGAATTTTTGCATATTTTCTTTACTATAGTCACGTCTCTTTTTTCGCCAATAGTTTATTAGAACTCTTTTATTAACCGGTAATTTTAGTACTTGCGCTGTGTGGTCGGACAGGCCGAAGTCAATCACATCTGATTTACACTTCTTCCCCATATTATGTGCAAAATTATCTATGCAAGTGCCGCTCGCGAGTCGAGTTGGCTGATTTATTTCTAGCTTTAAATTATAACTTAAGAGCAAACATTCTAGATCTAACAAAGTATTATTACGCTTAAGACAGTCAATATTATAATCACCTGCAATTACGACATTTCATTTTAAATTTTTGTTACAAATAGTACATAACACTTTCTCTAATTGCTCAAAGAATACAGGTAGGTTGTTGGACTTTGGTACTCTATACACACAAACAATAATCGTATTATACATTGTCAGATCAATAGCGCAACATTCAAATATTCCATTTATGGAGAGTTTCGCGATATCTTGAAGCTCTTTAAACTGGTGACCTTTTTTCGCAAGGATACATGTACCACCTCTCTTGCTGTCCTTTCTGGAGTAGCATGCCGCCAAAGTGTAATTAGGAATATACAATAATTGTTCATGGCCAGCTATCATGAAATGTTCAGATAAACAGATTATGTCGACTTTGGTATTTTTCTCTGCCATCTCTTCAAGACATACAGTAAGTTCATCGCTCTTATTCAGTAAACCCGCAATGTTTTGATGTATCACATCAAAACATTGCGGGTTTACACATCTTATCTTATCTTATCTTACAATTAATCTGTATATGTGTGAGTTTGGGTACGCTGGTTCCGATACTAATAAAGGTATATTCGATTTCTACTGTCTTCTCTGTTCTGTGGCTAAAACAATGTATGGGCACCTACCATTGTTCTTTCGCAAGGCTACATTCCGGACTCAATTTGGGCTTAATAAGTATCCGAAAAGGCAGCAAAGCTACGTTCCATCTGACACCACCGAAGCCGCGCAAAGGGATCCTAAAAATGATGAGGCATTTTGAGGGTCCCTCGTTTACTTTCTGGGGAACCACTGCAGATAAGTAGGTATCTAGAAGTAGGTACTTTTTTAGGGTTCCGTACCCAAAGGGTAAAAACGGAACCCTATTACTAAGACTCCGCGGTCCGTCTGTCTGTCCGTCTGTCACCAGGCTGTATCTCATGAACCGTTATAGCTAGGCAGTTGTCACAGATGATGTATTTCTGTTGCCGCTATAACAACAAGTACTAAAAACAGAATAAAATAAATATTTAAATGGGGTTCCCATACAACAACCGTGATTTTTTACCGTTCTTTTGCGATAATGTTACGGAACCGTTCGTGCGCGAGTCCGAATCGCACTTGGCCGGTTTTTTTAAAATTAAATCTTCATGCAACATATAGATACACTAGAACTCCGCCCGCGACTTCGTTCGCGTGATTTCTTATTAACCGACTTTCGAAAAAGGAGGAGGGTCTATGTTCGACTTCTAGTATGTTTTTTTTTTTTTTATGTATGTTCACCGATATCGCCGTCAATTGTGGACCGATTTTGAAAATTATTTTTTTGTTTGAAAGAGTATGTTCCGAAATTGGTCCCATTTTAATTTGGTGGAGGTCTGATGAAGAAGTTCAAAGATATACAACCGAACTCTTCAATAAATAAAGGCAAATCTCTCGGGACTGCTGCAATCGCATGTCTGTTTATACCATTTCATAACATAACATCACGCCAGTACGGTCTTAAGGGGTAAGCAGATCTCTCATTTGATCGGTTTTGTTCAAGTTTCATGATTTTCGATAATCTATTCTGGTTATAGGAAACTTACTAAACAACTTGCCTATTAGGTAGGTAACTACAACTAAAAAGGGAAAAATAAAAAAAACTTTTTTACAAAAAAAATACCACCGACTTCCAAGAAAACTACAAAGTGAAAAATAACTTTATTTTTGGAAGTCGGTGTGTTTCGTAGGTACCATTTTGTTGCGTTATGGACACCGACTTCCAAAAATAAAATTATTTTTCACTTTGTAGTAAAAAAGTTTTTTTTATTTTTCCCTTTTTAGTTGTTTTATCCTCCTGATGACTTTCTTATGTGCAGTTAGCGAAGACGACCAAAAATAAGCTATTGTGAAATCAATAAAAATCTGGTATCGTACCTAGATATTAAGAGTTTATTGGCTTAGGACAATTCGTTATTTTACTTAAAGAATAATAAATTTTATATTCCGCCACAAAGTAAAATCCTCCCCTAAAATCTTAAAACCACTTTATCTACACTCACAACGTAATGTTCCAATTATGAATTCAAAAAATATTGCATAAACACGTACTTTATATTTGTGGATAGGTAAAATTAAAAAAAAAACCATTATAGTTCAACATTTTCCTTCGATTTTCAAACAAATGCATCATAAAATAACTTTTTTCTATTATGATACAGGACAAATCCAAGAAGTTAATCACTAAGGAGATTCCATCAATTATTTAAATCTTTTGAAATGCCATTCTTATACCTAATAAAAAAAAATTGATTCCAATTTTAACTTGTCTGAGTTGTCTGTAACAATGCCCGCTTTAGGCTTATTACGCACTGCCATTTTTATTTGCGCGAACTTTTGTCTCTTTCCACCTGTTCATGGAGCTCAAAATATTCGCGCGAATTATATTCGCGCTGCGATGCGGTGGATTCTGTTGCAAAACACGGATTTCATGCGGTATTATTGCCGTACGATTTTTTTACCGCAATTTATGTGTATGTATATGTATGATGTGCTGGGATTTGGCGCCATTCATACGTTTTGCAGGTTTCGTTGTACTGAATTTCATGACTTTTTAAAATTCTTGCTTAAAATGTCTGATATTAGTGAATGTGAAGAACAATTGACGCCGCCAAATATATGCGGCGAAGGAAATTACTCATAATCTCTTACCAGCAAAGTCGAGATTATTATATGATGCATTTATCACGACTTTATGGCATGGAAAATACAAAAAATAAGATTAAGTAGGTTCAATCCCAAAATGTATGAGTGTAGATAAAGTAGTGTATGAAACTGCACATAACTAGGTATTAAAACATTCGTGTGAATACTATTAAAAACCTCGCCTAACACTCATGTTTTAATACCCCTCATTATGCAACAGTATCATAAACTACTATTTTGCACTTAGTGAGGTTCGAGTTTTTAACAACCCAAATATGCTATTCACTCTTTTCTTCTCTTTTTTATTTTTCTTTTATGTTAGTTAGATTGCGCAGTAAGATGCCTCAAAAAAACTTTAACACCCCCTAAATGGTCTATTGGGAGTAGTTTCAAAAACTAATAATGACAATCTTTCTTGCTTACTTAGGATGATATTTATGCCAAGTTTCAAAGGAGATTGTCCATTCTTCTATGGACCGCCGTAACAAATAAAAAAAATTTGTATGATAGCGTAAATTGGATATAAAAGAGGGGACAGGTCATACTTTCAAAGGAAATAAAAATTATCTATTTATTTTGTGGAGTTTTTGTTTTTTCGTTGTTTTCTGTTCTTTCTACATAATCCACACCACCAGCACAGAAACAGTACAATAGTCTTCAAAAATATTTCTTGAGCGTGCAGGAATCCGAAGATTACTGATCACGAAATCAACGCTATGATAAGTTATTAATTAGCACAACAAACTCAACCAATACCTATCAACGCAAAAACAAAAGTTCGCTGCCGCGCCGACACGATGCTTTGTTTCACTTGCTTTGTTTAGCACCTAGTTTGACTTGAAATTTGACAATGACATTTTTGACAATGACATTTTTGATAGTTGACAGTTCACCTTTCATTTGCATCGCCTGTGGTAGTGTTACCAACAATTAATCTAAATCACCCTGACCATAAGTGATTTGTTATTAGAGAAAGATTATTAATTAGTAAAGTAATATAATTTTAATTATGTTATATTTAAATAAAAATATTAATAAAGCGGGAAATGACATAAATGAAATGATTTTTAAAACTCAGCGTCTGCCCTTACACTCTTAGTAACACCGATTATGGGGAGGTTCATAAAACGTCAACACTGTTTTCACTAAAGTACGCCATTAAAATAAAATCGAATAAATAACTAATTAAACACAAAATATTAACCCCTCATACGATATCGAACAAGTTAAATAAAAAAAAGTTAAAAAAAAATGTATAATTTATGAGTATATTTTTGTGGCTATACTCTTTTATTATAAAGCGATACTAATTTTGGTCATTCTCCTATAATAACCCAAGTAATAAGATTCTTCAAAAAAACTTTTAATCCTACTAAATCGTATTTTGAGGGTAATGTCGAAAAACTAATAATGACAAACTTTATCAATTACCTCTAGCTATATAACTGTTTGTGCAAAGTTTCAAGAATATTAGCGTAAGGAATTTGATTTTTCACAGAAACTATCAACCCCTTTTTACTCCCTTAGGGGTGGAATGTCCAGAAATCCTTTTTAATGCTCATTTGCGTCACTTGAGGAACCTTAGGTACTGCCAAATTTCATGCTTCTAGGCCCAGCGGTTTCGGCTGTGCGTTGATCGATCAGTTCACAAAGTAAATCATTTTCTCGTTTTATATATATAGATGGCAGACTTAATGCCTGAGGCATTCTCTATCAGTCAACCAAGGGTGGTGGTTATATTGTAGGTATTTTTGTTTTAGGTAGAATAGATCCTTTTTAATGTAAATCTGAAATCACCAAAACGCGCAAAAACATCGGCGTCAAAAAAAAATCCTAGCCGGTAAAAATCTAGTATCGTTTGGCAGGAGGAGGGTGGTGAGGATGGGTGAGGAGAGTGCCCTCTCTCCCCTGGCACCCTTCCAAGAAAAGGTACCGCACCGTTCTTTAAAATAAAAAAAATATATTTTAACCTAACCTCAAAACACAAAAGTTGCTCCTGCATCGTCTCCGGCGCTGCGGGAAATGCAACACACGCTCCCTGTAACAAATCATAGGCACCCGTGCGAGCCGTAGTGGCTGATGCTGGGTGCCGAAGGCGAACTGCAATTCGAAGCTGCGGAAGTGACCCTTCGCGCCTCTGGCTTTTATATACACTAGAGGTATCAGCCAAAAGACTCCGGATGGTAATGAAGGCGTAAAGTTGAGATACCCTAAGAGGTGAGCCTGCTTGAAAGTCCAACTGCTAGTTGCAAATGCTTAACTAGAGCTCAGTTAACGCCGGCACAATAACATATTTCTTTTGAACCTAATGAGTTTAAAAAGAATACAAAACAATATACTGTGTATATTTTGTTACTACAAACTTACAACCTGAAGAGACAAAGATTTGCCATGAATACGGCTGGCTGCCGTGAATAGCTTTAGGCTCGGATAGTTCTTTGATGGATACATTTAGCTGTCATTTATTTCGACGTCATATCAGATCATCTGACAGGACATTATTCTACAGCAGGTGCAAAAAAAAAGGTGCAGCAGTGGAACAAGAAACTCGGGTAACACAGCCCCGTAATTTCCACAAAATGAATATGACACCAGCTGCGGCAGTAACACTTCAAACCTTTGATCCATTTTTTCGCGATGGCTCGTGTGATCGAGTCAGACGCCGTCTTTTTTTTTTTTTTTTTTTTTTTTATTATAGATAGGCTCGCGCTTGAGGCTGTTCATCTTCATCGCTCGAAATTGAAGCTCTAGCATCTTGACTCGCTAGACGGCAATGTTGCACCATCTAGCGTGTGATCGTTGGCAAAAGACAATATATTCTCATAAATCGACTTCGGACGTCAAACAGAACACATAATATTGATACAGTCCATTCACTATTATGTAAAATCACAATTATTCTTGGTAGAATACCAAGCATTAAGGTTAAAAAAATAACCTAGGTAATTATAAAAAACCAGCCAAGTGCGAGTCGGACTCGCAAGCAAAGAGGGTTCCGAAGGATTGCCCGTTTTTAGGATTCCGTTCCTCAAGACAACAACCCCCTCCTGGGACGCCTCGAGGTTTCAAGTTGGAATAATATCATAATTATACTCAGAGGCCATAGTGCGAGTTTTTACTCACGCTCAATCGCGTTAACGTTAACGTCAATTTGTATTGAAATTGGATAAGCGCCGTCTGGGGACGGTAAGGACAAACCACTTGTTTAGGGTTCCGTACCCAAAGGGTAAAAACGGGACCATATTTAGTAATAATAAAAAATAATCTGACAGACAGACGGACAATGAAGTCTTAGTAGACTTCATTGTCCGTCTGTCTGTCTGTCTGTCTGTCACCAGGCTGTATCTTATTAACCGTGATAGCTAGACAGTTGAAATTTTCTCAGATGATGTATTTCTGTTGCTGCTATAACAACAAATACTAAAAACAGAATAAAATAAATGTTTTTTCAATACAGTTGTTAAACATGGCGTACTTCCAGAGGCTATAATTATGATTCGAAAGTTAAATCTTACGCATAAGCATCTTTCTATTACGCGGTCGTGACTTTTGTTTACGAGCTCGATCATTATGTTTGCAGTTTAGTTTTAAATTTATAAGTCAATTTAAAAAAGTTTAGTAGCAAGGAGTTTTCAAACATAGAATAAAATGGGATAGATTTTCTACGAGGAAAAATGAATGATTCCGTACGTTTTAGCATTGAATTCTCAAAAGTCTATTAAATGGTTGTTTAATATATTTAATTACTAGTTTAAATTTAATTATTTTCACATCAACATTTGTCAAAAATCGAATAGGCTGTATAGGCTGTTTTCGTTGAAAAAAAAAATATGTCCAGTTGCAAAAACGCGCCATAAGTCAATTTAAAAAAGTTTAGTAGCAAGGAGTTTTCATACATAGAATAAAATGGGATACGATTTTATACGAGGAAAAATTAATGATTCCGTACGTTTTAGCATTGAATTCTCAATTTTTTTTAAATAGTTGTTTAATATATTTAATTACCAGTTTTAAGTTAATTATTTTCACATCAACGTTTGTCAAAAATCGAATAGGCTGTATAGGCTGTTTTCTTTGTAAAAAAATATGTCCAGTTGCAAAAACGCGCCATATTGAAAATTTTATTTTTTGTGAATAAACAAATCTAATTCTATGATTTGTTTTTACTGTTTCTCACAACTGTATTGAAAAACGTCGTGTGCTACACGGGTGTGTAGGTTATTGCAAACTCGTGTCATTAAAAACCCTCGCCTTCGGCTCGGGCTTGTTAATGACAGCTCGTTTGCAATAACCAACTTCCCACCCTTGTATCACAATGTACTAAAGTGGAGTTCCAATGCAACAATAGTATATTATGCAACGGACGGATTTAAAGCGAGGGTCATAGATAAATCACGACCATAGCGAGTGATTCAAGTGTTAGAATCCTGAGCAACGCGAGACAGCCTTCAATATAAATCCGTTTTATTCAAGAGTTGCAATTTATACTTTATATTACTAGGAGAAAAATAAAGATTTAAGCGAAAAGTACAAGGAGTTGTCGAGTATTCTTTGCACAAGGAGTTTGTATCAAGTACTAGTGAGCTGTCAATGATGCCAGGGATTTCCAAAGATTTAATTTGATTTGTAACCCTTACACCCGGTTTCTCATCTTATCGGGCTGTTAACATAATCGACGAATAATCGTCGGTTAATTCTACTTTCGGTTTCTCAAAACCCAAATATGACAAGCGTTTATCAATTTGTCACACTTGACAAAAATCACGAATTAACCGTATGTTACAGCGTTTTTGGGTTTCTGACTTTCTGAGAACCTTTTTGAATGTTAATCTCTTGTCAACGAGCTTAAATTATAATTGTTGGATATTGGTTGATTATTCGCAGATTCAAATTAATATTATAATTATATTACGATAAAAAGATAATAGGGCTTGGCGAATAATATGGTTTGTTATACCATACACTATGGTTTATTATAAATAATATATTCATTACATTATTATTATTATATTCATATACTATGGTTTGTCATCATGTTATAACTGTGCAAGTTAAATAAATGAATTTGAATTTGTTATAACTATGGTTCAGTTAAAAAAAAATATGTTAGTTAGATCAATATATTATAGTTAATTATCAAGATTAAAAAAAAAGGTTATTAAAATCTTTTTAAATTAATTACACTCTAAAAACTTGCACAATTATCAAAAAAATATTTTGTATGTAAATAAAAACCAGCGTTGCAAAGAGTGGTTCCAAGGTGGTCTTTTAAGAGGTAACAGGGTTCTGTCTGCTGACAGAGACCGGACGCCGGGTTGGTTTAAATGTGGCATAAAGCTCGTAGGGAGTATGGGATTTTTTTACCCAAAAGACATTGAAAGTTTCTCCCCGATAGCAAAAAGCAATGGTGGGGTGCCCGATTGTAGGCCTTGTATAGGTTTCGCTTACCACCATTCTTATAGAGAACCATTCCACGTGTAATCAATTTTTGAGACTGTTTTTTTTGTTGTCATGGTCGAGTTTCTTTCAATGCTCTTTTTTATTTAACACCATGGGTAGCCTTTCTTTTATCGTAATGTTAGCCGATGAATACATGAAATGCGTGCCCTAGTGGTCATCCATCCAAAGACTGACCTTGGTAAGTGTTACTCACCCTGGCAGGGTCACCCATCCAAAAACAAGCGAACCAAAAAAGGTGATCACCCATCCTAGACTAACCTTGGTAAGTGTTGCTTAACTGAGCGGCTTTCCCAACCCAGCCGCTCAAGATAAAATACTATGTAAAGTTACTGATTACGTTATAGTAGTGAATGAAGTGAATGAATACCAGCTAGGGTAGCCAACCGAAATAAATTGATGTCGATTATTCAATGTAACAAGCGATTATGTAATTTTTCGATGATGCAGTTTTGAGAAACCCAAAACAAACGGTTGACACCTGACGGTTGGATATTTTTTGACAAATTATCAGGTTATTCGAAATGTAACAAGCGGATGAGAAACTGGCCCTAAGTATACTTATTTGCCTCCGAGTACGCCGGTCGCATTGCCATAGCTTTGGCACTATAGGTAGTTAGGTAGGTACTTGTGGATTTGTCTGTGAAATGGCCTTGCTGAGATGTTCTATGGTGCCGTACCAGGGTTGCGGACACTTGAGAGTCTTGAGGCACTAACAAGAAAGACAAAGCACCAGTCTGGAACCTCTTATGGTCAAGTGTGTTACCTAACGGTCATTTGGGTAGCAACGGGGCCATTTACTACAATGCAGGTAGTAGGGTTAACACTTTAAAAATGGAAAAAGCTCCTGGCTTTCAATAGAATAGCAAGGCGGGTGTTGAAGACGCACCCTTCAGAAAATAGTCCTGCCGATGCCCATGGCGATATTGATTTATTTCACGAGAGACTGCCATTATCTGTCGTTGAGATTGTTTATTCAAATTCTTAATACTAGTACCTACGTTTGGTTGGCAGATCTATATAATTATGTTGTTTGAAGAACAACAGGTGACGCTGCCCAGTCTGTGGTCGTTATAGAAGTAGACTTACTTTTTATTGAAACCAATCGATGCAAATACTAGGGTACCTCAGGTATATATATGTCGGGTTTAGTCATAGTATGGACGTTAAAACAAATCGCAAGCACGCTATCTGGCGGCAAAGCAAGAACAACTACGCATTGGCGCCCTTTTTCTAACCGCTTGCGTTGTGGGGACAGCAGAATAGAGCAGTTGGGTACTGACAGCCGTAGAGCTAAGACGCCGCAGAATCAGTGTCGATCCGTAATATTAGTAAGCAAGAATGTAACTTGTCTATTTGAATAAACCCAGTGTATCGAATAACTCGTGTGATTTCATTTGCACGATTGACCCACCGACCTGCCCACACAAGATGTCTTAACCTAAGGGAATACATCCTGACTTCCCGATGGTTTACATCTATCGGCCAGCCTTGATGCGACATACAAATATATTTTGGCACGATAGGTACAACGACTTAGGTGACTACTCCGCAAAATATTTCATCCGCGGATGAAACGTCACCCTTTTAAAATTGTAAGGCGAAAAATCATCCGCAGTTCGGATGAGTCGTCGCATTCAAGAGTGAATAGGTTACTTCTAGGCAAGCCTGCTTCACCGTCGACTAAATCATCGCTTACCATCAGGTGATATAGTGGTCAAAAGCGAGTCCATCTATAAATATGTATATGCATGCCAAATTATATCTTTCTAGTACTAAGAGTTTATGAAGTAAACTGCGGACGGACAGACGAACCCTAAAAAGGTACTTAGCTTAGGTTGCTACTTAGCTTTGGTAACCTTAATATTTCTTCAGTAAGTCATCATTTCAAGTATATTTCCACGAACAAATCATCTTCTAGTCATATATCTATATCTTATTAAAAGTAAAAATCTTTTTATTCAAGGATTTAAGTATTGTAAAATAAAAAACACCCCCTTTTTTATCTATTTCTATATCTATGCCCCCGAAACATATCTCTAAAAAAGCAATAAATAAGCCTCGTACTCGCTTCGGGGATCCGCCATAGTGTACAGCAGTTTATTTTGTTTACTTACCGATTCCCCGTCGAATACGTGAGCTTATTTTTTGCTATTTAGATGTTTTGTGTCGCGGGTGTCTTAAATTTAATTTTTATTTCATGCTTTTTAAACTACATATAATATACCTACCATATCTTGTGAAAAATATCTTACATATTATCTTGCGAAAAAATCCAGATTCAAAGAGTAAAATGCGGAACTTACGAATGGCTGAGCCGATTTTAATCAAAAATAGCTAAGAACACTCTCGACAAAATCAACTTTTAAACAAAAAAAATTAAACCAATATCGGTTCATCCGTTTAGGAGCTATGATACACAAATTTCAAACTTATGAAACCCCTCTTTTAAGCACCTAGGTACTCTTTCAAACACAAATTTTCAAAACGGGGAAGTCGGTAAACATACATAAAAAAGACAAAGGAAAGTACACAAAGTCGACCATAGGACTTCGCCCTTAATGGGAAGTCGCGGTTAATAAAATGTAGGTCAATGACCGCTATTGCCATTATCCATTATCGTAATTTATTATACGCGACGTGTTCTTTTTTCAATCAATCCTGTTGAGTAAACAAACGCTGTGACCAGTGAACCTATCGCGAGCGACGACATAAAGAGCTCTTCGATTTCTGCATTGTTCCATTCAAGTTCAAGGTTGCAAGGGTGACTGCCGCAGTGCACCCCCTTTTAATTTAAATAATGGTTATACGCAGGGCTACTGCTTGTTTTGAAAACGCACGTGTAGTTAAAATGGAGATGGTATGGAAAAGAATCTCGATATGTATTTGATGAGGAAAGCTGTAGATTTAATGAAGAGCCTTTGCTTATGTAAGGCAACGTGTCGTTGACAGTCTGTCTGAGAGACTAGAGAACTATGTACGTATTTGATTTAGAGGATTGACTTTAAATTATTTAATAAGGTAGGTATTAAGTTCATATACCAACCTACATGATCTAGATAGGTAGGTAATGTCCACGAGAGGGCAGGCACCTAAATAAAGCAGTCATAATTGACAGAAAAAAAGTCTGTGGAAGTACTCTAAAAATATAATGGATTAAAAAAGCAATAATGTAAAAGGAAAATTAAACATCCTTCAAATGTGTTCAAACCCCTCCGTCCCGGTCCAAATGTAGCAATGTAGAGTTTGGCTCGCTGCCAGCTCCACCCTTGTCAACATCCTGTTTGCACCTACAACTGTGTATGGCGTCAGCTCCGATAGAAAACGTGAGGGGGTAAGAGCTACTGGCCTACTTAATTGTAACACCATGCCAATTGAAATAGGGTCAGTAATTCTGAATAGCAGTCAGTGTAGTTTCAAAATGTAGCACTTTTCTGAAAGTATTTGACACAGATTACGTCAAAACTGTCTAGTTTCTACTAAATATTGAAATTGCATAATACATCAGCAATAAACACTAAATAAATATTGTGCTGTTGGCACTAAGCTAGCATTTCACAGTAAACAAAGTTAGGTAGCTGTTAGGCATTATTAGTTGTACAAATTGAATATCTATCTAATTGAACTAATAACTATAATGAGGCAAATTGTCAAATTAGAGAGTAAATTTACACTAAAATATGGATAAGTTTTAGGTCTACAGTAATTTTAATGCTAAACCATTGTAGTTGATTAAGGTATATAAGGAAGGATAATACTATCTATGTCAAGCTGATACTCGAATCTTAGTTCCTCTTGGGGCAGTGTGGGTTAGGCTATTGATTGATGACTATCAGTTATCGTTAATGGTTATGCTCTAATTAGGAAAATTGCTATATATTCTTAGAACTCATTATAAAAATGTCCTTGAGGAGCAAACTCAATCAACTCATCTTTGTAATAGAATGTATTTGATAAACTACATAACTTTGGCTCGTGATCATAATAAAGTATGATAATGTTCGTTATTTTAACGAGGTTGGAGTAAGGGACGGGGACTCGTGCGACGCAGCGTGTTGGCGCCTCGCCAATCGGTTTCACACAACGTAACTCCGTAGTGAATCTACCATGAAAATAAACGTCTATGAATAAAATCTTACGGTTTATACGTGTTTCAGTATTCGTTCGCTATTCCGTGCCGTAAACGCATTTTAGCCTTGACAGATATAAGGTGCTAGTTAATCTAACCGTGTTGTGCAGTTCGTGACGATGGCTCATCAGTTTTGGATATCCTATCATCCTCCTACTGGTAGGTCCTTGTGACATTATTATGACCAGAGTTGTATTGTTTTGGACAAATTATATTTTGCTGTTCCGTGTAGGGAACAAACATGCGTCCAGTGGAGATGAGACCCCGCCAATACCAGAAGAAGAGCTCGAGCAACAGAAACTTGAACATGAGAAGCAGCTACAAAAGGTAGGTATAACGAATTCTACACATGCATCATGATTACAAAATATGAACGAAGCGTTTTCATGCTCGCATACGTAGGTATTGTTTACCTTTGAGTGTCATTCTCGAAGTTTGATAGCGATGATTGGGATGTATTACTGAGATACAGCTTCACACACTATGTAGTTGTATGCTTGCTTAGGCAGAGCTTGTAGGTAAGCATTTTTTGTGTAATATAAGCACTGCACATTATGTACCTACTTACTGAACTGTTAGAAGTGTCAGTGAGAACCGCAAGCATAAGCGACCTAAAATTTTAAACGTTGGTAAATATGATTGTAAAAAAGTAGATGACAAAAAAGTTTAAGTACTATAGTTACAAAACTAGTTAAATAAAAGTATATCTAATCTACACTGTGTGTGAAGCTGTGTCTGGGTTATTTACTGTTTACTGCACATTTATTTATTGTTCCACATATTTTGGACATCAACATTCAGGAAAAGGAAACACAGGCACGTGAGGCTGAGGAGGTCAGACAGCTTGACATTAAGCTCCTCCACCAACGGGCTATCGAAGCTGAGGAGGACAAGAAGAGAGAGGTAACACTGTCATTACAATTTCGCCATGCTTTGCATTACAAACACACACTATTGATATTACAGTGTACCTTTCGACTCAATTGTCTAAAGGTACACGCGGTCTTTCGAAATAGATACATATGTAGATGATCCCTTTTGTTCTATGATTGTGAATGTTTTTGGCATGAGACCATTAAGTTTACACTAGTCGAAACGTAGTCTAGGGATTATTCCACTGTTTGACAATGTACATTCAAAATAAAAAGAGATATCAATTTGTCTCATTATTATCTAGCCATGTATGGAAACAAAAAGTAAATATTTGAAAGTTATGAGCGTCGAAAGTTCCACATTTCGAAACTATTTTTAACGTATTTTTGGGCGCGAATAAATACTATAAGAAGACAGAAAATAGCAAAACGGCCTCCATACAGGGATAGATAAGTAGTTCAACAATGCAAATAATTTTATTTTGAACAGATACGTTTAGTCGTTTTTTCATGATATCCAGACTCCCTAAGGTCTGTTTATAAAATTTCGCGCGCTCGGTTTCGTCCTAAATCATTATTCATTTCGCTTTTGCAAAAGTGTGTATTCGTACGCGAACTAGTTTCCTACTGCTCATCACAGCATCTATATCTTCCGCACGTGTTGTCGGTTGACTAGTGTAACCTTAAGAACCAATAAACGAAAGAAATGTATAAAAAATTAAAGCACCTTTGCCTGCAGATGGAATTCAAAAAGGATCTAGAGCTTTTATGAATTTTAACGGCAAAGGGGAATGCCCATTTTGTAAGGGAACTTGGGCCTCTTTGAAAAAATGGCTGTATCTTGATGAATTTGGTTGTATATTGTAGAAAAAACACACGATATTCATAATTAGAAAAAAAAAATATTTTGCGGGGTTCACGAGAAATAACGATGTTTCTGTTCTTGAAATGAATCCTTATTACAATGCAATAAGGTGCATACAAATGCCCAAGTGAAGAAACCTGATCTGTTGTTGTCTGTACATATAAAGTAAAGGACACGGATGGATAAAAACACAAAATTTAAATCCTATTTTTGGATAATATTAAAATCGCAGACACGATGCCTCATAAGGGGCCTGTGTATGGGCAATCTCCTTTAGATGAACCGAAGAAGTGTGGAAGGAGAAGTGTTGCTCCGACCCCAAATAAATTAGAGCTAGAGCAGGTGTCACCAAATGGCGGACCGCGGTCCTGATTCGGACCGCCCGCCGACCGATTTTGTGTGGACCTTGTAAACAGTACAATATAATTTACTTGAGCACGTAATTCAATAGTTAGCACTTTGTCTTTACTGCCGTCGATTCGAAAGCAGACGCATTAACTCATCAAAATGTTCATTGATATGGGTGGGACTAACTAACTGGCTTGAAACCTTACGGACCGCGATGGTCATAATAAGTTTGAAAAACGGACACCCAATGATAGTAATTGGTGACCCCTGGGCTACAGGAATATTAATCAGGACGGCATGAAAGTGCAAAAAAATGTTAAGAAATGGTGCAAACAACATTTCTTCCTTGGTGGATTATTTTTGTCTAATGTTATAATTTGCTATAGAAGGTAGAAGTAATCGAAATAACTTAATACCGTTTATATAAATCACAAAACAGTTTAATCGGTTTATATACGTCACTTTTAACTAAAGAATAACTTGCCTAGAATAATTTTTATTACCTCTAGAAGGTACTCTTGGTTGAAAAATAAAATCCAAGCCGGGCAAAGGCTAGGTAGAGTGAATTTACCTTTATCTGCTTCGGGTTCGGCAAGGTGCGGGAGAAGAGTTCCAGGAAGATTTTCTAATATTCCGTAGTTCTTCAGATGGACAGTTTTGACTGAAGAAGAAAATATAAGTTATTTCGATTATAAAAAAAAAAGTAAAAATAGGTACTTACTAGTACTCGTAGTATTATAAATGCGAAAGTTTAGATGATGCGTGTATGTTTGTTACTCAATCACGCTAAAGCGGCTGGACGGGTCTAGATGAAAGTTTGCACAGAGATAGAATATAGTCTGGAATAGCGTTTGGGCAGTGGTGTCTCATCCCATACAAAGAAACTGTCCCGACGTACTGTACTGATAATACTGATTATTTTTATGTACATCGATCGCGTTCGGTTCCGTTCCACGGATATAGATAGTGATCTATTCATCGCCGTGGAACGGAACCGAACGTTATTAATTTACAAAAAATAATCGGTATAATCAGATGAAAAACGCTAGTTACGTCGGTACGGTTTCTTAGTATGGGATGAGGCATCTGTATGCTAGTATTATATTATCTGTGGCATGGGCTACTTTTCATCCTGGTATAATGTCCCCTTGGGAAAAGAAAACATATTTCACGCGGGCGAAGCCGCTGGCAGAAGTTAGTAATATAATCAAATTAATTAATTTCGTCTATTAATTTACGAGAAAATTTTGTTTGGGTTGTCTCTGATTTTCATAAAAAATTTAATAAATAGGAATAGGTATCCTTCAACTATTATAATCGTAAAGTTTGTGAGGAAAAAATTATGGATGGCTGTTTGTTACTCTTTCACGCAAAAACTACAAAACAGATTTGACTTATAGAGAGAGAAATATAACTTATACATCAGAATAACACTTAAGATATTGGGAGAAGAACTAATAAAATTGTATGATTAGCGCTATTTGGACAGTGTAGATCGGGTACCTTTTTCCCGCTGTCCTCTTGGTAATCTTGTGGTCAGACGACCTCTCCTGTAACGACCTCGATGCACTGGCGCCGGAGGCGGTACTGAAAATGTATGAAAAAACTGATTAATATTTATTTCACTTACTCTACATATCATGAATCTATTTTATTGCAATATATTCTACGTTTATTTAATTTAAAATTAATTTGTAGTCAACTCCTAACTAGTTGTTATAAACAACTCATACAACACTCAACATCATCTCAACTAATCAATTTATCTATTTGTATACCTACTTAAATTTGCAAATTCATAGTTAAAACTGAATGAGGTACCTGTTGTTATCAATTTTATAAAAAAACAAACAAAAAATAAATTGTTTTAGTTAATTTTGATTAATCTATATTCTAATTTAATATAACTTAATTTACTGACTAAAATTATACTAAAAATGAAAAGCATGAAGAATGCAAAATCTTTCACCCGACTGCCGAAGGAGGGTAATGTGTTTATCAGTCTATGTATGTATGTATGTACGTATGTATGTATGTATGTTTGTTCCTATGTGGCGTTCAAACGCGTTGGCTGATTTTGATGGTTACGTCAATCGATTCGTCTTAACCCTGCGAGTATCACTGGCTACATTAAAATTGGGAAATCGGAAAATGGCGGCTTTTCTTCCAAACCCATCGTGTGGGGTATCAAAATAAAGGGTTTTAAGAGGTGATTTCAAAAATATATAACTATTATATAGTGAAAAAATAACTAAATAGTTATAAATAAAAAAGTTAACTCAAAAAATCAAAAACCCGACTGCTTGAAAAGCGAACTAAAAAGACGTAAACAAGGAGAAAATCATACTGTGCAGTCGAAAGATACATTCGCGAGCTGGCTGACCAAAATCAGATGTATCCTCCGACTGCACATCATGATTCGCTTTTCAAGCAGTCGGGTTTTTTGATTTTTTTTAATTAACTTTTTTTTATGTAGTTGGTACCAGCAATAAAAATAAAAAATAAAAATTTTAAATATTTATCTCACCTTACTCCCCTTGGTTGACAGGTAGAAAATAAGGTAATTTAAGTAAGTTTAAACAAATTAACATACTTATTGTATATTTGTCGTCTCCCCAATAATGAGATAAAATGGGAATCAAATAGACATATATGACATATATAAGTGTTTCAGACATTCCATATTTCCACTTTATGCAGAAGGCCTTAATATTTTTAGAAAAATTCAAAATAATAATGATTGTCTCTTATTTCAAGGGGATCTAGATATATTCTCGACTTACTGCATAGAAAATAAGATTCAACTGAGTATTGAAAACTGTTCATCTATAAAATTTACCAAGAATAAAAACATAATAACTCACACATATAACTTAAATGACACTATATTGCACAAAACATATTTAGTAAGGGACCTTGGAGTTTTACTGGATAACAAACTTCATCTTGATCAACATATTGATAAGATTATTAGTAATGCCTTCCGCATGTATGGGTTCGTGATGAGATTTATGACTGATTTTAAACGTACTCATACATACATTCATTTATATAAATCTTTAGTGAGATCACAGTTAGAGTATGCTGTAATGAACCCCTTCTATCAAGATACAAAGAAAAGCTTGACACCGTACAGTATAAATTCCTTGAAACACTCATCACCGGTGTAAAACTAGCTCTTACCATAATTTATTGAAACATTATAAACTTACTACCCTTAATATTAGACGCAACTTTATGGAAAGCATGTTTCTTTATGACCTGTGTAATAACAAATATGATTGTTTAGATTTAACAAACAGATTGTGTTATGTAGCACCTAGGACTATCACAAGACGCAGGGTGCGCGGTCGCCCATTTTTGGGGTACAAAATATAGGATATAAAAACGATTGCTGGTGTATCTGTGGACAGATTAGTGGATAAGTAGCTTACGTATATAGTTTCTTGTGTTAGATTTTGAAGTAGGGAAATCTTCCCAGTTGCTACTGAGATACTTCACCCAAAGATTGAAACTTGTTGTGTTAATATGCTCTCAATTATTGTTTTGGTTTTTTGTTCTAAATTTGTGTCTAAATGTTAAATCTGTTGCTTGCCTTTCAATGAATACACTCTCAAACATAGCGTTAATTCAATCTTCTTAGTGGCATTAGTTTCACAGGTATTTAAGATGGTCTCTAGAATTGAAAGGAAGCAAGTTTAATGAGAATGAGAACACAAGATTATTATTTAAAAAAGTATTTTGTACTTACATGCCATAGAGTAAACATTTTTAATTTTTGATTCAGATCGCTGAGGCTGTAGAGGGTCTCCGGGGGATGAACACGTCGTGGTCCCACCACCGACTGTGTGACTTGCAGCGGCAAGCTGCGAGGCTGCGACACAGTCGTCCCTCAATCCCAGATACCACCAAACATCATCGGGTAACTGGTCGCTGTGCCTATTCGGAGAATATTTAAATTGAATCATCTAGCTCTAAAGCTCATGCGCGTGTAAGTGAAATGCAAAAATATGTCCATCAAAACCCTCAAACACACCAACGTGGCTTAATTGCGCAATGAACTGCGTAAAGACGATACTTTATAGTATTTTCGCCTGTGTTTTTGTCTAAGAAAACCGGTAGAAATTGTCTTGTTTTTCACAGATTTTCGTGCATTGTATTTTAATTTATTCATAGACTACGTGTTGTAGGATAGCTAGCCCATCCTGATCTAGGAGCACTAAGTTGACCTACTTTAGGACTTAGGGGATGCTACGCCCCGCGCCGACGTCCATCGTATCTCACTCATACTTCTATAAGTGTCGTAAAGAACAGTTTACACCATTTTCATTCGGGCACAAAGAGTTTTGAATACATTGCAATTTATGTTTATTCTAAATCATATGTCTGTTCTTGAGGTTGGCGGGAGTGCTACGTGAAAAAGGTTGCTGAGTCATTAGAAATGTTAGACACAGTAGCAAGTGCGAGGTGCGGGTTCAAATCCCAGGTGGGAAATATTACCAAATTAATAGAAAAAAAAATGGTTCAGGGTATTTTAGTTTGATTAGTGTATGTAAACGCACCAAGACAAAGGAAAAATGTTTATCAATGAACCGATTGTGTAATAATATTATGTTTTTCTGCAAAAAGTCATGTTTAACGAGGGCATGCATTAAGTTATTAAGTATTTGGGCATGTAGGAAAGAAATTGTGACTTACATCATGTAAAGAGACGGGTCGTCAACTTGATCATCCATCTTTCAATAATCCTTTCTTGACCGATGGATTTATCTTTATAGAGCCCTGTAGATTATGCAATTACTTTTGGAACTTTAATTGAATGTTTACACAAACTCGAACAAGGTTTAATTCGGCTTTGGTTAGCAGACACACACATACACGGGCTACAAACTAACCAACAAATAACTAATTCATTACAGGTACAATGCGAGTACAGGTAAACACTTCGCGTCCTTTGCTTGATATAACTGTGTGTGCGAGATGAAATATGGCTACCCTTCAAATTACATCTATACAATCTGTAGGTGTCTAGTCGGGTGGCGGCGGAAGGGTACTGATCAATAACTGCACAGCGAATTGCGAGCCTGGATTCCAACCAGCCAGGCTATAGTCTAGTGCTCATGACATAAATTATTGGGTCCTGACAGAGTGTGCGCGGCGAATATATAGGTATATTGACCTATAAAAATATAACACGGGTACGCCACCGCCCGAGAGGAACTATTGCATAGATGCATCACGCTCCTTGCTGCAACAAGTCGGCTTCGCTGCGTGTTCCGCTCGTGTCTCAAATTGTGAAATTTTGATTTAAATTCAATAAAATGGGGTTTTGTGTTAATAATTCAAGTATTTGGTTGAGTTAATAATTTAAATTAGGCCTTTTTTAGGAAATCGGAACCAGGTTATCGTTTGTGAAATAGGGCGGCGCGCGATACGCCCTTTGGAACAAAGGCGGCCCGGATCGCCGGTCGCGCGCGGGCTTCAGCTAGAATAAGTTAATACTTATTTTAAGAGCTTTTTCAAAACTGGGGCAGGAGTTCTGGTGAATAAAAGTGAATTAAAATATATTTTTTGGGCGCAGAGTATGTTGAAGAAATCCTGCAGTACGCAGCTCACAAAGCCTGAATCCAGCCACAGCATCGACGACGCTGACGGCATCATATTAAACTTTAGCCGATTTGGTCCCTGCCGAGGTAAGTCCAGCCCACCTAGTTCTAAAAATAGATTTCAGGACAAAGGAGTGAGCAGGGCATTTTTTTTCAGCTTTAGCGGCAACGTAAGGCGTTGATGTCTAATAGTACGGGAGCACACTTTCATGGTTTTACGTTCAATACCGTATACAATCTTTAGACTAGATGAATCTTAACTCGGTTAGGTGGGCAGTAAGTTTTTCGGAACCGGGTACCCGGGTCGGGTATACCCGTGTACTTAAGCGTTTACAAAACGTTTAAAGTTTGTGTTATTTGTGATATGTCAAAAAAATAAGCAGACGGATTAAATTCTATATGTATGATATTAATAAAACAAATTGTTGTAAAAACGAAAACCCGACTCCTGAAAAATAATTAAGTTTTTATAATATATTTTTTTTATTTCAGACTTTTTAGTTTTATTAATTAATGAGATCTCCAATTAAGTTATGTAGTAAAAGATTATTTATTTTGCTATCAAAGTTACGCTTATCATGAATTGTGTGTCTAAATAGTAACTTAAAGCTGTTACGATATATCTATTTTTGTAATGGTCTACTTAGTAGCGCTCATTTGATGCCCATATTGTTAGGATAACTAAAATTATAAATTGTATCACCCCATTTTTTTAGGGAAGGGCGCCATACTTAAAAATTACATAGCCTATATATGTCTCTTCCACAATTGAAACGAATCCAAAGACGACTCAGTGTCATAATCCGTCAAGCCGTTTGGGCTGTAGAGCCTGCTATAGAAATGGGAATACATACATACGTTCGAAAAAATCATTACCCTCCCGCAGGGTTGGGTAAAAACTGTACATAGAATTTGTAATTTTATTATGAAAATGTTCGTTTTTAGACTTTTTGCGCGGCAGATGTGGGCCTGAGCGCATTTTAAACGATGTAAAACATATTAACCGACCTGTCTCATAGCAGCCTGCTTATTTTATTGTTTTACCAAAAGTTTTCAGACATGCTAAATGTCACATAACTCCTAAAAAGAAAAAAAACGTTTCGGGGTCCTCGGAAAACGCGCGGTCAGGGGGTGACCATAAACTCTTAGAGTAAGGTTATTTTGAGATCGAGTAAGGGAGGGTATATGACTTGTATACATCTGTCACTTATTCGATCTCAAAATAACCTTACTCTAAGAGGTTATGGTCACCCCCTGGAGACTTAATTTGATGATGACGACAACGATGATGAGTCGGACAGTGATTAAAAACGATAACATGTTTCAATAAACTGTATTTTCCAAACGTTATCCTAGTTTTCTTTTGCAGAATTTGTTTAAAGAGCCCTTCAATTTCAGTCCGATGGTTTCGAGAGTTTTGCTTGATAGACAGTCTATCAAGCAAAACGCCCAAAGCCATCGCCCGAACCATTCGCCGAAATAAGATTAAAAAAGATTTCTTACTATTGCAAAGTTGGCTGATTATTAAGGTGCGTCTGGGCAACTTTTCCCTTCATTTCCAACAATTTTCAGACATATTAAGGCTAAGTTCAGATGAACGCGCGACGACGCGCGGTTGGCTCGGCGCGCGGTTTAAGATTGTAACAAATCAATGTTGTTGTGTACATGACCGCGCGTCACCGCGCGTGCTCGCGCGCACCGCTATGCACCGCGCGCAAGATGTTGACCCGCGTGCCACCGCGCGGTGACGCGCGTTTTAAGATCTACACTCCTGTATCGACCTGTTCAGTTGAACCGCGCGGTTTGAGGCGGACGGACGCAAGGAGCGACGAAAAAAATGGAGGACGACATATCATTGGATTTACTAATAGACGAAAATGAAAAAAGAGATGCGATTTGGAATCTTAACTCGAAGGACTATACAAATAGAATAATAAAAAAATACCGGCCAAGTGCGAGTCGGACTCGCGCACGAAGGGTTCCGTACCATTATCGCAAAAAACGGCAAAAAAATCACGTTTGTTGTATGGGAGCCCCCCTTAAATATGTATTTTCTTCTGTTTTTAGTATTTGTTGTTATAGCGGCAACAGAAATACATTATCTCTGAAAATTTCAACTGTCTAGCTATCACGGTTCACGAGATACAGCCTGGTGACAGACGGACAGACAGACAGACAGACAGACGGATCGCGGAGTCTTAGTAATAGGGTCCCGTTTTTACCCTTCGGGTACGGAACCCTAAAAAGAAGGTCACACAGGCTTTGACTTAAAATAGGGTGCACCCAGTATCGTCTTTGCTTTCGACGGCGACGTCGCAGTTTGCGGTATAAAACCCACAAGCAAATTGCCTCCTCCACGTCCATTCTCACTGAATTTTCACGCTAGACTGTCGCGCGCAAGCCGCCGCCATCTGAACAGGTGACCGCGCGGCAGCGCGCGTCGTCGCGCGTTCATCTGAACTTACCCTATAATGCTATGTTACCGATATGTAAAATTTTTTCATCACGTTCAAAATGATTTCAACACATAAATAAAATTGCTGTAACTTTCTTCAGAAAACTGATCTATTCTTTCTCTATTGATTTTCCGACGGTTTGCTATGCTTTTGTTTTTTGCTTCATTTTAAATTTTCTCGAATGGTATCCTGGTTACGTGTGACGCTAATCTGGTGTCTGAAAATAGTGTAATCGGTATATAAAATGTATCGTTCATCTACATCCTAAAAAATCAGTAAAATTGCTATGATACACCTCGGTATTTTTTTTTGACATAGTTGGCATTGCGGTCAGGTCAGATGTGACGCGGATTAGATATTTATGGGGGTACATATTATTTAAGGAATCAGAATAACCAAATCTCACGATTTTATCCGGTCTTGGTCGTAAAACGTTGAGAAAAAATTTTGGTACTGAGTACTCGTACTGTAATTTCAAGCAATTCTAAAAAGGATTTTTCCAAAAATTCATAATATTTTTCACAATTTCTTTGTTTGTCAAAGTGTCTGTTCCCATAGCTTGGCTTTTGTAAGACTATAACGAGCGGTTTATTTGGATTATCACAACCCTAGCCTCTTGTGACGACGTGGTGGTTACGCCATGCCTTTCATTCACTCGTGTTCATTCATACCACACGTATAGAGCTAGACTCGCTGATCTTTATAGACCTGTTTTCAGTAGTATGTTGTATGATTTGATTGGTAATTTTGATTGTTTTCTGCGCAGATGAATCGGTGGACAGCGATTGCGGTGAATCAGCAGGTTGTACCATTACGGTCAACGCGGAGTGCAACGTCATCCCGCGACAGTTCCGGGACGAGTTCCCGAACGAGCCCACACTTAATCTTGGTACAAATGCAGATGATGAGTTATTCCGTCCAACCGCTTGTTATGGGTAAGTCGAGGTCAACACCCTTGTTAATTGCTGATGCCAAATGTTCTATGCAGAGTTCAAAATCACACTAATATGTACGCTTTTGCTCAAGCAAAGCGAATGAAATGTAAAAGTGTGTAAAATGCTCAAAGAATATTTCGGTATCTGCTTAAGGTAGGATTCGGTTCTTAGCGACCGCGACGCGCGACTGCAACCATTTAATTACGCGACCATGGTCGCCTCTAGCTTTCCGATGTCAGCGACGTCGACTTCGTCACTCTTCCCGCAGTTTTTATGGGTGACGGTTGTGTTCTATTGCTGTACGATATGTCGCACAGTTTATCCGCAGCTAGGAAAAAAGTTATTCAGCAGTTATTGGAGGACGAAGAATATGATGATATTCTTATGTTATTATCTATGCCTCAGGAAAAAAAAAATACTCAATTTTGACATCACGAGAAAAAGAGGGTTGCTTTCAAATACTCATAAAATGACATTTAGATTATAAAGAAGAAATGTTCAGAAAATATGGTATTTTGATTGTTTCCCGCCTGCATCGCGTGACGGCACTGCTCCCGAAGCGCCCGAGTTGCGGTCGCCACGCCGCTTTTTAGCCACGCTCACCGGTCGTGCGACGCGGTCGCCGGTTTTGTTTAGTACTCCATGTAAATAAATTCATACTAAGCAGTGGGTCGCGCGACCCGATCACGGTCGCGGTTCGCGGTCGCGAAGAACGGTTCTTTAGGAAGTGGGATTAGTCTTAAAGGTACTGTCGGGAGGCCTCAGGAGGTTTGGTTCTGCAACCTGCAACGGATGACACAGGCGGTAATGGTACGCCCCGTAGGCGCTATGAATGCGCCACGATTGTTTGCCATGTTTTTGACGTCATAATATTAAAGGAATTTCACGACAGTACAGTGTCAACTACACGTGAATTGACTAAAAATATCCAAAATTAATTGCAAAAATATTATTTATAACATTTCATTTTATTTAGTCATGCGTGAATGATACCTAAAGGCTTCACAAATGCTAATTTCGGTAATATGTTATACATGTATAGATGGACGATTTGTAAGTTTTGAGCAAAAATAAAGTAGTGGTAACGAATATTACATGTTATTGGTGGCTTTTTCTTGTTCGAGAGGAGCTCGTGGCTAAATAATAACAGCCGCACGGGTCGATCATCAAGGTTAAGCAACGCTTGACGAGGTCGGTCCGTGGATGGGTGACCATTTCAACATACCGAGTTTCCTCCGTGCCTCGGAAAGCACGTTAAGCCGTTGGTCCCGGCTGTCATTTGAAGATCTTTGACAGTCGTTACGGGTAGTCAGAAGCTTGAAATCTGACACCAGTCTTGCCAAGGGGTACCGTGTTACCCAGTTACTGGGTTGTGGAGGTCAGATAGGCAGTCGCTCCATGTAAAACACTGGTACTCAGCAGAATCCGGTAAGACTGGAAGCCGACCCCAATATAGTTGGGACAAGGCTAGGCAGATGATGATGGTGGCTTTTTCTTGTTGTTAATTACATTTAGAAACATAATTGACAAATTTTTAATCGTTTTTACATGTGGGTAGGTGATGTTTAAACTTCAACTTTGGATATCAAAAAACTTCATCACCACTAAATATAATACTAGCCGTAATCTGTGAAATCTTCATTTTTATTAATTTACTTATGCATAAAATCCTTAAAATTTTATGAAGTATTTAACATTATTTACATTTAATAGTCAATCTGCCTAGCCTTTTCCCAACTATGTTTGGGTCGGCTTCCAGTTCTACCGGATTCAGCTGAGTAACACTGATGTTTTACACGGAGCGACTGCCTATCTGATCTCCACAACCCAGTAACTGGGTAACACGATACCCCTTAGCAAGACAGGTGTTAGATTTCAGGCTTCTGAGTTCTGACTACCCGTATCGACTGTCAAAGATCTTCAAATGACAGCCGGGACCAACGTGCTTGCCGAGGCACAAAACAATCTCGCTGTGAATGTCTTCACATTCCTTGTATAGATTATGTAAATGCCCTAACAATGTCGCAGTAGGTTTCGTAAGTAATTTTATATCGCCAAAAGATTTTGCGAATTTGTTATTTTGATCAACAATGCAATCATTTGGTGAACTGGAACTGATGAAGATGATCACAGATTGCTATTGGAACTCCTTAATGATAAGTATGTCACGGGTAAAAGATATATCGAATATGATGAAGTTAACCGACTATGATGAAACAAATACTTATATATAAATTGTACTTATGAAAATGGTACAATCGAACTGATCTGATGAGGATGCCGAAAGGTAGGCACTAGAACTCCGAAATAAAACAAATGGATCCTAGTCGTGTTTGGGCTTATTGGCATCGCCATGAGATTTACGTTGGCTATAAATCATTTTCATGATAAAATGAATAAATCTTATTAATATTATATAAACGAAACTTTGGATGGGTGTGTGTGTGTGGATGTGTGTATGTTACTCAATCACGATAGAACAGCTGAACGGATCTGGATGAAATTTGGCGTAGACATAGATTATAGTCCGAAATAGCACGTGGGATACTTTAGATACCGGTATAATTTTCCCTTGGGATAAGAAAACCATTTTCACGTGAGTGACACTGCCAGAAGCTAGTAAATAAAAAAAGGATAATTAGAGGTACCCAACAAAACTAAAAAGAGATAAATAAAAACATTTTAACAAAAAATCAAACCGACTTCCAAAACAAAACACAACAAAGCGAAAATTAACTTTCTTTTCCGAAGCCGGTATCGAAAAACGGACAACAATAGATACCAAAAACACCGACTTTGGAAAAGAAAGTTATTTTTCACTTTGTAGTGTTTTGTTTTGGAAGTAGGTTTGATTATTTGTTAAAAAGTTTTTTATTTGTCAAATAGTATAGAGTCGATGTCAACATAATTTTATTGTCGTACCCTCTCATCCAGTTTGATAATTACAAACAAACAATCAAATCTTTCCTTAGTATAGATTATTGGTGAATTGGTTTGTAGGAAACCTTTGGTGCGCGAGTCTGACTTGCACTTGAGCGGCTTTTTTAACAATAATGCTGTCTTTGTCTCTCTATCATTATACGAGAATATGACCGCCTTAAAAAAAAAATCGGGTGGTCACTATAGTGGGTCCATGCACGCAATTATTCACTTAGGTACGCATGTAAGTATGTTAGTTCCTAATACCTAAACGTATGTACCAATTTACCGTCCATACCTAGCGCTTTCTGTGAAAACGTTTCGTGCTCAGTACTCTCCCCCGTCAGCCGGGAAGCCTAGATCGATCTAGCCAACTGCACAGGGCATGACAGTTATGTAATACACTGATTGTAGCGATACTTAGCTTCAGGCGTCAAAGTCGAAATAGACGGACATAGCTTAATCTAAACATCATACTTCTACATTTTTAAATCATACGAATTGGAAAAGTTGTCAGAAGTAGGAATTAGTTGTAATGGTGGCCGGGCCTGAATCTAGAAATAGGTCAGATCGGTGAGGTGGTAGCGCGCAGGCGCGAGGCGCTGCTTAGGGCGCGCAGCGGACGGCGCACGGCGCGGCGCCACCGGCACCCCCGTGCCATGGCCGCGCGCCCCGCACCCGCAATACAGTCTACTAGGTTCGCAGTTTATTTGACGACGTGTCGCACCGCAACGTCAGATGTTGAGTACGTAGACCTCCAGGCTACCCTGGTGAGTGCGGCACTCCTGGTGGAAACGGATCGGTTTCGCGATCACTAAGCGACAGTTTTGCATACTTACTGAAAATCTTTACGTTAACCGCGATTATAGTACTACGCTTAGATGTTATTTCAACGTGGATCACTCGATTTTGTGTACCCTTAGCTGACTAGATGTTAGCGTAGGGCTTGCATGCGTATCTGTGTCTACTTTCCTTGAGTGTTACTTAACTAAACCCGCCGTTCCTTTCCTTCGGTTAACTCTGTGGGGTTGTTTCTGTGTGCGTCGGAGTGAGGAGGCGTATGAACTTTCGTTACAGATAAGATGTTTGTAGGGATATAAGATGCCGTTGCTAAGCGTAGGAGCAGAATGAGGCGTACCGAGATGCAATACAAGGGGGCCGAGGTCGGAGGGGGCGCCAAGGAGGGCTCGCAGATGTCTCGCAGCGAGTCCACCATCAGCCGGTGCACCCCACACACGCCCCTGGGCCCGCCGGACAGCGTCAGCGTCGACTCCAACCCCATGCCCACCATCTATCGGTAACTGTATGCTCAGACTCGCCGGCAGGGAGAAGACGTACCGCTACAGCCGCACCAGCGCCTGCATGACAACATTGCGCTGAGCGACACTCGCATGACTTGCGGTTGCGACCACACTACATTTTGCCTAAAGCGATCATCGACGCGAACTGCAGTAGTCATCACACTGTTATGTCTTCTCCCAATGGCAAATCCGCTGAGAGCGCACTCCGCAGCATCGCGCACCGCGATCTTCGCATGCGAGTAGGTATCACGGAAAGCTTTTATCTTAGCCGGTGCTACAATTGACAACGTTACGTAACTGCAACATAACCATGGTGTTCTGAGTAGCTCGATGTGAATTGTGGGCCGCCTAAGACATGAGCAGCGATAGTTTGACGATCGCTTGGCTTGACTCATGCTGAAGGAGGAGACAGTTGGCCGAGCCGCGACTCTCAGGTACGGTGATATACGAACTTATTGTGTCACAATGTCTCTTCACCACCTTGCCTTACACCTACTTCCTTGCTTTCAATATAATACTTGTGTTTTCTTTAATTCGTCCTTTTCGGTTCTGATATTTCTTAAAGATCCATCGTTTCATCGTTTTAGGTTCTACAGTTAAAAAATATATTAAATAGCGTCATCACGTCTCTAGGTTTTCATGCATGTCACATTAATTTCGTAAGAATTATAGATTTTAAATTTTAGTTTCTTGTAAATATACTTAATTATTCAAAATGATAGAAATCACGCAATACAGCAACAAACTGCTGCCGTAATCATAGCTTTAGAACATGGAAATGCTTTACATCAGACTCATTTAAAATAATTAGCTACTTATTTAGTAAATCAAACTTTGCTTATAGTAGGTAGATGAAATTATATTGAATCATCAGTAGTGACCCCTAGTTAGAAACCTTGTTAGACTTAGTTACATCATCATCGCTCTAAAGAAAATACGTTCCGTAATTTACAAAAAAGAAAAACAAAATACATCACGTCTATTTAAAACTATAGGAAAAGATTAAAGTAGGGCCCTAATACGACCGATTTACAATGATAACAATGTTCTTGAGACAGCCTTCAACACCTCCGCTACAATCCACTGGTTAGAAGTGGCAAAAATAAATATAACACGCAACAAAAGTTATGACACCGTCTAAATTGTAGATGAAATAATAGATACTGGCGGCATATAAATTACAAAATTTAGACAGGTTCAAACTTTCTTAGCTCTTCACTGGTGTTATTTATAAACACCGCCACACTTTCAATAAAAAGTAAATTAGTTGTGTAATATTGTTACACCAGGAAGGTCGAGTAGGAAGACGCCAAAAGATTAGGTATAAAGATTTTCTGAACACTACAGAAATCTTAAAAAATAATATCACGAACTATTTCACCACGATCACAGCATACTGGAGTTGGCGACAAAACTAATTATAAAATTTTATATTTGTTTAGGTGTCGGGCACCCATTGCGTCCTTGGATTGTATGGACGACTTCAGTGCAAATTCACAACAGATGCTGGATCAAGGTAGGTTCTAAATGTATACTTACATGAAATTCTAACCATGTTTTACAGCAAATACCAATAGATAAATCTTTTATCTATTGGTATTTGCTAATAGGACGAACATATTAAAACCAACTTACCTGCTCGGTGTGTTATCCTGAACTAGGTTAGTCGGCGAAATAGACGTTCACACCGATTCAAGCTGCGTCTCGTCAATAATTCAAAAGTCTTCCCGATATTTATAGAACGTTATTGTCACGCATTTTCCTGCTCTAAAAATTAACATAAAATATCCAGACCGGTGACATAAATGAATCTATGAAAACTGAGAGATTGATATATCATGAAGATTATATGCCTACGGATAACGTGTTTCGTACCTACAGTAAAAATAAAAATATTGATATTTTCTTGGCTCCAAAAACCTAAACAAAGTCACAATAATTCACGTGTTCTTTTATTTTATGAAATTCATCTTAACTACCCAATAAACATGGTTCTTATTAATTTATTGAAGCATCGAAACCAAAACCAAAGCATAGCGACAAAATTGAGTTAGCGCCGTGTGTGGACGTAGATTATTGGTTTTTCACATTTATTACACATAAATTAATAAAACCCAGAATACGGACTCCAAACATAAAAAATGTAGAATTTAAATGACACACAGGATAGCATTTAAGATCATCCACTGAAGCTGACTCATGATGGCAATTTGTATACAGCTGGTGAAGTGAATGTGTCCCGGCACGTTTCAACGTATATGGGGAACCACACCACCATGCCATCGGTGGTGACCCCAGGACTTCGCTACAAGAACTTAGGGAAGTCCGGCCTAAGGGTGCCTAACATCGGCCTCGGGATATGGGCCATGCTGAATGAAGAATGTAACGAAGAGGTCATCATGACTGCCCTCGAGAATGGAATTAATCTCTTTGATTTGTCTGAAGCACACTGTGGTTAGCTGAATTTTATTATTTAAAATTTTACTAATTGATAACGTTTTTAAACGTGTCGCAGATACATCTCGAGAAAAGTTACATTGTTCCATTTTATAGATATAATTGAATTTACACTGTACGTGTAACAAATGCATTTTTACCAATAACCCTAAATAAAGCTTCTAAATCCTTTTCTGGACTTTTGCTGCGCTATTTTGTTGTGTCCATGATTAAAAACATACCAACTTATAAATACCTAGTAGTTACGCTTGGGTAACTTTCGTTTAGTGGGATTTAAAAACATTAATTGTAAAATAAGTAAAGTATTGTACAGTAACTAATCTCGAGATTTTTCACTGCGATCTCTAATCTCTTGGAGTCTTGGTGTTTCTGATCTTAAGTTATTTTGGAAGTAAACAATACAAAATTTCATTTAATAGCTAAAGGAGAGGCAGAACTTGGCAAAGTATTAAAGAAACGAAACGTTAGACGGACCAGCATCATTATCACAACCAAAATATACTGGAGCACCAAGTAAGCTCTACCTATAGTTACATCTCACTCCTCCACTTGAATGTATCATACCATAGAACATAGTTTGACTAATTGCACGATTTACAACATAGATGTTTGTCACTTACTTTTCTAGATTTTCAACGTGGAATGAGGAGTAATTAAAATGTAGTGAGACTTCCATAGATTGATGTTTCGGCTAGATGTGTATTAGCAAAACCGATCACTTATGACTAATCGATTCCTTTGCATTTCTTGATATAGATGTTATAGCCTGCTGACATCCCTTCTATGTTAGAGGTTTTCCTGGTTCCCTATCCCGGAATATTGATGTTGTCGCTCTGTATTTACTAATATACCCTGTTACATTTTTAGTATAGCGTCCAAGGAGTACTTGTATTTTCTGTACAATGTAAAGATGAGTGGTGTAAGCTTTGATTTGCTGTTAGGGTACTTGCTGCAAACACAACGATACACCGTGGCTTCACTCGATGTGCTTCACGCTCGCTAATTGCTAACACACTCTAAACTCTCCATTTACTAGGTTTACTCATACTAATAACAGGTCGGATGAAAGAGGCCTCTCTCGTAAGCACATTGTTGAAAGTGTGAAAGCGTCTCTGGCTCGGCTTCAAGTCGAGTACATAGACGTAGTGCTCCTACACAAAGTCGACCCAGTGTGCCCGATGGAAGGTCAGTTCATACCATATACCTATATATAAATTGTTCGATGCTAGTATGAGTGTACAGTAAAGTTCCTTAAAACTTAATACATCGACAGAGCTCGTTCGTGCGATGAACTTCGTGATCAATCAAGGATGGGTCATGTACTGGGGAACTGCCCGCTGGTCCCCAGCTGAGGTACGAAATATCTGACTAATTGGCTTATTTGACGCCAATGAAGAATGTCCGTTTGTAGTAACACTTGGCCATTTATTTCGTAGATTATGGACGCATACAGCAACTGCAGACAGTTCAACTGCATAACTCCGATAGTTGAGCAAACTGAATACCACATGTTCTGCAGAGAGAAAGCCGAGCTCTATATGCCCGAATTGTATCACAAGATCGGAGTGGGTAAGTAATGCATTTACGAGCTGAATGTATTTACGAATATGTATGTAATAAATATTGGTATTGTGAATACTAATACATACATTGTGGTTACTAGGTACGATGGCATGGTCTGCCATCACTACAGGCAAGGGTCTCGGCCGCGAGGAAGTCACGGGGCTATTCGCTAAGTCACGATTTAACAGGAAGTATAGTACCTTCAGCTGGTGCGAAGAGGATGTTGCCGGTCCTGAGGTAGCAGTTCCTACTTGTTTTGAATCACTCAAAATCGATCAGGTATTGGTAAAGTTGAACATCATATTAAATTAAATGTTTGTTACAGTTGCGTCTCACCGGCAGTAAGGAACAAGTGATTGGAGAAGAACCTCGCTCATATGGAGACAAACTTCGTGATCTCTCCAACCTGGCTAATACACTTAGTGTGTAAATTGCCTAATGTCCTACTTAATAAAGTTTTCTTATATCATAATAAATTTATACACAACCTTTTCTTTTGCAGATTGCACTATGGGCCAATTGGCCGTGGCCTGGTGCCTAAAGAATGATTCAGTGAACTGTCTCCTGCTGGGTGCCACCAGCGTTGAGCAATTTAAGGAGAACATTCACGCACTACAGGTACTACACAATCTTATTGTAGGGTATTCATTTTGTATGAGAGGAGCATATCATGTAAGTATTCATCTGTTAGCAGATTGTCCCGCAGCTGACCCCGGTGGTTATGATCGAGATAGAGCGCCTGCTGGCGAACAAACCGCAACGCCCGCCGATGGTGTCGACGCTAGCGATGCGCAACCAGCAGAACAATAACACCGTCCGGGTCGATATGACGTAAGTAGCTCAAATTCACCCTGTCTTTGTTGCATTTCTTTCTGTATTATGTACAGCCATTCATGGCAACTTGTTTCCTGTTAAAATCGAACCCACTACACGGATTTGTGTCTAACAGGGGCGCCACCACATCGGGGACCGGCTCGCCAAAGCCTGAAGGCGAGATCGCGGAGGCTGAGGCCTCCACCCCCGGTAAGGAGCCCGGACGGGGCTTCTGTGAGATCCAGTGACCGTGGTGGCGCGGAAGCACTGACTCTGCTTCCAAATCTAGTAGATCAAAGGTAAAAATATTATTATTAACAGTGACTTTTTAAATACTTTTTGAATGGGTATGTTTGACTATAATAATAATCTGTTTTTATCAGGAATCTCTTAAGGATAAGGACAAGGAAAAGGATTCCAAACCGAAATTCTTCTTAAATAACGCCGGAGAAGTGATCAAACGTACTGGTATGTTTCACCTTATTTTTTTTTCTTTCATCTTTATCAGTAACTTACTGAGACTGATGACATAATTATTTGTGTGTTTAGAGCAAGACGGAGTATCCACTGATGTCGTGATATCAGTGTCATCGTTGAAAGGTAAGCAACCAGCTAGCGGGGGCAGTAAGGTGAAGAAGTCCAAGTCTGACCAGGCGCGTCCGCGGTCTTCTTCCTTGCAAAGGTCCTCCTCAGGACAGTTGTCCATCGGCAGAGACCGCCGGAAATCGCGTCTGGACTTGAACTCGCCAGCTGATCCATAATTTGATTGCTTATGAACGTAGGAGTACTTGTTATAAAATACCTGTGCATACACCTTACAATACGTCTCCAGACGTATTTGCAATAACAGTGTAGAAATATCTGTCATCGAGAAGTGCCAGAGGCTCGTAGTATTTAATGTTGTCTGTTCGTGGTGGTAGTTGTGTCCCAGCGGCCCCCGGCGCTTTTCCTTGTACACTTGTTTCTACATCGACAGATGATATCAGCATCTTTAATAAATACCCTACTACCGCACGAAGTAATTTCCCGTACACTGTTTTGTTCTCATAACATTCTAATGATTAGTCATTTGTGCTCAGAATGGCCTCATTACAAAATTAACAAAATTTTAAATAATATCAAATTATTGATAACATCTGCTCTACAGGTAAAGCAAAGGCATCAAGTTAAAGTAAAAGGACTTTAAGTGATTGAGAAAAGTCTGTGATGGTAGAGATTTATGGAAAGTAATTCTTATGCAAGTAGGTGGATGAAATCCTGTATCTTGTATAATTCAACATTTGTAATCTGGTAGATGTAATTGGCACTTAATATCTTAGTCCTAGTGTAAAAATTTACAAGTAATGTAATGCATGCGTAGGGATGTTCGTCGAGAACTATAGCCAGTAGCGTTAGATAGGTAATTAAGATAAATACAACATTGTCTAGCGACAGACATTCTGGCACAGCAGCAACCGCATTAGCTCGTAGCTGATAAGACACACAGGGGCTGCACATATAGTGAGTACTCCACTCTGTAGTGTAATTTGGTAATAAGCGTAGAAAGTTTTCAAATTGTTTAATACGATTTTTGGAAATCATGGTCTCCCAATTACTAGATGAAAATGTTAAGATTCGGATGGGACTTATCGAAATTGGCTCTCAACTTTCCAATGAAACGTTTCCTCTTAAAATCAAAATTGTACATACTAGTTCCGGAATGAACTTAGATGATTCCTTTGAATACTGATAGAAGTCGAGCCTTTTAATATTAATTCACCGAAAGGTTTTTCTTACAAAAATATAGCTTCCACGGATCCGCATTTCTCTAAAGTTGGTAGTCTGGCTTAAACATAGTCTTAGCATTTTATGATCTGCAGTCCGCACCTTCGTGACAGTTTATATTGAACTGTTTGATATGCAAAACGATTGATCATTAACATTAAGCTGATCGACTCATATAGTTATAGTTTCCGCGTAAGATACTAGAACTAGTGTTCATTTACATCATCTTAGTGTTACTCGACCAAGTGTCAGGGTTCGCTTTCCATCTCGGTACCAATAATGATCTAAATATAATGTAGCAACGATGTGTGAATGATCTATGTGACGAGAGTGTGGTTCAGACGGTCGTGGTCGCGGCACTGATTTCGACATAATAATCGGGCCCCATTGTAATCCTTTTAACAACAAATTACTTCGTTTGAATTGTATTTTGCTAGATACTTGCTTGCTATATATAGGGTTGCCATTAGTCTAATTTCACGTTTACATTTCAGATTAACATTTAAAATTAACGAGATTGGTACAAAATTCTAACTAATGAAACAGAAAATATCTTGGACCGACTTATCACGAGAATTCTTATAAAGCTTTTATTTGTGATTTGCCGCATTTTGATTGTTATAATGTTTATATAAAATCTAGCGACCCGCCCCGGCTTAGCCCCTGACAAATTATACTCTAAAACCCTCCTCGTTTCTCACTCTTTCTGTTGGTAAAAACCACATGAAAATCCGTTCAGTAACTTTTGAGTTTATCGCGTACAGTCGCGGTGAGGTCTTTATTTTGTAGTATATAGTGAAGCCGTACTGTAACAAGACCACATTATCCACGTTAAAATGTAAAACTGAAAATCCATCTCGTAAGGTTAAGAATGCACTACCAGCATATCTCCGCTAAGCAGTGTTGCTGTATTCCTGTTTGATGCACATGAGACGTATCGACTTTGTCTCTGGCATAGCAAAGCATCTGTTATATCTCTGGGATTGATAGTGCA
The DNA here is from genome assembly GCA_948252205.1 of Orthosia incerta. Lineage (NCBI taxonomy): Eukaryota > Metazoa > Arthropoda > Insecta > Lepidoptera > Noctuidae > Orthosia > Orthosia incerta. Next base: position 43,910,296 of record OX411741.1, read on the forward strand.
CCATCTGGTAGGCGGCTGGCTTGATTGCCATCTTATAATATGTACGGATTGATAATTCCTTCCTCTATTTCCTAAATTAGTCATGCTTCATCTTTTTTTAATAAACCTAAGGCTATTTGAAGTATTGTAATAATTGAATCACAGGATAGGTCGCTACCTCTAAATCTAAAAACTGTTCTCTCATCTATTGTAACTAACCAAAACTAACCATAGCAGTCTCTTGACTCTATTTAGAAGTAACTCACACACACAAGTAGGTAGTGTAACTATCCCTGATTTATCTCATGAGATAGGAATTGTGAATTATAATTGGAAGTACTACTGGGTGTCCATAAATCCTAATATTATTTTTAAAGTACTTGTCGTCTATTAGAACATAAGATGTACATATCCGCATTAATATGCGATGAGACGTCGTAGCCATTGAGCCGAGTCGACCTAGGGGTAAGCAAAATGTAATTAAAATAGGTTAGGCTTAAGTTTAGTATTTAAGCACAGAACTTTAATTATTTGGCAACAACTTCAAACACTACACTTCACGTCTATGTGACATCAAAATTTTATATATGAATAGATACATATGTTCTCCCATAAAATAAGTTAAGTGTTGTATATATAAAATAGCACAGGAACCGAACATAGTGATTTTTACATTTCGTTTATATAATATATATAATAATATGCATGTGACAATTCACTGCACTGAACGATATTTGGCTGATAAATGAAGTTATAGAAAAATCTAAATGCTTTTTAAGCTAATTATACATAGGAGAAGTGAGGCGTCAATACCGAAGCACGATTCATCATCAATGGTGGAGAGAATGATATAATACAACTACATATCTGAGACTGACTGTGATTAATCGACCGATCCATGTAGGTAATGTTGGATACAGAAGAGCGCAACAATAGAACTGCAGCCGAATTGCGTAAGTATATTATCCAAAGCAAAAGAATCGATTCCTTCCCAAAAACGACTTTTCGTATCAATATGCACTACGTAAAGTCGGTTTTGGGAAAGAATCGATTCTTTTGCTTTGGATAATATACTTACGCAATTCGGCTGCTGGGAGCATTCATCTTAGGGATAGTAGGAGTCATCTAAAATCGTCCAAACCATGAATAGTCGTATATCAAAGCCAACGTCGCCTATTAAATGGCGAGGCTGATTCTATGACGTTCCCAAGTTTGAGCCCACCATTACTCGAACATTCTGGATCATTCACTGGTACCTATGTACCAAGTGCGGACCGGGCGTGCGCCTTATTTCTATTTAATTCGTATTTAGGCTTAAACACCGCAGTAATATCACCGTTTTCACTGCGCTGGTGGAGTGTATGAATGAACTAACTAAATTGTAGCAAAACAAGTCATGATTTTAGAACTTCCATCAATGAAATTGATCATTGCCTCGGGATATATCACTCAATTATTTCGAATTTCATAAAATATTAATGTCAGCATCCGAATGTTCAATAATTCAGCTGGAGGGTTGTCAACCTTCAAAGAAAGGGAGAACTGGGATCCCCTGAGCCCGCTAGTTTCAACGTAGACCATGAGATCTAAATGGATGAGCACAACAGGTGAGATTGAGGTCAAGAGCGGGCTCTTAATAAACCAAAAAATAACTTGCATTCAAATGCCGACTTTTAAATTTTCTATTTAAAAAATGTGATAGATATCCGATAAGTAAATAAAATCTTTGACTATTTGTACCATTCTGTACCACAACTAAAACGCAGTCACGTTACCTCGCAGTGAACACGACGATATTTTCACGGGATTAGTAGGTAGTAAGTTGTAATTTATGATAAGGGTCATACACACTGTATTGAAAAAAAGATCAAACTAGAGTTTTCACCGTCTTACGTGTACCTAAAATCAACTGAAAATAAAATTCAAGCAAGTTTTCTATTAAGTTTTAAACTTAAAGGCGGTTCTGAAAACCAGGCGAGTAGCTGCGCAATATCAATGTCATGTGGCGTGGGGACGGGGTGGTGCAATGCGCAGCTGCGCGCACTTCAGAGCTGCCATGATATTTGACGGGAACTCTATCTGTTGAAAATCTTATTTAAATGCAGCATCATAGAGAAACATTTAAAACTATGTCTGTACATTGTACTAGAACTCGGTTACGGTTTCGAGGTGATTCGTTAAACCTCGTTTCTTAAAATAAAAAACATAACACTTTTTATAAATTCATACCTTCATGAAACTAAGACTAGAAAGCTCATCAGTGTCTCAAAATTTATTTCGGTTAATAGGTCTTCACTGTGTGTGAAACAATGGTCTCGTAGAACACTGGTGTCTACGGATCGTGTCATCCGTAGCTTCAGTTGTAAACCATTATCGTTTTAGAACATTGACTTTGCCTTTAGAATGAAGTCATTGTCAAGTTCGTGTTGGTAATGCTTGGTTCAGAAGCTACGGATGCGATTGTTTCAGACTTAAAGTAACGGAATAAAACCGACAGGTAGATTTACTTATAGGCGAAATAACGCAGAACATAAAACAACAACATAATACTGTACCATAGTTAAGTACCCTTCGAACTCTAAAAAATGGTTTTGTAGCCTTTCGTAGATTCGTGGTTGCTTACACGACTATGGAACGGGTCAATCTTAACTTCAGTCTTAACCATTATCGTTGAATTATTTATTGAACCGTGGGTTTTGTTCACTTATATGGGAATCTTAGCCAAGTTCGTGTTGATAACGCTTGGCAGAAGTTTCGTATGCGATTCTTTTGGGTTTGAAGTCGAAATTCACAATAATGAAGAATTTTAGGATATAGTTAAAAACATCAAAAATTAAACGATCAAATGGGCTTTCTTTGTCAAATATTTGAGCTAACCTGAACTCGAATGCTACAGTTGAGTTGATTTTGAGCTGTAAGCAATGGTCTGGTAGGACATTGTCTCTTCTGGACCCATCATCCATATCTTCAGTCGTAAACTATTATCGTTTTAGAATATTGACTTTGACCTTCACTGGAAGTCATTGTCAAATTCGTATTGGTAAAACTGGATTCAGAAGTTACGGATGCGATTGTTTCGGTTTAAAACCGACAGTTAGGTTTTAATACGACCTCGAAGCGTAAGAACACAGAACTTAGATTGGCATTACATATTAACGGCAGCTCTGAAAACTGGTTGAGTAGCTGAGCAATAAAGTGATGGGACGACGGGGGAGAGGAGGGGGAGGAGGGATTTTTTTGATATTTCACATCTGAAAGTCAAAAAAAAACAATTCAGAACTACACTAAAGTACTACACTACAAACATCGAAAAAGGATCATAATAATAAACAAATACTACTTTTTAGAATAATTTTGAGCTCTATTCGGAAGAGTACCGCTACCGACCTCGTAGCAATGGTCTAGAAGAACACGCAACTTCTGATCTAGTCACCCATAGCTTCGGTCGTAAACCATTATCGTTGAATTATTGTTAGAACATTGGTTTTGGTTTACGGTTTTCGCGAACCTTAGCCAAGTTCGTGTTGATAACGCTTGGCACTGGAGCTCGGGTGCTATTGCCTCGGGGTTGGAGTTGTGCTAATGAGTCTCAAACTTGAAGATCTCAAGAGAAGATATTTACAAAGATATATATTACATTCATAAAAAAAAATCGTACGACTATTCGAGTTTAAAATAGTCAATTCTTCTTATACAATGAATGCTGCGATGTAACAACACTTTTCTCAATAGAAAATTAGAAAATGCATGTTTCCAAATTAACACAACTGATGCTAAGCGGTCGGCTACACTCTTATTCTCTATGCTGCATATAAAATACAGTGTGTAATACCCTTATTACTTATGGTACCATGGCTACGCAAAGAGCGATTAAATCAAACTCGGTTATTTACAATTATTTCAATGAAATTAATGTTAACCTTTTTATTAGCTCAAAAATTGTGGTTGGATAAGTCAGTAAGGTTAACCGTGCTGTTCGAGGGCATTTTCCGGATTTAGCTATGTCTGAAAATAAGGCGCAGCCTTGAAACCCTCTTAACTTTAATAAAAGGCTGGATTAAAACCATTAATAAAATTAGGTATGTTACGTTCTTTATATGTTTCAGGATATAAATCGAAAAAAACTTTTAATTTTTCCTTTATATAAAAAATATTGTTTTCAGTTAAAGTTTCAATACTTTTGTGTACGTAAAATAATTTAATTTCAAAGCATCTAACATATCTTATCGAATTTTAGATGCTTACCTAATTATTCGTTTCATATGAAAATATAAAAAAAACTAAAGGACAGGCAAAAGGACTTAAAATATGTAGAACTAGGTTTAAAAAAATTAGAAGTACAAAGATAACATTAAAATAGGACACTTAACACTATCTCATAAGTAGTAAGTGAAGTAAATTAAAAAAAATATAGATAAAAGAAAACATTTTTCAAAAACAAAGTTAGAATAATTATTATCATCAGTGACATTCTATTTTTGATACTTATGGGTAAGTTAAATAACTTATTTTTAAAAGACCTGGCTGGTAATTCTGTTAAACACATTTTTTTTATAATTCACTTAATTATTATTTTCATCCAAAAATATACAAAAAAAATAAAAGAAAATGATGAAATAGAAAAAAAAATACAAAAAAATTAAAAATTTCAAAAAATATAAAAATAATAAACTTATAAGTAGTTATAGTTAGACAAGTTTTTTTTTTTAATTAAAGGGTTGATAATAAATCAATCAATAGGCAAAACAAAATACTTATTTTAAGTTATAATAATATTTATTACATTATATTTTAATATTACTGGTCATGTTAAATATTTCAATTACAAAACGTCTGGTTGGTCTTTTTAAATTCTAGATAAGTAATTAATAATTCTGTACACAAGAAAATAAAAAAATATATTAGAATAGAAACTTAACCCAAATCTTAAGTATAGTTGGCTATATACATAAAGGATTGTTAGAAAATTCTTTAAGCAATCGATAAAAGAAAATATTATTACAAAAACATAGTAACTTATAATAATTACTATAGTTACCTTCTAGTTTCTACACTTTTTTATAAGTTGAATAATTTAATTTAGATACGTCTGGCTGGGTGTTTTGTTCACATTTTTATAATTACATTACTTAATTATTATTGTCATACGATTATTTAAAAAAAAACTATTAAAGTAAAACTGGGTAAAATAAAAATAAGTAAACATACAAAAATAATATTAAAATAGGAATCTGAACCTAACTTATAAGTAGTAATAGTTACAACAATGCTGTGAAAGTAAGTTTATACAGCAATAGAATAAAAATAAAAAAATCTAGAAAAAGCTTTTGTTTATTATATTCTTGGGTATATTAAATACATATTCCAATTTCAAAACAAGTGGCTGGACTTTTTCTTCACATTTTTATAACTCTAATAATTTAGTTTACAAGAAAAAAAAATATAATACATTTATTTTTATTAGAATAGGCACCTAACCTAAGTTATAAGTTATAATAGTTAGTTAAATAAATAAAGAACACACATAAGAAATATTTTTTTTCTACAAAAGTTCGTTTTATAATAGTTATTATTATTAGTTACATTCTTATTTTCAATACTTTTGGGTAAATTAATTCAATACATTTGGCTGGTCGCTTTGTTCACATTTTTATAATTCTTCTCACTTCACATGAAAATATAAAAATAAAAAGGTATAAATATAAAAAGAATATTAAAATAGGAATCTTACTAAAATTATAAGTAATAAAAGTTACATAGTTAAGTATATTTATAAAAGTAGAAATAGAAACAAAAAAATATTTTGCAATAAATAAAAGAAAATATTTTTTCATGACAAGAGTTTGAATAATAAAAATATTATATTAAGTAAAAAAAGATAAAACGCACAAAAACAAAACAAACATTAAATATTTTCATGAAATCGCTTTTTGTGTATCTTTCATGGTACCAATAGTTGTCCTGTCGATGTGCTTCGTGTAGTTTGATACCATCAAAACGATGTGTTTAGTTCCCCATGCATCCTTTTTGAAATCATTTTGGTTTTATGATTATTTTAATAGTGTAAAAATTTCATGAGATACACCAGAGATACCTCCGATTGTACATACAGTTGTGTATTAGGATTATTTATAACTAAGCAGATGTCGTCGAAAGGTATATTTTTTTATTATTATTTATAAGTTGTAATATATGTAGCGATTAATGATATGATTTAATAAAATCATTCAGGATAGTTTAGGGTTACAATGAATTTTTGTTAGGTTATATTCAGATGTATTGCTCTATAGCTTCGTAAGCCTGCAAACCTTCAGAGTCTAGTACCTGCCAGGCAACCCATATACCTCAATAACCGAATATTGTGTTGCGATGCTGTAGAGAAGGCAACATCTGTCGAATGGAAAAAGACTTAGTTGAAAACATCTTCGGGAATAACAGTAATGACTATCAAGAACGGAGCAAAACATTCATTATACATAACTATATAGGATTTAGAACGTCGCAGTAATAGTACAGTTGTGCTTCGGAAAATCTTAACTTGACTAAAAATCGTTGTCTTTTAAATCTATTTAACATAACATTCATTACTGAATTGTTTATTTCATCCTCCCCACTTGACTGTTCTAATTGGATGTAAAGAAGATTATGTTCTACTCTTAAGATTTTCCGAATCACCTTAATGATAATATAATACATATGGTAAATAGTACATTAATAACTGTACATTTTCATGAGCCGTCATACAAATGACTAAAAGTGTAGCATACCAATTACCAATAAATGTACTTCAGAGATCAATTATGTGACTATACCGAAATAAATCAATAAGGTGACATGATTGTCAAATAAAAGGTAAAAAAATACAAGATGAAAGGAGTAGGTACACTACATGATATATTAAAATATATATAGGAGTTAAGTGCCTATGTGACTGGTTGGGATTATACCGTAATTAAGAACATATTCATAATTACGGCTTAGGCATAACCAGTAACATAACTTATTCATAACTATTCACTAAGTCGGGATTTCGTTACACGAAGATAGAGAAGGATGGAGAAGGAAAGGAAAATACCTGCAGACAAGGGCATATGCCCTTAAATAAGTGACTATGTCACTGGATTAAATCTCTCATCTAGGATATATCCGTTTTAACATGCATATTTATATTTTATAATATGAACTACTCGTATAATCCATAGAAATTAATTATGTGTCTATGTTATCACACTGTGTCCGTGCAAGTTCATGACACCACAAAACAACTCGCATGTAAGATCAGGGGGTTGACCATAAGCTCTTAGAGCGGTATCAATTTGAGATCGAGTAAGTGACAGATATATACACGTCAGATACATCTGTCCCTTATTCGATCTCAAATTGATACTGCTCCAAGTGCTTATGGTCACCCCCCAGTTCGGTGCAGTCTAGATATTTTGTGGGTTTCTCACGGCTAAATTATCGCGTAATTAATGTGACAAATAGTCAAGCACGTGTTATCTGCTGTGATTACTTGAATTAATTTTCAACAGCCAATCACAGTAGATAACCGGCGATTATTCGTCGATTAAGTTAAGAGCCCGATAATCGATCTTGAGAAACCCGGGGTTAGAAAATTAAATTACTGATGGCATAACTGTCTAAAGATTTCATTCTAGATTAAGTAAGTGGAAACGATTGTCTATTAAACGTAAATAATCGCAAATCACTTATCGAAATCTGTGTTCTTGCAAGAAACATACAGCACATAACAACTTGCAGAACGACTGACATTCGATAGACTCGATAGTAATTTATTGCACGGCACTGTTCAACTATTGCAATTTAATATTGATGTCATAAATGTCTAAATATTACATTTTAGATCTATAAATGGAAATGATTGTCTATTTAACCGCGTATTATTTATCGGACTCTGTGACAGTGCAAGAAACTGTCAGCACATAACAACTTGCAGAGCAACGGAACAATGGATCGTTCGAAAAATATCTATTGCACTGTTCAGTTTTACAATTACAATTTAACATTGATGTCATAAATGTCTAAATATTACATTCTAGATTGTGGAACTCAGTGTCTATTTAACCATCAATATCTATAAACGCAAAATTAGTTACTAGCTCATTATCCGTGTAAAAAACAGACAGCACTTAACAACTTGCAGAACAGTCAATAGACTCGATAAAAATGTATTGCACGGCACAGTTTTACTATTGTAATTTAACATTGATGTCATAAATCGTCTAAATCTTATATTCTAGATTAAAATTATTGTCCATTTAACCAACAATATCGATAAACACATAATTAGTTACTATCACTGTGTCTGTGCAAGGACTAGACAGCACATAACAACTTGCAGAACGACTGAACAAATGATACTGTCGATAGAAACCTACTGCATGGCACAGTCTATATGTATGTCATATATTTACTGTTATATTTTAGAATAGTAAGTAGGTACTCGTAAAATAAATGTGTATTTAACCATCAATACTTGTATGTTAACCACTATCTCTGAATCTTAAATGTTTGTGAATTCATGTCGTGTAACATCTATAGGCCGATTTACTCACCTCTAAACTATCGCAGGATTAATGTGACAAATTGTCAAGCACGTGTTGTCTGCTGTGATTGTTTGAATGGATTTTCAACAGCCAATCCCAGCAGATAACGCGTGCTTGACATTTTGTCACATTAATTCTGCGATAATTTAGAGGTGAGAAGCTCGACCATAATCATTATATATTATATGTGTAGAACCAATAGTCACTTGGATCGATGTTCGTGTTTAACTTATTCATATTTCATCAATTTATTGGACGCTCACGCCTACAGCCGGAGCACAGCTAATTTTTAAATAATCTAATTGTTTAATGTTTAAGCCAGAAACATGTATCAATCTTCATTCAATAAAATTATAATGGTGATTTGATTCTTTTATTGTTCGTCAATTTTCCTTTCCCTGAAAACCTTCGAGGACAAGCCTCGTATTCTAGATTCTAGAGATGCTCTGTCATGCATCTCGATTTACGACATCTTGCATGCATCTTGACATGCAACTTGTGTACATTCTGTCCCTTACGCACACTCAAAATCGAACTAAAATATGTATAGTTTTAAATCGAGATTTATGACTGAGTATATATTCTAGAAAGTTACTTCCTCATAGCTATTTTAGGCGCATAACTGTGATGATAATGAGAAAGTAACATTAATTCTCTGAAATAAGCACGGTCAGTGCATACACACATAAACACAAATTAAACGACACCGACGTGAAAGTGATAATCCTTTGGAGGAGGACCAATTTATCTAACTTTACCAAATAAACAAGGACATGTTTCATGAGCTCGTTGGTGAAGTTCGTCCATCTATTGAAAGACCAAGAAATATTTATTAATTTATTTTTTATTTTTAATTCTCAATTAATTTTATTTTTGGAGAATATCTTGTCTACCAATTTGTCCTAATTAATGAATTCTAATTAATTAATTTTATAAATTTTAATTAACATATTTTTATATTAATTTTAAAGATAAATAATTATTTGAGAATATCTTGTCCACCAATGACTAATATAATTACAAGGACTTTTTTAACTGACAATATTTTACAATAAATTCACCGCACTATAAATACTACGATTTTCGTTAGCGTACCACATAATAAAGTCAAGATAGTGTCCGATTTTGTCCGCTAACTCGGCTTCGAGACTTACATGTATCGTTATCGTCATTACAGCTAGCGAATTTTTTGCTAATATCGCTAACGGTAGTTCGCGATGGCATCGCTATCTATGTCGAGACATCCTCATCATCATCCTCGTCCTGCGGCCCTGGCCTTGTCTTCCTTAAACCTGTTTCACCCGCTGTTAGTTCCAGACGGATAATGTGATGCAGCTGAAGGTTGATTACAGGAACAGAAAGGTCAGTTATTATATGGTTAGTATATAAAAAACATTAATAAAATGTCAAGTATGAACCTTACAGATCCATATACGAAACGACAACAAATTACAAAGGCCTTGACGTTATCAATGTATTGTTTTTTTACCTGGGCTAACGATCCTAAATATAGAATGCTATGAATCACAGGTAATCAGAAGATTGCGTCCAGTGCATTCAATTCTATACTCAAGTGACGTGGCCTGCCATTAACATATTGTGTGGGCCATCCGTACGTGGACAACACAAGATGCGACTACACCGGTAACTGGTCAATTAGCCAACCTCATCCCTCCAATGGGTCAGTCCGAGATCCTTCCAAGGATAAATATAGAACCGTTCCAGCTGCAAGTTCCGCTCGGTAAATGCCTATTATATACCGAGATGGAGTTTAAGTGTCATAGTGGACGGACGCGCGGTCTCACTCAGTGCTCGACAGACAAACCAAATCATGACGCTCATATACTTCGACTGGCTCGACTACCTCGTCTTTGGAGGGATGCTCCTCTGCTCCGCTCTCATAGGGGTGTACTTCGCATTCTTCGCGAGCAAAAAACAGAACACTACTTCTGAATACCTTATGGGCGGGAAGACCATGGGAATGTTCCCCATATCCATGTCGCTGATAGCCAGGTAATTACCTACATATGTTTGTTACTAGCCTTGCAAATGACTCTCACGATGTCTGTAGGTTATGTTGCGAATGTGATGTTTGCTAAACCACTATCATTCTTATTTCTAGTTATATTTCGGGTATCTCGTTGCTGGGCCTGCCAGCTGAGATGTACACGTACGGAACACAGCTGTGGACGATAGTGCTCTCGGAATGGGCGGTGTCACTCACTATAGCAGTTGTTTACCTGCCTGTATTTTATAATTTGCAGATCACTTCAACGTATGAGGTATAGACTTTGCAACATAATATACGTATCTGTGCTGTATTTGTGTCATTATATCTAAGAAAAATATTGACTTAGATAAACTCATTTATTTCTACGAAAGCATAAAATTATAATCATGCGATTTCATGCGCCCATTTATTCACTTAGTGTGTTTGTTTTTTCAGTATTTACGATTGAGATTTAACCAAAAAGTGCGACTTTTGGGCTCAATAATATTTATAATTAAAATGATGCTGTACATACCTATAGTGATTTACGTGCCGGCTCTGGCATTCAGTCAAGGTATTATATTTCTTTCAGTTCTTATGTATTTGCTTCCGCGCAATTAAGGTTATTTACGTATATCCTTTCTTTGCAGTGACTGGTATTAACTTACATTTAATCACGCCCATCGTGTGCCTCGTGTGTATATTTTATACTACTCTTGTAAGTACTTACGCCGATATGTTATTCATCTCAATGTTGACCCTATTCTATCCACCGCCAGTAACAAATAATGACTATAGTCTAGAACGCTCTGCAACGAGGTCAACTGTATCACACATTGTTACACTATCCGGATATCTATGATAGAAAACAGTTTTAATATCTGAGTACCTCGTTCTCTTATTCCACAGGGAGGGCTTAAAGCTGTAGTATGGACAGACACTCTACAAACTGTGCTTATGTATTTTGGCGTAATATTTGTGCTTGCCTACGGTACATGGCGTTTAGGCGGGATAGAAAATGTGATTGATATAAACAAAAAGGGAGATCGTCTTGACTTTTTCAAGTGAGTAGGTTGCTTAAAATTTCTGTTCGAAAGTTATACGAAAATGCTTGACCTTCAAGTATGGTAACGTTTAACTAGTTTATATATTGTTTACTTGCTTGCAGCATGGACGTGGACCCCACAATTCGGCACACCTTCTGGTCTACCGTGTTTGGTAACTACTTCAGTTGGCTAGCTTCGTGCTCAGTCAATCAGGCCATGGTTCAAAGATGTCTAGCCTTGTCTTCGTTAAGACGAGCCCGAATGTAAGTGTTCAACTTTGACAATGATATAGTCGACTAGTTTAGATTTAAAGTTATCAACAGTTGATTATAATTTCATAATTATTAGTATTATGCTTTAGTGATAAGGGAGTAATCTTTCATCTAGTGGTGTGCTAAAGTTATAAGCTCGTTTTAGAGTGAATACTCGCACTCCTCCCTCATAACTATCCATTTAAGCATATTCTTTCATTTGTTTTCTTTTAGCACAATCTTCATAATGGCAGCGGGTATATTCATCATCGTCTCGCTATGTTGCTACACTGGTCTAGTCATCTACGCGACATTCGCAGAATGTGATCCACTGAGCACGGGCGCTATCAGGAAGAGTGATCAGCTGCTTCCATACTTCGTGATGACCATCACTGGATCCATCCCTGCATTGCCTGGTATCTTCATGAGTGGAGTCTTTAGTGCAGCACTGAGGTATAGTCCCGGTGAGATACGCCGTATTTTCAGTTACCTATTTGGTGTTTGTTTAATCGTATCCTACTTCCTAATAATATTCTAAAAGCGAATGTTTGGATGGAAGGATGTTTGTAACTCAATCACGCCAGAAGGGCTAAACGGGCATTCAAGCGCAGATAAAGATTAAAGTCTGGAATAGCATGTATAGGTTACTTTTTATCCCGGTATAATGTTCAACTCGGGATAGTAAAACACTTTTACGCGGACGAAGCCGCGGGCAGAAGCTAGTGATATATTATAAGCTGGAACCTGGCGTTCGGTCACGTAGTTCTCCTCGATGCGAGCCGCGTAGGGTCAATCCTAAATTCATAATAAGTGGATGTCTTATGCTCTACTCAAAATAATGGTGATGATGACAAACAAGTGTTTGCATGTTGACAATAACAAAAGAAAGTTGATTTCGAACCACATCTCTAACAAATATATTGTTATTTTAGCTGAGCCGCAGCCTAATTGAATAAGTGAATTCTCCAAAGCAAACAAGTCGATTCTTTCCCAAAAACGACTTTACGTATTGCATATTACACTCTGAAACGGGAAGGTTATGCTCCTTTCCATTACCAATATTTTGACGTAGAATTGATTGTACAGAATGAACGAAAGCGGAAGAATCGAGATAAAACTTCACTATTGGTATTGTGTAATGTTCGAGTTTGATGGAACATAACGCAGTAGATGAACTTCAACTCAAAGGAGGATGTTTGTACTCTTTCCAAATTAGTTTCGCAATACCGAAAAATTTGAAAGAAATAATTCTGATTCTTTGAAGGAATCGACTCGTTTGCTTTGGAGAATTCACTTACGCAATTAGGCTGCCGGTGTACTTCGTAACCACTAAACTAATTTCCAGGGTTTCACTACTTATTTATTTTTAAACAATCTATATTATTTTCGATCGAACAAAACAAAAAAGAAATTTATCTGTCAAGCCGTTTTTGATTTTTAAAGTGTTTCAAGTTAGATTTATTCATTATTTTAATATAATTTTTGTTTTTTTTTACGGTTGATTTTTGTTATTTTACGTATATAAAAGCTATTAACCTGAATCTAAATATGCCTTTGAAATATCAGCCTATGAAATTTTTGCTTTTCTATTTTAGCTCTATGTCCACCGGACTAAATTCGTTGTGCGGCGTGATTTTCGAGGATCTAATTCGGCCTGCTTACAATAAACCTATATCGGAAAGGGCCGCCAGTTTTATTATGAAGATGATTGTGGTGGTTATTGGTACGTATACCCATTTCCACAAATGATAAAGTACCTGCCAACTTATTTTTTTTTTTTTAATCCTGCTCTGGCTCTGGAATAGACCTGGAAGAAGTTGGGAGCGTTCTTTGCTTAGCAAATAAGACAATCAAAGCCCTAATAAATTACAAAAACGATTGAAAAGTACGTAAGTAAATTTTAAACTACAGGAGTATGTGAGAATTGTGGTTTCGACCTACCCCATGGAAAAAAGGAGTGATTTTATGTTTGTTTGTAGTTTTCAGCCAGTGCCATACTTTCATTCAGTTGGTTGGATTTCAGGACACCTTCTTTTTACAAGCGGGGTACAGTTGACATGAATTTTGGTCCTTTTTACTCGGCTGCAAGGAAAGGGTTATTTTTTCCTGCCCCTGCATTGCCATTCGGTCATATAGTTTGATTTTGAATCCAGTTGGAATTACGTTTATACTGAATATAATTTAGCTTGTCAAATAAATTTTCTTCAGTAGAAACTTAATTCCAACTGGATTGAAAAATGGTGTCTTCAAAAATTGCAATAACACATCTATTCTGATGGAAGAAACAGAAAATGATAATTTTTTAACTTTCATTAGCAGTAAAAAAGTTAATACTTTCACCTACGTATTTTAACTTTTACTTTAACGAAAAGTTGAAAAAATCGTTATAAGTGTTTTTAATACGTTTCATATACCGTTAGTATTCAAGGCCAAGAGGCAGTTTCACTTTTAGCTAGGTGCGTAAAGCTTTCATAGTGCCTACCTATTCCTTTTTCCAAAACAACACACCTTCAACCTTGAACCTTTAATTTTTCACGTCATCACAAACCATTATGTTTTTAGTACTTTATTTAAGTTTTAATTATAACTTAACTTTATCTACCCCTGATTGAAGAATTTCAAATTGAGGTCGCTACTTATTTGTCAAACTCTATCCCACACTGAAAATCTGTCAAACTTTGGCTTAAAATACCCAACGTGAGACTGGCGGAATACTATAGTCGAAATCGGAACATGTATACTTCTTATAAGATAGCTTGATCTCTGCGACATATGTCAAACTGTCTTATACGTTATTGCTATTGTTACTGACAGCTGTCGCAGAGATCAAACTACCTTTTATGAATTATGAAGTACTAGCCTCTGCCCACAACTTCGCCCGCGTTAAAAGTTCAAAAAAAGAAGAAGAACATTACAGGACTATCCGCTGGGTCAATATAAAGATAGTCTGAAAATTTCATTAAAAGCGGTTCAGCCGTTTCGGAGTCTATAAGGAATATATATATACATAATTTATCTTATATATATAGATAGATAGGTACTTAGTAAAAAAAAACCAATTACGATTTTTTTCGTACGAAGACGTACGTAAAATCGTACTTCAATACCAAAGTTTGACAAATAAGTACCGTAGTCAATTTGAAATTCTTAAATAAGGGGTAAATCAAGTTAAGTTATAATTAACACTTAAACAAAGTACTAAATACATAATTATTGTTGTAAACTACCGTTTGTTTATCTTGATGGACACATCGTGATGTTAATTACTTGAATGAGTTACACTCTACCTTGCTTCCTTTTCCGGTAGACTTGTTACTATAGCATCATTACTCATTAACGCCTTGATAAACAGCTTAAACGAAATATAGTTATTGCTTCATTTTCACCGCTGGTTTGCCGTTCCGTGTATTTTTAGTGACGAGATATTAACTTTCAGATATATTTATTGCAACGAAGTTCCTTATCGCGCGTTGCGAAAGGGGGCTAGACGGAAAAAATTAAGACGAAAAGTTGTAACGACACTTTTTGCTATAGTTGTAAGCAGTGCGGCGTGCGCGTGTTTCGTGCGTGTTCTAACCTATATATATATACATATATATATATATATGTATATATATATATACTAAAGGAACTTCGTTCCATCCGGGTGTCCCTTGACACCTCTCAAGTTTTTTTTTTAAGAAAACTTTAGCAATTTTCTCTTTGCCACCTCTATTACGGAGGACTTTAAAATGACTGGCTTATGGTGGGTCTAGTATTATAGGCGTAATGTTATGTTATGTTTTTTAGATGAATGAGAATCAATGAAACGAATTTCAACTCAAACCCTTTTTTTAAATGAATTCCTTTGAGTGAGGTACTGTAAAGCCCGAAATTGTAGTTATGATACTGAATTGTTGACCATAGTTATAGCACTAAGGCCCACTTGCACGAAATACTTTTTTTATTGCTGATAGGCTCGCGCTTGACCACTATCTTACCTGATGGTAAGCGATGATGTGGTTGAGTTAATAATAATAATAATTAGTTTATAATTGTCGTTAGTTGCTTAACCGAGATGAAATTGTCAATATTGCATGACAAACTGTCAATTTAACCTCGTTTTAGCAACTAAATCGAAGTTAACTTTGTGAGAGCCTTAAAAACCTACCTCGAAACCAACTCACTTGTTTTTTTTTTAAATGAAGCTCTTTTAAATCCTCACTAGACATCAAAAAGACTACGTGTTTCTAAAATAAATGATCGCGGAAAGGAACCTCGACATTTTAATCAATAATGCCCTCAACAGTCAACACCGTTTGAATTTCAAAGTGCTCAGTAAATCTGAAATCCTAAACCACCACGATTGATTGATCAATCAACTACCGTCCCTGAAGCCACATTAGTTGTAACCTCATTGAAAGTTGATACACAAACGGAAAATATAAAACTACATAAGATATTTTGTAATCGTCAGATTAACATGAACTAAGATAAAAACCTTCACACTTCAATAGTCAATAACATCAGGCTAAAGGTTGAACAGATTTGATGAAGGCAAGTTCCATAAACTTCTGTCTCAACCAAATCAGGATGATGCGTAGGGTCCGCATGGCTATTATAAACGTCCTTAAATAAAAAATGAAATATAAAATCTGGCTAAAATAAAAAGCAAAGCAAAAAAGGTCAATAATAAGTAGGTAGGAAAGCAAGTTCATGTAATTAAATACGTGCAAAACTGCAGACACAATTGCATTCATTAGTCACCCCTCTCGCATCCAATTATCTCGGGCAAGGGTGCAACATGGGTGCAACCAATCAATACATATGTCTACCCATGACAGATAGATCAGTCGTGCTCGTAGTGAAAACAAAGGGCCTTCCGTGTCTATAGACACCATTCTATATTCTTGCTATTAACGTACATATTTGAATTGGACTCCAACTATTCCGTTTGACATTACCTACGTTGCCGGAGTATAGGGTTCCACATAACTCTTTTGAAGATTTATTCATTTTCTTTAGTTTGGTTTTACATAATGTAAAAAAAAAATCTGTAAAGTCGTTTTTGTAAATAGAAAAAGAAACCAGGGTGTTAACGGAACAACAAAATCCATTTCTAGGATTTTTGCAATTTTTGTATGCTTGCCTTTTTAGTTGTGCACGCATCACGTAAAACGTACGAAATCAATGTAGATATATAACTTTGATTTAAAAAATTGTGCGTAACTTGAAGTACGAGTACTACTTAGTTTTTGTTTCATCGCAATCGGTTCACTCTATCAAAGTTAGACGAATTCAAAGTGTTCACGAAGTAATAGTTTACTTCTTGAACACTTTAAAATCATCTAACTGATATTTCACAACACACGCAATTCAGATAGTCCGACAGTTGAACTCAATGTTCGAAAGATCGCGTTGTGCATTTGACGTCATTTTCTGAATGGCAGTGTTAAGATTCTCCCCGGCAGAATGACACTAGTAAAGAAAATGGTAGGTAAGTAGGGTAGGCAGGTAGGAATTAGTAGTGTAGGTAGGTAGGTAAGTAGGGTAGGATGGGCAGTTGACGGGAGTGAAGTCGCGGGCACAGCTAGTAGTTAATAAATCCTTTTGACGCTCATGTATAAGGTGTTTTTATCACTATCGATATATTACCTACATAATCCAGTTACTGGGTAATACGATACCCTGGGTACGCTGTCGACCGTGTGTGTGTTATATATATGTCCCACCCACTACAGCAAGGCAAAGACCTCTTCTCATACACAGAAAGCAAGAGGATTATAATAACCAAGCTTGCCTAAGACGGGTGGGCGATCTCAGACTTATATTAACTGTAAGTCCAGATAGATAGTTTAATAGGTGTGTATATCATATTCTTGGAATACTGTAAGATAACAGTACTTATTGTTGTAAAATATATAAATAAACTTAGAGAGTACATAATATGAAATAGTAATCGCGTATAAAGTCTTGTGGTATAATATAATGACTCGTTTCTCCCAGACGAGTAAAGTTTTTAATTAACTAGAATGAAAATTCACCTTTCAGTGAATCCGTCCATTTGCGTGGACCGTACGTCCAAAGTTTTGCCTGTGTGATAAACCTTATCCTTTGAGATGGCTGTGCTTGTGTAGGTACACTTTATTTCCCCCTACACGTCTGCCAGAGGTGTCTCATCCCATACAAAGAAACCGTCCCGAAGTTCTATAATGATTGTTCTGATTATTTTTTGTACATCTATCGCATTCGGTTCCGTTACGTTCTGTTCCACCGACATATATGGTGACAGGTGATCTATCTATCGCCGTGGTATGGAACCGATGGCGATCGATTTACAGAAAATAATCGGTATAATTAGATGAATAACGCTAGTTACGTCGGCACGGTTTCTTTGTAAGAGATGAGGCATCTGTATGCTAGTATTATATTATCTGTGCGTCTGCCTAGCTTCCACCTAGCTAACAACACTCTCTCCCTTTCCAAACTCAGACGTGGCAGTAATTGGAAACTAGTCTCAGACTGAATCCCTTTTCAAATGAATTTTCTTTTTAATTTCATGACTGGAGTTCGTAACAGGCATTCATGATATTTGATTTTCCATCTTACTCAGTACTATGACACCTGTCAAGCTCAAATACCATTTTAACCGACTTTCGAAAAAGGAGGAGGTTCTATGTTCGACATCTTGTATGTCTTTTTTTTTCTTTTTTTTTTCACCGATATCTCCGTTAATTGTGGACCGATTTTGAAAATCTTTTTTTTTTGTTTAAAAGAGTATGTGCCGAAATTGGTCCCTATTTAATTTGGTGAAGATCTGATGAAGAACTTCGAAGATATACAACAGAAATCTTCAATAAATAACGGCAAATCTCTCGGGACTGCTGCAATCGCTTGTCTGTTTATTGTTTATACCATTTCATAACATAACATCACGCCGGTACGCTCTTTAAGGGGTAAGCAGATCTCTCATTTGATCGGTTTTGTTTAGGTTTTATGATATTCGGGTAATCGATTCGGCGTTATAGGAAACTTACTAAACAACTTGCGTAATATGTAGCTACAACTAAAAAGTGAAAAATAAAAAATAGACTTTATTTTTGGAAGTCGATGTCCATAACGCAAAAAAATGGTACCTACGAAAGACACCGACTTCCAAAAATAAAGTGATTTTTCACTTTGTAGTTTTTTTCTTTGGAAGTCGGTAGTATTTTTTTGTAAAAAAGTTTTTTTTTTATTTTCATTATTATAGTTCTAAGAAAATTATCTTCGTTTTCTGTGAAAGGGGTCTTAGGCGGAATGAATGTATCCCTGGAAAACATGTCACATGTAATTTTTTATTTAATTTAAACACGAAATCGCAAACCTGATTCACGCTCGTTACTCATAAGAACCCAGTTACAGACATAAACCATTTAAAGAATACTCATTTCACGTCGTAAACACATTATTTTGATCGTCGAGTTTGATAGTCACGCGGGAAACTCCGTAGGAAAATGCGCAGTCATAAATACACACGTATCTAATAAACACTAGGTTTAGTTTTACAATTACTGGTACTAATAGGAAAAAATGTAAACTAGAACAAACTGTTTAGCGTGTTGTCAGTAAAAACTAACTATTTGTTGTGAATGTTGTGGTTTGTTAAGTTACCCTTACTTAAATCTATGCTTCAGTAAATTGAGAATAAGTTAATGATAAAGTCGATAACTTAATCTCAATTTACTTGAAAAATGTTAAGTGACTGACTAATTGGAGGATAGTTTTTTTAAGGAGCCAGATATTAGGTGAAGGACTTACCTACTTTGTTTAGAAGGAACTTTAATATGTAAGAAAGTATCTTGCATATATTAAACTAATCATCTAAGTTTTCATGAAAAATGCGTACATCATCGGTTTAAATAAACTATCACCTACCTTGGTGAAAAGTAGACAAAACATTCAGCGAATGAACTGAAGCCAATTAATAGGTAGGTACGGCCAACGAAAATGACAGAGGACGAAGTCCCCTTGCATTGATTCACCGTTTTCATGCATGAACAGTTATTTAACTTACTCAATGTTTATTAATCATGTGTGTATACTGCTATAATAGCAAATAATCGTAAAACTGTCTTGTTCGACGTGCTGTTAATTATGTCTTGATAACTATGCATGAGTTGTGAACACATGTTTTTTCACAGGATTCGCGTGTGTGGCCCTGGTTTTCCTAGTGGAACATATGGGAGCTCTGATTCAAGCAGGGAAAAGTCTGGCTGGGATTACTGCTGGCAGTCTCTTGGGCCTGTTTTCAATGGGCCTGTTCTTACCCTGGGTTAATTCTACGGTAACCTGAATTTTAAACTTTATTTATATTTTTTTATAATAGTAGGCATGATTAAAAATAGTGGATATTTTGCATGAAGCGACTTCGGTATTCTAAAACGTGGGCGTCAGGGGAATTTGGAATCTAAAATGTTAGTTAGATTGATGTCTATGGTTCAAGTTCGTAATTTTAGAACAATATTTTGTTAATTATGTGGCTGGCAAAGTAACATTCTATAAGCGATAACGACTTTTGAAATGCAAAAGTGTTTGGGTATTATTTATTTGTCAAAACTTAATGCAACATATAGGTACATAGGTGGACTTAAGCCCAGCGTTGCCAGAATGTAATTTTTGTTACATTTTACGTTAGTTTTGATCTTCTCATGTAACACGTCTCAAAATGTAACTTTTACATAACTTTTAGGACTTAATATAAAATATAGAAATATTATCTACCAAAAAAATAATAATCGTGAAACAGAACGCATCTAAGAAAGTTTTCATACGTCGTGTTGTCGCACGTGACTTTGTGACAAACAAATTGTATTGTTTATTCACTCACTCACGTGTATTTCTAAATCTTCCACCCTACTTACTTTTTGAGTAGTCTCATGTAGCTACTATTTGAATATCTGCCACTGGCAACACTGCTTTAGCCTGAGGCATTCTCTACCAGTCAACCAAGGGTGGAGGAGAGATAACATGGCAGGTGATTAAAAAAATAGATATAATAGATTATATTATTGGACAAGTAACATTATACTCGTACTAACGAAAGCGTTGCGAAGGCGATTGGGCAAATATCACAACCTCTATGGGTTAACCAAGCGATATCGAAATTTCACGCTGATGCAATGGCAATTGGTCTAGAGGCAGCACCATATGACATTTTGGTATCGCATTTTAGTCCCGTTTTTGTTTCACTGATATATTATGACGGTGTCTAGAGGATAAGACCATAGAGATCAACACTTGAGACAGGTAAATATAAAACAAATGAACATCAATTAACCGTTATACACATATCATGAGGATATTCTAAATTTGAAACCTATGTGTTTGCCTTGTTAACTACTTTCTTTTGTTTTCGACACGCAGGGTGCATTAACTGGGGGACTGACGTCAACGATGTTGGTGGGATGGATCTCACTGGGGACGCAAGCAGCGATGATGAGGGGCGACATAGTGTTCACCCCCAAGCCCGTGTCGGTGGCAGGCTGTCCCGCTAACACGACCTTACCCACCATATCAACTATTCTTACTACCGTTGAGTTTGACAGGTGAGAATATTTTTTAAAGAATAAACTTATAAACAAACTAATCGTAGTGGAGTTACCAGAGAACCAAGTGATCGATGATCAAAGCCGCTCTCATGATGCAAAATAGGTGACTGCTATTATAAAAAAACACAATCTCAAATCTAGAGGGCAAAGATCAAACCAAGCTTTTGACGTAACATTACTTGATATCTAAATGTTCTAAGAATTCGTTAAATTATAAAAATAATAATAAGACATGGACATCTACACCACTCGATAAGTAAAGGATCAAAGAATTAGAAAAAAAAATAAGACATGGTAATCCGAATGCCCCGATTCACGTAAAATACACAGCCGTATCCATGGCACAGCAACACACTGAATTAATCGCGCGGCCTTGAATAAAATCTGAGTTCTAAATACGCCATAGGACCCGTTATTTTATTCATAATTAATAGTAGCTTATAATATAACACTCAGCGATACCATATGTAGCTTTCTATCCTCATAATAAATATAATAGAATATTATTTTTTTATATTTATAATATTGGTTAAGACTACAGCTGATAATCTATAACTTCAGCTGCTGTATTCAGTTGAAACAAGTTATATACATCTGCCCCTTACTCGTACACACCTTCAAAATAACCTTACTCTAAGAGCTTATGGTCACCCACCTGACCTCACATCTAACCTACTAAATTGTATTATTATGTCGTTTATTTATCTTTTTTCTTACTTTATTACATTTTTAAATATTTAAAAAAAGAAAACTTAAAAAACATTTAAAAATATAAAAAATAGTAGCCCACCGGTATCGGGAACAGGGTCCAAGCTACCGGTGGTCAGGGCTCCTGAGAGAGGAACCTCCTAACGATACGCGCCGTGTCCAGGAGTACCGCTTTCTGGATCAAGCCCTTGATCCAGCTGCCCAACGAGAGCCTCCTCAGGTGTTCGTCGAGGCTCTTGGCTATTATGCCATTGGCCGAAACGACTATCGGCACAATGATTGCTGTATTCACATCCCACATGTCGACAACCTCGCGAGCCAGATCAAGATACTTGCTTTTCTTATCTCTCTCAGCCTTCACGAGGTTCTCGTCATGGGGGACTGCTATATCAACAATCATTGCGCGATGCACTTTTCATCATCGGAAAACAAGACGTCCGGCAATGCGCCACCGGTACATGGTGGACATCCCAAACTTTTTGCGAATACATTCATTGTGCGCACAGCTAAGGGGTGGCATTCCCTGCCGGAGTCTTTGTTTCCTGATAGCTACAACCTTGGGGTCTAGGTCTTAGTTCTTTAAGTCAAGAGTGAATAGGTTACTTCTAGGCAAGCGTGCTACACCGTCGACCACATTATCGCTTACCATCAGGTGAGATAGTGGTCAAGCGCAAGTCAAAAACCTGCAGTCTCATAACAAAATCACCACAAATTCCGTACTACAACTACATAAAAAACCGGGCAAGTGCGTGTCGTACTTGCCCACTCATTTAGGGTTCCGTACCAAACCGCAAAATCAAGTTGGTTGTGATAGGAAAAATGAGGGAAATTCAAATAAAATCTGATTTATGAATATATTAGTACTTGTTAGTAAAATATATGTTATAATAAACATTATCACCAAATTACGATAATTCAATGGTTAAAAAAAATTACAAACAAAATTTTGTTAAAAAAGCTGACTTTGTTGGATTCTCATGCCTTTATTTTCCAATATTATTAAAACAAACAATATAGTACTTAGCTACTCAACGAGCTCTAAACAACAATACCCCATTCGATGGGGTAGGTTATTTTTTTTTCGTGTCCCTCCTTCTGCTGTATGGAGCCCGCTTAAATATTTTTTTGGCAATTTGTATGGCTTTCCTACCTATCCTATCTACCTATCCTACCTACACTACCTACCCTACCTACCTATCCTACTTACCTATCCTTCCTACATATCCTACCTACCTATCCTACCTACCTAACTACCTCTTAGGTTCTTAACACCGCGCCATTCAGAAAATGACGTCAAATGCACAAAGATCTATCGAATATGGAGTTCAACTGTCCTGTGCTTCACCGTCGACCACATCATCGCTTACCATCAGGTGAGATAGTGGTCAAGCGCAAGCCTATAGATAATAAAAAAAAAGTATCTGAATAGCGTGTTGTGATGTTTTATTTCTTGAACACTATAAATTTGTTTAACTTTTAAAAACTAAGTAATACCTTAAGTTACGCACATTTTTAGGGTTCCGAAGTCAACAAGGAACCCTTATAGTTTCGCTCTGTCCGTCCGCAGCTTAGCTCAGAGAATCTAAGTACTAGAAAGCTATAATTTGGCATGGATATACATATTAATAATTCCGACTAAGTGGTAAAATAAAATGATGTAAAAATTTATTAAGTATGAAATAGCCGATTTATACTGAAAAATTGAAATTAGTTTTTTTTTTTAATTTAACATCTTTATTTAATCAAAATAATTACAATTATTATCTATACATTGCTGCCATATAATAGGAAGGTCATTTATGCCTTTGCGATAAAACTCTGGTGATCTAGATTCGACAAACTGTGTGAAATCATTTTGTACTGCCTCCGAGAAGAAAACTTTTTATCACGTAGAAAATTGTCCAAATCACGAAAAAAATGGTAGTCCGTTGGAGCAAGATCTGGCGAATACGGAGGGTGACGAATGGTTTCTAATTGCAGTTCCTGTAGAGTTAAAACGGTTTCTCGTGCTGTATGAGGTCTCGCGATATCATGGAGCAATAATGGTGAAGATCGATTCATGAGTCGGGGCTGTTTCACTGCTAGTTTTGCTATCATTGTTCGGAGTTCGGCACAGTAGACATCTGCCGTTATTGCTTGACCGGATCGGAGAAAGCTATAGTGAATAACACCATGCTGAGCCCACCAAACAGTTACCATTACCTTTTTATTGGTAAGCTTTGCTTTAGGACACTGTTGCGGCGCTTAACCTGGGGTCAGCCATTGCATTGTTCACTTAAGGTTATCGTAAAGAATCCACTTTTCATCACATATCACAATTCGATACAATATCTTCATTTCTTTATCGATTCAACAAGGCAACACAAGTTTCAACACGCGTTTCTTTCTGCAGATCAGTCAAATCATGAGGCACCCATTTTTCACATTTTTTTATTTTATTGATTTGACGCAAATGAGTCAATATTGTTGGTAAGGAAACGTTAAACCATGCCGCTAATTCCTGGGTCGATTGGCTCGGATCGGCTTCCACTATCTCTTTCAATTCATTGTTATTCACCTATGTGGGCGGTCTTCCACGTGGTTCCTTTTTCAAATCAAACTTTCCATCACGAAAGCGTTTATACCAAAATCGCACGGTGTGTTCATTAGCAGTCCCCTCTCCAAACGCAACATTGATACCTATTGCAAGCTGTTACTGCCGCGTTAGTTCCGCGTCGGAACTCGTATTCAAAAATCATTCGAATTTTCGAAGTATTCATCTTTCTTGTCTAAGCTCAATAAAAAAAAAACACTAAAAGTCGATAATCGAATGTTGCACATATAATAGGTTCTATGTCAATTCGAAGTACATATTACAATAAAACGGCAATTTCATACTTTAACCCCCATTATAAAGTCAATATTTGACCCGACTACATTACTAATTGAGTAGCGTAAAACTTTCCAGAACGAAATAGTGAATACTGCAGATTAAAGGTAAAAAAATACATACATACGAAAATTTACAAATTTCGAAAGAGAAATAAACAAGGAGCGTGAGCACAGGTATCCAGGAACGAACCATACTATTACCCGTGGCTCTAACGAGCGCTCGTAACGGCTCCTTTCGCAATTCGCACGCGCGGTGGTACTCAAATCTATACTATTAATGTTATGAAGAGGAAAGATTTTTTGTTTGTTTGTTTGTTTGTACCGAATAGGCTCCGAAACTACTGGACCGATTTGAACAATTCTTTCACCAATAGAAAGCTACATTGTTCCTGAGTGACATAGGCTATTTTTAATCCCGAAAATGGGTCATGTGCGGTGGTCCACGAGAGCGAAGCCGCGGGCAACTTCAGTTGCGAACTTGGATTTTATAATGCCTTCTTCAGTTACCAGTTAGTCCTTCTTTAGTTTAAATCAAGAGTGAATAGGCAAGTGTGCTTCACCGTAGATCACATCATCGCGAGATAGTGATGAAACGCGAGCATATACCTGGATTAAAAAAACAATCATCCTATGTAGGCCCGTTTTTAGACGTTGTGTGCCGCTGAAACCATTTCAATGTTTATGTAACAACAACAAAACCCTCTTCTTAGTCCGCGTTGTTATGCAACTTTGGAACCCTATTACTGCGCGTGGCCCAACACGCACTTGGCCGGTTTTTATGTATAAAATTTATCTACATTCGTTTCGTACATTTTTCGTGATGCTTGCACAACTAAACAGACAAATACACAAAAATGCCAAAAATGCTGGCAATGGGTTCTGTTAGTTGTCTTTTAACACCCTGGCTATTTTTCGGCAATATTTTCGATGTACAAAAACGACTTTTTTACAGATTTATGTATTGATCATTGTAAGTGAACTGTTCTTTATAAGTTCTTATAGGAAATAAATATCATTAAACCTAAAAACAATAATAATAGTAACAATTAAACAACTCGCTAGTGATTCATAATAGTAACAATTTCTCAATAACAATTCTCCGCATCCTTCCTCCTATTTGCGGGAGGCGGGAGGAAGTTGTAAAATTAGTTGAAATGTCCATCGCTACTTACTCTCATATACATCCTCTTGCCGTATTTCGTTGATTTCGTAAGCAGGTGAATAACAATCTACATAGTTATATGCGTCAGAAAATCTTCCTTAATCATTCCTATTTCCATAACTGTCGCAAGGAACTATTTACATCACCGTTTTTTTAATGCGGACTCACAAACATGGTGTTATATCAACAGGTCGGGAACATTTTTCATGTACAGGCTGAGCTACTTGTATTACACGCTTGTCGGCATGACTGTCTGTATCGTCGTGGGCTCCATCGTCTCATATTTCACCGAGCCCAATGATCCCGCTATGGTAAGTGGTATTAAACGTTTTGGAACAAGCCATTTCGTTTAGAATTGTTGTTGCTACGCCTACGGGCTTGCTAAAAATATATTATCCTACACGTCCCTGTTATTGCGTAGCTGTGTCACGTTGGGGTGATCCGGTATTGAGTATTTATTTCTTTGGTATCACGTTTTTGAAAATGTACCGATGACTTGTTGTTATTTTCACATTTTGTGCTTATACTAATAACAACAAGTATTACATCCACCAACCCGCACTGGACCGGCGTGGTGGATCACGGCCCATTCCCTCTCACAGAGAGGAGGCCTGTGTCCCAGCAGTGGGAACATTAATAGGCTGATGATGATGATGAATATGGCGAGCTGTGTAGTATGTATACTTACGCCCTTTACAAATTTAAGCTAAATGCACAGCTGTAGAAAATAATCTGCATGTAAAAATCAATATCACTTGCCTGATAACTAGCCAATCGTGGGTGTACTGGTGGCTCACCTCTGCCGGACCCTTTGTGGGTTACTGGGGTGAATGTTTGAAAATGATTTGTAGTTGGTATTTGTAAAATGTGTTATGCTCTAACAAGGCTATCGTCAAGGTTGTTTGTTGTATGGCAAGCAAAGTGGGCTTTACTTCTGGATTCTATTAAAATCGCAGTGCGTTAGCCACTCCACTTGCCTTAGCTTAGTGGCCAAAGCAAGTCACTGTGGCTTATTTTGCAATGTGTGTTTGCAGATTACTTACGAATAGAATGTACAATAGTACAAATGTCCATCCAACACATGAATTTACGGTTTAACGCAGACTCAAAAGCCCCTATTAATGTAGACCTAGATTTCATTCATAACAGAATATAAAGATGTCTATTTCAAAGTCAGATCCAAACCTACTCTGCTCCATTCATTCAGAAGCCAGCCAATAAAGACCAACGACTTCTAATCAAGTCGACCTACCAACACCGCATATAAAATACGTTATATCTATTGCATGTTCCGCTGGTCGGTGACGCGCCTATAGAGCTGTTACGTGCAAGATTGCCATCCCGTCCCTTGACAGCCGATTAGCCAAATTGGTGGTCAAGGCGTGAGAGCGACGGATTGGCTGTTAGGGTTATTTGGGTCAATGTTCAGGTGCATCGGGACTTGCTGACGCCGATGGTCCACCGCTGGCTGCCCGAGCAGCACCCGCACTGCCGTCGTCCGCGTCTGACGCAGCACGACATCGAGCTGCACGCCATGGTGCTCGACCAATTGAGGGCGCACTCTTCTTACGATGTATGTAGTCCTGGTACATTAATCATAACTTACTTTACTTATTGGCTATTAAAGCTTCAACGCGCGATTGGTGAGGCCTTTGTCAATCAGTATATTGATACCGCCTGATTATCATCCTATTCCACCCAGCAATGTAATGTGTAGTTTCATGCCGCAGGAATTCCAGCAAAAAGGTTTCCAACTGTAAACATTTTTTGTAGTGCTAACTATAGCTGAGGCTATTGTCAAACGTCTCAGAGGCTCTCGACAAGAGCCATTCGATGTTATCGATGGTGAAGCTCGAAATATTCAGGATTGATCACATGGCATTTCGACGGCGTTTGACATTTGCATACATTTTGTCATTTTTCCAATAGCTATCGCTACGCTTTCGATGATGTCACTTGTCTAAGGCCTCTGGAGTACTGTTACTATCGAAATAGGGTTACAGCCAGACTATGACGTACAACCTCTTATCCTTGGTCCACATGCACTCAGTTGTTGCAGTGCCAACGACTAGCTCCAAGGTCCTATTAATAAATCTAGCATCTATTGAATACAGGATCTGTCACTCTATCTGCAATTGGTGTAACTGACCTAACATAACAAAATGCACAATCTTCCAATCGACCTAGATCAGGAACTTGTTTTTTCTTAAATAATATTTCTTGATTTTTGTTACAGAATATTGGCGACATCAGTCCGGAACTCGTGCGGAAGAATAATAACAGTGTTAACGATAACTACTGATGTATGTGTAATAAAATTTAATTGTTATAGATTAAAGCCCGTTAAATCTCAATTTTGACTTTGTTTTATTTCTCTCTCCAAACCATTATTTATACCTAGCTACTCTCAGGTATAACAGGAGCTCGTGGCTAAATAATAACAGCCGCATGGCTCGATCGTCAAGGTTAAGCAACGCTTAACGCGGTCGGTCCATGGATGGGTGACCATTTAAACATACTGAGTTTCCTCCGTGCCTCGGAAAGCACGCGAGGCCGTTGGTCCCGGCTGTCATTTGAAGATCTTTGACAGTCGTTACAAGTAGTCGGCAGCTTGAGATCTGACACCAGGGAGGTGACATAACTTTTATACATCTGTCACTTACTCGATCTCAAATTGATATCGGTCTAAGAGCTTATGGTCACCCCCCAGTCTTGCCAAGGGGTACCGTGTTACCCAGTTACTGTGTTGTGGAGGTCAGATAGGCAGTCGCTACATGTAAAAAACTGGTACTCAGCTGTATCCGGTAAGATTGGAAGCCGACCCCTAATATAGTTGGGCAAAGGCTAGGCAGATTGATACTCTCAGGTATAACAGGAGAGTAATAAATTGTACCTACGTAGTGCATGGCATAGGGCCAGCGTCAGTCGCCGAGTATCGATCGACGTCGAGTGCACATTTCAATAATAAAAGCTGCGCAACGCTGTATCCCCTAACTATGTCCTAACTTATAGGTATTTGTTGAATCTCTGATTCCTCTATCGAGCGGCTAGCTCTTTTAGGGTGTGTCACCGAGGACCTAACTTGTATGATCTGGATTTATAGAACATTCTCCTAATCTCATTAATCATAATTCAATGATAAGGTACTGATTTTTAACCTTATTAGATTCCAACATAATATTTTTACAAAAAAATTAACTGTCTTCCAAAAAACAAACTTTACAAAGCGAAAAATTACTTTCTTTTTCGAAGTCAGTTATGACAATAAAACGAAAAACAGTAGGTACCAAAGACACCGGCTTGGGAAAAGAATGTAATTTTTGGCTTTGTAGTGTTTTTTACTTTGTAACATATAACTTAAACATAACCGGTAGAATGAGAGTGTACCAAGATGAACTGCAGCCTTATTGCGTAAGTGAATACGGCAACACATAGGGTTTGACCGCTATCAATCGACCAATCACATAGACGGCAATCCACATCGCGTCATACGTCTCGCATGTGATTGATCGATTTGATAGCGGTCAAACTCTTCGCCTTGCCGAATTCACTTGCGCAATTCGGCTGCTGTACACATCTGCGTACCCGTTGAGATCGTACTGGCGTGATGGTATTTTATGAAATGGTTTAAACGATAAACAGACATGCGGCAGCAATCCTGAGAGATTTGCCGACATTTATTGAAGAGTTCCGTTGTATATCGCCGAATTTCTTCATCAGATCTTTAGATTTGGGCATAAACTTTTTTCGAACAAAAAAAGAATTTAAAACAAAGTCGTTAATATATGATAGAGTTATGCCAGAGAAAAAAAAGAAATTAATTATATGAACATCCGAATTGATAACCGCCTCCTTTTTGGGATGTCAGTTAAGAAAGGAGAATCAGAAAACAGAAATTTGTGGAATAGAGAGGGATATGTTTGCCCTGTAGTGGGCAAATATGCATAGGCTAGTTGTATATAGCAAAATATTTCTGCACATCCTAAACGAACGGCTGAAGGCGCACCTGTCGAAAGAAATAGCTCAGGAACAAGCTGAGTTTGTGAACGGAAAAGCAACTAGGGAGCAGGTTTTCATTGTTCGTCAGGTTATCGAGAAGGCACGAGAATTCAACAACCGACCTGCTTAAGCAAAATTGATTACTCAAAAGCGTTTGATTCCGTAAAATGGCCAACCTTGTGAAAGACGCTACTGGAAATGGGCACACTAAAACATCTTGTACACCTTCTTAGAGAACTCTTCGAGGGAGGAACTGCATCAGTGCGAACAAATAACCACATTTCACATAGCATCCAGCGCTGGTGTTCGCCAGGTATGTATCGTATCGCCACTTTAGTTCAGCGTCTACACGGAGCTCTTTATGCGAATCACCCTCGAAGACTGGACTGGTGGTGTTGCAATTGGTGGCTACAAAATTGTGAACATTCACTACGCTGATGACACAACATTGATTGAGAGTAGTGTTTACCAAATGGAGGAACTTCTCCTTAAGATGGAGCGCGTGAGCCTTACATTTGGATTGAAGATCAATCGGAGTATGACCTAAATTGTGATTGTATATATCTTGGCGCTATGATTGCAAGCAATGCAGGGTAGAGTGGACGGTAACAGACCACGCGGGAGGTCATCGATGAGGTGGACCGAACAGATTAAATCTGCGGTTGGAGGTCCCGTAAATGAATGCGCCAATCTTTCATCTAACAGAACCAAATGGTGAGAGTCGTTACTCGTGCGGCGAGTGACAAGAACACCAGCGATAGTATAAAATGGATCGTGACCACGACCGCTCTGTCAACAGCGAAACGAAGAAGAAGAAGTTGGATGTATAGAAACTAGTTAGCATTGCAGATATTTTGGAAGTCTGGCAAAACCATCCATTATTCCTATTTAACCATTTAGAATACCATGAAACTATAGATATTTTTAACCGACTATCCAAAAAGGAGAAGGTTCTATGTTCGACTTAATATTTGTATTGTTTTTTGTTTTTGTTCATGTGATTACTCCGTCAATTATGAACCGATTTAGAAAATTCTTTTTTGCTTGAAAGGGTCTCGAGGGGGTCCCATTGTCACCAAGTCAGGATCTGATGAGCAGATCCCATGGTAATCGAGGCAACTCCTCAAATTTTATAGACAAACATAGAAACATATTTAACACATTAACATATTTGCATTCAGAAATTATAATTTGGTGAAGTGTAACTGTTGAAGAAGACCACAGTTGGCCACTGGAACTACCCAATGCTTTTTTTTATTGGGACAATCCCACCGCACTAGTCCCAAACCACTGCAACTCCTAAAAGCCAGAATCAACAGTGGCGACCACCAGATAAGCGCCGAGACAATGAAGCTCGACAAAGTCCCGGAGAAAGAATTTAACTGTCTTGGATCCCGAAACGAAATTAATCAGAAAGGCATAACGGAGGAGTAGGAAAAAATAATGTAAATTTCCACTTCCCTCCATATCAAGCAGGAGACAGAACAAATAAGGCCAAAAGGCACAAAGGGTCGTTTACAACTGGGAGAAGCCCAGTTGCCTAGCACCACGGATAAAAATTAGTATAAATATTAATGGGTCCTAACATTGTGAGCTGTTATATTTGATTCCAATAATAGGTATGGCAAAAACGCCTGAACGCACGGAAATTTGTTCTAGTTTCCACAAGGTCCGTATAGTAAACAACTCCTGATGCAGCCTGTACATTATCCAACATAATATTACGTTTATTCTGCCAAAGAATACACTCCCATAAGATATGATGTGCAGATTGTACATATTCGCAGTCAGATGTAGAACACTGACATAAAGGCGAGGCAACGAGCTTGAAGGAAAATAATTTACTTTTAAAGTTACCATGCCCTGTGAGAAATTGGGCAACACAGTAATCCACCTCCAGCCACGTCCTGGCCAACCGCACGCGAACGGATAGAAAGAATTGGTGGAGGTGTCGGCCCTTGATCGAATTATCCCACCTACATTGCCATTCGGATAAAAGTTTATCCCAGACGTCAATAGGTGGTTTAAATAATCTAGAGATATTCTCACGGTCACTCCGCGTTAAAAAGTCCGCGTCCATGGTCTCTCGTGCGGAATAGGACATTGCAGCACGTCGCTGCACTTCAAGGTCGACCGGAAGTACGCCAGCAAGTACTGGTAAGGCCTCAGTAGTAACCGTCCTGTATGCTTTGCATAAGAATATCAAAGCTAAACGCTAGCTTTGAAATATTTTCGTCGTACCGAACCTATGGTGGCCCTATCAGCCCTAACAGGCGCCCCATAGCACATACAACCCTAGTAAGTAGTACTCAATGTTAAGTATGTTTTGAGTATAAGATATCCCGGATAGTTAAATGACTGTGATGAACCAAATTAACATAAGTGGTTCTAATGAAAATGGTACCATCGCTCTGGTGACGAAGCCGGAAGGTCCCATTCGTGTTCAGGCTCGTTGGAATTGTTATGAGAAGCCCTCTGGCTATAAATGATTTTAAAGGAAAAAAAAAAAAAACTAAACCGATTTCCAAAACAGCACCTATTTTCTGTTCCGTCTTCTTCTTGTATCTTTATTATGTTTGTGTACATTAATGGTTAAATAAATAAATAAACAGCGAAAAATAACTCTTTGTTAAAAAGATTTTTGTGTATTGGTATTGATTTAACAAGCTTAAGGTTACACTAGTCGAAAATCCTTCTATACAAACGTAGTCTAGGGATTATGCCACTGTTTGACGATGTACGTACAAAATAAAAAGTGATATCAATTTGTCTCATCATTATCTAGCCCTGTATGGAAGCAAAAAAGTAAAAAAAGAAAATATTTGAAAGTTAAAAAACGTCGAAAGTTCCACATTTCCACACTAATTTTAACGCATTTTTGGGCGCGAATAAATACCATAAGGAAAATTGCAAAACGGCCTCCATACAGGGATAGATTAGTAGTTCAACAATGCAAATAATTTTATTTTGAACAGATAGATTTGGTCGTTTTTTCATGATATCTAGACTGCCAAAGGTCTGTTTATAAAATTTCCCGCGCTCGGTTTCGTCCTAAATCATTATCCATTTCGCTACAAATTTGCAAAAGTGTGTATTCGTACGCGAACTAGCTTCCTACTGCTCATCACAGCATCTGTCTCTTCCGTACGTGTTGTCGGTAGATGTAAAATGCATTTTAACTCCGCGCACAAAATAGTTCGTGCCGTCGACTAGTGTACCCTTAACTTTAGTGATAGTAGATATAAATCTAACCAGCATTTTAACTAGTTCCTCGACCACGTAGCGTCGTTCATCTGGCTCCAACTCTGGTCATAAGAAATTTCCTGATAAGAAAAGTAGCTTTTAGATCAGGTTTTCTTGCTATTAGATATTTACTAAGTCTTGATTTCTATTTCGGAATGTACGATTTTTAACCCGACTGCAAGGAAAGTTTTTCGCGCGTATCTTATAAGTTTGTATCTTTTTATGTAAGTAATATTATTTATTACCTCATATCTTTCAAACCACTAGAAGGATTCATATAATGAAGACATCATTAGATAGGTCTTTACCGCCCAAGTGTTCTTCGATAAACGACGATAAAAAATAAAAGACATGGCGATTTTGGGTGCCATATTGTGGGTCCCAATTTTTTTCTTCCATACCCATCGAGTTGGGTATCGAAATGAAGATACCTATGTTTGTGGTGAAAACATTAATAAATACCACTTATATTTTTAAATGTAATTGAATAAAAAAGCATCACTTAAAAGTTGTAAATAAAAGAACTTGATAAAATCAAAAAATGTGACTGCTTAAGAAGAAAAGATGTAAATATATCTATATCATGCCGTGCAATCTGTGAATTATGATTTAGGTCAGCCGGCTTACAAATATTTATCCTCCGACTGTACATCTTTTTAGTTCGCTTCTTATGCAGTCGGGTTGTTTTGGTTTTGTTAACTTTTTCTTTAAATTGTAGTTAAGGCTGTGAAATTAGGTCGCTCCTTGTAACGGCATGTTTCGGTGTTCAGCCGCATACGGCTAGACTGACAGCCGAACCCTTAGTTGGTCTGCCAATCATGAAGATTGATTTTTATTGAATACGAAATTAATAATTCTTTTTTTCAAACGCTTCTACGCGTTAAGATTAAGTATATTGTTGGGCATTTTCTTTCAGTCTTGCGGCCCAAATAAATAAAACAATGAAGGAAATAAAAATCTATAGATATATTTAATTAGTTTAAGAATGTTACATTATATCGTATATTATGTATTTACATCAACTTATCTGTATCGAGATTACTGATAGAGAGGGAATGTTGACTGTAGACGGTGCCTGTACCAAACACTAAATTTAGCTAAATTACTCTTAAAGTAGAAGCGCTTCGACACACAGTAGGGCAATATTAACAGGCTATAGAAAACGCAACAATATACAGAACGCGGCTTTAATATTTATCCCATACTAAAAATACTTGTCATGTTAAAATTCGTGAAATTTCTTAAATATCTTACCAGATTTTGATCATAATATAGCAAAATACTTATGATACAAACAATGTGAACATTTACTAAAATTAATTTATGTGAACATATTGTCATTTTGTTACTTTTTTTCCTATCGTATGAAGAGTGTATAATATACTACTAGACATAATACTGTTCGGACTACAGCAACTACTCAAGTGGATAGCAATGCTCTAGGCAAATGCTTGAGGTACTTCAATACTATCATTTATTTAATCTAAGTCTAATGTCAACGGAAACTATATCGTATCAAGAAAGAATCCTCCTTGCACAAACATGCGTGTTGTCATATCTGCTTAATTATATAAATAACATTAAATAAGAACTCAACTAATGAAAATGGCGCTTGCTCTCTGGTCTTCATCAAAACAGTGTAGGCAATAGAGACATGATCGGAGAGTTTTTCTAATAAAAATGTAACCGAATGCTTATAAAGTACACGTTAAAGTTTCAGCACACATGAGCATGAAACAGTTGCAAGAGACATCACGACTACCATTTCTTACACTTCGTCTTGTCATTATGTCCAGAACACTTGGTTAGCTTAAGACTTGAGTTCACTTCTCTTGCACGTGCGCACGTTGACCGGGAAGAACACGTTGAGTTCGATGAGCGTGGCCAGCACCAGGAACATGGCATACATGGCCAGGCAGGCGCGCCCCACCGCCGCATCCAGTTTGAACTTATTGAACCAGAACGTGAGGTATAGCAGCAGCAGAGTCGACAGCAGCGAGATAGCGGAGTACTCTAGACCCATGGAGTTGATCTTCACCTGTTGACATTCAATTATATTTATCCCGACCATCCCGACACTAATCACAAAATATATCAATTCGCAGGGCTAATTATAATATAGTCTCGCAATTTCGCAGTGCAAAATTATAAGCTCCATTCGCAATATGCAAATATGGTAATCATTTCTTTGTATGTATATTGTGCAGGCATTGAAGAAGCAACCTTACAAATGCATGAATTTTGTTTTGCCGCAAGTTAATTAAATATCCATTTTGATGTATTAATATAGTTGTTTTCTAACCCAGTAGTGACCCGGCTCGGCGGGGGTGAGGGATGCCTTGATGAGCCACGGAAGCCCGAGGCAGAGCAGGATGTCAAACGTGTTCGAGCCAATAGAATTGCTGATTCCCATAGATCCATGGCCTGTATTTCAGAAATCAAATATAAACATTTGTATTTGTAAAATTTGTGTTAAAAAAACATAATTAATGTTAATGTATTCATGTTGAATAGCTAGACCACTTCGTCGAGCAGATATAATAGAATATGACAAGATGAAGAAATAGTAAATTTATATGTACAAATAAAATAAAACACTGTATTACAAAAACACTGCACCTTGTTTCGCTACTATTACACTGGATACAGCTTCCGGTACTGATGTACCGGCGGCAAGGAAAGTTATGCCCATCACAGAATCCGGTATCATCAATGTGTCCCCTGTAATGAAACAATTTTGTGAAAGCATCAAGTTATTCATATAAACGTCAAAGGTCTCGTGTCAGATCCAAATACTGGTCTTACCAATAATAGTGATCATCCAAGCTACGATGTAAGACAACGATCCTATCCAGACAATGCACATCATGAAGGTTAAGGGGAACCAGTTCTTAAAACGTGGCTGCTCGCAGTCTGGGATGGTGAACAAGAACACCAGATGGATGGGCCATGTCACTATCCAGGTACTCTGTAACATGATGTGTGTTTTAGAATATATTGTTTTTTAATAGTTTGCGAACTGTGTATGTCACAAAAGTTACCTTGGTAAGCCAGCTCCTCCCAGTGGGCCACTTCCACAGAGAGTGCACATATTTGTCCTCTGCTTCTTTGTTATTCTCTTCGACATTCGCTACAGTTGAATTTTCCTCAGGATTTGCAACTTCCACTTCATTGGGCTTACTTTCAATGTCAATACAGGTATTCTTACTTTTGTCGCCGTCAACGGTTGATAAGGTTTGAATCACAGAAATTGTTGATTCAATTTCACTATGTTTTTCATTTTTATCTGGGCAAAGAGATAACGCACTTTTTATAATCCCATTGTTTTGATGTCGATCCGCAGACAAATCATTTTTGTTTACGGGTGAAGATTGTTTAGCGTCTTTAAGTTCTGGAAAGTTAAATAATAGTACAAGAGATATCTTATTGGTGTCAAAGGTGTTAATAATATTAAGAGTCTTCTAGAAAAGTTAGGGTACTCACCATTATCAACAGCGACAGTGGCATCCTGCTTTTCATTTTTCTTCAACATATCCGACACACAGTTCCAATTACCTGTGTAACAACACATTTCTGTGATAAAATTACGCTTGAATCATTTTTATTTAGCTAATCACTTTGAGAAATACCGACCTTTAGCAAAGTTTTGAATAGATTTGTCGTAGTACATGATACAGATGTAGACTCCGTACAGCATGACGAGGAACAATGCTTCGTACCACTGCACGTACTCATCGTGCATTATGCAGATGAGTATAGATACTGTGATGCCGTAGGCCAGGCAGTCTCTGGTCAGTGGCCACCAGTCTAGAGGAACAACCTGAAAGTAATACACATAATTAAATTACATTCTTCGATGATATATACGTGTAAATAAAAGGAGTATACCATTCCTGCGCCAATACCGCAGCATGCAGCGACGGCGAGGATGTTGAAGACGGCTGAGCCGACTATGGTGCCAACCCCGATGTCTCCCTCCGTGATGAAGGTGCCGATGACATTAACGAACAGCTCAGGCGCTGATGTAGCGGCCGCCATAAACGTGGCGCCGGCCACATCGTTCGTCATGTTAAGTGCTGTAAAACAGCAATTTCCGTTAAATAATCTTATCGAGCTCTATGAAGCTACAAAGTGACATTCTGTCGGCGACAGAGATTGTAGTGTCCGTATATTTAAGTTTCTCTGTGGATTGTAGAAAAGAAAAAGAAAACGTATGTGTGTAAACGTACTGTCAAAATGTTTGGGTTTGGAACATTTGTGTCATTTCGACAATCGCTATCGCCGATAGAAAGTCACTATACTTCATATAAGATAACTTGATCTCTATACAGTAACAATAGCGCTTGACAGGCTAAGAATAATAATAACGTATACGTCAGTTTGACATATGTCGCAGAGATCAAGCTGTCTTTTATGAAGTATAAGGCCGCTATCGCCTCCGTTTCGATGATAGAATTTCACTTGTCTAGGATCTTAGAGCCTAAAGTGGCATTTCGGTAGTGTATGTTACTCAGGTATAACTCTGACGTAATTCTTTTGTAAGCCAAAAAGTGCGATGCTAAGCTGCAAATAAATGTGTAGGATCAGTAACGGTTGCGTCTCTTGACTTATAAAGGTTCAAGGGACTAAACTCTCAAATCACCTCTTCTCAGCAGGGTCCCGATAGGTTTTATTAAAAGGAGGTAGAGTTCAGTAGAACAGCAGCCGTTATCCAATCCAACATCCCAGCACTAGGTGGACCGATGACCTGGTTAGGGTTGTGTGGATTCGGTGGATGCGATACTCACGGGACCGGTCGTTGTGGTGACACTTGGGTGAGCTTAATGTTCAGCAGTGGACGTCTTTTGGCTGAAATTATGATGATCATGATGATGTACGTACCATGGCATATCCTCTCAACAGCGGGCACGAAGAACTTGTCGCACACGACAGCGAGCGCCAGGAACAGGTAGATGGAGATGAAGGCATGGATGACGATGGCCCCATGCTGTCTCTGCAGCTCCGTGAAAACACCAGCCGGGAAGTCGTCGATGGCCGGCGGCGTGCAGTTGCGGAGGTGGACCTCTGGAACTAATGGACATCTATTCGTTTTATTATTATTGATAGGCTCACGTTTGACCATTATCTCACCTTATGGTAAGCGATTAAGTGGTCGTCGGTTGAGCACGATTGCCTAGAAGTTACATATTCACTCTTGACTGAAAGACCCCCGAAAGAAGAAGGTTATATACGAAGGAAAAGCCGATTTCAGTTTTCAACATATTGCCTAATTTTCTTAGATCTAGTAGGTAGCATACTTACCGTGATTCATTCGGAACCAGGTTAATTTTGATCTCCTTTAAATATAGCACCGTATCCACCATGGTAGGAATAAAAATTCAACTAGGTACGTACGTTTTTAATGTGAGACTGTGCATGTCCTTGCAGCCTGTTTTCACCAATAATTTCACATATGTAATGATTTTGGCAGTCATTTTGCGTCCATTTTGAAAATTTATAATTGTAAAAATTGTGTTTACTTACAATTTTGCTGTTGAACCGGCCACTCTAAGTAGTTATGACCGCCTAATGTATGATGGTACGTATCCTAAACAACGACTTACAAAGTTAAATCTTTGTATTTGGTAATTTGGCTTTCTTATCTCGGCAATTACAGAACCTTTGGTATTCACTGTGATCAACATTATTATGTTCTTTTATGATGTTGAATATGTACCTAGCTTACTCATAACTTCGAGTTGGAATCAGGGACTAGCAAAATCTGTGGTTTGGGCCACTATCCTGAAATTAACTTGCAACCTACTATTGCCGAAATTTTACACAAAATTTACCTTACGTTTGTGTGTTTAGATCCATTATTATATAGGCGATTTCGTAGAAAGTGTTTTTATTTAGGCGATTTCGATAGGCATCGTCATTGATCACGTTAAGAAAACAACACCGAGGGGTTTTATATTCTCTCTTGAGAATCCTATTGAGATACAATCAATCATCAACCTATGAAGGAGGATCCTTCCTCATATATTCCTTAGCTACCAATACCAATCAATACTGAGACAAAAATTGTCTAATGACGGAGGTCATAGGCAAAGGAAATTAATGGCGTCGTTAAAATAACCAACTTATAATTAAAAAAAGAAGCGAATGAAATAAGTGACATAATTAGATTTTAAACTTAGGTGCTAACTCTAACAAAAAAAAGAAAAATAAGTCAATAAAAACAACAAGATCGAGTACTACATGAAGTAAAAACAGCTTCAAGTAAAAAAAAAATAAGATCTACGAACCAATTTCGGCAGAGTTATTGAGGCTCCTCTTTGATCACATGGGCAGACAACTGAACTGGAAAGGGACTTTCTAAGGAACTCGACACTACACCCCCTCTTTGCTGCACCCTTGATTGAATGTTCTTAACGGCTTTCTATAATTAGTTTAACATCCTAACTGTTTATGCTCTCAGCACCTGTTAAATACAGGACAACAACTTTTTGTTTTTAATTAGCAATTCGTTCGTTATAAATTCAAAGAATATATTAATAATCTAGTGTCAGTATAGCTTGATAAAGCTATTCTTGAGATGACGGTTCAAGATTGCCTCAACTTTTAGGCACCCAGTTCATCACATTTGTAAATCGTCAAAAATCGCCAGTTTGTAGGCTGCTTGAGAATCCCGAAATCTTCGACTTTGTAACATCCTGAGCAGTGACGTTCAATGGGTCGACTAGGGGCCCTGGAGCAAAAGAGAATTGGTCTCTCCACATCCTCGTTATCCATGCTCTTTAGGTGTTCTTTTAACCCCATTTATTTCTGACTAGCTGTGTGTGCCCGCGGCTTCGCTCCCGTCAACTGCCTACCCTATTTTTCTAGGGCCATTCTTTCGCGGAGTATCTTAACACCGCCATTCCGAAAATGACGTCAAATGCACAACGCCATCAATCGAATATGTAATTCAACTGTCCAAGTATCTGAATTGCGTGTGTTGTAATATTTAATTTTTTGAACAACTTAAATTCATCTAACTTCTGATAGAGTGGACCAATTGCGATGAAACGAAATTGAAGTAATAATAGTTAATAAGTTAACGCACAATTTTTTTATATAAAAGTTATCTGCATTGCTTTCGTACATTTTACGTGATGCGTGCACAACTAAACAGACAAACCGAGAAAATGAAAAAAAAATACGCTGGAAATGTGTTCTGTCGACTCCTTTAACACCCTAGCTATTATTTTTGAAATATTTTCGGTGTACAAAAACGACTTTTCTACAGATTTATTATACTGACCACCGAGGGACCATTGCAATGAAAAAATAATAAAGGTTTTATTGTCCCGCGTATGCTTGGTACTCGTGTCAATCGGAAAAAAAATCCCCAACAGGAAACATGAAAATACGGCAGAATTTTCTAGTGTAATCCCTGTTTCTTATTTTTCTAAGTTGCCGTCTACTTAATTGGTGTTTCTTTGACTACAGGAGCTTGACTCATTAGACTTCTTCTTTATCCCAAAATTGAGAAAGAAATTGAGATCGGGACTTTATCCATTTTCTCTATTTTACGTGTTTATAAACTGCAGAATACAACTACGAATGGCATAACTATAGCAACTATTGGGCCTAATAAATGGAGTGAGCAAGCCCAAAAGATACTTATTCAATGTTTATTATTAAACACTTCGGCTGTGCGAATAACAAATATGAAAGAGAAACGCTTAGTGTGACCTCTCAGTATAGTAACCAAGTGCAATGTACTCTGTAGTAAGTCTAGTAGTCCGGTATTGAAAGGGAGATGGAATCAGGTCCCCAAAGTACAATCTGAAGAAGACCTACAGGCTAACATTGTTTCGCCGATGCGTAAGCCTTGCCACCAGGTCTTCGTTACGTGATCTACGTTCCAAAGAGTAAAGTGCAGTTAAAGTTCCTGAGAGTCGTCACGCCTAGTGTGGATCGAATAAAATGAAGTAGCCAGAAATCCTATATGTTTTCTAGAGTACGATAAAAGTTTCACAGTAAACTATTCGTGAATTATTGTGTTGCATAAGCAACGTAATAATTATTTAAATATGATCTGTGAACTCTTGCAAACGTAGGCTGAATGTTCATGCGCCTTTATTAACTTTCATTATTAGGTATGATAGAGTTTGGGTAAAAGC
Source organism: Orthosia incerta (assembly GCA_948252205.1). NCBI lineage: Eukaryota > Metazoa > Arthropoda > Insecta > Lepidoptera > Noctuidae > Orthosia > Orthosia incerta. The sequence goes on from OX411741.1 coordinate 43,951,831, forward strand.
CGGATAGTTGCCACACTTTTTGAAATCACTTTATATCTCTCTGTACAAAAAGCAAAATACAGTACGAGTATTTATAAAACTGGCCAGTACTTTGGTTTTTTATCTACCACTTTACGAAAAGTAATAAACATTATCTTTATTATTTCCAGTGTATTAGCAATTTTTGCAGACCTCTATACTTTAGGACATCTATCCCACATATGGGATAGTTGCTTGATCCATGTGAATTACTTTTAGGATAAATACCTCGCCGAGAAACGGGACATCTATCCCGCAAAACTTTGATCGCATTTTGCCTGCCCATGCAATCGCACAGATACCTGAGATACGGTCAACTTAGTGGTAGTTGGAGATTTTTTCGATACATTAATATAATAGCATGCGATTCATCCGCGAAACTAGAGTAATTAAAATCGGGGCAACTATACCCCTGGGGCAGCTATCTTGGGGCAGCTTCTTTGGGCGCCATTCTTCTGCGGCCGTCAATCTGCTTAACCTTTGCCCAACTATGTTGGGATGGGGTCAGCTTCTAACCGAATTCAGCTGAATACCGGTATTTTGCATAGAGCGACGGCCCATCTGACCTCTACGACTGTCAAACACCTTCAAATGAAAGCCAGGAACAACGACTTAAAGTGTTTTCTGAGACGCTCCTCCGAGTCTCGGTATGCGAAGCAACCTTCATGACGTAGGTCAAGCAACGCTTGCCGAGAAGATCCACGCCGTTTTGTTAGTTGGCCACAAGCTCCACCGGCCTTAATCCTCCCATATTCAACTTCTTATCACACACCTTTACCAGAGCGTCTATATAAAGTGACATTTATTAGCGGTGTGGATTGGCGAGCGCTACTAACTATCACGTGGAAAATCCCTTACATTATGGCTTTTAGACAATAATTATTGCTGGTAGAATCTTTCTTAGTCGCTTGTCCTAACCACGATCCTGCAGCCAGTTGTGAATTCCCATTCTAAATATTTTGTGCCCAATTACCCTCATCTCGTATCATATGCTTTTTTGTATCTTTATTTTTTTCTTGCCTGCTTATTATGATTCTTTATTTTCTTCCATTGTGAGTTCAATATATTTAGTTTCGAACATTGAATTAAAACGAATGCTGTCACCTTGAAACACCAATTGGTTTCGGTAGTGTGCTTCCTGTGCTTCAGCTTGTACTTGTGTAAGTAATTTGGTCAATAAAACTAAGCTTCTCCCTAAGATAAGCTGAGAAATGAAGCAAAATATAAAATTTACGCGTATTCGTTAGTGTATATTAGCTATACCTTTCGAAAAACTTTGTAAAACCTACTGTATCCTTGCCAGTAAAGTACTATGCAAATAGTTTCATAAATTTTTGTTAAAGTTGTCTTGTTCCTACCACCAATTCAATATTCAATCGGAGTGACAACTTGACACGGAGGTCGGAGCCTCGTGGCTCGCGGCGGGCGCGCGGTGGCGGCGAGGCGGGCCGCGTGCTATGGCGTGCTTGATTAACAAACGCACATCCTGTGCCACTCTAAAAACGGCTCCTTCAAATAGCAAAGTCAACAAGCCAATCGTGAGCAAATTGTCTCAAATTACTGCTGCACTAACTTGTTTAACCGAATTAACTGATTTTAGAAAATACGTGTCGTTAGCTCGTTTGTAGCCAGGCTCTGTCTTCGTGCCAAATTGTGCATGTTACCACACGTTATAACGGTTTGAGGCACTCGCATACAGTGCACTATGGAGGAAATTGACAGATCAAAGATGGCAGGAAGTCCGCATTAGCGACGCATAAGTCGTCTTTCGATCCGATGCTCTTTCTATTGCCCAACGGCCCGAGGGACATAATGGCTTTCTCGCACACAAAAGGTCTTTCTCCAACTACTAACGACCAAGATTTTGAATAAAATATAATAAGATAATAATAAATATAAAAAGGTTGCAATTGAGGTTTTTGCCTTACTTTGGTTTTCGAAGAGATTTGTGGAATTTTGTTGTTGAAGTTTTGGACCTATTGCTGTATTCGATGAATAAAACCAAAATAAAAAATCAAAGAGTTGATTTCGGAAGTTGCCAGAAAAAGATCACGTGAAGCCGGCGGAGATCAACCTTGCACGCTGACAGCCCTGAGTGGACGGCGGTCAATTGTCAATTTGCGCGAGGAGCGACAGGATGAGGCGCCGAGCCGGACTCTGCCTCCCCTTCTAACTTTAAGAACGATGGCCTAACTGCGGCAAATAGCTATAATATCAAATTTACCTAATCAAATCACACAACAAGATGTAATAGTGCGTTTTGTATCATTCGTCATCGCGATAAACACATCTTGGTCAGCGCCGTGTCCATTAGTACCCGTATTGTGACAAATGGGTAAGTTCTGCAATTTTGATCGCTCTAAGATTAAACACTATAAGACCTTCTAAAAATAGATATCGATGAGATCCAATTATCGACTGCCCACGATTGATTAACTCTCGTAATGACCATCGTTTCCTGATTCCTGATCCAGGAGCGAAAAAACAAGATCCTTGTCCTTGGATCGAAAACGGTGCAAAACGGATTCGATTACGAACTCCAACATTTCTACTGCTCTAGTAGCATTTTTATGTTGTGAATGTTATCGATAGTGAGGCAGGTCAGTCTCGTTTGATAAAGCCTATACAATGGGCGCTGCCATCCAGTGAAACAAGGTGCGGTTGCTAGGTACTCTCGTGCTGTTGAGCTATAATCAACACTAATTCCTTTACAGAAAGACTAATAGCCATCGGGTGAGCATCGAGCCACGCCCGCGTTTCGACAATTTCGTCAATAGCTTCCGTCAAATGTTTACCGGCAATCGTTTCATTTCTAACGATATCTTGTTTCAAAATCGTGTTCGTTACACAATTCACCTGATAATTCATTTTCATTGAGGACTGAACTAAGCCGCGTTTGTTTTTATTTACATGTAACGCCTACGCCCTTAAACAACTGGGCAGTTGTCTTTGTAAACAATTGCGTATGAAAATGGGATATCAAAACTGGTATTCGTACCTGGTGGTGCTGTAGCCATGGCGGCGGCGGTCAGTCTTCCATACTTACGACGCGCTGCGGCGCCGGCGCGTGAAAATTCTCCGCTGCCGCAGCCTCACCGGCACAACATTCACTTTCAACACATGAATCGTTGATGTAATCTTCTTCGCCACTCCATTTGATTCACTTCGTGAATGACCTAGCCGCTGGACGGGAATTGGACGCACTTCCGACCTCCTTCTACATAACCTTGCTGTGTTGGTACGCGCACTTCACCAGGATCGAAGGCCCCACGGGCTGGATCTCCAGGCTGCTAGAAATGTGAGGATCCTCTCGATCCAGACCCCGGTAATAGTAAGACATGGACTCGTACCTCGTTCGGAGGTATTCATATTGGAGTAGTATCGTGTAGAGCGCGACGCAGGCGACCGAGGACGTCGCCACTGGCGTCCGAATGCCGCCGCTCACGCTCAAACGGACATAATGGACCCGCCGGAGAGCTCGTCAAAAGAAGAATACGGGGGCCAATTATTTATTTCCATACAATACAAGTACGTCGGGCGGCGCGCGGGCGCAGTGCGGGAGTGACTCCGGCGCGGGCATCGTGTCGCCCGACGTCTCCACGCGACCACTACGGCTACACACGCTCTTATTGTATTATAATCAACATCTTATTACTCCAAAAGGTGGTCGTCTCATGAGATAGTCCCATTTCTTAAAAACGAAGATAATATCGATCAAAGTCATTCGTCAGTCCTAAATGAGCCGATTAACTTTGACAAATTTCCCTATCAATACGACATTCAATAGCAATTCCACCTTGGAGTCTGTAACGTGACTTTTGCAGAGCAATGACTTAATCGGAACACATTTACCCTATCAAGAACAAAGAAAACATACACCTACAGCATTTGGAAGTGTCCGGGCGCATTGAGCTCTGATTTTAATAATCCGTGGGGTCAAACGTCAATTTACAAGCCCTTCCCGAGCGGCGCGCGGCAGCGGCACGCGTCTTTAACAATTAGGCTTAATTAAAAGATTTGAGCACGAACATTTGTAGTAAACCAGCTATCATGGATGTGACTCACAAGACAATATTGCTCCTATGTAGGTGTAAAGGAAACAAAGATCGTTAAGAAATAGAAGAACGCTGAGCAACAATTTACATGCTGTACCTATCCACAAACACAACTGCCACATTACATGCTTATTCTCATAAGGGAAAGTAATTATGATGAGGAGTGTAATACAGGATGTGATCGTGCGCCGACATAAATAGTTAAATTTAATCAGCGTGTGAAAAATAACACTCAGCTGCAATGGCAAAAATTTATAGAAAATTTGGCATGTGGCTCTACGCACGGCTTCGTTCCGGTAGGACTATAATCCCTCAGAAATGAATAGCATACTGTATTGGGATAAAAAGTAACCAATAAACGAATAGCATACTGTATTGGGATAATAAGTAAACTATAAACGAATAGCATACTGTATTGGGATAAAAAGTAACCTATTAACGAATAGCATACTGTATTGGGATAATAAGTAAACTATAAACGAATAGCATACTGTGTTTTTTTTTTTTTTTCTTTTTTTTACCTTTGTATAGATTCTTTTACCTATTGTGAATGTGTGAACATTGTAGGCTTTCTAGGTTTCTAGATGATTGTTAACATTTGTTAACTTTTTATTTCGTGCATATTTTTTTTTTTTTTCAATTTCGTACGACTTATTGTCGGGCCTACGTTGTCCCCCCATATCCAAGTACTAATGCTGTAACATGGAAATATTGTAAACAAAACAATTTAAAAGAGTAACCATGGAGTTTCTTGCCGGTTCTTCTCCATAGGAAACGACTAACCCGAACCGTGCACCTTTTGTCGACGTTTTATAAGTGCCCATGTAGGCCTATGTAAAATAAAAATATTTGATTTTGATTTTGATTTTGTATTGGGATAAAAAGTAACCTATTAACGAATAGCATACAGTATTGGGATAAAAAGTAACCTATTAACGAATAGCATACTGTATTGGGATAAAACGTAACCTATAAACGAATAGCATACTGTATTGGGATAAAAAGTAACCTATTAACGAATAGCATACTGTATTGGGATAAAACGTAACCTATTAACGAATAGCATACTGTATTGGGATAAAAAGTAACCTATTAACGAATAGCATACTGTATTGGGATAAAACATAACCTATAAACGAATAGCATACTGTATTGCGATAAAAAGTAACCTATTAACGAATAGCATACTGTATTGGGATAAAACATAACCTATAAACGAATAGCATACTGTATTGGGATAAAAGGTAACCTATTAACGAATAGCATACTGTATTGGGATAAAACGTAACCTATTAACGAATAGCATACTGTATTGGGATAAAACGTAACCTATAAACGAATAGCATACTGTATTGGGATAAAAAGTAACCTATTAACGAATAGCATACTGTATTGGGATAAAACATAACCTATAAACGAATAGCATACTGTATTGGGATAAAAAGTAACCTATTAACGAATAGCATACTGTATTGGGATAAAACGTAAACTATAAACGAATAACATACTGTATTGGGATAAAACGTAACCTATTAACGAATATCATACTGTATTGGGATAAAACATAACCTATAAACGAATAGCATACTGTATTGGGATAAAAAGTAACCTATTAACGAATAGCATACTGTATTGGGATAAAACGTAACCTATTAACGAATAGCATACTGTATTGGGATAAAACGTAAACTATAAACGAATAACATACTGTATTGGGATAAAAAGTATCCTATTAACGAATATCATACTGTATTGGGATAAAACATAACCTATAAACGAATAGCATACTGTATTGGGATAAAAAGTAACCTATTAACGAATAGCATACTGTATTGGGATAAAAAGTAACCTATTAACGAATAGCATACTGTATTGGGATAAAACGTAAACTATAAACGAATAACATACTGTATTGGGATAAAAAGTATCCTATTAACGAATATCATACTGTATTGGGATAAAACATAACCTATAAACGAATAGCATACTGTATTGGGATAAAAAGTAACCTATTAACGAATAGCATACTGTATTGGGATAAAACGTAACCTATTAACGAATAGCATACTGTATTGGGATAAAACGTAACCTATAAACGAATAGCATACTGTATTGGGATAAAAAGTAACCTATTAACGAATAGCATACTGTATTGGGATAAAAAGTAACCTATTAACGAATAGCATACTGTATTGGGATAAAACATAACCTATAAACGAATAGCATACTGTATTGGGATAAAAAGTAACCTATTAACGAATAGCATACTGTATTGGGATAAAACGTAACCTATTAACGAATAGAATACTGTATTGGGATAAAACGTAACCTATAAACGAATAGCATACTGTATTGGGATAAAAAGTAACCTATTAACGAATAGCATACTGTATTGGGATAAAACATAACCTATAAACGAATAGCATACTGTATTGGGATAAAAAGTAACCTATTAACGAATAGCATACTGTATTGGGATAAAACGTAACCTATAAACGAATAGCATACTGTATTGGGATAAAACGTAACCTATAAACGAATAGCATACTGTATTGGGATAAAAAGTAACCTATTAACGAATAGCATACTGTATTGGGATAAAACGTAACCTATTAACGAATAGCATACTGTATTGGGATAAAACGTAACCTATAAACGAATAGCATACTGTATTGGGATAAAAAGTAACCTATTAACGAATAGCATACTGTATTGGGATAAAACATAACCTATAAACGAATAGCATACTGTATTGGGATAAAAAGTAACCTATTAACGAATAGCATACTGTATTGGGATAAAACGTAACCTATAAACGAATAGCATACTGTATTGGGATAAAACGTAACCTATAAACGAATAGCATACTTTATTGGGATAAATAGTAACCTATAACATTCAGCAATAGTGTAACTTTCTATCGGTGAAAGATTTTTTGTAATCGGATAAGTATTTCCAGAGTCTCTTTATATAGCATTTTACCCGACTACAGTGGAGCATAAAGGAGGGTGTGATTTTACCTATAATATTAGTTACGATTTACGTGACTTTTTCCGTGCCCTTTTACAATATTTTACTGTGATAGTTGATTGCTACAGTACGGCGATATTGACTTTATAGTTGATTGACCTTTACTATATATTGCTCTCAGCCTCGCAAGAATCGTTTTCAATTATGTACATGATTTCTTGCAGGTACAATTTGTTTGAATATATTATTGTGGTACGTTTTCTCGAGAAACTAAATTTTCAACACGGATGAAACAATATTTTGCTACTGCAATTGAATTGTGTACGTAAAAAACTTTACAAATTTCTTACTGCAATAGTAAGTTCAATTTGAACATACGATTGCAACTCTTGATTTCTCTGAGGACTGGAAACTGCCAATAAAATGTCAATGAAAACGAGAAATGAAAAATACTGCAATGAAAACAAGTAGAAACGAGTGGTAGATTTGAAATAGTAGATTATGCACAAATGGGATAAAGCAGTGTCATTAGGTCACGGGCGGCATATTGAAAACTTGATCGTAACGACGGACTCTAGAGCTATGTCGAGTCCTGAGTGGAGCGAAGGGTTCAAGCTGCCCAAGACGAAGACAGGTGTTATCCCAAAGGAGCTTACTCTACTTTTCACACCTTCTGCGAGACAATAAAAAGCGGGTGGGATACTCAACTTTAAAAACCAAAACATCAACAATCAAAATATCAACACCATATAATCAATAGTTAATTTTTTAAATAACATTAGGAAAGAAGAAAGAATCTGAATAACATTAAGATTAAATATAAACGATTGAAAATGTCAACACTACTTCAGATAAGCAACGAATGTGAATAGCATTGATTTATAACATGTATTGGTTTGAATATTGTGTTTTTTTTTTGTGATGTGTTTGCTCTTGACTCTAGCCTAGGTCAGAGGTACCAGAGACAACATTTTTTTCTTTTTTTTTATGCTTTTTGTAGATCTGAGCCTTGAATAAACGCACCGTAAGCTGCTTGGCTTTCGAGTTTCTGCTAAATGTTAGCAATAAACTAAAAGTACGGATTTCGACACAGTCTTGACTCCTATACTTTTTTTGTTCTCCATTGAACAAAATCTTCATAGGCTTGTTACCGTATCTGTATTGATTTTTCCGGTAGTAGATTTATTAATAATCTCTAAAACACCAGTTTTGATGAAATCTGGTGTAGAATCACTATCGCTCGACATTTTTTGTCAACACGAATATTGCCTCGTCATTGTTTAAAATCGTGCCATTTTTCTGTTTTTTTTTGAGTTCTGCTTATGGTGGCCATCAGTTCGATTTTCGAAAATACCTCTGTGCAATGCCATATGGGCATATTATTAACCGACTGCCGAAGGATGGTAATGTGTTTATCAAGTCTATGTATGTATGTATGTTGGGTTGTAGAGACCAAACGCGTTGGTCGATTTTGATGATTCTTACGTCAATCGATTCATCTTACCTTGTGAGTGTCACTGGCAACATTAAAATTGGAAAATAGAATTTGAAATATAAATACAGTATTTTAACTATTTTTTTTCAAAATATAAATTTAAAAAATACAGCCGATCATCCGTTGTGACATTCGTACTAATAAACTTAATTAATTCACAGAAGATTCGTATAAATAATTTCCAATTACATCACTTTTTATTTTATTTCTTTTCACACCACCTGCTCGACAATGTCCAATTACATATCATGCAATGTCATCGTAAAGTAAACCATTACCTGCCAAGGGAGGTGAAGTTGTATGAAACTCCCAAGGGAATAAAGTAATTTGAATTTGGAACGTCAAATTCGTGTAGAAACCCGTGGTAACCACAAAGTGAAAAAAAGACGTAAACAAGAAGAAAATCATGCTCTGCAGTCGGAGGATACATGTTCAAGAGCCGGCTGACAAAACCAGATGTCTATAAAAAGACGTAAAAGAAGAAAATCATGTTGTTCAGTCAGAGGATACATCTGGTTTTTGTCAGCCGGCTCTTGATTGAACATGTATCCTCCGACTGCACAGCATGATTTTCTTCTTGTTTACGTCTTTTTAGTTCGCTTTTTAAGCAGTCGGGTTTTATGATTTTTTTAATTAACTTTTTTATTTAAAACATTTTAGTTAACATTTTATTCTAATTAGGTAGGTACATTTAAATATATAAGTGTTATATATTATAAAAATATTATTTTTGAAATCAACTCTTAAAAACCTTTATTTTGATACCCCACACGAAGCCCCCACAATATGGCGACCTATATCCGCCATTTTTATATATTCCAATATTAATGTAGCCAGTGACACTCGCAGGGTAACGACGAATCAATTGACGTAAGAACCATCAACATCGGCCAACGCGTTCGGTCTCTTGAACGCCACATAGGAACAAACATACATACATACATAGACTGATAAACACATTACCCTCCTTCGGCAGTCGAGTAAAAATAACAGCGATGCAGTCAATTTAGTTATGTGACAGTTACACCGGTTATAAGATGTGTACATTTCTACAGTCACATCTGTTTGGAAAATAAATTTGATTGGATTTTCCCTAATATTTTACCTAATATTTTATATGAAGTGACTGTCTGCCAACCCAGATTATACGGTAATTCTTCTAGATAATATGGTACCCTTTTGTTAGGGTGACCGCAGACTTTCGGGTTTCTGAAGATTCACGATACGGAGAATTTTGTTAATCTGTCATATCGAAACACTGTCAGCCTGACAGGTACGACCATTCCGTGTTCTGTGAATATTTTTAGAGGAACGAAGAAGGTAGAAATCTTAATCGACCTCAACATTATAAAAAATCTTTTTTTTTTAATGTTGTGGGTTTGCTCTTGACTCTAGTCTAGATCAGAGGTGACAGAGACAAAGTTGACGATGGAGTGAGCTTACCCAGAAGAAGCCTGTTCACTCTAACTTTGAAGAGATTCGGGTTGTATGCGTTAGGAAACACAGACGTAGGCAGTGAGTTCCACTCTTTTGCTGTGCGCATTATGAAGGATGTTTGGAATTGCTTGATGCGAATTGGTAGAATGGCAACTAGGTGAGGATGGTAATTCTGTGCGTCTAGATGTCCGATAGTAGAAGGGGGCCGGTAAGATGAGGTCGTGATGTTTATGAGCACACTCGCCAAAATACAGTCTGTAGAAGACCGACAGGCAGGCAACCTTACGACGATGAGACAAGCTGTGAAGCTCGTCATCCACCAGTTTGACGTCGCCAATTAGTTTCTGTAAATTAACATAAATTTTTATGTGACAGTAATGAAATGGTTTCGCGCCTCATTCAATACGTTCGGAGTGGAGTGTCACCACGCCGCGCTGATGATCGTACACACAAATCCCAAATTGTATTTTATTTATTCAACTAAAGGCACGACTATCATAGCACGTAATAGTAGTTTATGCAACAGTCATATAATAGGGGTTATTAAAACACGAGCGTAGGTTTATCACATGAGGCGAAGCCGAGTGTGATAATAATATTACGCGAGTGTTTTAATACCTAATTATATGCCGTTGCATACACTATTTTATCTTCACTCATACAGTTGAAACAAAATAAAAATGGACACGTTTGAGTGTAGATAAATATTTAAACTTTGGTATGGTGGTAGAGTTTATTATTACGAATATGTAGGCGCAAAATTATGAACTTAAATTCAATATTTCGGGTATCGCAAAGTAAAAATACAAATACCAGTGCAGCATAATACTTAGTTGTTAGAACTTTTTTGTAAGGTATAACTAATCCCTCTATGCATATAGGAAATGATTTGAAAACTTAAATATTTTATTGAAAGAGTTACGAGCCACTTTCAGTTTTCCATTGAATCACTAATATTAAGTTTAGATAGTACTAATAAAGAAACAGTAAAGTATTTAAATTTAAATATGATATTATTTTTGTAACACGAAATAAGAGGAAATACCTACATCATACCTATTGCATAACTCTAAAATTACGAGCTTGCATGTTTGTACATAACAATGAATTCAAGTACATACCAAACCCTTGAATTAACAAAGGTTATGTGAAAAATAATTAGGTATATTCCTACTAAAAAATAAATTATTTTATATAATACCTAATATTTTATTAACAAAAAAATAAACCGGCGAATAAAGCAAGGGACTGAAAAGCGCAAAACAAGACAGCCAAACACTACACACACATTTCACTTTATGTTATTAATTTGCTTGTCTGTTTGTATGGCGATGGCGACGTCTCAAAATCTATATCTATACTAATATTATAAAGAGGTAAAGTTTGTGAGTTTGTGACGTTGTAAGGGGTAATCTCTGGATCTACTGAACCGATTTTGAAAATTCTTTCACCAGTAGAAAACTACCGGCTACCAGATATTTAAAAAAAAAAATGAGGTCGTTATGAAAATTGCAATAATGTAACCCCATTTAGCAAAATGTTGGCGTGCGCTGAGAAAACTATTGATGATAGATAAAAATTATTAGGTAAGTAGTGTAGCGTTATAAAATAAAAATAAATAAAACTTTTTTAACGCAACGATAACGTATAATTTTGAATTAAAATAAAATACACCGAAAACATAAAAATGGTGAAAAAGTAAAACATGTTATTTAAAAAAAGGAATGACGCAATAGTGAATATCGTATAAATTATTTTAAGTATTTAGTAAAATAAACATATGAGTGAAATTATGGCAAGGCCAATAATAAATTTAGTAGAGGATAACAGAGCCAAACATTTTTATCAAATTTTTTTGTGACCATATTAGAAAAAAATCGTCTTCTGTTTTCTTGACAAACGAAATATGAAAATTTGAAAAATTGTAACCGGCCTGCTTTGACAAATAAACTCCGCGGTCCGTCTGTCTGTCTGTCTGTCTGTCAGGCTGTATCTCATGAACCTAGACAGTTGAAATTTTCACACATGATATATTTCGATTGCCGCTATAACAACAAATACTAAAAAAACGCGAACTAAAAAGATGTAAACAAGAAGAAAATCTTGCTGTGCAGTCGGATGATACATGTTCGCGAGCTGGCTGACCAAAACCAGATATATCCTCCGACTGCACAGCAAGATTTTCTTCTAGTTTACATCTTTTTAGTTCGCTTTTGAAGCAGTCGGGCTTTTTGATTTTATTAAGTTTTTTCATTTAGACTTTAAAAACCCTTAATTTTGATACCCCACTCGATGGGTCAAGAAGAAAAATAAATTGCAACCCCTACTATATGGCACCTAAAAGCCGCCATGTTTCTTTTTTTTGAACGGCACACTTGGGCGGCCAAGACCTATCTAACGATGTCTTAATTATAAAAATCCGTCAAGTGGTTTGAAAGATACGAGGTAATAAAGAATATTACATTTTTTGTTACCTTAAGATAGAATTTTAGGTGCCCGGTGCCCCGTTGCCAATAGGCTTGCCGAACACCTAGAACTCAAACATACTTATCTGGTAAAAAAGTCAAAATAATATGAAAAACAAGAAGTTAAACCGATTTCCAAAAAATAACACAACAAAGCGAATATAACTTTCTTTTCCGAAGTAGCTGTCGAAATAAAAGTCAAAGAAAGTAATTTTCGCTACGTAGTGTTTTTTTTGGATTTTGGTTTATTCTTTTTTGTTAGTTCGGTTTTCAGTCCCCTTCCTTTTTCGAAGTTCTAATATTTGCTAAGTCACAAATGAGTCTGGAGGACAAACTGACTACCTGACATTAGTCTCGAGGGTTACATCCTATCAAGTTATCGATAAATATTTGTTATTGATAGGGGCATTAGTTGTGACACTTGTGACTACACGACGCTTCTGTTCACAAACAGTGGAAAGTCTCCGTCCGCCTCGAGTGGGCCTTTAATCCACAGATTATCTTTTAATGGAATATTTTTTCAGTGTATAGGTACTACTCACGTCACACAGGTAGCTCAGATCTAGCATTATAATACCTACGACATAATTGTTCAGCCTTGAAAGAGATTATTAGGTTTATCAGTGTGTACAGTAAGAAAATAATTATCTAGGACGTGTCTGTATCTACCTGTTTTATGTTATTGTTTGGCTCGAAAACATTGTATTTATCTGTTATGTTAATAATGTTATCGATTAGGTATTCTGAATTATTCATGTTTCTCGGCACGAGTTTCCTTTGAAACTACACGTCGTTCTTCATTATTTGTCCTGTCCTTATTTAATTTAATTTGGGTGCGGCGCAGTATGTCTTCTTCTTCCATACATCTGTTTTTGCCGTCATCTCAAAATCTAATTTCCGCCCCGGGGGCAGCGGAGGGGTCACTCTAACTGACTGACACTCAGGTGCTCTTCAGCTACCTTTGGCCAGGGCGCTGGAGTGCTTGTGAATTTCGTAACGCTCCCCGTATGAATTCATGACGATCCCGTCACTCTCTGTGACTGCATACGACCAAATACCTTGTGATATATTAAAACTAAATGAAAGTAAATTTTAATTAAACTTTAGTAAAAAGCATACTTTCTAAACAATCATATCACAAAATAGATGATTATATTCAAGATAAGAATCCTTGGAAACATGTGGTCCTGCTTCATCGGGCAATCTTAAGTGAAGACAAAATCAAATTTGTTAATTTATATTCATAGTTATTGTATTAATTTTTATATTTTTTTAAAGAAATTGACTCACACACTGTTCCTTAACCTAACTTTTCAACTCATTTTGAAGGTTAATCTTAAATCGTGTCCTACTATTAAATTTAATAACGTTCCCGTGAAAAGGAAGCAGTCCGTGTGCTATCTTGGTCTAGTGTTAGAGTGGAATTTTGCATTTATAGATCATATTGAAATAGTCGGTGAAAAAGCAAAAAGAAAACTTCTATGCCTTAACGAGAATATCTAAATCTTTTTTAACATTAAATACTATTTATGGGGCTACTTGCTTGGGTTGTATGTGCTATGGGGCGCCTGTGTGGGCTGACAGGGCCACCATAGGGACGGTACGACGAAAATTACTTCAAAGCCAGCGTTTTGCTTTGATATTCTTATGCAAAGCATACAGGACGGTTAGTACTGAGGCCTTACCAGTACTTGCTGGCGCACTTCCTGCGTACTTCCTTCCTACTTGAAGTGCAGCGACGTGCTGCAATGTACTATTCCGCACGAGAGACCATGGACGCGGACTTTTTAACGCGGAGTGACCGTGAGAAAATCTCTAGATTACACCACCACCCACCTAAACCACCTATTGACGTCTGGGAGGAACTTTTATCGGAATGGCAATGTAGGTGGGATAATCCCATCAGGGGCCGACACCTCCACCAATTCTTTCCTTCCGTTCGCGTGCGGCTGGCCAGGACGTGGCTGGAGGTGGATCACTGTGTTGCCCAATCTCCTTCATCAGGAGTAGTTTACTATACGGACCTTGTGGAAACTAGAACAAATTTGCGTGCGTTCAAGCGTTTTTGCCATACCTATTATTGGAATCAAATATAACAGCTCACAATGTTAGGACCCATTAATATTAATGCTAATTTTTATCCGTGGTGCTAGGCAACTGGGCTTATCCCAGTTGTAAACGACCCTTTGTGCCTATTGGCCTTGTTTGTTCTGTCTCCTGCTTGATATGGAGGAAAGTGGAAATTTATATTATTTTTTCCTACTACTATCCAAGACAGTTAAATTCTTTCTCCGGGACTTCGTCAAGCTTCATTGCCTCGGCGCTTTTCTGGTGGTCGCCACTGTTGATTCATGGCTTTCAGGAGTCGCAGTGGTTTGGGAATAGTGCGGTGGGATTGTCACACACTATTCCGTTGTTGTTGAATTAGGCATATTATCTATGTTTGCAATATTTGTATGTGTAGTATGTGAGAACCATGTTCATATTTATCAAATTAATGAATTTACCTGTTAATGCTTTTAATACTTATACCTGTACGTAGTGTTTAGTGCTACTCTGGGTGCATCGTCCTCACTTATATGAATTTATTAATGTATATACTAATACAAATATTGTAAAACACCTATTATTTTAAAAAGAGTAAGTATGGAATTGCTTGTGCATTCTTCTCCATAACAAGCTACTTTTCCAAATGCACGGTAGAATCGAATTTTATTACTTGTAAATTTTAATTTAATTTTTGTTTGACGTTCTAAAGTGCCGCTTATTGGCCTAGTTGAATAAATATATTTTACTTTGACCGCAACTCCTCTAGAATCTCAGTACCTGGTTTCTAGTCATATCTCTCATCTTTCACAAAATCCATCAAATCAAAATCAAATTTGCAAAATATCCCAAGGATATATTGCAAATAAATACTTTCGTATTGAACTATGGTGTCGTTACTGTATGAAATTAATCATTTGTGATAATATTGTATTGTTTTATTCTCGCCGTGTCTTTAGTCTGCCGCTATCCCTAAAACTATCCATCAATTTAATTATTATAATGTGTTAGCTCACTTTCATCGTAAGGATCTGATTTAAGGCTCTTTCAAACAATCTATGGATTATCAGTATAATCTCCTGATAAAGTTATCAGTCATTGAGAAAATAAACATATTAAGTTAATTATCTCTAGAGCGTCGGAAAATCACTGCGTTAATCCAAAGATTTCCACTCAAAATTATCAATTGTCCAAGGTGACGGAAATTACTGATTCTAGTCTATTATTATTTTTAAAGGATGCAAATAACAAAAATAAGGTTTAGTTAATCGTGCAATTGGTGCTGTAGTAGGTTACTATTATTTAGGAATTTACAAGTACCTAAGCAACCATTTTCAGTCATTTACGGCGCAATAACAATAAGCCAGGCCAGGAGGGTGACCATAAGCTCTTAGAGTAAGGTTATTTTAAGTGCGTAAGGGAAAGATAACCAGGAACCTGGGACGTGGGTTAGAAACCAAGCAGGTACTTTTCTTTGTGTACATAAAATAATACCATCACTACTGCTATTATAAAAATAAATTTAAATTTAAAATCCCCGACATAAAAACCTCTAAAAAGCAAAAAATCAAGCCTCGTACTCGTTTCGGGGAACCGGGCACGTTTACAGCAGTTTTTTTTTTACTTAGCGGTTCCCCAACGCGAGTGCTAGGCTTATTTTTTGCTATATAGGGGTTTTTTAAATTTTAATTTAATTGTTATTTCATGCTTTTTAAACTATACATTTACACCTAGCAGTAGACACGCTTCAATCGACAATATATCGAAACACGTAATTATGACATAATATATTGCGAAAAAAGCCCAGATTCATGGAGTAAAATGCGAATCACTATTGAACGATTTCAACCAAACATAGTTAAGAACACTCTCGACAAAGTCACCATTCAAACAAAAAAAACTAAATCAAAATCGGTTCATCCATTTAGGAGCTATGATGACGCAGACAGACACACAGATACACAGCAACACACGTCAAACTTATAACACCCCTCTTTTTCCGTCGGGGCTTAAAGTTAAACAGGAATACTAAGGCCCACTTGCACCAAATACTTAACTAAGAGTTAGTGGCTAACACGAGCACGAGATTAACAAATATATCATACATAATTGGCCAGTTTAGCTACTAACTTGGAGTTAGTAAGATACCCCAAGGTGGTGGCAGTGGGCCTAAGGCAATGTGTCATCCACCAACCCGCACTTGGCCGGCCTAGTAAGTAGAAGACAGTCCAGTCCCTCTCACACAGAAATAATTCAGGAGAACTGTGTGTTACCAATGGCACATAATATTATGACCCAGTAATCCTTGCTTGAAGAACGTTTCCATGCGGTATGTTGCGCTGGCGCAGCAGCTGGGCTCGTAGGCAAGTAAGTAGCGCTGTATCTTCTCGTTTAACTTACCACAGTGTCTCAAGACGAAAGTATTTTGACCAGTGTGTGTTGCACGTTATGACATAAGGAACCGACACGTTTTCGCACACAATGATCCTCATCAGAAGGCTTGAAGTCACGCAAAGGGCAATGGAGAAAGATATGCTCGGTGTTACCTTTCGTGCTCGAATCAGAAATAAAGATATCCAGGTGCAAAAAAGCCGTCATAGGCATCGGCCTATGACGGCTTTTTTGCACCTGGATATCTTTTAGCTGAAAGAAATAAGCAAGGATTCATCATCATCATCGGATGATGAGCTTATAGGTTATTAATTTACTACCGGTGCCTGATTGTCTAGCGATGACAAAGGCACCTTAATGCAAAAGGCGTGGTTGTCATATGTCACTCAAGAAAATCCTTCTTCTAGAGCTATGAAAAGTGTCTATTCTAAATGCAATCACTACACTGCAGCTAGATAAGATTGTCTAGTTTGATCGCAAACATAACGGTCGCTAAACAGTTGTAAACTGTCAACATATTTATAACTACTTACTTTATTTGGCTTCACTTGTATTAGGTAAATGATCGTCAATAATAAATTAATTTCTATATATTTAATTTATTTTCACTTTTACTGAATTATTCTTTAACCTTCTGCCAGCGGCTTCGCTTGCATGAGAGTATTCTGTACTACTTCACAGATGATGTATTTCTGTTGCCGCTATAACAACAAATACTAAAAACAGAATAAAACAAATATTTAAGTAGGGCTCCCATACATCAAACGTGATTTTATTGCCGTTTTTCGCGATAATGGTAAAGAACCCTTCGTGCGCGAGTCCGACTCGCACTTGGCCGGTTTTTTTAAATTGTTCTCAAGATGTTGATTTTGCTAAAACTATAGATATTTTCACAAAAAAGAAACTTATTGTTATTGCCAGCAAATCGTCAACTAACAGAGCGGTTGACGACTTGCTGGAAATAACAATAAGGTTCTTTAAAATGAACATCCAGAGGTTTAATGATATTTATAATTATTATAATTTAGTAGGTGTTTTATTATTATCGTCGCGTCTTGTTTCTGTCAAACATACAACTTATAATACAGCTCAGTTATTGGCAAAACACTGTTATAAAGGAGAATGGGCAATTCTGCCACACCATCAAATGTTCCCCGTGAGATATGTTTATGGGAAAACATTTGTTATTATGATGAATTCTCTTGTTTTTAGATAAGTGAGGAGCTATAGAGCTCTAAATTTAATTAGCAATAAGTAGGTATCCTTTTAATTCTGGTACACCATCAATTGATAACATGTACTTTTACTTATTTAAATAACTTTTACTTATTTATTTACATTTTCCTAAGCGTGTGTTATTATAAATCTTATGTCCATTCCTTAAAATCACTAACTTCGGTATCTAATTAATTTCTTATTGTGGTATCATTAACTCGGAACGAAAATACAATTAGAAAAAGTCGTTATGTAGTACTGTTATTTCTTGAAAAATATCTTTCGACTTTTGATATTGCTCTTTGGGGCAGGTTAACGTAGCTCGATGCCCATTCTCCTTTTAAATTTGCGGCTTGCATCGAACGAACCGCCTTTAGTTAACAAACAACAAATACAACTTATCGTACCTATACCGTGCCCTCGTATGCTACATTGTAGCAGTACAACTTAGAATGTAAAACGACTCTCATCTAATATTGACTGTAGACTATTTGCAGTATTATCTACACGTATATAAAGTTATCTAATAATCATTTCCACATGTGAGCAAAGAAATTAAAAATAATCTAAAGATTACTAACAGTCATCAAAAGTGCCTATTTTATTTACACTACCGTCGATAACAGTGATACGAATGTGTACTGAGTACACTATTACTAATAATAATATTTATTGATAAATCATTTATTTTCATCAAGGACCGTAAGAAACCACTGTGTGCAGTAACATTCCGACTACTGGTGCAGCAACACGTCTATGTTTATATTTTTATAAGTGCCTGTAAATGATTACTGAACTAACAACTTTAAAGTGTCTGTCTAAGCGTTTCAATTTCATTTGACGGTACCATAAAATCTTCTGTTACCGCGTAACGAAAACTTTTCAGAGTTTTTAATAATAACAGTTTCTTGATATTTTTTAAATGGCAAACATGTTAATAAGGACTAGACAGTACAAGTGTTACAGAATTGCGACGGCCATTAGAGTGATTTTAGTTTTGGGGATACCCTTAATTTATTTGTTGTTTGCCGGTGATCTAACGGAACAAGAAATATTAGAAACGTCTTTAGATTCAGGTAAACATAATTCTATCTCTTATCTAGGGCAGTTATGTGTTGAAGAAAGTTTTATATATTACATTTGTGGCCTTTAGATAATGATGGAGCCATATTTTCGCGTAAACTGCTCGCCCTCGTTGAGAAGGCAGAGAGGAACTGCACTCCTGCTGCGATCCTCGAGTTTCCCTCCGATGGTCTGACTCGCTACCAGAGGAAACATGTAAGAAGAAATTACCTAATACTCAATAATATTTTAAATATGCGAAGTAAACAACTTTTATGATAATTAGGATACATATAATAAACTTTCTAACAAAGCATTCGCTTGCGTTGTGTTCTTCATTTATTCTGCTAAATAATGTTAATTGTATTATTCTGCGATTGAAACTTCAATGCTAAATGGGCAATCGCATTTGTATTTTTAACTTCTACCCACTTATCCAATTCATAATCAATCCAAATCAATACATTTCTTTTGAAAATCACTAACAGAAAACTTAAATGTATTTAACAGTCTTAAAGTTTGAATACTACAAAACTGGACACATTGTATAATTGTTACAGATATATCTTATTAGAATATAAGCAATACATATACCAATCTTTCTAGACTAACTTGATTTGTAACTTAAAAACTTAGTAAATCTAATCAAGATTCTATTTACCAACAAAATAACATCACGCATTCACGTCTGTTTTCCCTGATGAATACGAATTTTTTCATCAGTGTCATATATTCTTCTCTATTGTAATCATATATATTTCAACTATTATTTCGTTAAAAAAACATAGACTTTATATATATATATATATATATTTATTAAAATCACTTTGTCCTACACTAGGAATTTCTTCCTATATCGTGGGTGCGTAAAAAGAATATAAACTCACATACAGAAACACCCAGAGCCGGAACAAATATCTGTAGGTCATACAAATATTTGTTCCGTGCGGGAATCCAACCCGCGACACGCAGCGTAGCAGTCAATCGCTCAACCACTGCACCAACCGTTCGCCCAGAATGTTTTACGACTGATGCAATTTAACAAACATTGACACACAAGGCCACGACAAATAGGAAGGCCTTTTGTCGTGGCCTTGTTCTTCAATATTTCAATAAAATTCGCACTTAAAAATTTTAATTAAGAATCTGTATTTAACTTAATCATTAATGGTTAGCGAATTTTTATAAATAAGTCTGAATGTGATATGAATCACGAGGCTGAGGATACAGTTCCTAAGTTCAATTCACGTATAGTATTTACCATATACTTAAAGCTGCTCACTTCCAGGGGTACATTGCCATACATTGCATCCTGGCGATATATTGCTTCTTTCTGCTGGGCACGGTTTGCGAGCAGTACTTCGTGCCAGCCATCGAGATGATATGCGAACGTGAGTCTATATTACTGTACTACTGAATGTTATGCAAATAGTCAGTGATACTAATTGCATGCTAATCGAGCTTCATGATATTGTGGGCATACCGTGTGTAAAAAAAACATTTTTACAAAAAAAAATAACAGACTTCCAAAAACCACTACAAAGTGAAAAATAACTTCAATGTTTCTGATGAATGATGTTCCTGTTTTCGTTTCTCCTTTTTATAACACCGAGTTCCGAAATTGAAGTCGTTTTTTGGAAGACGATTGTATTTTTTTTTGGATAAACGATTTCGATTTTTCATTTTTTGTTGTAATAATGGGCAAGTTAGTAAGGTACCTATAATGCCCAAAGTGATGCCAGCATAGATTACTTGAATAGCATGAAACTTGTACATCACCGGTGGAAATTGCGTGTACCAGGCTTAAATGTATATATCTGCTTACCTCTTTAGAGCGTACTGGCGTGAAATTATGTTATGAAATGATGTAAACAATAAATACACATGCGACTGCAGCAACCCCGAGAAATTTGCCGTCATTTATTTGTTCTATATCTCCGAAGTTATTCATCAGTTCTTCAAATGTAAATGGGACCAATTCGGGAATAAGCTCTTTCAAACCAAAAAAGAAATATTAATTCGGACCACAATTGACTGAGATATCGGTGGAAAAAAAACATACATACAGTCGAACATAGAACCTATCCTCCTTTTTTGGAATGTTGGTTATAAATGGAGAGGTAGCCCTTTGACTAGCATAACGGGCTAATTAGAAAAAGATATATAACAGAAAAACAAACATTAGAATTTTGCTGAATTTATTAGAGAAGCTAATCTGCATGTACTTAGATAACATTACAGAGGTTTCCATTTCAAGTACCTATGACTGATGTATGATTTGAAATCATAATTTTGTTGACAGCTAAATTGATCTTAAATCAAGGCAAATTTGGCAATCACAACCTCACTCTCTACCACCATAATACATTCAGATCTGCTCTCCACCTCATCAAATTAAAAAATTAAAGCATCAGATAACAAATAGCTCTTCAAAAGTAGCCAATCGTAACATCCGCGTCGCTGCATGCTGTACACGAGTATATTCGGTGCTTCCTCGCGTGCTTCAAATTGTCACGTAGCTTCCATATCAATTAGAGGTGGAAGAGGTTAATCAGACTCAGAAACGTGCCGGCTTACCGTGCCTCGCTCAAATTACAAGTCAAATCGTTACATTAGGTACACGATAGTGTCAATGTCAATCTTTTCATTGAAGTCCTACAGGTCAAGGTGTGCTCGTCGGATGTTCTAGAATACGAACATGCGTTGCTCCTCACACAGAATTGTGGCTAATAGGTAATACCTAGTCGTAATAGGACTAAATTGTATCCGCGTTTTTTTATGGCGGTCAACGAATGCAGTTTTCCGCAAAAGCTCAGGGACAGGATTGTTCGAAATTCAAAATATGATAGTAACATACTCCAAATCCGTATTAATTGACGGATGTTTCCGGGCAGATATGAGGCTCTTTGAAAAGGGCTAGCCTGTTATTGCACACATATTGTGTGAGGGTAATTGAATTCTCTTATCTACACTTGCAGCACTGTTCCATCCGCGTCAGTATGATGTTCGAAAATGGATCCAATGCGGCCTCGCAATAAATAAAAAATAAGCAATTGGATCGATGCGACTCGACTCGCGGAGTCTAGACTAGTTCTCGTCCCCACTTTGTGAAAAATAAAATATGAATCCCTGCATTTGCGCCCGGAAGTATCGGTGGAAATATCCTGAGATGAATCGTAGGAATAAATCAGTTGTTTAGTATTAGAACTTCTAGGATCTACATATTAAAGAAAAGTTTTGTTTTCATACTTGCATTATACCGCGAGTTGTAGATACAATTTATTACATAGGTGGCATAGGCGTAGGTATAATAATAATAAATTAACAAACAAAATATAAAAAAGTTAATTCAAAATATCAAGAAACCCAACTGCATGAAAAGCGAACTAAAATGACGTAAACAAGAAGAAAATCATGCTGTGCAGTCGCGGACACATTTGGTTTTGGTCAGCTTGCTCGCAAATATGTATTCTCCGACTGCACAGTATGATTTTCTTCTTGTTTACGTCTTTTTAGTTCGCTTTTTATGCATCAAATCATCAGCCTATTAATGTTCCCACTGCTGGGACATAGGCCTCCTTTCAGTGAGAGGTCATGGGCCGTACTTAGCGGGTCCAGTGCGTGTTGGTGGATGTCACATAATTTACACAAAGTAAAGCGCCTGACTGGGCTCGAACCTACGACCTACAACTTGTAAATCACGGCCGATACCACTGGGCCACTTGGGCTTTTTATGCAGTCGCGTTTTATGATATTTTTTTTATTTATAACTTTTAGTTAGCATTTTTTTATCGAATTATGTACACTTAAAAATAGAAGTGTTATGTATTTTTGAAATACTTTGATGCACCACACGATAGGATAGGAAGAAAAAAATTGGTTCCCCCCAATATGGCGCCCAAAATCCGCCATTTTTCTTATAATGTAGCCAGCGACACTCGCCTACGCGTTTGGTCTCTAGAACGTCACATAGGATAGACTGATGAACACATTACCCTACTTCGACAGTCAGGTAAAAAACTCAATAACCCGCCTGTATTCCCCGAAAAGTTAGGCAGAACCTAAATAAAGTCGTGACAATCTAAGAAGTCGGATTTGACAGCCATAACAATACATAATAATAATTAAACTTGATGCTTACGAATAATACTCGTTGTTATAGTGCATGGGTTAGTAATTAATTAGGATTATAAATATTATTTTTCAATTTTTACGTACAAAATTATCGCGTCATGTAAAATGAGAAACCTCATAGGACTTCTTAGATTGTTACGGTTTTAGGTTCATTTATTTAGCCTAATCTGAACTATAATTAAGAATGACAGTTATTACAATCCATCTCAAGACTTGCTTGGTGTTACTACCTCCAGTGTCTAGCAGGCATGCTAGGTTCATGCCCGAGGTAAGGCAAGTTAAATTAGTTTCGCCGGTAGGAAGTTCTCCCTCGCCTGATACCCCCGACGGAATCCTTTTAAAAAATGCAGAGACTATTTGATACCAAAGGGAAGGTAAAAGAAAACCTATCCTAATATATATTGGAAAATGCAGACAGCCTTTGACGGTGTACGTCATTTGAAGTAAATAAGCAGAAAAGTAATAAGTAGCAAAGTAATAAGTTTTTAATTGAAATAGCTTCGGAGCTGATTGCTACGGCGTAGACCAATGCTACAAAAGCTTAAAATTTTGCCAATATATATATTTTTTAAAGATCTTCGATCACTTTCAATTTAATTTTAGTTCAAGTAAAATGAGTATTGAAATATTTCGTAGGCTTTCGTAGCATCGAGCTACGCCGTAGCAAATTGCTACGAAGCCTTGCCACAACCTTCATTATCGGAAGCTAATACGTAAAGCTAAGCTAAGCTATACTGTTACGTATACGTAACAGTTTCGGACTTAAGTAAACATGGTGTTCTCTGTGATTAAATATAGAAACGGATACAGCTAGTGCGATGCTCAAGGCAGTTTAACGTTCCGTCTAGATATTATGTTAATTAATACTCGTAAATCACTGTTTTTTTGGTATAACATAGTGTAATTAATTTGTAAAGTTATGTCTAAAACGGACATAAACACGACAATCGCACCAAAACCGCTGAACGTATTTTTATGAAATTGACACCAGCTCAAAGACAATTAATTTTCTACATTTTTATAGTTGAAAAATAGTATGAATATGTAGAACACTCTTCAAAAGGATGATAAGATATATTTTTCTAAGAACATCCATTTAGTGGAAAAGTTAGTTTCGACGACCAAATGTTAAACAATTTCAGATATTTTTTTATTTTATTTTTGTTCTCGGTTTGTATTGAAGAAATGTTGT
This sequence comes from Orthosia incerta, assembly GCA_948252205.1. Taxonomy (NCBI): domain Eukaryota; kingdom Metazoa; phylum Arthropoda; class Insecta; order Lepidoptera; family Noctuidae; genus Orthosia; species Orthosia incerta. Next base: position 43,976,311 of record OX411741.1, read on the forward strand.
ATCTATGACATATCTCTGATTTCAGAATGAAAGGCTTTATTATTAATAATTAATTAATCTTTGTGTTTCTAGGTCTAAATATAGGGATGGATGTGGCCGGAGCCACATTCATGGCAGCAGCCAGCTCAAGCCCGGAGCTATTCATCAACTGCGTAGGCACCTTCGTGACGGAGGGCGACATCGGCGTGGGCACGGTGGTGGGGTCAGCAGTGTTCAACGTGCTGGCCGTGCCCGCCTTCTGCGCTCTCTGCGCGGGGACCGTAAGTTCTTCTTCTTCGTCTGTCTCTAGCTGAGCTGGCATCCAATTGTGCTTCTTTCAGGCCTTAAGGCGGACAGTAAGTATTTATCAATATATATCTGCCTACTCTTTTCTCGACCATGTTGGGTCGGCTTCTATTCTTCAATATAAACGTTTGCAACATTTCAACAGTTAGTGAACCTTTCAGATATCGAGATATAAAAATATTTTGTCCAAGGCTTTGCTTCCATGGCCATGATATATTTCATGGATTTTGCTGGGATATATAGTAGAATACGACATTCAGCGATAGTTTAGCTTTCTATCAGTTAAGGCCCTTACTCCGCTTAAGTGCCACTAAACGGTTACTTTCTAAAGCCTTCTCCTTAGTAACGGCTGGGTTAAAAGGGTTGAAAAAAAATACATTATTTATGAAACATGGTTTTTTCGTGTACCTACCTAATAGGTTTGTGGTAAAAAAAAATACATCATTATATTCGCTACTTTTTCCTGTGTATGCATGTTCTTTTTTTCGTATCGATAAACTCAAATTTTGACTCAACTATTCTCAAATTTTGTCTGTCCAGTATGTAGAAACCTGGACAGCTCTGTCATTTGCCACGTTCAGATCCTGAAAGGTGCAGGCGGCTGGGCACGAAGGAGAGACAGGGATGTGAGGTATATCCTGTGACGGGGCTCCACACTGGCACGGTGTTTTAGATGGGTCTATGAGGCCAGGTATTTTCTACAGCGACAAACCTGGGCCCGCAATCGCTTAAGGGATTTTAAGATTGGCCACTGCAGTTCGTGTCCAGATGCTATGCCAGAGTGATGCAGTATGGAGAGACAGGATGTGCGTTTTTCCACAGTTTACATCTCTCGTCAGTTGCGGTGGCCTAAAAAGAACCTCTTTGGATGCGGTTCTCTTTAGACGTGCATATAGGATTTGATGTTCATATAAGTGTTATCAAGATGAACTTGGAAGCGACGGTTATTCAGCATGCCGCTAAGAATCTGAACGAAGCCTGTGTCTTTTGTTAGTTCCCTGACTTTCAATTGGAGCTACTTGATACTCGTATTAACTGTGTCATAGGCTGCTGAAAGGTAAACGAAGACCACACCTGTGACATATTTTGCCTCAATGCCGTCCTTGATAAATTGCGTCTTTTTGAGCGTCTGTTTGGTGCACTACTTCCATGATCTGAAGCCAGCTTGCTCAGGTATAAGATGTGGTTCGATAATAGGTGTAAGGCGATTTATTAGGAGCCTTTCAAAGACATTGAACGTGTGGCATTGGAGGGAATTGGATCGGTTACTTTGAGGGTCTTTTGAGCATTTACCTGGTTTAAGTAGAGCTATCACTTTAGCGCGTCGCCGGAATTTAGGAATCTTATAGTCTACGAGCCACGAGTTGAAAATAGATATTATCCAGAATACAGCTATTGGTCCGAGGTATTTTAATTGATCGACAATAATGTCAGATGCTTTGCCATTTTATAAGTTTTAATCCCATATATTATGTCTGACAGCGTAAATGGCTTGGTTATACTGGTGGTATCAATAACCTTAATCAGCTTTTTTGTTATGAGTATCCGAAGCGGAGGTATAAGGAAAAGTTAGTGGGCAACTTGATGACGGGGGTTCGAAGCCTGAGGGGTGGTAACAGTTAGTTTATGGATAGTATTCCTGGCCTTTTTACTGTTAAGCGTCATATCTATTTCAGTCATCAATTTTATCCATTTTTCCCTGCGGCTGTAACCCACTTCTCGCATAAGTTCTTCGCCGAGTTCTAGGGTGTTTTCGGAAAACGGGTCTGTGCTGTATGAGTCTACGCACCGGGGGTTTAGGATCGCAAGGGGATATGTTTAAAGCCTCTCAGAGAGGCTCCTTTCATGCACCCCGAATCCGGACCAACATTTATATTCTGGCGACGAGCGGGGCACGGCCAGTACCGCGTCAACATTGGAGAATATATACGAGTTAAGGATTTTTAACCGACTTCCCAAAAAGGAGAAGGTTCTCAATTCCGATGTTTATATTTTTTTTTTATTGGTATCTTCGGGCATAACTCCGTCATTTATAAACGGATTTGCAAAATTCTTTTTTGTTCGAAAGATGTTTATTCCGAAATGGTCCCATTTAAATTTGGTAAAGATCTGATGAAGAACTTAGGACATATACAATAGAACTCTTCAATAAATGACGGCAAATCTCTCGGGTTTGCTGCTATCGCATGTCTGTTTATTGTTTTCACCAATTCATAACAAACCATCACGCCAATATGCTCTAAACGGGTACGCAGATGTGCACAGGTCATCCAGGTAAACTCTCATACCACCGCTTATGTTCAAATTACATGTTATTCGGGTCTGGCATCACTGTGGACATTATAGGCACCTTACTATAATATCCATTATGTACCACAAAAAAGTGAAAACTAAAAAACTTTTTTACAAAAAAATACAACCAACTTCCAAAAAACACTACAAAGTAATTATCTTAAATTACGGAAGGCGGTGTCAAAAAACGAAGAAACCGAACATGAACTCGAACTTTTTTTTAAAAAGTTTTTTTTACTGAACGATTACAAACATATAATATTTCCTCTTAATCATATTAGTTTAGATTATTTACTTATCTTTTCATGTTAATGCAAAGTTATTGAATTTCATCTGTCTCAATCTTTGCCTTGCCGACAATATATTGGCACTCCACTTTGACGAATTTTATGACCATCATGAGGGCGATAGTCGAAATACCAAAATGTAAGGCTCTAGGCAGACGGAATGCATTTCAACTGCACTCCGATTACAAATTAGCAGTTTGAATGCAGTTAGTAAGACTTGTCGTTGGAATTGCACGCCAACTGCACACCGACTGCAATTCGACTGCAATCGAACTGTACGGTTTGTTTGCAGTTTTATTGTAGTCGAACTAACTGCATTCAAACTGCAAATTTTCAGTCGGAGTGCAGTTGAAATGCAGTCCGTCTGTCTAGAGCCTCAAGAGTTGATCTCGTGTCATTTCGTGACATTTCGTTTCGATAGCATGTGAATATTCTGACAATTGATATAAAGATATAAATTGATATAAGGTACATTTACATAATTATAAGATAACAAATACGGCAGAAGATTGCACCTATTCACTCTTATTTTCTGTTAAACGTGCTGTTTGTTCTATACCTGTAATTCTGTAATGAATTTTCGATATACGTATTGTCTTCTAACGTCATCTCTTATCTCTATAAACCTTCGACTGACATGCACGTTTAAGCTAAACAATTAATTAATTATCTATTTGAATACACACTTTATTACAATCTATATTTCATGCGACTCAGTTCTAACACCTCATATCTACTCCATTATGTATACTTCAATCATCAATCCAGTGTTTCGCTTTACTTTTGTCTAAAAAGGTTCTCACCAGAGCTTTTTTTAAATCAACGATTGTCTATTAAATCTCGAACTAATTATACTGAACTTTTTTATATTTAATAATTAAAGTAATTTTTGAATTCAGTAAAATATAATAATAAAAGTAATTATTGAATTCAGTAAAAATTATAATCCTATTTATTTATAGCTGTTTCCAGCGACTAAGTTCAGTTTTAATTTTTTTGCGTGGACCCTAATTCTTTTTCAAAAATAAATGTAGCCTATATTACTCTTATGACATGAGCTATTTGTCGGTATAAGTCCCGTCATAATCGTTTCAGCCGTTTCGAAGATTACCCGAACAAACAGACTGACAAACATAAATTCAAAAAAATAAGTTCCGTAGGTATAAACTTTCATAATATGCACTTACTAAAAACCTATTATTTTGGCATTACAAACAGACACTTAAATTTTATTTATTTATTTAGAGTATTGACAGATGTATATATATATATTTATATATAAATATGAAACAGCAAAATGAATCAGTGCATCTAATTGCCGCATTTCCTCTACGGGGTCAATGTAAAAGTGAATCTTTTCAATAACACTTGATTTCATTGACTGTCTTTGTCGTTGACTCGATGTACATCGTCGTAGCAGCTACTATAGACGCGATTGTTAATAGCGTTAGCGACCGCCGAGGCGTCTCGGTCATGTATCGGTGCATTTAATAATGTAATAAATGATTTGATTCGATTTTTGAAACGAAACTTCTTCAAGCGGCGATTTGATTAATAAGCCAGGACAATCTGCAATTAGAGGCCAAACTAAAAAAAAAAAATTGGTACTTTCACCGGCATTATGTTCATTATGGTAGTAGTAATGTTGCCTGAAAAGTCCATAAAAAATCCCGTGAAGCAAAAAAAAATTGGGTGCATTTTTTTTTTTGCGGTTTTAATGTAAATTCATACAATATTACTACCAACACAATAAACATAATTTCGTTGAAAATACTTAACTAGGAATTAAAAGTCTCAGGTTTGCCTCCAATTTCAGATTTCTCACATTTAATTATGTTCGAAACTGTTTCATTCTTTTACGAGTAGTAATATTAATGAAAATCTCTCAAATCTTTCGGTACCGTTAACTTTCTGTGTTTACGTATTTTAAATAGCGTTTTAATTTTAATACCCAGATTAGTTTCAAAACATGAAAAAAATACGTTATTGGCTGTTAAACGGCACTCTTGTGCCGTTTAACATTCAGTAACATATTTTTTTTACTCAAGAGAGTAAAAACACATAATTTGACTAGCCTTAATTACCAAACACATAGATTTAGATCAAAAAATAAACACAAGAATAGTATATTATGATACAAGTGAGCTAAGTTGCTCTTTACACACGAGGCTATGGGTTGCAGCTTGCAGCCCGAGCCGTAGGCGAAGGCGTTATTCAGCCGAGCGTGTAATGAGCAGAGCTCATGAGTTTTGCACAGATTGTGTTACTTTGGTGCTTGCCATTTCTTTAGTAGATACTTTCGTTTTCTTCTTATGTAAATGTCGGCGACAAAGGCAAATCATAGAACAGTAGGAACCAAATAATTCATGCTACGAGATGTACATGGTTGTGGTTCGGGGCATAACTTTTTTGCCTTTGGCTCCACATTAATGGCTTGCGTTATTTCGTCACTGATTTTCCCCTTGTTATGAATAGAGTCTGCTATCGGGTTTCTACATCCATTGTTGTAATATTATAAAGCTCTTGTCGTCTACACGCGTAACAAACAATAACACCGAATATTAAGGCAACCTGCAACTAAGTCAATTTATTAGTTCTAAGAAGTTATGCTAAGGTTTCGCAATTATTTAGATACGCAACGTAACTTTGATGCTAAGTACTGACTATCCGGAGCCTCTTTCAAAAACTTTTCAACGTCGGCTGGTGACAAAACATTAGATTTCCTACCAATATATCCGTCCGAGCCGTCTCTTCATAAAAGCCATCAGGTTACAGTACGTTTCAATATCAACACCATGTTTGAGCACCACCAGTAATAGGTGCACCACAGGGAGCTGTGCTTTTATTTATTGGCGAGTTCAGAGAAATACGCTAAAAACACTTTTTCAGAAAATTACTGGGTATTATTCTTGCTCTTGCATTGTAGGAAACTATCGTAGGCAGCTAAGCACTTTTCTCTAGATTTTGCGGGGATGAGGCTATCGCTTGCATTTTGTGCTTCATTTAGTTTTTCTGGCGGGGTTAACTCTACCAATTGTTTATCTTCTGCACGAAAACTTTACATTTCTAAAATATTTTACCGCACAGCGACAAATACGATGAAAACAAAATATGAAAATTATGGGCAATGGTGCGCAAGCTTTATTTTTCACACGGCAATTGAAAGGTGAGTGAACATACAGCCAACTTCAAAATTATAATTTTAAGTGATAAAATGCAAATATTTTAATATTTTATAACAAATTATTGTGAATCATGAATAATTTGATAATAATTAATGTTTATTTGAATTAATTAAGGATGTACACTTTTATTTATTCCAAATATGTGTATGGTTTTCTGCGGCATAAAATCTCTTTGTTGTTACATAAAAAATACTATATTACCCGGTTAAATTGAAAATGCTCTGTTTACTCGCATTTAACTTGCAGAAAGGTACTAATTTAACTTAGTAGGGATAATTATATTACGCACTAGTGTGGATTGTTATTACGCACGTGTGTGCTCGGTTTATTGGCCAAAAAGGATTGTAATATAAGGCTCACTTTACGAGCAAGTGTGTTGAAAATAATATTATATAGGCTCATATCTCGAAAACGAATGACAATTTGTGAATCCTAAAAAGTATTTATCGTCCCCAAATAAAAAAGGAATAAACTTGATCTGAGCACAAATTGCAATAAAATCAAAACTTTACGAGAATTAAGCAAATACCTGTTTTTGGGCACTTTGACAGCCCATATTTGTTTTTGTTTTACTGGGATTCAAATGAACTTTTCAGGCAACATTAATAATACCCAAATAAAAATAATTTCGGTGAAAGTACATACTTAACTAAGATTTTTTCGCAGCAAATGTCTTTACTGTCTTCCTGGGTTATAATTGGACGAGAATTAAGTGTATTATGCTAGTGTATTTCTTCTTCTTCTTTTTTCGTGTCAATTAACTCAAACTATAGTCTCAATCATTCAGATTTTTATGATGATGATTACATTCATCATCGGCCACATCGTCACTTAACCATCAGCTGAGGTAGTGAAAGAACGGGAATGAACCAAAAGTAAAAAAGAAAAGGTGATTGTAAAATGAGCCTTCTGTATAACCCAAATATGATTTAATTTCCTTGCTTGACAGTCTTCTGATTGGTCCTTCGCAGGTGGTGGATTTGGACTGGTGGTCAGTGTCTCGGGATTGCGTGATGTACGCCGTGGCGGTAGTGGCACTCATCCTCACGCTACTGGACGACGTGATTTACTGGCACGAAGCGCTGATACTCGTACTCATGTACATTTTCTACATATTAGGTAAATTATATGGAATGCACAGCTAATTACCTCCACTTGACACTCCCCTACACGGATGTGGAGTTATTGCACATTGATTGTAATAGGCTTTTCAATAATATTATGAAATCGCCGACCCGACTTTAGCTTCAGCAGCGTTAATACTTGTTCCTTCTCTGTATCAGAAGAGCTCTTAGCCCTGCAATGGGTCAGTAACAGGCATGTTTTATTATTATTTCATAATGCAGTTTGGTTTTGATAATACTATATTCGTAACACCATAAAATTATAATAATGCCTTAGGATAAAACCGCTCCTGAATTTTGCGTTATAATCACATATTTAATGTTACAAACAGTATACAAATAACGAAATAAGTACGTTTACCGATAGGTACTTCAATTTTTGCATGCCCTTCTTAAGGTGACTTTCATGTTTTATCTCCTGCAAATATTTATATTTTTGAGCAATCGAACTTATTTAACATTTTTTCTAATATTTTCTATATGAACTTCTGCAGAGGGTGAGAAAGATTAGACTCAGATAAACTATAATTACACTGTAAATATTATAAAAAGTGTGTCATTATTTGTCGCTTGGAATCAATAAAGTGTATTTATTTACTCCGGGCGCCCGGTAAACGGTTTACATTTGCAAACACACAAACGATAAAAACTACTTGGCGTTTTGATTTGATTTACAACAGAATGCTTGAGTGATATGTTCATGACTACGGATTTCTATTTTAGTATATTGAGTTATGTTAGTATTGCTTAATGTTTTTTTACAATTCTAGGTACTGTGTTTTAGTAGATAGATCTTCATTTAAGAGTGATAGTCGAATATTATCCCACAGGTACATACTCCCAGGATAAAAAGTATCCTATGTCATATTCGTACGGAAATGGTCTGTCTACACGTCTACCAAATTTAATCCAAATCCATTGAGCCAGAAGGCGTAAAAGCGTTTTTAACAAACAAGCTCACATTCGTATTATACAAACAGCTGTACCCAGTTTGCGATGCAATGTCACGTAAAGTATAAACCGGCCAAGTGCGAGTCGGACTTGCGCACGGAGGGTTCCGTACTATTATCGCAAAAAAATGGCAAAAAAAACACGTTTGTTGTATAGGAGCCCCACTTAAATATTAATTTTATTCTGTTTTTAGTAGTTGTTGTTATAGCGGCAACAGAAATACTTCATCTGTGAAAATTTCAGCTGTCTAGCTATCACGGTTCATTAGATACAGCCTGGTGACAGACGGACAGACAGACAGACAGACAGACGGATCACGGAGTCATAGTAATAGGGTCCCGTTTTTACCCTGTAGGTACGGAACCCTAAAAAGTATCTATTTTTATATCGATTTTTCGGGCCAGAAACTTTCGTGGGAGTAGAACAACCCACCAAAGATTCACACAATTAGCTCACTGGTTTTGGAACGCATAGAGGACACACAAATTCAAACATATTTTTTATATATAAAGATATATAAAATAAAACAAGATTTATAGTTAGGATAACATCGTAAACACTTTAATATTCTAAAATAATGTTTGGTATTCTTATCTGGCTAAGGCAGATATTTCCAGCAAGCAATCAATGCAAATATTATTTTGATTTTCACTTGTCAAAAATGAATGAATGAACATAGACAGGGTGACTGAAGCGTTGACAAATTGTGAAGAGTGAATGAAGTAATTGTCTACCTATTTGTGTAAACGGAAATGATTATAAATAACTAGCATTTCACCCGTGACTCCGCTACCATGGCCTATTTTTTAAAGCCTATGATTGTCAGCGAAAGCTTAGAGTAGCTTTCTATCAGTGAAACAATTTTCGTAATTGAATAAGTAGTTCCAGAGATTTCCCTTAGCAAACATATAAACATAATTACTACCTCTTTATAATATTGATGATGATTAACATTATTCTTTTGTTTTTCAGCAATGGCTTTCAACGGCTGCTTAGGAACGTTTTTCAGGAGTGGCTGCTGCACCTTCAAGAAACCAAAGGCGTATACAGAAATCACACCGCTTCTTACAAATGGTAAGCCATTATAAATAGAACATTCTCGTCATCCGTCGCATGTACCTATTGGCCTCTGTTCTGTATCCTGCCTGGTAAAGTGGCAATTAGGTTTTCTTTGAACTCTGCCATTGTTTTCCGGGATCCGATACTCGTAGTAGGATCGCTTCTGGCGGGCCTCACCGAGATTCATTACCTTATTGCTTTTCTAATTGTCACTTCTGTTGATTCTGGCTTTCAGGAGTTACAGTGGTTGGGATTAGAGTGGACGGAATTTCCTCAAAATGCCATTAAAAAAAAACTCTTATAACACCTTCACTAGCAGGTAACTACTATTAAAATGGAAATAAGAGGATGCAACCTATACCAGGACATCCACCGACTTGTCCAGGGCTTAATATCTTTCTACTTAGGGTACATATACATGTAGCCTGCCTAACTGTCAAGGATTTTGCCGTACTTTGAATTAAGTTGACTTTTACATTTTCATTTTACATGCGTGATGAAAAGAGCAAAAAATACTACTGCACGTTTTTATTAACGTTGGGTGACATCCGAATGAATGGACAACCCACTGTAGGATTTCAATTCAATTCAACTCTTGGCGCTGCGCCGAGTGTTATAAATCTGACAGTTCAATAATATTTAGGAATTAATTTAGGTGTATTTCAATGTAACTGAAAACGGCCTTAAGAAACCCTAAAATCTGTTTTTTTACTTATCTTAGGTGATAATGACCCCAAAAGCCCAATGGACGTTCCAATTTTATTATTCGTCATGATTTAAGAATCACTCAACGTCATCAACATTATCATCAGCCTTTTAATGTGCCCACTGCTGGGACACAGGCCTCCTCTCTGTGATCACTCAACGTGTCTTTTCGAAAATATTACCTCATTGATTGTTCTTGCAGGTTAATCTCACATTCATTTTATTTATTATTTTAGAAAAGCCCCACGCTCTGGATGCTCGTCGCATGAGTCTGCATGTTCAGAGCACAGACGTGGAATCAGCAGTCCAGGCGAAGAGACACGGTTCCACCGACTCAGGTAATTCAGCTGTTTTCATTCAAACAAGCGGAAATCATCGCTTACTAATTAGTACTCGGTAAATTGATCGTTCGCCTGTCTATATACGCTTTGTCATTCAAATTGCGGAGAACTGGCCAGTTGAAATTGAACTTGATTGATGATGATCGATTGTATACCTTTTAAAGATTTCTGATTGTGTTAGTGCTGAGTTTGTCTTTGCAGTAAGCAGTCGCCAGTTTTAATCGCGCGATAATACTATCAATAAAGTTATGAGTCGTGTAAAACATGTTCAATCACTCAGCTGTTGCATCATTTATCATACTCATCATTTCAACCGAAAGACGTCCACTGCTGGATATAGGCCTAACCGCAAGTGATAGATTAAATTTAGATTAGACTCTATGCTATAGATTAAAGCCTTCTTTTTTAAAGAATTCTTAAACACTTAGAGTTTTGGTAAAATACGACTTCACTTTTGACCCTTGACTGTACATAGGTATAAGGGATACCTAAATATAAATCATCTTATATATCAATTTCAAATCATAAACTATTGGTAACACATTTCGCACTCGGTAGCAGCGTAGCTTTTCTTCAAATTGGTAATTCCAGAAATTACCTAACAAACAATCAATTTTACTCCGTTCGTAGTTAAAATTTATTGCTAAGCACGGTATACCACGTCAGGCCAATTAATTGCCTATTTGGAACAATGACTGCCAACCGAGTGATGTACGCGGGAACTTTCATCGTTTTCACCAACACAAAGCATTGTAGAGAAGATATTTGGTATGTTCTCACAGTACGTTAATGGGGCAAGACATTTTAGATTTTATATAAACTTACTGATAAAATATCACGAAGCGAAAGTAACGCAACATTTGTTGATTAGCTTATTGCGTTATAATAGTAAGTTAGTAATATTGGAATAAAATCTTGGCATAACTTGCTGGAGAACATCTTTTGCAAGAGCAAAACTATAGCGATCAAACGCTTTATGTCATAAAAGTCGGCATTACCTGCAGTGTAGGTAGGTCCTACACAATCGTTTGCTAATCGCTCGCTGATTGTCAAATGCACTTATTTAAAAAAATACCGCCAACATTTCTAAACTTTTGTATTGAAGAGCAATTATTGCGCAAACATTTCTATCGTTTTGCTCTTGCAAAATATACGTAATAATCCTGCGGATTTACAAGAAAAACATAAAATAACATCACACTCGCGCTAGTCGCTTACATTTTGGCAGTTATATAAGGTCCCATGTAATATTTATATATAATTATTAATTTTGCAAAAATCAAATGATGCAGTTTTAGTTTTAATCAAAATCGGCCTCGTGACTCCTTTGAGTGTTCTCCGCTATTCCTTATAGTTACGGATTTGGCCATCCGCCCACTTAAAAAACTCAACCTGTATGTAACTAGCTCCTGTCAGCGGCTTCCTTATCCCACGGGAACATTGTACCGAGATGAAAAGTAGCCTGTGTGCTATTCCAAACATTAATCTGTCTATGTACCAAACATACAGATCCGTTCAGCCGTTCTGGCGTGATTAAGTAACAAACAAACATCCATCCATCCAAACTTTCGCATTTCTAATATTAGTAAGATGACATCTAACAAAATATTAATGCCTGTCAGTACCCCCGGCCAACCGCTAGGCAGACAAAACATTTGCTATAATAATTATGTTATATTTATTACAGATACGCTAAGCACTTACTCCATGTGGTCATGGCCTGGTGAAAAGGTGTCTTTCTGGAAGAAGTTCTGCTGGGTATTCTCGTGGCCGATCAACCTGGCACTGTGGCTGACCATTCCCGACTGCAACCGCCGTCCGCACCTGTACCCCCTGACCTTCCTGATGTGCGTCACTTGGATCGGAGGAGTATCCTATCTGGTCGCCTGGATGATCACTGTACTAGGTATTACTTTGGAAAGCTTTTAAAGAAACTGAGTTTGTGCCAGCGTTTCTTCAGATTAAAAGTTTCCATACAATGAATTGAGGTTCCTAACTCAAGTCTAGCGAGTTATTATGATTTTTCAGATGACACGCGCCCGCTAAGCGCACGCCACGCGCGTCAGCAACCTCGTCATCTCGCTTTTAAATTCATCATCATCATCATATCAGCCGAAAGACGTCATCTGCTGGATATAGGCCTCCCCCAAGCGTCGCCACATTGACCGGTCTCGTGCCTCCCGCAACCAGCGGATCCCCGCAACCTTCACCAGGTCATCGGTCCACCTGTGGTGGGTGGCCTTCCAACGCAACGTCTTCCGGTTCGCGGTCGCCAATCCAGAACCTTTCTGCCCCATCGGCCATTCGTTCTGCCATGTGCCCTGCCCACTGCCACTTAAGTTTGGCAATTCTTCGGGCTATGTCGGTAACCCTGGTTCTCTTGCGGATCTCTAAATTTCAGATTCGATCAGGCAAGGAAACTTCGAGCATAGCCCTCTCCATTGCCCTTTGAGTGACTTTAAGCTTTCTGATGAGGCCCATTGTAAGCGACCACGTCTCAGAGCCATATGTCATCACTGGCAACACACACTGGTCATAGACTTTCGTCTTGAGACACTGTGGTAAGTTGGACGAGAAGATACCGCGCAACTTCCCGAATGCTGCCCAGCCGAGTCGGATTCGACGGTTGACCTCTTTCTCGAAGTTGGCCCTACCCAACTGGATCGTTTGTCCCAGGTAGACATAGTGACTTTTAAATTAGTTGTATTTAATTTGAGTCTTATGACACATCAATAGATCTCAAATTGCATTTATCGAAGTCCAACCGCACACCCCACACGAGTAGTGTCGTATTGCAGTAGTCTAGAGTCCAGCCACTAGTAGTATAGTGCGTGCGCTGATTTTGCGCCCGGAGAGCGCGGGTGTAAGGCGGGCACAACACGTATGCGGTCTTGAGCGTGCTCGGCGCGGGTTATCTGAATACGCGTATACCCTTCGTACCCTGTATTCCCATACAGGCTTGATGTTATGTATGTAACAATATTATTGATCTCAATTAAACCCTTTACTTAGTAACTAACTTAAGTTTAGATTTGCACTTAATTATAAACTAACTAAGCTTAAAAATAAACATATCTAAAATGCTAAAATATGGCCTCGAAAAACTCATCCACAACGCTTTCCACTGCAAGTATTGTATTGTGCCCAAAATACTGCCAGCATTGCCACTATGTAAGGCAATGATTACCCTCTGACCAAGTAAAAGGCCAGCCCTTGGGTCACGCAAAGTGTCAACATTTACGCAAATCTTTGAATAATGCCTAAGCACTCGGACCCAACGGACCAAGAGATTCAACCCCATAACATATAACTAGGCATTATCGTGCGCTAAAGATGGTAACAATGGATATTGGTTAATACATTTTATGTGCATTTGCGATACTAATATTATATCATGATATTTTTGACAGTTTGATGCAGCTAATCGATGCTTGTTGCTTTTTATTTTATTGTGTATCACAAAAGCGAATTGTTATAAATTCATAAAAAATGAATTCTTACTGCCTAGTTCGTCTAGTAATTGCAAGCGCGCCTGCTGAGCGTGGGTTCTGGAGTTCAATCTCTATGTCGTGTGTAAGATGTATCGTGTTTTCTATTCGTATTTCGAAATATGTCAATGTCTTCCTTAAGTTCTGTATTTGTGTCCGGCTAGAAGCTATAGCTCGCCTCCTCGCATCGTCTTTCTCATTACTGAGGGTAGTTATAATCCCGTCGTCGTGGAAATATCAAACAAATTTTTCGTAGAAGCTATGACCTCACCCCGAATTACATGGCGAAATATGGTTGGTCTGTACCTCCCCCTTCCACTTTTGGGAATGTTAGTGATATTATAATATTTCATATGGTATACCTGTGCCATTATGGTATCTGTATCTACATAAACTAATTATATCACTGAAGCCTCCTTGCCACTGATTTTCATGTTTTATTTTACTCCATAGGTGATACTCTGAATGTGCCTGACAGTATTACGGGGTTGACGATACTCGCCGCGGGCACCAGCCTACCTGAAGCGGTGTCCAGTGTGTTAGTCACTGTCCAAGGTAAACTACTACTATACTAGTCGGTACTTTATTAAATTTAACTCACGACGCTGTTAAGCGACTGATAAGAAGATATATTTATTATTTCTGTAGGGTTAATCCCATCTCTAGTTCGGTGTAAATTAACAAAACTAATGAGTACAATAATTTTGCAGGCCACGGCACAATGGGACTCAGCAACTCTATCGGATCGAACACGTTCGACATACTGCTATGCCTGGGGCTGCCCTGGCTGATCAAATCTCTGGCATACCCTACCGTTCCTGGTCACCATTGGGTAGGTGCACCTTCTGTCCACTAGACTTCGTCGTCTTATCAGTTCTTCTTGTCTTTGGCAGTCCCTTGCCTAGAAATAAACGTTTTTATTTTTTATTATTTTTGGTTGGCTCGTGCTTGACCACTATTTCACCTGATGGAAAGCGATGATGTGATCGACGGTTTAGCACGCTAGAAGTATAAATAGGTTACTTGACTACTCTTTACTTAAAGACCCAAGGTTGTAGCCACGGGTTGTAGCAATCGGGAAATACCGACTCCGGCAGGGAAGTTCTCTCCTTACTATTCACTCCCAGGTATCGTCGACCCGTCTTCGCTTACCACAACGACTGTGAAAGAATTGTTTGGACAAGTGCACTCTTGCCTAGAAGTAATCTATTCGCTCCCAACATACTATCACTTTAGCATCCCCCGCGTCGAACGGGACAAATTTAATTACACAAACCTTCCTAGCTTGTTATTTCTATTAGTAAAACCGTATCAAAATCCGTTGCGTAGAAACAGACAGATATTATTTAGGCCCACCTGCGGCAAAAACCTAACTCCGAGTTAGTTTATGGTGAAATTGATTTATGATAACCCAGTGTGGTGCATGGTCGTGGGCCTTAGGGAACAAAGCCCACACACACCCCAAGCATCCGAATTCCACTCCGTAGGTGTACGCACGCGGCCCTGGCTCATGCAACTGAAGGAACACGGATGGGTTGTAGTCTGACACCAGAACGGGAGAAGTCATTAGATGATTTACCAAAGAAAAAAATTGTACGCCTAGTAAAAATATTACCAAAATGTTGAGTGCGAATAGGTGTAGTGCTAGAATTTGACTAACTTTACATTTATTGATTGCAGGTGTCAATAAACTCGAAAGGGTTGTCCTACAGCGCCATCTCGCTGCTCTCGACGCTATTCGCGCTGTACGGCTGCCTGCTCCTCAACAAATTCCAGCTGGACTGGAAGATCGGTATCACGTGCGGCCTCATCTACGTTGGCTACTTAATACTGGCAGCTCTTATAGAGCTGAACGTCTTCTTTGATGTCAACTTGCCGATTTGCGCGCACTAACACCGTGTAACTCTGCCTGGCTCTTGCCATACAGGCGTGATATTATGTCATGTAAAATGAACAGCTGTCTATTGTATATTTTTCATTGATGCACGTAGATACCATTCGAGGTATATACCATGCATTATCTAAGATATAAAGAGAAAATGTCTAATATGTGCCACATGTCCAAGATGAAGAAGTCTCTTTTCAGTCTTCTGCGAAATTGATTAATTCTATGTACTTAATTAAGCAATTATATTTTTTTATTGTTCCTAGTTAAGGAATCATAAGTACCTATGTTAGTACTTAAATCAGTAATTTATGAGGATATTTAGTTAAATAAACGTTTCTCGAATATATATATTTTATTTTATCACTGTTGTTGTGACAATATTACAAAGCACAAGATGTTATTCAAATAGACAGCTGCATGGACGTTGACTTCCCGGGACCGGACCGATAGAAATGCTGTAAAATGACAACGTCCAATGACCTATTTAGTGCTCAAACAAATCTGGTCCGAATAGAACCAAACTATCGATAGGTTCTGATTCCAAATTCGTATGTCTCTTCGATTCAGCCAGAACATTTTTGGCAGCCAGCATGTTGTATGGTGGTCCAGCAAAAGCCTTCACAATACTTACATTAAATGTAATTTATTTTGTCCCAGTGAGCATAATCTTCTAAAATTACTGCCTGCTAGCAGTTGATCTAATCTAATTTTGAAAGAAAAACTCTAGTTTTCATTGATTGACGATGATTAGCCTGCTAGAAACATACTTATTTGTGCATTTGTTAAACGTAAGTATTTTTACTTTTATCTATATACGCGAATAGAAAATAGTTATTCCTTTTTAGGGTTCCGTACCCAAAGGGTAAAAACAGGATCCTATTACTAAGACTCCACTGTCCGTCTGTCTGTCTATTTGTCTGTCTGTCACCAGGTTGTATCTCATGAACCAATATCTAGACAGTTGAAATTTTCACAGATGATGTATTTCTGTTGCCGCTACAGCAACAAATACTAAAAAAAGAATAAAATAAATATTTAAGTGGGACTCCCATACAATTAACAAACGTGATGTTTTGCCATTTTTTGCGATAACGGTACGGAACCTTTCATGCGCGAGTCCGACTCGCACTTGGTCGGTTTTTTTTAAGCTGAAACAGGGTGAGTTTATAGAGGAGTGCTAAAACTGAGGTCGAATTAGCACTGGAGAAATAACTACACCAATTAATAATCACTAATAGAAGAACAAAATAATTCTCTTCAACCTGAAAATAGAATCAACCCTGTATAAATAGTATTTCAGGCCTTCACTTGTCCTTGAACTGGTTACCATGCAAGAGTTATTCAGAGCGTGATGTTAAGCCAAGTGACCCGTTTTGAAAGCACTCTAATGGTACACTGCATAGCATGCTCTCTGAACCTCGAACAGAGATCAGGTGTCGCGGGTAATCGATGACCCATCCTATGGGTGACTGCGATCGCTGCAACTTAACCTTGATACTGTAGGGACGTAGCTTGTGCGTGTTAAATTAAAGATAGAAGCTATTTTTACTTATTTATGTTTTCAATAAAGCGTCCTCTCAATAATAACAGGAATCCTTGTATCGTTTGAGGCGGTGTTTGCCTGTAAAGACGAAGACAATGCTTGTGCAGGCTTTAATTTTCCCAGTCATCGACTATGGGGACGTGTGCTACTTTGACTTGAACGCGGTCTTGCTGGACAAACTGGATAGGGTCTTGAACAACTGTATTAGATTCATATTTAATCTTCGGAAATATGACCATGTATCGAGCTATAGGTCCGAGTTAAAACGTTTACCCATTCGCCTGAGAATAAGATCACGCGCTTTGACCACGCTTTTCTCTCTACTCAATTCGCCCACCCCTCCTTCCTATCTTATCTCTAGCTTTCAATATCTAAGTTCTTCACACGCTCGCAATCTTCGTTCTTCCAATAATCTCCTCTTATTCTGTCCCTCTCATACTACTGATTTTGTTCACTCTTCCTTTCATATCCAGTCAATTCTTTTTTGGAATGCGCTTCCTTCCGAGATCAGGGGGGTGACCATAAGCTCTTAGAGCGGTATCAACTTGATATCGAGTAAGTGACAGATGTATACAAGTCAGATACATCTGTCCCTTATTCAATCTCAAATCGATACCGCTCTAAGAGCTTATGGTCACCCCCCAGGGCGGCCACCAGTCGGTACGCATTTAAACGGCAATTGCGGATTTATTTATTTTCAACACAAATAAGCTGAGTCATCTCACTTTCTTCTTTTCTGTTTCTTCATAAATATTTATAATATGTATATTTATATAGATATATATTATATACAATATATATGTACGTGTATTTTACCCATTTTAGTATAATAACTTCTAGCTTTTTATTATTAAACTATGCACCTGCCATGATGTCTCTTCACCACCCTAGGTTGACTGGTAGAGAATGCCTAAGGCATTAAGTCCACCTTTGTACCTTTGTGCATGAAGTCTAAATAAATAAATAAATGAAGCCTCAACTCACTTCCACCGGGATGTGGTTTAATTTTTGTAAAAGTCAGACATGACTCAAACTAACGTTATCGGGCCTGATAATAAGCTGGTAATGGATTTTTCTTCCAACTATGCTTTAATTGCATCACAATCACACTAAAAACTCAGTACAAAGCGAGTCTTTAATGCTCTAGAGCAATAAAAATGTATGAAATTTCATTATTGCACTGTTTTTTTTTAATCGCACCAATAGTTGCCAATCTCAATGGATTAGCTCTATTCAGCCAGCCGATATCAATACTTTTTTTTTTACGTACGTATTATTCATTTCTATCCTACTTGTTCCAAATTTAAAAAATTATTGCTGCTAACTCTGATTTCAAAATGAAAGAAATTTAAAAAAGATATTTATCTACTATTCCTATAGGTAATAGTTGAAAGAAAAGCAGATTATGCACCTCGCCTTA
Organism: Orthosia incerta; assembly: GCA_948252205.1. Taxonomy (NCBI): domain Eukaryota; kingdom Metazoa; phylum Arthropoda; class Insecta; order Lepidoptera; family Noctuidae; genus Orthosia; species Orthosia incerta. Next base: position 43,994,879 of record OX411741.1, read on the forward strand.
AGTAATTTATATTGCCCTCGTGCCTGTTAGATTAGAGCCCTCGCTAGCGCTCGGGCTCTAAATCAGGCACTCGGTGCAGTAATAAATTACTTTGTGCTCGATGCAATAATCTACTATTTTGTGCGATTCAACGAAAAGGGATTTCAGTTTTTCAGGTTCACGTTTGTCAGTTAAGTGAAAATAGCTCCATTGTTTTATTTGTATTTTATACAGCACGCGTCGCCTCGCCGCTCGTTTGCAGATACAAATTTCAAAAGTTGTATAGCAGAATTTGTGGTGTTGACAACTCCTAACGTGACGTAAGATCACATAACATCTAATTTTCCAAATTAACGTAGTTAAGGTAAAGGATTGAACGCCCGCTTGTCATCACTGCGTGGACTGTCCCGAGGAAACAGCGCGGAGTCCCCTCGTCGAGGCAATTGGCGTGGACCGTCTCTTGCTTCAGGCCCTAGTTCAAACCATGATCGGAAGTGAGAACGCGTGCAATTCTGTCACCTCTTTTTACGAGAAAATGGTGTATGCAAATGCTGCGGCGAAAAGGGAGAGAGAGCATACCGCCCACTCCACATGCACCAGAAGAGTAGCCGGGTATCGAAGGGTGCTTAACGATCTCCGGCCATCATAAAGACGTGCCTGCAGGCGGCGAACTTGGGGCTGAGTCGTTGCCCGAACTATCAGGCCTACAGATGGGAATAAAGGCCTTGATCGGGTAATAAGCATGTTATTCGATAAAATGCAAACTATGTTTGTGTTTGAAAGGTCTTTCAAGGTCCAAATCCCTACAATAGAGGACTGGACAAAGGGACTCGATCCACCAAAATGGAATCAGGTACAGGAACGGGGATATACGCAAAAGGTTACAAATGTAGCAAAAGCTTAGGGAAGATGGCAACTGTATTCCAAGCAGAAACATATGCCATAATAACCTGTGCTCAAGAGAATATAGATAGAGGAACCAGAGGTAAATCCATATATATTCTTAGTGACAGTCAGGCTGCACTCAAAACCATGGCATCCTACAAAGTGAACTCCGGACTTATTCTGGATGCTATCCAAACCCTAAACAGGCTTGGGAAGCACAACATGGTAAGACTGATGTGGGTCCCTGGGTACAAAGGAATCCATGGTAACGAAGCCCAATGGGTCGAAGTGTCCGAGTTATTTCTCGGCCCCTCCATAATATAAGATAAGATAAGTTCAGGCCTATAGAGGTGGAGCGCAGTTGTTCCATGCGCTCCGTTATGTGGGATGTGCGGCCGTTGGATCAGCTGCACTAGCTGACGGGGCCCGCTAGCAGTGGCGGGCTGGTACAAGTCGAGGGTGCGCGTGATAATTTCACTTTGCATCCTTGGACCTCGAATCATGGTAGTGGTAGAAACTGTGGGGTATTAGTTGGTTGGAGTGCGATATAACCCTACCCCCAGACAGATACCACATGAGACCACGAGGACAAAAAAATGGGTTTAAAGTGCGAGAAAATGAGATAGAATATAATTTGAAAGCTTCACTTCATTTTTTTTATTTATATGCGCATAAGTGAAGATAGTAGGAACTTAGACAAACATTATCTGTCTTCAAGGCAAATAATAAGTAGGTTAGAAGGTTAAAATAACAAAACACTTCCTCTAATTAAAGTTATCAATGATTTTTTTATCAATACGGTTATTTTTCGGCTAATCTACGCGTACGCACGCACCATTGTTTGTGACGAACGACAAAAATTCTAGGGTTTTACCGCGGCTTCACTCGCGTGGCCTATCATTATCACACAGGAACCGAACATTTTGCCGGGATCATAGGTAGGCTATGGCACTCGAAAATAGTTTATGCACCTACATCTAGTAGACACCTTAGGCGACCACTGAAAAGCGTCGTGCTGTGAGTCCCCCACGGGCCGTGGGGCGGCCCCACAAAATGGTTTTCCTCAGTCAGCTCGCCATGAATCCTCCGACAGCACGGCATGATTTTATTCTTGTTTAAGTCTTTTTAGTTCGCTTCTTAAGCTTTTGCATTTTTTTTTTAATTCTTTCTTTCTTTCTAGTGAGACTAGACGCGAGTCATCATCTAGTCTCACTACACACTGCATAACATAGTTGGGGAAAGGCTTGATTTAAGCGACATGAACTACCTAGATTTTAGTAGGGTATATATAGACCGATTCAAACTTAATTACCTTTGTGAAGTTTGGTTTATGGCCCTCCCCGTCACCCCCACTGTCACATGAATTTGCTACTGCGCAACGATTTGCGGAGTGTTGCGAGCCACCACTAGGTTTCATTCTACCTGTACCTATGTCAACGTCTCGTTACCTAATGCATGTGTGAAGATCCGATTCCTCTACAGAGAAAAACTCACTTTCACTTTTATAGATTACGCCGTGGATAACAATAGATAGTATATTGTATATCTTTGATAATATAGTAGGCATGCAACAAGCACATGGTAGGTAATGTAGGTGTGGTAGGTAAGCACAAGGCAAGCTCCTAATCTTTAAATTAAAACCGATGTATTGTCGAACGCATATGTTTTTATAATTACTTTAGTAAATTAAAAAACATTACAGTTGATCATATTTTCTCTAAGATTAAAATTCATAGCACCTACTTTAACTAGGTTAAACCATTTACAAAACATCGTTAAGAAACACGGTTACTTTGAGATCAATTTCATAACATATAGATAAGTTCTGGCAGTTATGTGATGCCCCGGCAGTCCCCTCACTGCAGAGTTAAAACATTAGTTGGGACTGCGGGGTCGCGGGCGTTCAGATTGGAGACTATATCTCTGTATCTCTGTCCGCCCAGTAAGTGACTCCAGGCAAGACGGTGGCACAGTGATCACGTGCTGTCGTGCACTGCGATGGTCAGTAAGGGAGATGCTTTTTCGGCTCATCCCCGCCCTAAGCCTAAGCCCAGAGATGATTTTATTTATCTCAAGGAATTTAGCTAGGCGATTGTTAAGGATTCGTTCAAGAATCTTAGAAAGTGCTGTATGAACATGCGCTGCACAGAGGACGTTCCAGTTGGTATTTTAAAAGGTCACGGGGCCTTCCATGTGCTGATGGTAACCACTGGGTGGTCTTATTCAGCTCAAAAGCCCACACTTCCTGGTATTTTCCCCAAAATTCACGGCGCCTTTTGTAGGTTCCCACCGAAAATATAAAATAACTTAAGCAACTCGATGTCTGCTGCCCATAAGACATGATAGAGCCTCATTCTCACTTATCAAAACAATCATGGTGCCACTGTGAGATAGAGACGGAACTATAAAGGACGAATAGCACTAACCCTTTTTTATGGCGGATTCATGATGGCGTTGACACATTTTAATAAGGCCTTTGATAGGCACTTTAAAAGTAGCAAAAATAGACTAGTCTTGCGACACGTATCTACCTACGTCAGTTAATTTGCGGATTCTAACGGCATAATTAATGCTGTTGAACTTAGTTGTCCCCTAAAAGATGTCAGATGAGGATCCTTTTTCATGAGTCCAGCATAATCCCCAGGATAATTATTTTGTCTTGCTCGATAAAATTATATACTCAGCCTTTTAATGTTCCCAGTGAATAGGGAACGGGCCGTAATCTACCGCGCTGACCCAGCCAAAATTATACAAACAGTAGACAATTCTAACTTACTAGTGACTTAAGGGCCGATTTTCCAATAGTCTGCTAACATTAAACTAAAGAAAAAAATGGCCATTTGACATTATTTTCTATACAAAAGCTGTCAAACCGCCATTATTCCTCAGTTAAAATTAAAAGTTATCAGACTATTGTAAAATCGGGCCTTGTGACCTAATGTAAAAATCTCAATGTATAGCAATTTTTGTCATAAATTTGGTTATAGAATCCTGAAATTAATTGATTGTTGGACACTGTTGAGATTTTAAGAAATTAACTAATAACCATTTAGCTTTTGGCCTATCAAATACTAAATTATGTCCTTACTAACCTTGTACCAGTTTCATACCGTAACCGAAGGAACACAGTATACCCATTATTCAAAATTAACGAAGTCAATAAGGAATCATAAAGAAATAAAACTACTCATTGGTATACCGCAAATGAAACATTTTAATTGGTAACAAAAAATATCAGACTCGACATTTTCTTTCTGAACTGTACACACGTTTATTATGTATCTTACAATTATGCGGAGGGACATACATTCCAACAAAATATAATTATTTACACGTCTGCTACTTGCAAAGTTACGTATCGATTGTGCACGGTAGTCACCACCACGCTTATCCACGGCAAGTATTATACAATTATCTGTGTCCACGGCATACCGTTCAGTTTCTTTCAGCTATGTAGGTATGTTTGAATTGCCACGTGAGCAACCTATCTAAAGATTAGCCGTACATAATCGGTACCCATCTTTAACGATTCTATCCTATAAAAACAATGAGAGTTAAAAAGATGCCATGACATAACGTAACGTCGCACTAATGAATTAAAAGTTCCCACTAGATCTACCAGAACACAACAAGAACTATAATGACATAAGGCACAATGAAAAATCTTTATTTTGTCATAACACATAAGACGTTCAACTTTTCCATTCCGACGCGTAAAAGTGTAAAAAAGACAAGAACGAAGACAATACATAATCGGCATTCGTAATTAGAGGTAGCACACGCGATTCGCGGCTTCAGTACACGCATGCAGTATGCAGACACACAGTGATACCTGTGTTCATGCATCTAGAGTAGTGTACCTACTCGTATTATAAACACGAATACAATAATGTAACACGCCTTCCGTCTAGCAAACATTGACCAAACTATAAACGTTAAGTACAACATTGATAGAAATTTTATAAACTAAAATCTGTAGGTTACGCTTAGGTTCTTCCTAAGTAGGTACATTGATCATTTGTAAGATGCTGATAAAAAATCTGGATAAATATCCTAATAAATAATGAAGGAAATGAAAAGAACATTAAATTAATATCACTACTTAATTGAAACTAGCATTAACCAGCAGATTTGTACATGTAGGTAATAGTCGGCCCTCGGCAACACACTACTGGTATGCTAGTATTATTTTATCTGTGCTGCCAGAAAAAAAAGTTAAACAGGTATCGATTTTAATTCGGGTGATGGACAATAAGCCGTGTACCAAGTTTTCATTCAAATACTTTGTGGTGTGATAGACGAAAAAACATCCAGATATACAGACTGCCAGATATATAATATTATGTAGGATTATGGAAAATATAAGAACTCTACCATATTAATTAGTTTGGTAACCTACCTACCTAAATTACGGCTGGGTATAAAATAATCTAATAATCTGTCCCAAAAACTGGGCGGTCGTTTCGTTGAAGAAAACATTGAGGGGACAGACGACATACAAATTTTAATCGGCTTCCGCTGTGCTGAGTGCATCACGAAAGGATAGGGGTGCTTAATGAGAGGAGAGATGGTTGTCCCCACCAGGCTCACAGTGGGCTTGGCGAAGTTGATGGGCTGACTCTTGACCACCTGCCGCTGACTTGCGCCCCCCAGCAGTATGATCGGGATCGAACTTCCTTTGATGTCACTCGTAGGTGACCTTGTGGAACTTATGAATGGTCTGAACGAAACTGGCCTACCTGTTGAAGTCGGTGCAGTCTCAATAATTTCATGAAAGATCGATTCGTCGTAATCCTTGTTATCTTCGATAAAAGGTGCAATAAAGACCACCTGACGCAAACCGTTTATGTCCTGAACTAATTTTGCGTGTTCATTTAACAAATGATCGCTTCTTGGTATTATATTATCAATAATATTGCCCATTCGTCTCGACATCGGCTCCATGTTAAGTGAAAACTGAACTGGAAGTGTAGCAGAGCGTTTGGTGAACATCATTTTCAACATTGGGTTCTGGGAACGCCATCCTACGTAACATACAAACACATTACTAAAACAATTAAAAATATAAAATGTTTAATACCTAGAACTGGCTTTACCTTCTTTGAGCATTCTTCCAATTCTATCTCGATTTAGTGATGCATATTCGATGCAGCTCACCTGTAACGAAATAATTTATGATGAACAGTGCTTAGCATTGGCATATTCGGGTGTTATAATGGCATCGTATTGTAATTTGCAGTAATCATTAATACACTTGATCTTGAACTCGCTTATGGCGTATTAAAATGCATTTTCGCTTTGAATATAGAATCAGTTCGCCCACATCACATTTAGACACATTAAAGAGAGCAAGCAAGCAGAAATTAACATTATGTTTATCTAGCTCATTTTCTACAATATTCTTAGCAAAACAATGCGTATGTTATTCCGGTAACCTTTCAGGATTACGGTCGAAGATCAGACGGCCGCAAATATGACTATTATTATTTTTCTTAAAATATGAAAAAGTACCTTTTTTTTTGTTTTTTTTTACGGGGGGAAACCTTCAGAAGGCACCTGAAATTTTGGGGAAAAGACCAGGGAGTGTGGGATTTTTACCTCACTAAAACCACCCCGGTGATCACCATCAGCACGTAGAAGGGACCCCGTGACCTCTCAAAAGACCACCCCGAAACCCCCTCTGTGCAACGCCTGTTAGGGCACATCCCTGGGAAGAAAAAGTACCTACTAAATTAGGTACCTAGATAATAACGACGACAATTATATAAGAACACAAACTAAGTAGTTTTGTATCGATATATAATGTTTAGCGTGGTAAACACGAAAAGTGATCGTAAATTTTACCTGTCGGTAATAATTATCGTGTTTATAACATACCTACTTTGTCAATTTAGCGCTACACTGATTTCTGAATATGGAAGTTTTTATGTTGATTATCATAAGTTATGTTTACAGTGGAGTACGTCGCTATCACATTTAACTATAGTAGGTACATAAATTAATATCACACAAAGTATGTATTATGTCTCTATCTTTTACTCAAGGGTGACGGATTGACATGAACTACACACAAATTTCGTCAGACGTACCCGTGGTACTTAACATTGTAAGGTTTTCTTTCCAGGTAAGTAATGATAATAATAAAAAAATCCCATAAGGAATTTTACTATGTAGATATCGATATTATCGCACAAGCTAAAGAAAAGTTCAAAAAGATATATGGTGTGACCATAGATATAGGAATATTGCTACGGGTGCGACGATACAGGCGATCCAATATTTCAAGTAAACTGTAAATGCGCTCCTTAACTTCCGACTGAGTGACACAGAAAATAAGGACAAATCCTGCGCATTTTATAAATACTCCTCTAACTGACTTTTAGGACTGAAAAACGTACAAACGTAAAATGCACTTTACTGAGACACTGCACACTTATGCAAAAAACATTAGTATCGAATAAGTAACGTACCTCACTTGTAGGCCCGTAATGCCGCTCGGGCATGAGGTGCATGCCCTCGGCGCAGAGCAAGATCTGCCCCAACACAACCAGCCACCACATTGTACTACCACTGACTGCCAGCGCCAGGTTAGTGCGCGGCCCCACCACGTCCACTGCTGGGGAGACTACGCAGACTTAATACTTTTCCTCGCAGCAGAAATGGTTGGAATGAATGCCAGCAATTTGTTTGCAAACACATTTATTATAGACGGCAGGTAATGGAAAACTAAATTATGTCTAACCTACCCAGATTGATTGTTGTTGTAGAGTTGTATTTAGAGTTGTATTTAGACTTACCCACTTTAGTCGGTACAGTCGCACGTCGAGGTAAAAAGAAACAGTTTATTTTAACCTTGCACTCTATTCCTACTTCGTACTAAGTACTACTGGCCTAGGTAGACTCAAGATCCAAGTGTTCCTTGTGGGCTTACTGTAGATTCCTTTTTATATGAGACCCTTGTGGATGCTTCTTCTAGGCTAACTGCGAACCTAATCAAAGACCAAATCTTAATCGATTTTCTCGGGGACGGTGGCTAGCCCCCATCTATTCAAAGTATTGCATTAGCAGCATGTAACGTTTCCACTTTGTGACACAGGCCTCCTCTCTGTTAGAGGGAGTTGGCCGTAGCCCACCACGCGAGCGCAGTGCGGGTTGGTGGCTGTCGCTTGTCTTCCAATTTCTAGGAGGCACCGGTTTCCTCACGATGGCGAAAGGTGAAGAAAAACTTTACCGCTTTGAAAGCAGTGGTGATGAAATTAATAACACAAAGTAAAGCGCCTACCTGAGTTACAACTTCTGCCAGCGGCTTCGCCCGCGTGAATGTTATTTATTATCCCAAGTTAACATTATACCGGGACAGGACTGTAGCTAGAGTCGAGTTTGAGGTCTCGTGAAGAGTCGACCAACCGCTTGGCGATATCCCGAAATAATAGGTGTGCACTCGGACCCCATGGCCCTAGTGTTTCAACCCCAAACGGCTCAAACACATAATTACCAATTAAGTTGTTGTATTTGCGCCGTTTGAGGTTTTCAGCACCTGCAGCAGCCGCCCCAGCGCAGCCTACCGTGCTAGGCAGATGGGATGGTGCAAGGGTGTCGACACAAGTTGCATCCCACACCAAAGACCTACCCAACTTCCATGGCATTATGGTCATACCATCTGGTCTCTTCTCATCAACGCGTGCCAGGCCATTGGGTTCTAAGACAGCTGGCACTCCGGCGGTGGCAAGAGCACGACGGATGAGATCATTAATGCTAGCGTGCCGCGCAATCCGACCTGCACTCTTACTACAAGAAAGGCCATGGTGTCCGAGGCAGTCGACTGCTTCGCCGCATTGACAGCGATGTGGAGCCCCACAAGGAGCGCCCAATCGCAGTCATGTAGCGAGTCGGAAGGTTGTGTCACCTAGCATAGTGCCTATGTTAGGCGACAGTAGTGCCTGAAGCCAGAGACCCGACTGCCACTCACCCACAGCCAGCAAGCGGGCACGCTCAGCAGTATTGGTAGACGTATTAATAAGGTTATTCCGTACCAACCTGCAGAGCGGCTCATCCCACTGTCTCTGGGAAAATGGGTTCTCGGGCAGATCCGTATCCGGGCAAGCCACTTTCCAGGCGTTCTCTGCGTCTGTCAAGCACGGCACTTCCGAGTCAACCAGGGAAAGAGCTAAAATTTTTCTGGTTAGCTTTTCAGTGCTGTGGACAGAAGACAGGAACGCTGGTAAGCTTACACTAGAAATTTTGCGGACGCCGAGGCCACCAAAACGAATTGGTAGGGTGGCTTGCAACCACGCACGGTCGTCCAAGGCCACATTAAGAATGGATGTTAATGTGTTGCGAATAATTTCGTCAATTTTGTCCATAAGTTGTGGTTTCTTCCAAAGAGGAGAAGAACGGAGAAAATACATAAAATTTGGACCGAAACAGCAATATCTGATAAGGGTGAATGCCGAATGTATATTAATTTTGGAGAGTCTATCCGAAATATCATGAAAATGTTTGATTTTATGTTCGATGAAAGATGAAAAACATTCTTCTAAAATAGGGGAACCTAGGTGGTGCAGAGAACTTTTTTCTAATATTTTGATTTGTGGGGCTATTGCACTAAATACATCTAAAGTCGATTGTCTGTCGGTAACGTCAGAGAGGTAAATTTCGCACTTAGAGGGGTTAAGTTCCAGGCCTATTTCAATTTCTGTTTGAGGAGTTGCAGGTCATTCAAAACGGTGTCAACATCACCTCCTGGCGTTCCATCATCTAAATACCACACGTTAAATTTTGAATTTAGTTGTTGGATTATGGGATGAATAGCTAAACTGAAAATGACAGGCCCGAGAGGGTCACCTTGTTGGCAACCAACTGCAGATTCCAAAATGTTGTCCTTATACAATAATTTTGATGGATGCCTATAACATTGCCACATAAAACCATAAATTTCGGGGAGTTCTTTTTTGACTTCAGCAAACAAAGTGTCTCTCACCTTTTTTAGAGTTAAATAATAATAAATAATAATTTTAATTCATTTGGTTCTGTTATAAATTCGAAATAGCGAGAAGAAAGAAAAATATTTGGTATCTCATTAATACAAAAATTGCTTTAATTTGCATTAATTTATAAATTGAGAGTCATAAAGCATAATTAATATAATTATGATACAATTATTTTAGATAAGATAAAAATAAATTAAAAGTACACGAAGTGGCAAGAAATATAGTTTTACAAAAATAAATAACTAACAAAATAATGTCTTTGTTTATTTTTTCTTCTTCCATTAAATACTATATATTTTTAAACTAGGATATTTCTCCGAAAAAATGTTGGCAACCATAGTGCTTACTAAGCCTACCGCTCCTCTACTAGTGTCTAGTACCAATCAAAAACGATGAGACACATTGTTCCTCAGTGAAATCACCTTGAGTATATTAAAGGGTGATTTAAACACAACGCCAAGCCCCCATGGTGGACCCCTTCTCTAGACCGTCTCAAAAAAGACGCCATGACGAAGAAGAGAAGGATCCGGAACGCAGCCGCAAGCCGGAGACACTTCACCATCCAAGAGTACGTGCTGGCCAAACAAACTTACACGACAGCAGCAACGGAAGCAGCCACAGCCAACTGGAAGGCGTTCTGCACGAAGCAGGACTGAGAGAGCATGTGGGACGGTATCTACAGGGTAATAAGGAAGACAGCCAGAAGAAAGGACGACGCGCTCCTGAGAAACACCGCAGGCGAGACGCTCAGTCCAGAGCAATCTGCGGATCTTCTGGCAAAAACCTTCTACCCCGACGACTCAACGGATGCCGAACAGCCCTACCACACTGCGCTAAGGAGGCTAGCGGAGGAGAAGAACCCCCAAGGTCTGTCTGCAGACGATCCGCCCTTCACGACCGCGGAGCTGGAAATGGTTCTCCAGAGTCAAAATCCGAAAAAAGCCCCCGGTCCCGACGGATTAACAGCAGACATCTGCACAGCGGCAATAAACTGCGATAGGGAGGTGGTTTTAGCGATAGCAACAAGTGTCTGTCGCTGTCACACTTCCCGAAGCAGTGGAAGGTCGCCCACGTGTGCATTCTCCGCAAGCCAGGAAAGGACGACTACACCAGCCCTAAGTCGTACAGGCCTATAGGTCTGCTCTCGGTCCTAGGAAAAATCGTCGAGAAACTTCTAGTAGGCCGACTACAGTGGCACTTCCTCCCAACACTACACAAAAACCAATACGGCTTCATGCCACAGCGCGGAACCGAGGACGCTCTCTATGCTCTAGTGGGCCACTTACAAGCCGAAATCGAAGCCAAAAAGATCGTGCTTTTGATATCACTGGACATAGCCTTTGACAACGCGTGGTGGCCCGCACTCAAGAAGCAGATGGTAGCCAAGAATTGGCCAGCAAACATCTACACTCTCGTCGCCTCATACCTGGAAGACCGGAACATCAAGGTCAACTACGCCAGAGTGACTAGCGAGAAGGGAACCACGAAAGGATGCGTCCAGGGCTCAATTGCCGGACCGACATTTTGGAACCTTATCCTAGATTCACTCCTACACAAAATGGCTAGTATGGGGGTATACTGCCAAGCCTTCGCGGACGACGTTGTCCTGGTTTTCTCTGACTTTACAGCTGGTCCCCTGCAGCAATCAGCCAACAGCACGCTAGCCAAAGTATCGGAATGGGGCGTCCAAAATAAGCTACGTTTCGCCGTGCACAAGACCAATGCGATGGTGTTAACGAGGAAGCGAAAGTACGACGTTCCGGTACTTCACATGTCAGGCACGCGACTAAACCTGGTTGAGGAAGTGAAGCTGTTAGGTCTCACGATAGACTCCAAACTCACCTTCAATGCGCACGTGTCTGCGACCTGTAGAAAGGCCACAGACATCTATAAGCAGTTGGCATGTGCGGCGAGGGTGACTTGGGGTCTGAACGGGGAGATAATCAGGACGATATACGTGTCGGTGATAGAGCCCATTGTGATGTATGCAGCGAGTGCGTGGGCCCCCGCAGCTGAGAAACTGATGACAAGGAAAAAGTTTGACTCACTGCAGAGGGGCTTCGCGCAGATGATCTGCAAGGCATACCGCACGGTGTCTCTGACATCGGCACTTATCCTGTCAGGCCAACTCCCCCTAGACCTCCGGGTAATCGAAGCGGCAACTCTTTTCAAGATCAAAAAAGGACATTCCCAAGAGTTCATACCGCTGGGCCGCGTGCTAGAGTGCAACGTGCACCACTCCAAAAATCCCCACCCAGCGCAACTCACAACAACCGAGTATGAATGCCTAGAGAAATTGACTCCCGAAACCCTGGCGACCCACCAAGTAATCGGCCCCCAAATATACACCGATGGTAGCAAGATAGAGGGGAAAGTCGGAGCTGCCCTAACTTGGTGGGAAAACGGGACGGAGTCAAGGTTCAGCACCTTCGATTTGGAACCTCACAACACAGTCTTCCAATCGGAAATGTACGCTCTCTTCAGAGCTGTCAGGATGGCAAGAGAATCCAAGGCGGCCTCCGTAAGCATATTAAGTGACTCGAGATCGTCACTTGACCTGCTGAGGAGACTGTCTGTCACTCACCACCTGGCACTCCAAATCAAGAGAAGCGTCCGTGAAATCAGAGAGGAGGGCAGAGAAGTGAGGCTCTTTTGGCTCAAGGCCCATGTGGGAACTGCCGGGAATGAAAGAGCGGATGAGCTGGCCAAGGAGGCAGCCCTAACAAAGCTCACATCAGACTACAGCAAGGTCCCCGTTTCGTTCGTGAGGAGGAAGATACGGGAGGGGACTATAAGGAAGTGGCAAGCGCGGTACGAGTCCTCAAGTACAGGATCGGTCACGAAAGTGTTCTTTCCAGACGTCCTAGCGGCGAAAAGGACACTCAGAGACGCAGTGCTCACACCGGTTCACGTACAAATCCTTACAGGACACGGTGAATTCTCAGCGTATCTCCACCGCTGCCATCTCAAAGATAGTCCCTCGTGCGTCTGTGACCCGAGTTGTGAAGAGACAGTCTGGCACCTGCTCTTCGAATGCCCAAGGTTCAGCCAAGACAGAATGGAGCTCGAAGTAAAATTCGAAACCCAGCTTAGCCAGTCCACACTCCACACCATCATGGGGAGACCGGCTACTAGTATTCCATTCTTGGCATTCGCGAGCAAAGTCGCCACAATCGCAGCAAGGGCCAACAAAACGGACGTACCTTGCGAAGTCGACCACACATTCGAACACACACAACCACAACAACAACCACAACTACACAAACAACAACAAGCACACCATTGACTGATACACAAGTTACACACTCACACTCTAACCAACGGCCATTACCAACGGTAGCAGCAGCGGTAGCAGCAACAGCCAGCCTACAACCAGCCCCTAGCATGACTACAACACAATTCCTGGCATGCGGAGAAGACGGAGTCCCTGGCATCAGACTGCGAGGCGTCGCTCTGTTCATGAACAGGGAACAGGAGAAGTTAGGCATAGGTTTCTGTATAGGCTCAAGTCGAGCTGCGGCCCGAATACACCTTTCACCGGGCCTTGCCGCCCTGATTAACGGAAGCACCACCAAAACGAGCATAAAAGGCAGCAAGTATGCTGCACTACCTCAAGTGGAAGTGGCCACTCACCGATGCCGTCTAATGCGATTTAAAGGGAAAACAATCGCATTACTCGAGTGGGGAGAGGCTACTGCATTTGCTCAGGCAAACTCATTGCTTCAGAAGATCAGGGAGGCAGGAGACTACACGTCAGCCGCCAGTCAATATTAAAACTAGAAAGTAAAGGAGAAGAGTTCTTTATAGAAAGATCCGTAAAACAAGGCGATCCGCTCTCACCGAAGACAGACTTAGAAAAACGCTCTGCCACAGAATTAGAAAAACGCTCTGCCACATAATTAGAAAAACCTCGACAAAGAAAGCAAAAAAGTAGGACTAGAAATGAATACCAACAAAACAAAAATAATGAGCAAACAACATCCAAACACCAATAAAGATAGAAGGAAGCGTAAAAGAATACGTCACACAGAAACGAGAATGAAGTAGACAGAAGAATATAAGCACAACATGGAAAAATATTGGGCACAGAAAGAAATCCTTAAAGAAAATTACAGTCTAAAGCTAAAGAAGATCATAATGGATCATGTACATAGCCCTCCGTAACAAACACAAGTCAGACTTGGAGTTTGACTAAAAAAACAAAGAACATGATCCTCTCGTGCCAGCACGCCATGGAATGAAGTATCCTGAAACTAAGAAGAATAGATAAAATACGAAATGTTGACACAAAACAAAATTTACAGATGCACTGCAATAAGCCATGACACTGAAGTGGAAGTGGGCAGGCCACATAGCTAGGTACCAGGATAACAGATGGACATTAAAAACAACGAAGTCGCTTGGTCACAATGGAAAAAAGACACATATATTCAATGTACTCTGTGAAGAGGATGGACAAAAGAAGCGTTGGGTCGATATTATCGACCTAGCGCATCTTTTGCCGTCCTCGTAGAAACTGCTGGGAAAAAACTAGATGACCACAGCCCAAGATTAACAAAAATTGATAAAGATGGAGGAGGCTTTTTACACTACAGGGCCCATTATACGTATATTATGCAACTAGTGAATAAAGGATGGATTTAAAGCGAGGGCCATAGATGAATCACGAACAAGTGAAGGATTCTAACAACTGAATCACGATAGTAGGGAGTGATTCATGATGCAACAGATCAGGAGCATAGCGAGTGGTTCAAGTGTTAGAATCCTGAGCGACGCAAGTGATTCATGGCCCTCGATATAAATCCGTTTTATTCAAGAGTTGCATACTATATTTCATACCATGACTACGAGAAAAAGAAAGAATTAAGCAAAAAGCACAAGGAATAATAATAAATAAATAAATAAATGGCTTATTACCTTCAAAATTTACAAAAAATGTGAAACCTCAGGGTTTAAATTTTGAAGCTGAGTTAGGTAACAGCACCTGTGTTTCAGGGACCAGTGATACATAATAGGATATAAAAAAATAAAAAAAAATATATATATAATTAATTAAACACCAATACAATTCATATTAGAATTACAATCCAGATAAGTATTCAGTAAACATCCTAGACTAAAATCAAAATTAAAATCCTAAATATTATATAAACAAACTCAAAATTAAATCGATGAAGGGATTTTGAAAATCGAATATTCTTTGCACAAGGAGTTTGTATCGAGTAGGTATTTTATGCGCAATGAGGTTGTATAGCATTAAGATGGAGGAATATATTGGTTTATACCATACCCTCTCTGAAAATCTTATGTTATTCACTGAAAACAGTGAATAAAAAGCACTTTTACTCACTGTTTTGGTGTTTGAATTTAGAACACGCCAATATATATTCGACGTCCATCTCAATACTATACAACCCACAGAACAAAAAAAACGCCTTCTCTGTTCTGTGATACAACCCCCTTGCGCATAAAATACTCGATACAAAAGCAAAGAATATTCGACTTTCAAACTTCTTCATCGATTTAATTTTCAGTTTTTTTTTATTTAGGATTTCAATAATGATTTTCATGATTTTCATTTTAGTCTGGGATGTTTGGTGAATACTTATTTGGATTGTAATTCTAATATTAATTGCATTGGTGTTTAATTAATTATAATTATAGTAGTCATGGTATAAAATATAGTAGGTATGCAACTCTTGAATAAAACGGATTTATATCGAGGGCCATGAATCACTCGCGTCGCTCAGGATTTTAAGACATGAATCACAATGCTCGTGATTCAATCATCATGAATCACTCCCTACGGTCGTGATTCATTTGATAGAATCCTTTAGTTGTTCGTGATTCATCTATTATTATTATTATTATATTCTTTATTGTACACCACAAAAATATATATACAGGACAAACAAGTATAAAAGCAAGTGTACAATGGGCGGCCTTATCGCACAGGGCAATCTCTTACAGACAACCTTTGGATGGACTGAACGAGAGGAACGGAATTTAGGGTTGCCAGTGTACAATAATAATACTTAGACATAATAACATAAAATACATACATACAATAATACATAATATACTAATAAATAACAAAAATATCACAGAGAAAGGAGAAGACTAATCATAGTGAAAGGAAATGCTCCTTCACCATTTTTTTGAATGTTGGTAAGGATTGAGCACGTCTCACTTCAATAGGTAATGCATTCCACAAACGAGCTGCTTGAACTGTAAAGGATTTGTCGAAAAAGGATGTGGAATGCATATGTATACTTAATTTTAGATTCTCCGATGATCTCAAGGACCTAGAATGTGTGTCACAAAGGAACTGAAAGCGTTCTTTAAGATAAAAGGGACTAGATGGATTAAAGAGCACATTATATAGCAAAGAAAGTATGTGTGCATTCCGGCGAAGGCGAATAGGAAGCCATTTGAGCTTGGTTCGAAATTCAGAAACATGATCATACTTGCGCAAGCCAAATATGAACCTGACACAGAGATTTTGAAGTCGCTCAAGCTTGTCCAATTGGTCTTGGGTGAGATCAAGATAGCTGGCATCAGCATAGTCCAGAATAGGGAGAAGTAGGGATTGGGCTATCGCAATTTTAGTGGTCATGGGAAGAAAATTACGAAGGCGTCTCAGAGAACCAGCAGAAGCAAATAGTTTACGACTAACCTCCTGCAACTGTTTGGTCCAGGAAAGAGTGCCGTCGATATAAATCCCCAGATTCTTCACAGTGTCAGTTATAGGAATAATGGTATTGTTGAAAGTAACCTGGGGAAGTGACGCCCAATCAATCCTAGAGACAGTTCGGGAACTACCTACAACAGCCACTTGAGTCTTAGTCGGATTGATCTTCAACCCAAACTCAGTGCTCCAGTCACCTATTCGAGCCAGGTCCGTATTGATAGCCTCAATAGCGTCAGATAACTCTCCGAGAGGGGCTTGGGTATAAATTTGGAGATCATCAGCATACAGGTGGTAGAAAGAAGATAGTCGTTGAGTGATAGCATTAATAAAGAGTGCGAAAAGTAGAGGAGATAAAACGCCGCCTTGCGGCACACCGGCAGAGGTTTGGCACCAAGAAGAGAAAGATTCCTCAATGCAAATACGCTGCCGGCGGCCAAACAAATAACTATGAAACCAGTCAATTACCGAAGGAGATATGTTAAAAGAGCATAGGACGCCCAGCAAAATGTCGAAGTCAACCGTGTTGAATGCATTGCTAAAGTCAAGCAAAGCAAGTACAGTTAACTTGCCCATTTCCATGCCTGACCTAATGTCATCCGTAATATGCACAAGGGCTGCGGTAGTGCTGTGTCCCGGACGAAAACCAGATTGGAAGGGATTTAGAAGTTTGTGTTTGGAGAGGAATGAGCTGAGTTGATGGTGGACAAGTTTTTCAAGGACTTTGGATAGGAAAGGAAGAATAGAAATGGGACGATAGTCAGAGAAAGATGCAGGATGAGATTTTTTGGGTAGAGGAATAACTTGGGCATCTTTCCAGGCTTGTGGAAAGACACCACTGGAAACAGAGAAGTTGAGGATGTAATGAATAACAGGAAGAATGTCATCAAGGATGGGGATAATCATTTTACGGCTGACACAGTCACTGCCAACAGCGTTGGAAGTAATAGATACAATACTCTTTTTAACATCACAAGCAGTGAATTGACTTATAACAAAAGGGGAAAAATCAGGTACCGGAAGGTTTGAAAGATTACTTAGCGTAGTAGCTTTGATGGTCCTATCTAATACGGGTGAAGTAGAAAAATGACTATTAAGTAAATTGAAATCCAAGTCTTTGGGAATCGTGTTATGAGACTTTTTTCCGATACCTAATGATTTGAGAAAATTCCAGACCTTAGCTGGATCACCATTCTGAACTTTACTATGGATATATTGGCGGTTTGCGATTCTACACACCTTGCTGCAGTGATTTCTTATTGATACGTATTTTTCCCTGTTGACGTCATTGGGCCTGATTTTAAACTTAAATTTCGCAGCTGCTTTTTTACTTAGTAGAAGTTTAATTTCTTCAGTCAACCATGGCGCTGGAAGATGCTTAACTCTCACGGCTCGAATAGGTGCATGTTTGTCGTAAAGCTGAATTAGGGTAGAAGTCAAGATTTGAACTTGTTCATCGACGGATGAGGATGTCACCAGCGGTGTCCAGTCAATGTTACTGGCATCCTCTCGAAGACGATCAATGTCCATGCCATCAAAATTGCGAAGCAGAAGAGTTTTGAACTTATGCATCTATGGCCCTCGCTTTAAAACCGTCCTTTTTTGCACTCACTAGTTGCATAATATACAATTTATCTAAATTCAAACACCAAAACAGTGAGTCAAAGTGCTTTTTATTCACTGTTTTCAGTGAATAAAATAAGCTTTTTAGAGGGGGAATGGTATAAAATAAATATTTAAATAAATATTTTGTTCTACTTCACTAAGAATGTAATTTTTCAATTGTACTTATAGATAAATAAAACTACATTAATAAATAATAATTAAAATGCACCACGGATTTGACATTAGCGTCGAATATCTTCTTCGGGTCAGTTGCCGCGATTGATCTTAGCTGCGCGAAGATAGTTCGGGCTTTGGCGATCCGTGAAGCGATGTCCTCTTCACTACCTCTAGTCTCAGTTTTGTGATATTAGGTACTTACCTTCTATTAATATATTTGATTGTATAAATACTAATACTCAAATTCCAGATTCGAAACCACGTCTGGAATATTTTATCGCACATCTACCTACTAGGAGGTAGTTACTATGTTTACAGATTGGGTCATATTCATTAGATGTCAACATGATATGAGGGGAAAAAATTATATAGGTACCAAAGTTCCAAAATATAAATAAAGTGCCAACCAAAATTATTAAAATGGCAGGGGCGGTCCCGGGCCGGCAGCATGTATTTGCGAGGTCCTTGTCCCTTTTGCAATGTAGTGATGGAGTGATGATAGACGAGAAATGCGAAACTGTGTTCACAATCGTCCCACTTGGGATTTGAGTGGAACGAATGGGAATATGTTCTTTTATCAGTGCCATTCGTCCCACTAAATACTATTGTGCATGATAATTATGTTAATCGTTGTTATGCAGTTTACGTTTCAAATTAGTTATATGGTTTGATATAATATTAATTTACAAAATAAATTATTTGTTAGTTTTTAAATACAAAACACTAGCACTTCGCCCGCGACTTCGTAAGCGTGATCCGTGTTTGACTTTTTAGTTTTACCCCCTTAAAGGTTGAATTTCCAAAAATCCCTTCTTAGTGCTCCCCTACATTATAAAAGAAGCCCTGTACAGTAAAATTCATCAAAAATCTTTAACTCCGCTATATTCGTCTTTAGTTTAGTTTTGAAAAACTAGACATAAAAACCTTTACTATTTACTTACGAGTATTTATGCCAAGTTTCAAATATATAAGACCAAAAAATTTCTACCTTTTCACCTTCTTAGTCGTAGAATTTCCAAAAACCATGAATTCTTTTTATCAACCAAAAGCGTAAATCTTTAATTTCACGTGTCACACTTTAAAGCGTGGCAGTTTCACACAAAATTTCGACCGAATTTTTACTCCCTTAGGGGTAGAACCTCTGAAATAAAAAATAACTCACTGTTGTTTTATTGATCAAGATCGTAAACCAAAAAATTCTGATGAACCTTCCAAACCGTAGAAATTTCACATAAAATTTTCAACCCCTATTTTATCCCCTTAGGGGTATAGGGTATAGAATTGCCAAAAACCAAAAAAACCTTGCATGAATCCTTTTTATCAATCAAGAGCGTAAATCAAATATTTCATGTGTCCTATTTTGTAAATACAAATTTTCAACCTTTCAACTATAAAAATTTCATACAAAGTTTCCCTTTTTTTACCCCTTTAGAGGTAGATTTTCCTAAAACCAATAAAAGCATAGAAACATATTGAAGCAGTCTTGAATATGAATTAATTTATTTTGATAAGGATTATTTTGGTATAATTGGTATAAATGGTTACAAATAAAGAGCCTTTTCTAGGGGCGACATTTCAATTAAATTTTAAAATCAAAGTACACTTACTGTGGCTTAACTATAATAGTTAGACATATGCTTTTTGTAAATAATGATGTGTTCTGCAAAGTCGTAGTACATTATTTTATTCTATCGTCAATAGTTTTCGCAGAGCGCGCGACGTAAAGAATATTTTAGGTAATTTTTGGAGTTTCATTACTGGAGTTTTAGTAAGGATCCCTAGTTTTTTAGAAAATATAATATAGCCTATGTCACCCGGGGATAGTGTAGCTTCCCAACAATGAAATAATTTTTCAAATCGATTCAGTAGTTTCGAAGCCTATTCAATGCAAACAAACAATCAAATATTTCCTCTTTATAATATTATTATAGATATCCTAAAAACAGTCCGAATTGATTTGGTTAAACACAGAAACTTATTATTATTATTACTTTACTATAAAAACAAAAAATACATAACTAAATTTATTTTGCTATTACGAAAAAAAAATTACTATGGAAAAAAATATCTCATTTGTAAGGTTTTTGGGTTTTGACCGGCTCGCCATGCTCTAAGGCCGCCACTGAAAATAAGGTATGTCAAGCGACAGAAATCCCATTTACTTAGCGTTTATGAATGCTTCTGGCGCCATCTACTGTCAGTTCAGTTCAGTTAGAGGAACCCTGTGCCTTGTTTTGTTTTATCGTCATTAATGACCCCGTGAGTAGTACATATGAGGTGGCAGTAATAACGGGAGTGGGAGGATAACAAACCGATACCCATCACATAAACCCATATAATATAAATATATCAGGGATGAGTGGATGACTATGAATTCATTGGCAGGTTCATTATTCATCCTATAATAAATTTGCAGTCCCATCTAGCCTCATATAAAAGAACGTGTCTTTGGCTACTCTGGCCAGGACACTCTCCGGATGAAACACGTTCCCTACGTGCACACTAGAAACAGTAGCCCAAAAGACTTCCATTACCTCTAAGTGTCCAGCTTGTTCGCAAACTACATACAAAAGTCATATTTTGTTGGATGTAAAATAACCTTACGATTTCAAGAATTTCAAGAACCACAAACTCTCTCATAACCATTCTTATAAAATTGCTGTAGAAAAACTTATAGCGTGGTGGTGGCTGGTGGCCCATAGCTTGCAGTATGCCCCAA
Source organism: Orthosia incerta (assembly GCA_948252205.1). Classification (NCBI taxonomy): domain Eukaryota; kingdom Metazoa; phylum Arthropoda; class Insecta; order Lepidoptera; family Noctuidae; genus Orthosia; species Orthosia incerta. Next base: position 44,015,922 of record OX411741.1, read on the forward strand.
CTCAACAAATAAAAAATGTTCATTATAAACACGCTTTTATTAGCTTGGTATGTATGTTATGTATCAATGTAACGGAACCTTTGAACGTGATTTTCTCCCACTTCAAAACTTCGGATTGATTTGAAACATTGCACACTTATCAAGGACCGATGACAATGCAATAATTTAAATAGTTTGTCCCATTATCCTTACCAGTATCTTCAGGATTAGCGACTTTTTGGTTCAATTTACCATTAAAGCGTGTTTTTAGAACTACAATTTATTTTTAAATCTAATGCTATTGACATCATCCGTCCACTCGTTCCGCTAGAATCCCCTAAATCAGTCCCCCAGGGGATTCTACAGCACTTCAATATTCCACTACGATCCCCTAATGCAGGGGTTTCTAATAAGTTCTATTCCTTTAAAGTCCCTTCTAAATAAAAAAGCCACCTATAAAACTAACAATATGTAATACATAGAATTAAAAATCAGTCTGCAGAGGGGTGTACAGGAAAGTGACTCCTAGAGTGATATGAGTGGAACGTATAATTAGAGCGTAATCTGCTGTGAATGTGCGCTACATAAAAAACATGTGCGTGTCGTCGTTTTTGAAAAAAAACGAAAAAACGATTCCTGCTAGGGTAACGTTGTTCCAACAGGAAAATTCTAAACGAATGATCGGAGTGAGAAATATTGTGCATGGGCAGAGAGCTTATAGTTGTGCAAGAATGTGCGCTGAAAATATAATAAGTGCGTAATCAGGTTTTCGAGATATTGCATTTCCTGCTGGGGTAACGTTTTGCAGAATCGTATATCTCTGAAACCATTGTATGTGCGCCTGTAGAATAAACATACACGAGTAGCTCTTGATTTGTGCGTATTTGTGCCGGAATTAGATTTAAGAAAATATTTATAGTTTTCAAGAAAACGCACTTTTTTGAAAACCCGAAAAAAAATCACAGCGCCTAAATGAGAAAACTTATAAGCTCGCTGAAAACTGTATTCAGTCCATATAATATAATAGTAATATCTATAAATATTTTCTTAAATCTTATTCCGGCACAAATACGCACAAATCAAGAGCTACTCGTGTATGTTAATTCTACAGGCGCACATACAATAGTTTCAGAGATACACGATTCTGCAAAACGTTACCCCAGCAGGAAATGCAATATTTCGAAAACCTGATTACGCACTTATTATATTTTCAGCGCACATTCTTGCACAACTATAAGCTCTCTGCCCATGCACAATATTTCTCACTCCGATCATTCGTTTAGAATTTTCCTGCTGGAACAACGTTATTACGTTACCCTAGCAGGAAACGTTTTTTCCGTTTTTTTCAAAAACGACGACACGCACAATTTTTTTATGTAGCGCACATTCACAGCAGATTACGCTCTAATTATACGTTCCACTTATATCACTCCAGGAGCCACTTTCCTGTTGGGGTAACGTACACTACAGAGGGGATTACAATGATGTAAATTATTTTTTCTAAAATATGTTAAGTGTTGAAAAAAGAAGTACCAAAAGCGTTGAAGAATTTCGCAAGTTCGATTAGTGCAGCGTCTCGGTGGCGTTGGTCCAACCTAAGGCGTTCGGTTTTTTTCAATGTTAAACTTATTTATGTACATTTAACGTTATAAACGCAAAATATAAAAAAAAACCTTTTCTATTTATAAAAGTCATCATCATCATTTCAGCCGAAAGACGTCCACTGCTGGACATAAGCCACCCTCAAGCGTCGCCACATTGACTGATCCCGTGCGTCTCGAATCCAGCGCCTTCCCGCAACCTTAAAGAAACTCCTAGGTCATCGGTCCACTTAGTGGGAGGCCTTCAAACGCATCGTCTTCCGGCAGCCTAATTGCGTAAGTGAATTGTCCAAAGCAAACGAGTCGATTCCTTCAAAGAATCAGAATCATTTCTTTCAACTTTTTAGGTATTGCGAAACTAATTTGGAAAAAGTACAAACATCCTCCTTTGAGTTGAAGTTCATCTACTGCGTTATGTTTCATCAAACTCGAACATTACACTATACCAATAGTGAAGTTTTATTTCGATTCTTCCGCTTTCGTTAATTTTTTACAATAAATTCTACGTCAAAATATTGGTAATGGAAAGGCACGGAGCACGAATGCTCCGTGTGGAAAGGAGACCTTTCCGTTTTAGAGTGTAATATGCAATACGTAAAGACGTTTTTGGGAAAGAATCAACTTTTTTGCTTTGGAGAATTCACTTACGCAATTAGGCTGCGGTTCGCGGTCGCCATTCCAGAACTTTTCAGCCCCATCGGCCATCCGTTCTGCGAGCAATGAGCCCTGCCCACTGTCATTTAAGTTTCGCAATTCTTCGGGCTAAGACCACGTCTTGGTCCATAGGTGATCGATCACTGGCAACACACACTGGTCATAGATTTTTGTCTTGAGACACTGCGGAGTGCAGTAAATTGGACGAGAAGATACAACTTCCCGAACGCCGCCCAGCCGAGTCGGATTCGACGGTTATAGTATATCTCTTTTTGGTATGACATTTTATGAGATAGATATATTTTTGGTGTATTCCCGTTGTCCCCGTAATCTTGTCCCCGTAACGGGGACAACGGAACGTCATAAAATTTCCTTCCCGTTGTCCCCGTTATTCACATACATAACGGGGACAACGGGAAGGAAATTTTATGACGTTCCGTTGTCCCCTTTATTGTTTTTCTTTTTTAAACGTGGTTAATTTAGCGAGGCAAGCCTAAAGTCCCGTGCGTCTCGCAACCAGCGGATCCCCGCAACCTTCACCAGGTCATCGGTCCACCTGGTGGGAAGCCTTCCAACGCAACGTCATCCGGTTCGCGGTCGCCACTCCAGAACCTTTCTGCCCCATCGGCCATCCGTTCTGCGAGCAATGTGCCCTGACCACTGCCACTTAAGTTTGGCAATTCTTCGGGCTATGTCGGTAACCCTGGTTTTCTTACGGATTTCTACATTTCTGATTCGATCGCGCAAGGAAACGCCGAGCATAGCCCTCTCCATTGCCCTTTGAATTATCTATACAGATTACAAAATTGACAACAATCATCATTTATATATTATGTAAATATAAATCAATGAAAAATACTAGCGGATGTTTTGAAGAAAATGCCCTGTAGTTATTTACGAGTTAACAAGTTGCATGTTTTAACGCTGAATAAATTGGCATTTTCATTTAAAACCGTAAGAAGTTTTAATAAGGTGGGTCTTTTTTCCAACTGCGTTATTTAATTCACAGTGCCACCCTTCTGCAAAGTTGTTTGTGCGGTGCCGTTTGCCAAAACTGCACCATACTTTTAAAAAGTCCGGGCAAAGCCATTGCACCACCTTGTATTTTTGAAATTTTGTGCTTTGGCTGTTATCAAGGCTTTGGTCAGCAATATAAAACCATCCTTCCATTATGAGGTTCTCTGGCAATAATGGAAGCATTGCACTAACTGCAACTGTACGACGTAACATTTGAAAAGGCATAATATTCTCTTTATTATGGCACTCTCACTTATATAATTTTAACGCAACGGGGACAACGGGCATAATTTTAAAAGGATATATTACAATAAATTAACGGGGACAGCGTACGGGGACAACGGGAAGTAATTTTCAATATTTTATAAAATTCCCGTTGTCCCCTTTAACGGGGACACGGCCAACGGGGACAACGGGAATACACCATATTTTTGAGTCCGTTCATCAAGACGTACAACAAACAAATATAAATGCCCCCGGTAAATCGATCAAAATATCTATCAGTAATCGCCCTAATATGAATGTAACCTTCAATATTAATTAAACGATTTTGTTGTTTAACTTTCTTTCATTTTTGAGAAAAGCATTATACAAGCCTCAACCAGTAAGAAAACCATCCTGGCCTCGTATATAACCGGACCTCATCTGCGGTTCGGTCCGGTTAACTCATACTTGGGCAGGAAGGCTTACTTACCGGATTCTGCAGTAATGTACTATTACGTCATTGTAATCCCCTCTATAGACCGATTTTAATTCTATGTATTGCATATTGTTATTTTATAGGTGGCTTTTTTTATTTAGAAGGGACTAAGAAATATAACTTATTAGTACTTATAGAATCCCCTGTATAGGGGATTCTAGTGGAACGAGTGCTAAGAATGGGCTCATTTCAATCAAAAATTATTTTATGACCAAAATGCCGAGATAATGCCAATTTTTTCCCACTGGGCGGAAATACATTGCCCACGTCTATAATCATTACGTCAAAAATAAAACATCCATAATGGTAAGGTATCTTTATTACAAATACTTAATGATACCTGTTTTTTACAACAAAAAGATATAAAACTTTTGAATCGTGTTCTAGGCTTGGTACATTTTTGACACGGGGTAGTAAGAGTGCAGTCCCATTTGAGAATTTTACTACAGGCTACTAGCTAGGTGCTATTTCGTAGTTACGAAGAGATGCACTGCAACGAGATCTACGAGGTTAGGAAGGAATGGCTTACTATTATATTGCTGAACTATTATATTGCTATATCTGTGAAACCTTGTAGGTCTAATAATTGCAGTGTAGCTTTTCATTATCTACAAAAACACTAGTTAATAGCTCTCAATGGGCCTCCGCCCTAAGAGCAGGTATCTTAACAATTGGTATTTATTTTTTCTTTTCTAGTACTCTAACCTTAGTTGGCCCAAAAGAGTCTTTGATTCTTATAGTACTTCGGCAATTATCATAGAAAGCATACCGTGAAACTTAACTTTTTCTATCTATACTACTTGCCTTAAATCTGTGAGCCCAGCCAAATTACTCAAAAAGTTAAGGACTGTCTCCAACAAACCCTTTTTTTTCTGTTGATACAACGGTTAAGGTACCTGCCATTATTCAAAAATCTACCCTGTTTACTATGATCTTCAAAACCTAAACAATCATAAAATAATCAGGTAAGTAATTACAATTACTCAAATTGGAAACACAAAATTTCGATAAAAGAAAAATACAATTACAGAAAATAAATCTTTAAGTTATTATTTTTACTCTCAATTTAACTAAAAGCTAATTTAACAACCTAAGTTTAAATAATAAATATTTACCACGCACCTCCGGTTTCACTACAATGAAAGAATTTATAATTCGTCAGTGTTTATTTTGTTTCGATTGTGCCATCCTAAACACAATCATGTAGTATTTGAAGCACTCATTCAGTCATCAAATACAGCCCATTAAAGAGAAATTTGGGCATCGTATAGTATATTAATTTACGCTATGTGTTTATACTTATAGGTATTAACACAGCAACTATTGCTATAAAATGAGAAAACGTCGAAAAAGAAAAATCACACAGCGACATAAATATACGTATTAAACGACCATATTTAAATTCCACAGCTACTCAAGATACGAAAATAATGGAAATTGGGACTTGTAATATCTGATTTCCCTGCTCTCATACAATACAGCCCTAGGCTGCATCCACATAAGCGAATGCGCCACTAATGTACTGAAAACATGCGTACACACGGCGGTATCGCTAATGTGTATGCATCCTTCTATAATCAAATTCATGCACATGCAGTTATGTAACTTTAATAATAATACAAGATGGTTTCGGGTTTAGTTTGTACCTCCTTGAATTCCGCACCGAAGTCTCATGGTTTTACTTTTGATATTCGATACACATTTATTTTACCCTGAAACATATACTTTTGGTAGCAATGCATGCATAACATGACAACTACTAAAAAGATACCGAGCGAAAAATGACATTCTACAATATTTTAATTAAGAAAGATAAATTTAAAGTGTAATTAATAGTTTGTAGTAATTGCAGTGTATATTGTCGATAATTATTTTTTAATAACATCATAATTTTGACTAAGTCTATCATAAGTTGACTGTTTTGGCGAAGTTTAGATTGGCAACAAAACCCGCAGAAGTCTACTACCGCAAGAATGAAAATCGAAGTCTTTTGTTGCGAGTAGGATTATGTGTCCGGCACCGCATACCGCAGCATTGTTAGTTCCGATCAGAAGGCTTATGAACTTGAGGAAGTAACCTCCTTTTTATTAAACGTGGAATCATTTAACAACCAGTAGTACCCTATTTTAATAGCCTTATTAAAAGAGGGTATAGAGGGTAGAGGGTAAAGAGGGTAGAGGATAAAGCGGGTAGAGAGTAAAGAGGGAAGACGGTAAAGAGGGTAGAAGGTTACAGTTAAGTTTGACAAAATAACGTTGGCTGGCTGAAATGAATACCTTCGCGGACCGAAGGTGGCCTTCGAGCCGTAGTCTGCCCATCCCTGGTTTACTACGTAAAGATTTGTTGCGGCAGTCAACTCCTGTAAGTTTTATTACAAGATTTTTATTAACTTGCAATGTATGTTCGGGTCAAATCTTGCAACTGTATTTTAAAGCAGTTATCCTCAACCGATAAGATGAAATTTTGCATACACTATTGGTTTGGATGACAATCCACGGTAAGCTAAAACGCTTGTTTTATATAAAGTTTCTTTGTGTTGGAAAAAAATATTTTGTTGATCGAAGCTTCGCTTTTGACTTAATTTATGTGTAGAACGTCCGAGATTGAAGTCACAAAATGCTAACTTTGATAAAAACAAATATTAATTGATTGCTGTTAGGTTGACTAATGGTACAAGAATCGAACTTCATGATAAGTTTTATATTGCTAAATATGGTCCTTTTCGTAAAGTAATATTATAAAAGACGGACTCAATATACCAGCGGAATAACACAACCTTCATACATTCTACTCGAGCCAGTTCCCATGACAAACAATCACAACATCTAGAGATCCTTATGCCCTAATACCTTCACATGGCCGCACGTTAACGCGCATTCACGTACGCTTTCAAAACTAGATTATGTCCGTAGATCGCAAGGAGCGCGCGCTAACGCGCTTCGGATATCTCCTCATGGGAACCGGGCATCAAACAAGTTCCAATTTCAACCCCATTTTACCCCCCTTCACGGAATTATAATATCTTACATAAAATTACAATATATATCTAAGATTCGCTGAGGTATGTTTAGCATTTACGTGAGTTTGATACTCCACGTGATCAGTGTACATTCCAATTTATCTATAATACAAAAGTACGTTAATTGTTACCAAAATTTACAACATATAAAATTTACAATGATCGCCGTGCATCATTGCTTGTTCAAAACTGAAATCTACTTTCGTATCGATTTTATGATATAAACAATATATCACTTGGCTTTTAAAGCCTAGGCAGTGTTAGATACTCCTTTAGACCTCTAAATACCTACATCGCCGTAACAACATGGTTTAGTTACGAAGATTGCTCGATACTTGTTCTTGTCTTATTGTGTAGGAAACATTATACGCTTAATACTATGTATAATTTAATCAAGCTTTCGCCGAGTTGGAATGTACACTAACAGTGGAGTGTAAAGTGAAGGTCCATCACGCCAGGCGATGGCTGCCACGTGCGCGGCTGCGCTGCGGCACGCGGCGACGGCAAGGTTCCAGGCACCTCCTTCTGTAACAAGTGTCAAGTGGCATATAGTCACATGTAGCCCCAGCGGTTTCTCTTTAAGTAGTAAAATAAATCAATTAAACTAGCTATATCCTACGGCTCGCTCCCGTGACGTAACCTGCGGGAACCGAACGAATTTTCGGGATTAAGACGAGCCTATGGCACTCAGCGACAGTGTAAGTTTATGATAGTGAATATACTTATGTGATAAGAACTTCCAGAGAAATAAATAAATCTATAAGTTTTTAAACTGTCATGGTAAATAGCCCGCTTTTAATGTTAATGTTAAATAAATCGTTGTTTAATAAATAGTACTCGTACGTAAATATAGGACATACATTTTGTAAAAAGGAAGCGGCTTACAAGAACGCTGACTTTGTCATCATTCTTTATCTGCGCAAGTCTATCTAAAATTGTATCAGTCATGTCTTACATATTAACGCCCGCGTACTGTGAATTATTTTGAAGGCTTCTACAAAATGCAGTAAATATAGATTTTACAGTCATGAGGATAATATTGCATAGCATGTAAATAACAATGAAACAAGTGCTCATAATAATGAGTCAACGTCTAAAATCGCTAATATATAATTGCTGCAGCAGTCGTAGATGACACTCGAAAATAATTAATCAATCATTAACTTCAATTCTCCAACATATTTCAGACTTGTCTTGTTAAAATTAATGATGGATTAATTAGAATTTACGACGCTGCGTGTCGCCATAACAATACATTTCGCTAGTATGCGGCTCTACAAGTTCAATAAGCTGCCTCGCTTTGGGGTTCTCACGCACAATAATTTACTTCATAAGTAAATACTGTATCATATTAAATTCAAAATCCAGTTGTGCTGCCGAATATTAGCGGCTTATTTACGTTTTAAATCGTATAGCGTAAATTATATCGTACTTTCTCTTGCTCATTTCAACAGAGAAATAAAATATCGATAGCTCGCCTAGCGAGGCCAACGCACGCGACAATTGACCATATCCTTTAATTTAATCTCACAGCTCAAGTAACCTAGTGAACAGTTGAGGGCAAAGCAAGGTAATCTAAAATAGATAGTCCTCAGTGGTGGTTATAACTTCAGTAAAATAAAATCGCAAAATTATGACGCAAGCTATAGAGAAAAGTATACGTGTTTTAAAAAGAATGATGAAAGCTCTTACTATTTTTTTAGACTGTTTAGTAGTTTTACATTCGCATTTTTTTCATAAAACATAACATATATATTTATTTCTCTTCCACAAAGGTGTCTTACAAACTATTACGTAAAAGCGCAACATTATTTGATAAATCCTTTGTGGGAGATTAGTACATCTGCAGTAGGAAATCCTGTCACACAGATTACTAGGACAAAAAACCTTCGTTAAAGCAAAACAAAGTAGAGACTACTTTTTCGCAAAGCTCAGATAGACGTGGCAAATATAGGACCTGCGACAGACACCTGAGAGAATGTACTTTATTTTACACTAAGCGCCATAGCAGTTATTTTTTGCATGATCGATCGAAACACGAACATCATCATCATCAGCCATTTAATGTTCCCACTGCTGGGACACAAGTCTCCTCTCTGTATGAGGGAATAGGCCGTAATCCAACACGCGGGCCCAGAGCGGTTTGGTGGATGTCACATGTCTTCGAATTTTTGGCTGCATGCTAGTTTGCTCACGATGTTTTCCTTCACCGTTTTGAGAGCAGTGGTGATGAAATAATTTACACAAAGTAAAGCTCCTGGTTTCAAACCCACCTACTACTCTGTAAGTCGCGGCCACTGGGCCACCACCGACGCTTGTGGAAACACGAACATAAATTCGCTAAAATATTAACGCTTGCAGCAGCTCACACGACAACGCAGCTCTTCGAGGAAATTCAAGATTTGAATTGAACAGCAGCCTTATTGCAAAAATCCACATCACTTCTTTCATCTCGCTTGTGATTGGTAGATTGATGGCGACAAAACGCTTTGCCTTGCCGAATTCACTTAGACAGTAATAAGCTGCAGGTATTTCTGCAGGTAGTTATGCTGCAGGTATCAAACAAGGTTTCGAAGTATTGAATTTGTAACTTTAATATTTAACATTGAAGTAGGTTTTCATTGGCTTTGCAAAACTTGGTCACATCCAGCTCGCTTTGCTCTATGCTCGCTAATATGCTGTTGCTATGAGAATCAATAATATAAATTTGTTTCATCATAAACATGGGCGCAACTGAGTATCCTTCTCCAAAATACAAAATAAATTTTCAAGGTTGCCGGGGTAGAAATACAAATAGGTAGGCAACTAAAATTAAAGATCGGTAATCATTAAGCTAGCATTTATCATTGTAAAAATGTTGATAGTTTACCTTAATCGTCGTCTTCAGCCGAAGCGGACGCTGCTTTTGCTGGCTGTGGTATTATAGTAATCTCATCGTTAATTTTCAATGGCTTCAGAAGAGAATCACTAGAAGTCTTTGCAGGCGCCGCACTCTTGCTCTTGTCCATGACTCGTTTGGCGACCACGCTGTGGGCCGAGTACACGTGGTTTTCGAACTGTTTGTACATCCCGAAGGTGGCCGTGCACACCGTGCATTTGTACGACAGGTGAGCTGGCTTCAGCGTCAAGTTATGGTCTCGTCCCACGTGATTCAGTAGCTTCCACTGATATACCTGGAATTTATATGAATTTCATGTTACATTACAAGCGCACTTGTTTAAGTAGAACTCTTCTTTACCCTATAATACTATCAACTTATTTCTTCATTTTCTATTAAATATCAATGCAAAAAGCTTGTAAAACTTATAACTACATACCCTGCCACATACGGGACACCTGCCCGCGTCCTTTCCCTTGTTGGCGGCCTCCTGCATAGAACTGGTAACGAGGCCGTGTGAACCCAGTAGATGTCGCTCAAGACCTTGATCGGTGAAAAACCTGAAATAGGCCAATAAATAGTTACACCCAAATATGGATCGAATTTTTTTACGTCGAATACGAGATCACTAAAAAACTAAAAACAAAATAGCTGCATTAGATCTGTATTGTTCTATTTCTATTTACCTAAATTGACATTTTTGGCAGTTAAGGGGTGGCCTGTTGTAGATCATCTTAGGATGTATCTTCACTTTGTGTATCCATTGCATGTGATTCCGTAACTGTTCGAGGTCTTTAATATAACCGTCACAAATCTCGCAGATGACGAAAGTACTCTTGGAGTTAGCGGCGGGTGGCGGCAGCTGCACAGGCGGTGGCTGCCGCGGCAACGGCGTAATAGAAATCGATGGCTGATGCACCGATTTTGGCTTAACATTATTCTAAAACAGAGAGTAAACCATTTACTTTCTAATAAATTAACACTGTCAAATTAATTAAGTTTTCGTTTATCCGACGAAGTTTTAGGTATTTATATTTAACAAAGGTTGGTACTCACAGCAATTGGATAATTTGAGTTCATATGAATGGGCGAATTGTGTCTGACCATGACGCCACCGCGTAAGATCGGCACCCCGTGGACTGGGAGGGATCGTGCCGGCACGGACATGGGCGCGCGGCCCCGTGGCCGGTACGAGGAACTGACTCCCGGCATTATGTTGGACACGCTCGTCGACTGCCGTGCCTGATTGCTGCCAATACTATTTCGATTGAATGTGTTTTGGTAAGAACCCATCATACTATTGCGGGATCTAGTTATCTGAAATTGAATTAAAATTTTAAAGTGATTGTTAATTTTAATTTAGACTGGAAACATACTGAAAATATCACAACCTGCATTTACCTTTGGTATTTTAGCAGGAGGCTCCCATTCAAGTGCTGGAGCCAAATTCGTTTCCGGTTTAAATTTCTTGGCACAAGGTATAAGGTGGCGGGCCAATTTTCCTTTGCCGTTGTCCTCGAACAGGCAGTTGGCGCACTGGTGGTACGCAGGTGCTCTCTCTAACCTTCCTCTGATACTATGTTCAGTTTCCATATGGTATAAAATATCATGAGGACTTCGTATTTCAAATACACAAAAGTTACATTTATAAACATTATTCTTCATATGTGGCGTCTCTAAATGATGAGCCATTGCCAAGTTAGATTCTGTCTTAAAACTACAAAATTCGCATTTCTTCTGAGTAAATGAATATGGAGCGTTATTTTCTTTGCTGAATTCAATATTCTTTTTGAGCGAAGCAATAGAAGTTTCAGTAATCTTAGTGCTATTTCCCGATTTCTTTTCTCTATTTAATTTTCGGGTCTGTTGTTTTAATAAATCACTTTGTACATATTCTTGCACAAGACTTAAACCAATATTTATAAAAAACTTTCCAAGGGAACAATCAAAATAATTATCTGTCTTGATTGAGGACACCTTATCTGCAAGTAAGCCTGCAACATCTTTTAAATCGTCCACCTTATCTTTAATAATAATAGTCTTGTTTTCTTCATCACTCATTGTCGTTTCCTCCTCTGAATCAGTAGTGGATGAACCATTCCAAGACACGTCGTCTTCTTCGGCACCACGTTTCGTTTTTTCTGAAATATATTTAAATATTATACTAAAATTATTATGTACTACATACTCAATTAGTAGCCCAACGTGCGGCAATATCTACTAACACTTAATGAAACACAAGTATTCTTTAATCAATGGCGTTCCTGAACTAAAGGCAACCAATTATCTCTGTACTAAGACTACCTAGATTACGCTTTGTAAGATATTTTCAGTGAATTTAATTTCTTCTAGACAAAACAAGAAAGAAGAAAATAAAATTAGAGTTTTAAGTTTACTTTAATCAAGTTAAAAGTCCCGCATTCATCGGAAACAAAGTTGCTCATCAATGAAAATGAAATATGTTTATATGTTGGCATATTCCTTGTTTTGCCTGTTGGTAAGAAATCAATGCACAATCAATTCTTGTCGACGTTATCACGACGTAAAATATATAAATGTTTACCTTTTTTCTTCTTTTTCTTGTCGTCCACTGGTTCAGCCTGCTCTGCATCTGTGGATGCAACTGGTAGCGGCTTCGCTTCCTCTTCAGATTGTACATCTTCCCCTATTTCTTTTTTATCCTGCTTTTCCTTTTCTATTTTTTCTTTTTCTTTGTTTTCTTTTTCTTCCAATTCTTTATCTTCTTTGGCTTTCAGGTCATCCAGCTCTTTGCCCAGCAGGTCTACAAATTCCCTGAAGGGCTTAACTGATGGTTTTTCGTAAACATAGGGCACTATGAACGAAGGTGCTTCAACTACAAACATATCATCAGTTAATGAAGGTAGTATAGAAGGCTGGGAAGCTTGTGACAAGCTCTGGGTAGCCGCACTTGACTTGCTGCTAACTGGTGTCACCGTTGTCCCACGAGCTACAATGCTTTGATAAAGGCTTTGTGAACTTAAACTAGAACTTATTGCCAGCCCAGAAGGTTTATTTGAAACTGCAGATTTATCTTTTTCAGAAGGCAATTTATTGGTGTCTATTATAACAACCGTCGGCTCTTTTTTCTGATTATGATTCTGGTTGGCTTTTATCTGCCTAGCTGCCATTTCAACTAAAGCTTTAGTGTCATTAATAACAATTGGCTTATGTTTGCGTTGAAATGCTCCTGGTGCCACTGCTTGTAGATCGGATTCACGAATACCATTTTCCACATCATCGTTATATCGTTTGCGCTTTATCGCTCTACTGCTACGGCGCAATTGTACTTTTTTATCACTATTAGCTTTCTCATTTTCTTCAGCCATAACACAGTCCTCATTATCACTCATAATTTCTTGAATTTCTGGACTTTGAGAATCATGGGAATTTCCATTTTGACTGGGTGACCCCTGTTCTTCATTTTCTAATATTATTATATCACTATCATTTATTTTTATGAGGCATTGTGATTGGTCATCTGAATTGATACTTACTGTATCTTCAGTCCTGAGTTCACCATCGAACATATCTTCATCTGAAGATTCGACATCCGAATCCAAGTCGGAATTCTGAAAATTTTAATAATGTATAGAATATTTTTTTTTACAACAAATTTTGAAGGAGGGACACACATCAACACTATCTATAAACATGTTTAGAATAACTTCGAAACTACTGGTACTTTTTAAAGATTTCTTCACCAAATTGAACAATTGAAACAATGCATTTTTCCTATATTCTCTACAAGCTAATACCCGCGGCTTAACCCGCGTTAAAAGTGCTTTATTACGGCAACATACCTACTACTTCGATTAAAATTATCTGATGTCCTAACGAATCATCTTACGTTTTGTGAAATTTACAGCTCACTATATAATTCTAATAAAGGTATGTTACCATACTTTTCAATGGATTGTTTAAACATATCAAATTTGTCCTAGTTTCTACAAGGACTGCTTAGTAAACAACTCCAGATGTAACCTGTGCACTATCTATTGTAGTGTAATGTTGCATTCAGTCTGCTAGAGAATATATTACCATAAGAAGATGAAAGAAATATAGGTTATTCATATGAGCTTTTGCGTTTATCCTGTTACGTTACGCCTTGTATAAGCAACTAAGTACTTGCGCGCGGTTTCCCACAGGACCCATTAAGTTTGGGATAAGAAATCTTTGACACTCAGCAATAGTATAACTTTTATCAGTGGAACAATTCGTAAAGTTTTAAATGGTTAAAATCGCGTCAGGCCCTATTTTTACAAGCTTCTATAATAGGTTTTATTCCTGAATAAAACTATTTAGTCCGTTAGTTAGATTACCAAAAATTATTTGATGTGTATTTTGTTACGTAATCATAAAATGACGATGACTTACAAGTGACGTCACAAGCTTTCACTCCTGAACCTTGATATACTATAACTTGGTATTTTTTTATTTGATAAAGCAAATTACGTGTCCAATATTTTCTAAATATAACTGACAGACTGAATAGAAATATTATGTTCTTAGTCAGGAATCGTCCCTATTATCCTATTAGATGCATTTTATGTTCCGTTGTTGACAATTCATGAACTCATGTGTGGAAAGTTTGCTGGTCAAGTTCTCGCCAAACTTCTGGGCCGCCCTGAAGCTGGCTTACCGGATGCGCGAGGCACGAAACGGTGCTGTTTTTGTATGAGATTTACTACTGCGCAGTCATTTTAGCCAACTTCAGCGGATTGGACGAACGGGAATGAATTCTAGAAAACATTTTTGATGAAGACCTGAATTTGATAGCCACCAGCAAATTCTTCTGAAGGTCCCATCATTTCATCACGGTATGGCGGATATACACTTAGGTGAGCGAAAATCAGTTATTTTAATAGTGTGGTTTGAACTGTTTTGTGGTTAGATCTAGCAAACCTACAGTCCGTCATTTTATAAAATTAAAATTGGTTTTGGCGGCCAGCAATGAAACACTTGTCGACAAAAAATATCCTTTAGGGCGCATTCATATGATACGGATTTCATCGTACGCAGATCGCATTTGAGCAGTGACTCCTAAGGTAAAATATCGCAAGACAGTGTCGATTCGGTATTTTATTCTCTCAAGGATTTAACAACATCAAAACATGCGGTTGCAGGGCTGCAGCCGTGCTGCTGTCGTATAATTGTATGCAGTTAAGGCGCCGCATATCCGTTAGCCCTTTGATATGCCGTTTTGAGAATTGGTTTGAAAATAGCAACCCATTTAAGAATATTTATTAATATTCACATGATGCTATAATTTGCTAGTTTTTAATGTACTTCGTGTCTGAAATTTAAGTGTAAACTAGCAACCTGATACTAGTTATTTTGATAGGTAAATTCTAGCCTTTCTAACTTTGGCACTCAAGAGTTTTGAAAGTTCTGAAATCAATCATTACTTTTAATTGAAAAGTAGTTAAGTCAGTCAAAAGTATACTAGGCCAGATTTGCAGCATTTTTACATTTCACATGATTGCCAGAAATGCTGGTCAGTTGTTTGTGATTAAATGATTATGATATGCAGAAGTAACACAACTATCTAAGAAGGTATTAAATAAGTGGTTAAACCTTTGTTAAACCTTTTTATAAATTTATCATTTTATAGGAAAATGTGTCTTTCTACCTTTTGACTTACCACTTAATAGAACATAGCATACTTTTCATCCTGGTTCCCTTGGGACACTTTTCATATATATAAAATTTCATTATATCATAGGAAAGTATAGATAAATACATACCTCTTCCTGGGTAATTTCAGTTATGCGGGTGATGGTGGTAGTACCTTTACCAAGTGCTCTTGCTTGCTCTTCTGCTTCTTGATTCTTTTCAATCATTATCTTGCGCAAATTTTCATCATTTGCATCTGATTTAACCTGGCGACCAGGTATTGTCTCAGGATATGATTCATTACTGTTGATGCAGTTATTGTCCAAAAATATTATATTGCTTGGTTCATTGTCAGGTAATTCAGAGTCTTCTGCTGACTCTGTGGGTTGTTCCTGACTGTCACTACCATTACTAATATCATTTTCCAAATCCTCTGCAGTGCTGTGAGTCGTGTCTCCTGGACTACTTTCACTGTCTAAGTGATTACTGTCCTCAGTGTTATTGCTATTTTCACAGATATTAGTTGCATTCTCACAGCCTTCAGAATCAGCTTCCTTTTCATTTTTCAAACTTTCAGTTACATTTGGGGCAGAAGTATCAATAGGATTGTCCATGTTACCATTTACTTTGCCATTCATGTTGATATGAAACTACATCCCATGTGAAAATACCTGTCAAATCAAAACAACATTCAACATCAGGTGTTTGTTTTGTTTTAGGGGTTGTGTCAACAATGTGGAATAAACATGTAAAACTTGTGCCCATCAACCTAGAAGACTAGTTCTGTGAAGATCATGAGAGAGAGACACCAAGTGCCTGAGCGTCACATTTTATGTAGTGAGAGGCGCCCCTCCTACCCGCCCTTCTCCCCCCCTGGCAAGGCGCTAGCAATCAAAATGGCGCCGTTCCATGGTATAGCTGTCTAAAGCTACGTGTACATAATGCACAACGATTATAAAGGTCAAATATCTTTAAATCATAGAACTGCCGATAAGCAGTACCGTTTTCCAAGACCTACAACACTGTTTATGTACTCAAATCACCTATAGGTTGTGAATGTAGGTACACCAGAACTTTCGCTCCAATTACCAGAAAGTAATTTTAAAACTTTGTATGACCACAATTTACACAAATCTGTGCTATTGATACAAGTAAAAAGTGCATCTCATTCATATAGGAAAAGTTTTTTTTTCACAAACTATCGTTTTGAAGTAAACAACTGATACCGGCATTCAATACAGCTTAAAAATATCAACAAAAACATTAAATTACAGTACCTAGATGCTCTGTAACCAAATATAATATTTTTTTACGATACCTGGTCCAGTCTGCAATGCGCTGTCGGTGAACCTTTTCTGATAGGTACTCGGTCACTACTTGGTTATTTCAATGGTGGAACCCAATACAATTTTTTATTTTTTTATATACACTATACACTTTATATGAATTGAAACCAAACTTAAAACATAAAACAAGTTCGGAAGTAAACAGACACCATCAGTTCTGAGTACATAAATAATTTAAAGCATTTGTACAATTACAAATTGGGCATTAGTAAATGATCCCTCGCCACCGTACAAATGCAATATGGCGGAGACTAGTCCATCACGTGACTTCGCTAGTGGCGTACTCTGGCTATTGTGAAGAACAACAACTTATAGAAAGTATTGTAAGGGTAAAGTCACACGTTTGTACATCTTGTACCAGCATGGAACACCAGTGTATTATAACACCAAAATCCAATTATTATATCCACCATGGATAAATTGTTTAGGTATTGTAATTAATCCATAATATCCACCCAATATTGTCATGAATTTTACACGGTACTGTACTGATAGTGTAACAATGGGCCCTCGCACTTGGCTTACAAATTAATTGCAATTAATTTGTAAGCCAAGTGCGATAGCTAACACATTGAATGGTCAATTAACTAGGGCTAATTTACTATAAAGGATATATTTTTAGGAGGGTTTATTTATTAAATTTAGGTGGGTGACTAACAAAAGGTAATTTACAAGGTGGACATGAGTGGAAGCGTTGGGGGGACGACCTAAAAGGACACAGATCTTATTGGCGATTTTCACCAGAAAGGCCAGTTGCGCTGTACTCATAACCGGTGTGCGTGTATGGCTAGATGTATGAACGTAAATGAAGCTAAACGAGTTATAGCAGATGGCGTTCTGTAGTTTCTGCCTACCTCCATGGGAAAAAAGGAGTGAGTTTATGTAACTATAGTCGTGACAATGTAAGAAATCTTATTTGACAGCTATAAAAATACTAAATAATAATAATACTTGATGCTTACGAATGATACTCGTTGTTATAGTGTATGGGCAACAAAGTAATTAATCAGAATTATGAATTTGGTTTATTCAATTTCTTACGTACAAAGTTATCGCGGCATGTAAAATTAGAGATGTCATCGGACTTCTTAGATTGTCACGAATAAAGCTTCCACCCGTAGCTTCGCACGCGTGAAATGATTTTTAATACCGAAATAAGTGTCTCGCGTGGATTCAAGTTTCGGGCACTCAAGGAGTTAAGGGAACATTATACCGGGATAAAAAGTAGCCCACTTCGGTGCTTTGCCAGACTATTATCTATCACTGTGCACATACCTGGTTGAAAAGTATCGTATGTGTTAATCCAAGTTATGAAATAACTGTGTGCCTTTCATCAACTAAATCATTCTGTTCAGCCGTTCTGAGATCATTAATTAACAAACACCCATCCATCCAAACGTTCATATTTTTTATAATAGTAGGATTAGTTTAAATTAATTTATTTAAAGACCCTGGGCTCAGTGTAGCAGTAGACCCAATCAATCAAAATTATTTATAAGACCAAGGGTGAGTCGGACCGTGTACTGTGCAATACCATCAGTGTAGCGCTTGGGGTTTCTTTTCCTCGGCGTTTGTTGCGCGATCAAAGTTCTCGGAAGGCTGGCGAGTCTTTTGTGTTACTGCGATCGTTCCGCATCTCTGCTCGGAACACGAGGCACTCGCGGCTTGATGCAGGATGTTGTTGATGGTGTGACACACGTAATACAGTTGGCGCACGTAGCCTTGACGTGGCCGTGGCCTCTTGCGGTGTGCTCTTCTCCCGCTCCACGGCGTACGCAAGCGAGCGGGCGGTGTCAGTGGTGAGAGCTATGCTGGCCTCAGACAAAGGCAATATGTTAAATTGAGACGTGGACGTTTCTCAATTTTGACAACACGTATAAATACCTACGTGGTGGTGTCGAATATTGCCTGATGTTCAGCTGCTTCTTCAGAACTGCATAGAAAAATGCGGCCTGGCCAGGCTTGGCCGCCATAATATCTGATGTAAAAAAATCAAAGAAGTAGTCCGGTAATATAAGTTTATTATAAGTACTTTTTCACAATAGTCACAGATTTTATAACAAAGTATCGTAATTTCACAATTCCTTTATAGTTCGATGGCACTCGCGTAGATTCTGGTCCGTAGTCCAGCTGGCGGAGCTCTTCCTCTATCTGGGCTGGATCTGTGTCTACCGGCAGCCTTTGAATGGCCTCATTCGGGCTTAACTTCGCTGGCAGTGAATAGTCAAAACAAGACACGCTATTCGCCTTTTCCATGAGGTACAGCTGAACAACCTTGCATTCATCCCCGTCCTCGGGATTCAAACGTAATGCTTACAATTCGTGCTGTGGGCAAGCTTGAAGTGACAATGTTTTATTAATTTAATCTGTTTGTTTGTTAGAAATCAACTTTTTTTTTCCAGCTTTACATAGTTTATTTTAAAAGTGTTTACATTTAATATTTTGCTTATTAAAATTTGAGTTTAATTATTGAAATTTAACTACTTTATAGTACACCAAGATAAAAACAATAATACGGAATAAACATAAAAAAACCGGTCCACAATTGACGGAGATATCGCTGTGCATACACAAAAAAAGACTTCGCACATTTAGGGTCCGTACCAAACCGCAAAATCAGGTTGATTGTAATAGAAACAATGAGGAAAATTATTGAAATTCCCTCAAAAAAATTGGGAATTTCAAAGAAGAAATCTAACACATCAATCTATTGGTATTTCTTAGTAAAATTCATGTAATAATAAACAGTATCATGAAATTTGAAATGTATAGGTTAATGGGAAATTAAAAATTCCACGGAACAAAATTTTGTAAAAAAGCAGAGTTTGGTGGCTTCTCATTCCTTTGTTATCTTATTTTTTTAAACAGAAAATACATTATTCATCTACTCAACAAGCTCTAAACAACGATACCCTTCTCGATGGGGCACATCAATTATTTTTCGCGTCATCCTTTTCGCCCCATATAAAACATTTTTTTTTCCCATATAATTCCATTTGCAATCGGTCGTCGGACCATAAGACCATGCGAATTCGTTCCATGACAAATGGCGTTGTGGTGGAGCAGTCCGTGCTGCGCCTCCCACTAATAGAAGGTGGTTCCTCTTCAGCCTTTTTACCACCGCTGTCGTGACTAACAGTTTAGTAACTAGTGGGTTTGGATGCGAGGATAGGCGTGCCTTGTGTTTTCTTTTGTAGCGCTCGATTTCAGAGTTTACTAGTGGCATCTGTAGATAGTTGTGGATTTCGTCATTCCTAGCAAACCAAGGTGCATTTGCTGTTGATCTTAGGATACCATTTTGCACTCTTTGCAGGCAGAGTATATTGGTTTTGCTGGCAACGCCCCACAATTGGATCCCGTAGGTCCATATGGGGTTGAGAACCGCGTTGTAAATGAGTAGTTTGTTGTCTACAGAGAGCACAGACTTTCTTCTCATGAGCCAATACAGGTTGTGGAACTTGTGGTTTATCTCATCCCATATTTAATGTGATTCTTCGATCTTAGGCGCCTATCCAAGTGGAAGCCAAGATACTTTACACAATCTGTGTGTGGTAGGGTGTGAGGACCAAGTCTAACAGGTGGGGGGTTTCCGTGCCTGAGCGTGAAGGTGATTTGATTAGACTTGGATGCACTCGCATGTATTCGCCACTTACAGAGCCATTTTTGAGTTTCGTCTAGTTGTTTTTGGAGTCTTTTGCTGGCCATTTCTGAGTTGTCATCAACTGATAGATAGGCTTTGTCGTCGGCATATGTTGCTAATGTTATGCCATCCAATGTGGGTAGATCTGATGTAAAGATATTGTACAACACTGGGCCAAGTACAGATCCCTGTGGTACACCAGCTTTTGCTTCAATCAATCTTGATCTTGCTTCGGCCTGTTTCACTTGGAAGCAACGGTCGGATAAATACGACTGGATGAGCAGGAACATTGAGTGTGGAAGTTTTTCCTTCACTTTAGCCAGCAATCCTTTGTGCCAGACTAGTTCAAAGGCTTGCTGAACATCAAGGAATGCCGCTGAGTACTTTTTACGTTCGAAAGCCTGTCTTCCTGTTTGGTAAACTCGGTGAACCTGTTCTTTTGTTGAGTGAGATTTACGAAAGCCAAACTGGTGACACGGAACAACATAATTGGCATCCATGCACGGTTTTAGACGGCTGATGAGTATCCTCTCCCACAGTTTGGAGTGTACAGGCGTTAGGCTTATCGGCCGATAAGACGAGGCCTCGTGTTCAGGTTTGCCTAATTTATGGATCAAACAATGCGTCACGACTTAATATTCTTTGTATGAGATATAATGCAGTACGCGACAGTGGATCTATGCAAAGCGGCACTGTGTGACAAAGTAGACCAATTTACAAACTTTGACATGCCGTGGCGCTTCGCGCAGTTGCGGCGTTACCTGTACATAGAGTAATACGAAATTAATTTAACCTTAACTCCCAGTTGCTCGGCAATTTCCTTCAAACGTTGTTTTTTCTGGTAATATTCATGTTATGCACATTTTGGAGGTCATATATTGCTGGGTATTGACTAACAAGAATAATGAATAGATCCTCGTTTAATGCCATTTTCCTAAACAAAAAAAGTTTTCACGCACCAAATATACTTGCAGTGTCGCGCCGTTAGCTATTCCGCACTAGCGGTTATATCTCAACAATTTCATACAAAGATTATTTGGTCATGTCGCGTCGCGTTGCTACGCCCTAGTGCGGTCTTACCTTTATAGGTAAATACAGTGATCCAACCGTATATCTGTAAAACCCGTGTGACAGACAACGGACAGACAGACGGACACGTGAGTGACAACAATAGGGATAGGGCTCTGTTTGGACTATTTGGTTGGGTACGGAACCCTAAAAGAAAAAACGATACAGTCGAACATAGAACGGCCTCCTTTTTTAACCGACTTCGCAAAAAGGAGGAGGTTATCAATTCGATTGTATTTTTTTTTATGTGTGTTACCTCAAACTTTTTATTGGGTGAACCGATATTGATGATTCTTTTTTTATTCGAAAGCTGGTGTTTGTCATGTGGTCCCATTTAATTTTCATCTAGATTTGATGAAGAACTTCGGAGATGTAAATCAGAACTCTTCAATAAATGACGGCAAATCACTCGGGATAGCTGCAATCGCATGTCTGTTTATTGTTTATACCATTTCATAACATAACATCACACTAGTGCGCTTTAAAGGGGTACGCAGTTGTGAACAGTAATTCACCCTGGTATACTCTCATTCCACCGGTTTTGTTTATTTAAGTATCATGTGATTGGGTTAATCTATTCTGGCTTCACTATAGGTACCTAGGCTAGGTACCTATAACGCCCAAAGTGGTCCATTATGTACCACAACTAAAAAGCGAAAAATAAAAAAACTTTTTTACAAAAATTACAACCGACTTCCAAGCAAAAACACTACAAAGTGAAAAATAACTTCAATTTCGGAAGTCGGTGTCAAAAAACGAAGAAACGAAAACAGGAACAGTTTTCTTTGTTGTGTTTTTGTTTGGAAGTCGGTTGTAATTTTTTGTTACAACAGGCGGCGTTCTGCAATCTCTTACAGTTATAGTTTGTTTTTTTTTTGGTCTTTTTTGGTTTTATACAAAAACCTAATTATTAAAACTTGGACGTTTTATTTTGTATTTTTTCAATAAGCTGAAACCACTGACCTCTATCATACAAGTACATAATAGAGGTCAGTGGCTGAAACTAAACTAAGCATGGACAAAACCAAAACTGTACCGCACTTCATCCACGCAAGACCATTTTGACAAGTTGACAAATGACAACTGTCATGGACGACTGTAGTACTTGTAGTAGTAGTAGGTGGTGTACTGCTAGTTTTTTTATGTAGTACAGAGACAGCTCATAGCTCATATAAAACTGATAAGACTTCTTTTTGAAGGTTTAGTTCTTGTAAAAATTATAGCTATAATTATGTTTGGACATTAATTATACTCGTATACTGACTGTTTGTTATTTAGTTTACTTGTAGGTAAGAGTACTAGTCATTTGAAAATATTGTGATTATGGTGATAATGGCATATCGTGTTTTATTAGTCTTTATTTTAGCAATAATATGTGTGAGAACGGAAGAAGAAGCTGCATCGCGTATGTCAAAAGCAGAACGGCACAGTTTAAGGTAAATTTTATTTTAATTAACATTTGTTGAGCTGATTATAACAAATAACTGTAGACCAGTTTCATTTCATGATGGTTACTGGAAATCAGTCAAAGAGATCAATTATTATTAGAAAGATCTGCATAAAAGATTTACAGAAAAATACAAAAAAAACGATTATTAGTATACACCAAATATCAATAATATTTTATAATATGTTACACAATGTATTAGCGGGTTATACATTTTCATTATCAGCTGTTGTAATCAAAGTCATTTCTCCTCTAAGTTTTATGAAGTTTTGGAGTGTGTAAGGTCTCAGGGTTTAATAGAGCAGATATTTACATCCAAATTAGTATCATAACATTATTATTTCTTTAGAGAAAGTGACAACCATTCACACAAAACATTGTAAGACATTACTGGTCTAATACAACCAGCTAATTGTTAACAGTAACAATCAATTGATTGTGAATTTACAGATGTGGAACTAAGTTATTGGCTGTTTTAAGTCTAGGTAGGTCCTACTCTAAGTCTAGGTAAAATTCTTAAGCTGAGACTTCAACATCTGATATCTGAAAATTAACAGAATTTCATATTTTTTTGGTTTAGGTGACCACAATAACAGCCATGTACTTACAGGTTAACAAAAGTCAGATTTCAATAAATTATAGAAAACGAGGGTCTGGCTGCAGTATTCTTTCAAGGTCCACAGTTTATGATTTTCTCCTATTAAATAATGCATTAATCAATTGCTATTTAAACATCTAGAATTCTAGACATTTTTCCTCTAGCATCTTTATCTAGGTCACATGCTAAATATTGATAATGTAGTTTCCGCTAATTGGTTATTAGTGAAACTTGTTTTATTGTATTGTGTAGCAGCTCCTAGCTTATTTTTAAAACTTGGCTTGTAAGTAGGTAAGTACCTAGATCTTGAGCGAGCTTAACACTCCTATTATGTTTGATGTTGTGAAACAATGTTGTTTGCTAGATAGATGAACTATAAAATCAAGAAGATGATGTTTCATTTCTTATCAGTAAGTGCAGACAGTGAATTATCAAGTTGATTGGTGATATTTTAGTATTGTCAATAGCAGATACAAAAAGTGTTGTACAGTCAAAACCAGTGACTTCATTTAAAACAATGTACTGGCCATACTGGGTGTAAAAGTCCTGTACCAAGGACTCAGATTTAGAGCAATGTTATGACTTCATTTATTCCTTGGTTAGTGGTATCGGACCCCTTTAGCTGTGTCTCTATCAGTCTCACTCGCTATTACCTATTACATAATATGATGCTTTAACACGCCATATTTCATCCTCAGTACTACCAGATATTATTATTACAGATATAAAACTTAATATTTTGATCCATATTATTGATCTAATATTAGCAAAGTCTTGTCTTAAAACAAATATTAATTATTTTTCTGACAAGAAGTAGACACTAAAAACATATCATCATCACCATCATTTCAGCCGAAAGACGTTCACTGCTGAACATAGGCCTCCCCCAAGCGCCGCTACATTGATCCGGTGCCATGCGTTTCGCATTCAGCGGATTCCCGCAGCCTTTACCAGGCCATCGGTCCACCTTGAGGGAGGCCTTCCTTCCTTCCAAAAACATTATGCTGAAATTTAACAAAACATATTTATAGACATATTTTTGCTAGATTCCAAAGAAAGGCACACGTTTTTTTAATGACAAAATATTATTTTTAAATTCTTCTTACTATACTTTTCATATTAATTGGTAAAATTAGCAGATTGTGTTAGTTATCAAGATGTCAATCTATTTACTTACAAACAAAAAAGGAAGGATTACAGCATCAAGTTTAAATTTATTAAGTCATGGATCAGTATGTTCACATAAAATTATACCAAATTGAAGTCTGTTTTTTGACATTGTAGGTTTGTAGCTGCTGATTAAACATGGATTAGTGTATGGCAGCAGTCTCGTCTTTTACTTAAACATATTATATTACATATAGACTTCAAACAGTTGAAATGAATATAATTCATGTATATGAAATGCTGGTACACAGCTGAATTTGGTTAGACTGGAAGCAGACCCCAACATAGTTGGGAAAAGGCTAGGCAGATCGAATATGATTCAAAGATCTAATGTCAAATAATAATAATAATATGATTCATGTATGAAAGTCATATAACTGCCCAAATCCCTAAAACTTCCTCCTTGAATTTGTTGTTAACTGATTGTTATACATAGTGCCTAATTCTTTTATGTTTCGTTTGTGTGTATTTTTTTTTCTCTCATTGTATAACGCCTTAGATATGACCTGTAAAGTTATACATGTATACTTAAATAAATAAATAAATTGTACATAATATCATCATCATTATCATTTTCGCCGAAAGATGTCCACTGCTGGACAGAAGCGTCGCCACAATGTCCGATCCCGTGCGTCTCTCATCCATCGGAATCCAGCAACCTTAACTAGGTTATAATAAAGAGGATAAAAATGAGTTGCCTGCGTTATTGCATGAAGATAAGCTTGTTATAAAAAATACCCTTGATGAAATTAAATAAGTCTGGTTTCCATAGAGGAAAACCAATACCTACATAAACTATGAGCAATCACCTTAGTTATAACGCGTTTTGGAAGCCATTTTTTATCATATTGCTACTAATCTTTTTTTGTAATTTATATAAAAAACTAAATTCTTATTAATTAATTACAATCTAGCCTAATAAGTAAGCAATTTAACTTATAACTGACTTATATTTAACTAACTTGTTATGTTATGTGATAGAATAATCTATCAAAATTAAGAATAGTGTCCATTTGCATTTTTAGAAAAGTCCGTAGCACTTTCTTAGTCTGATATAATTTATAAAAACACTATGTTCATGTGTTATGTGTACAAAATTGTTACTATTATTCATTCACTTTGTATACTACACTAATTTAAAAGGTTTCGTTATTTTTAGCTCATGCACTAAGTCTGTGTTATCTAGCTAGATAGCCTCAACGTTCATGTGTAAACTTTTAAATGTTGGTGGTGATGAATTCCATTTTAAGGTCATGGTGGAGGTCGTCATTTCTCATATACCAGGGTACATTAAAGCATCCAATAATAATATTCCGTCGCAGTGTACTTTGATGGAATTTATTTGACGGTCTTGAAATTTTGGAATTGTTGGATTATTTTGACGATGGTTTGTTTAGTACATACCCAAAGATGGCTACCATACGTCCAAATTGGCATCGGTATGTATACAAGCAGTATTGTAAATGGTCCCTCCAGCGCTAACAAAGAAAATTTGGTTCAAATAAATGTCACTAGACAGCGCGATATGCATCGATTTCTTATTGAATTGTGTGTAAAATTAATATTTTATACATAATTCAATATGTTCTATTTTAATCAACTCTCCTAAGCACAAAATTATGGAATATTGGGCTCTTAATTCACATTTCAAAGATTATTTGAATGGATCATTTAAAATTGATTCCAATAGATGGCGCGGCTTTTATTTTTCTTAGGCATTCTATCGATTTTTTTTTAATTTGTTTTGTAACACATTTTGGTACAATGAAACTGTAAAATCGTGCAAAAAATACAATAAAAAAAAAACTCTTTTACTTGCAAGTCGCTGCCAACACTATCTATAGCCGTGGAAAGGAACCGAACGCGATCAAAGTACCTACTTATAAAAAATAATCATCTTATTCAGACGAAAAACGCTAGTTACATCGGCAAGGTTTCTTTGTTTGGGATGGGGCATCTATAGATATGCTAGTATTATATTATCTGTGCCAATACACACTTTTATAACGTATGTCGAGTTCCTTTCTTTTCTTTTTGACATGAGCTTTCCAACGCAACTTGGCGTCGAGAGTTATACCAAGGTATAAGGCTGTATTAGCTTATGGCACTTGCGTGCCATTTATGTAGATTGGGTGATAGTCAAATTGTTTGTTTGTGAAGTCAATGTATTGTCTTTCATTTTTGTTTCCAGTTATAACGTTTGTTCACAGCTAGTTGTACTTTTTCTACTGCTTCTCTGTGACTTGATACGGTAACCATAATTGTAATATCATCTGCAAAGGTAGCAATGGTATTGTTTTCCAGTTCTAAGATGTCACATGTGCAAGTACAAAATTGAGCCTAGCTCACTTCCTTGAGGTAACTACCCTAGCTTTTAGCTCGAAATGTTTGTCGGCTTGCCGTATTCTAAACATTTTATTAGTTATATACGACTCTAGAATATCTGCAAAAGTGTTGTGATTTCTGGTCATTGCTTATGGCCCATTTGCCGTCGGTCGTTATGTCTGATGGGCCTTTTTAAATTTCTTGTCGCTTTCCAAAGGGAGTACTCCGTTGATTTGTCATTGGTTAGCTGCAGAAGGTTGGTATTGAGAGTTTCATCCTCAAATTGTAGAATTTTCCTCTTTAATTATTTAGTTAGGTTATTTAGTGATGTTTTATCTCGCGGGCAGCTTGTTTCTGCCGCAGCTTCCTTTGTTTCCTTTTCTCATCTCCAATTTCGTTAGGATAGAAAAGTCGCCGTTTTAATTGTGGTGTGTTGTTCCACGAACATTGTTGGATATTAACAATACATTTGCTTACTTCTGACACAAGCTGATGTTGTTTTTTTTGTCGGAGTTTTAATGTCGGTAATATTATCTAGATTAAGGGCAAAACATGCTCAATCTGTGCTCTTATTAACCAGGGTTAAGTGGCATACTTTAAATAGTTGATATTTTTTTTAATAATCATTAGTATAATCGAAGAGTGGTCCTAATTCATACGAAAACCATTTAACTATTAAACAAAACCATTTTCATTTGTTTTTAAGTTTTTTTTGTTCGATTTTGTAAACTTATCCTAATAGGGAACTATCCGCAAAGCTGCGCTCAGATGGCGCCACAGGTTTCTGCGTAAACAAACTAGAGAAGGGCGTTTTCGGTTTTTTGCGCAAACGGTTATGTATGTGTTTTCATATCGATATCGAAAACGGTTTTCAGATATCGATATCAGTAGTACAGTTTGCAAAAGTTAAAATGTTATTTAGATGAGCAAACTAAATACGAACACGAAATAATACTTAGAAAGATAGGTAGCGCATATGGTTCCTAACGTTTGTGAAGTTTGCGTTTTGTTCGTAGTTCGTACGTTTTCGCATTGTTACGGTTTTAAGTTTTGAATTATTCGTTCTCACACGCTAGTAAGGTTTTTATTAGATACAGCTTTTGTAATATCGGTTATTTTGATAGCGACCTTTAACGACCAGGATGGAAAAACAAATAAAATAACAAATCGAACAAACTAAAACGAATTTATTTCAAAATAGACTTAATTTTAACAATTGTTCAACTAATCATTAAAATTCGAGCAATCACAAACAACCGTTAATATTCAAAACGAGAACCAATAACACAAAAATCCAAATAGCACAATATGGAACGAACTTACTGCAAAGTAGCGAAGGTACAGACAACCTTACCGTGCGACGACTCGGGAGCAAAGGGCTGATACTCTTTTTTATTTATTAAGTGACGTCTCGCAGTTTCAATCAAAGTGATAGGTTATTGCTTAACCGGACTAGCCTGTGGAGACTAAACTTAGCCTCCAGCCAGGGCACAATTTTCTAAACCTAAGCGACTGCACTGAGGGCTTTCCCAGGTCCCGGAACCTCGGCTCAGGGCGTCGCTGGAAGGGACAGCAAGGGGACAAGCTGGATCTTGACTATTATGACTATCATTGATTCTACCATCAGTTCGTAAATTACCTACTGTGGAGAAGAACTGACAAGAAACTCCACTATCTATATTTTGATTTTGTTCAGCAATTCGCGGGTTGTTTTGAACTAAATCGGGGCCTGTTTTATGGGGATTTCGCGACGGTCCTCGGCGGCGAGGACGGAATGATTTTGTACTACGTTTTTTGATTGTACTAGTTTCCCTACGACTCTCTTGGAGCAGGGTGGTGGGGTCATCGTGAGTGGTGAGAATGTGCCTCGGTCGGCGAACTCTAGAGATTTTTGAGGGTACATAGCGGGTGGCCTCTTTGACTAGCGGGTTTTTATGATTACAGCAGTTTCAAAGAATCGCTTGGTAAGGCGTTTCGTGAACTGCAGTATCGTGGGGATTTTCATATCTACATGAAGTTCTTGGTTACGGACAAACCAGGGAGCTCCCGTGATTTTCCGGAGGAATTGGTTTTGGATTACCTGTAGCCTATGTAAATGACGGGGCTTTGCATGTGCGAAGACAGCGCAGGCATATGTGGATGGGACGGATGACCGCTGTGAATATGCGCAACTTGCACCTAAGTGACAAGCTACTGCGCGCGTTCACCATCCCATGGAGTCTGCCCATAGCGAAGGCGGCTCGCGAACGTACCGCCTGTATGTACTTGGCGAATGAGAGGTGATTATCTAGTATAACACCTAGATATTTTTTTTTCCCAAGGGATCCCTTGGCTGGCTAGCCATACATGGTGATGGGTTTGGGGCGCCGATAATCGCTCGAGTGCACGCTTTTATATTAATCGGTAGGTACCACCACTACCAACAATAAGTTCTGCTTATAATATGATATCTAACACATAACCGATATAAGTTACGTTTAGATATATCGGACACATCCCTGAAAAAAAAAACCAAACTGTCAAAGTCCAGCGACAAAATTTCGCAGTTTATCTATACAAAATATAAAACAAATAGTGAAATAAAAATGAAAGCTAACTAATTTCCCCAATATTATTATTTGGTTTTTAAACACTAGTTATCTTAAAAACAGTAAAAAGAGTTCGGTAACCACAAACAGTAGTAGACGCCATGTTGTTATGTTTTTGTTTACTCAGAGCCGTCAACCGCCACCTGGCGGGAGCAATTGGCAGTAATGTTCCCTATTGTGTAAATCTCTATATAACACTGAGCTTTGCTGTCTGAGAACCCAATTATGGGTTAAGCTCATCTTTGTACATAAGTTCTCCTTCTGTATTTGCTTATGTTAGTTTTGTTTACAATAAAGAATATGAAAACCTTTTTCCAAACTGACGTAATTGGCGGATATATTTTCTGGTGGTCAGTGGGTCAGTACGTTGGTTTACCCGTGCTTATAATTTCGGAATGTCTATCTTTAACTACAATTAAGAGCTGCCTTCTCGTAGGCCTTTTCTTTGAGTTTTAGTCTTGATCCCCAATGCGTATGCTTAGCATTAAAATCACCGTCGTCCGTCTATAAATCTCTGGCCCAATATAGTAGTTCAAATAGATGTAAATATCGCTCTTTTCTTATCATATTGCCGTGGAGGGCAGTATACGGTTGCAATGGAAACATGGCAATATTTGTTTTAACAGATATTGCCACAGCTTGAATGTCTTATTCTTCATATTAACACTGCACGTGACTAATGTTGTCTTTGATTATAACCGCGCTACCTCCTCTGACAGCGTTGTCAGGGTGGAGCGAATTATACATACATATACCATATATCCTATAAATTTGTCAAAGGATTGCTTAGTGAAGTGTGTTTAGTAGTAGAGACCAAACACACGTCTATATTTTTTTTGGTGACGAGGACCGCCTGCAACTCATTTTGATGTTTGAGGCGCCCATTAGATTTCCTCCCCATTAATTTAAGAGTGTTATTCATTTTTGATTATTTAAAACAGCTGTTTTAGTGCTGGATTCTAGTTACTTTAATCTCTTGTCAAGTGAGGTAATACACTTTTAGATCTGAATAATCTTATCCTCTAGATTCAAAGGAATCTTAGTTTTCTTAGTGTTCAATGCAAAATATACTGCAGAATAGGTGTGTAAAATGCTTTTGAAATTAATTTGAATAGTTTCAATCAATTTAATTAAATTAATTGAATTAAAATACACTAAAAAATCCTAAACTAACTCCCCAGTGAGTTTAGGATTTTTTAGTTTATTTCAATTTTACAGTCTAAAATGTACTTTATGCCATATATTTGTTTGTTGACGTCTTCGTCATTATTAAATGATAAAACGAACATATTGAGAAAAAAATATATTGAGTGGTTCTTTACTATTCCAGCTCAATTGTTTGTCTACTTTTTCTATTTTCAGTCCTTGTGTTGTTAAATCGTCTTTGATTCGATCAGATTGGCAAGAATAATGTAACTTCTTCACAATAATTGGTCTAGACTGCTTATTCTCGTACGAATGCTAATGGTAGTCTTTTTTTGTCAAAAGGTTGGCAATTACTCTATAAGAGTCTTCTGTTTTGGCGTTCACTTTCACATAAATCCCCATTCATATTTTTTTGCGGTAAATGATTCAGCTGGTATTGTTTCAGTTAACGTTTGGTAGTTCTTAACGCCGTCTATTTTGATTGGCGGTGGTGGAGGCACTTTTTTGCCTGAAGTCTTTCGCATTTTTGTTGTTGTTTTTCTTGTTGGGTACTTGTACCGGGTGGAGAAAGGGAGGTGTTAAACTTCCTCTTCTTCCTGATCTTGGCCCTAATCTACTCAGTCTCTTTAGCGAGTTCATCCTCGTCTTTGCAATAATCAACGTCACTTAGTACGCTGGACAAATATTGTTGTCTCGCTCTCCTGTTTTTCTAAGGGTTTTTTTTTTGTTTTTCTCTATTTAATTCTCCTTGAAGTGCTTGTACTTGTTCCTGCAAGCTAATGTGATCATTCAGTTTACGTACCATAAGATGCATGATGGTTTTTCTCTCTCCTGGGTGTAAAAACTGTTTTTATCTTAATTGTCTGTGCAGCCATAATTTAGTTGTAAGGCGATTTTAACACCTACTAAACAATAAATGATTGTAAACAATTTCCGCACTTGCAACTGTTCATGGCAATGACCCCGATAGATTGACGTATGTATGTCGTAGGACAATCGTTGAACTGGGCCGATCGAGGTCTGGCTGGCCACATCACCCAGGACATTGACTCAAAAAAAATTAAGAAGAACATAGTTAAATTAATTAAATATAATTAATTTTTTGAATCCTAAAGAGTCATAGAGAATTGTTAAAAAAAAATAAGAAGAACAGAGTGAAATTAATTAAATATAATTAATTTTTTGAATCCTAAAGAGTCATAGAGAATTGTTAAAAAAAAATAAGAAGAACAGAGTGAAATTAATTAAATATAATTAATTTTTTGAATCCTAAAGAGTCTTAGAGAATTGTTAAAAAAAATTAAGAAGAACAAAGTGAAATTAATTAAATATAATTAATTTTTTGAATCCTAAAGAGAATTGTAAAAAAAGTCGCTTAATTACTTCATCGAGATATCTTATCGCCATCCTTAAAATTCTTCCCATTAATGACACCGGTGACCATCTGTGGTCTTGGTTTTGGATGCCGTTTTTTACCGACTTCAAAAAAAGGAGATATAGTTTTCGCCAAACTTCTTGGACGCCCAACGCCCTGAAGTTGGCTACAATGGCTGCGCAGTAGTAAATCTCATACAAAAACAGCACCGTTTCGTGCCTTGCGCATCAGAAAGCCATCTTCAAGGCGGTCCAGAAGTTTTGTGAGCTGATTGATCAATTCGCCACTTATGTATGTAATATTATTATAATTGCACAATATTCACATATGTTACTCTGTATGGGCTTCTAAATGGGTGTGCTAAATTTCATAAGTGTATGTATGTATATTTGTCCATGCATATCGCCGAAACTACTTATCGGATTGTGATAATTCTGATATTTTTATCTCCTAACTTAGGGAACAGTGCAAGTTTTATCAAAATCGGTTCAGCAGTTTTCAAGATATGGAACATACAAACGAACTCCTTAGCGACAAACAGCACGAATGTGTAAATTATGTTATGGGTATTTCGTCAATACTTTAGGTGCCTTACTATATACTTTGCTCATTTTTTTGTGATAGAAAGAAAAGAAAGAAAGAAAACAAGTTTATTTGGCACACACAGATACATACAATGTAGGTACAAATAAAGGGAATCTTAATTTTAAAACAATCACTTAGTGTGCCCCGCGGCTGCGCCTAATAGGTCCAATTCAGCAAAATGCCAGACAACTAGGAGTTGCCTGAAGCTGGTTTTCAAATGAACCTGAAATGAACAAGTAAAAACTTTTAAACGATGTTGAAAAACCATAAAAAACCAGAAAGTTATTTTTGCACTTTTTAGTGTTTTGCTATAGAAGTTGGTTTATTTTTTGTTTATTTTTATCATATTCCTTCTAAACAAAATTAAATGAATTAATTATAATTTAATTTTTGAATACTAAAGAGTTCTACAGTAGATTTAATAAAAAAAAAAATCTACGCTCTTTTTAAATGAGGTAACAAAAATAAAACAAAAAAAAAGGTAAACAAGGATAAAATTATGCTGTACAGTCGGAGGATACATCTGGTTTTGGTCAGCCAGCTCGCAAATATGTATCATCCGACTGCACAGCATAATTTTTACTTTTTTTATTCATAAGTTTTTAGTAATTTTTTTGTCGAATTAGGTACTAATATTAATACTATTTTCTGAAATTTGCCCTTTATTTTGATAACAAAACACAAAAAATAGCCCACAGAATTTTAATTTGCTACCCTCCATTTCCACACGATGCAATGCGATGGGAAGAAAAAAAATTTGGTCCTCCACAATATGGCCCCCAAAAGCCGCCAATTTCCTATTTTCCAATTTTAATGTAGCCGCCAGTGACCCACGCAGGGTTAAGACGAATCGATTGACGTAAGAACCATCAAAATCGGCCAACACGTTTGGTCTCTAGAACGCCACAAAGGATCAAACATACATACATAGACTGATAAACACATTACCCCCCTTCGGCAGTCGGGTAAAATACAACCAAATTGGAACGTTCTCCTTTTTATTGAAGTCGGTTAATAAAGGTAACTTAACATTAGATAATTATTATCATATTTATTTAGGCCCTCGTTGTCTTTTGAACTTCATGTTTGATTTACGATTAGGGTAAGATTGAAGACCGAAGAAATAATGCGTGAGACTGTAGTATTATATTATCTGTGCTTGAGACCATGGGTTCTGTAAAATACAATTTACTTAGAATGGGGTCTCTACGGAGATAACGGCTTGTAGAGTCGGTATCTGTATCATACAGATATAGGCATGCTGCAGGGATCCCATTTCAATTAGGATGAAAAGAGGAGGATGGCACGAGATTTTCGAACTGCCAAGTTAGTTCGGGATCGGTAGCGGGAATCCGGTTAATGCGAGATGCACAGAACGGATCGATGTGGCGATACATGATTACTATGTTCAGCAGTGGACGTCTTTCGACTGAAATGATGATGATATTGAATTAGTTCGTTTGAAGGAAGGATTATAGGAGTCTCATTCATTGAGCATAATAAAATAACAGTATATCTTTACAGGGAGGAGGCTAGAAAAATGTTTTATCACGCATATAATGCATATATGGAGAACGCGTATCCTGCTGATGAGCTGATGCCGCTTAGCTGCAAGGGCCGGTGGAAGGGCATCACGCCGAGTCGGGGTGATATGGACGACGCGCTTGGAAAGTAAGTAATATTATACTATAGTACAGTACTCGCCAATATTCTTGGCCGCTCTGCGCAGTATTAAATCTCAACAACCTGCTCACCAGGGAAATACCCCTCCCCTACACTATACGTCTGTGGACACCTACCCCACAGAATCACACAGGTTCGCCACCTTACAGCTATACATCTGCGCAGCATTCCTACTCCACTGGAGGGAAACACTCCTGCTAGAAAGAGACTTTCAAGGTCTCATGATACTCCTGCAGAACGTCCCCACTCAGAACTGCACCGATTCGAATATAAGTGTGTTGGTAGCTGAGGCTTATAAGCTGCAGTTCGCTTTCGCGGATGCTCCTAATCATATACATAAGGCGGTGAAGTCGGACGGATGACCTGGGCGGTAGACTGTTCGCACATAATCTCAATCTCAGCAGTGCGCCATGCCATGCGCATCGAAAAGCCAAGTTCAGGGCGGCCAAGATGATTGGCGAGTACCTACTTGTAGTCTTATAAGCCATACAGTGGCAAACGAGCAGGTGCCCCACTTGATAGTAAAGTGTTCTCCGCCGCCTATGTAAATCTGCAGTACCGAGGGTACCACAGATACGTTGCATACTCATCGGCGTATGACGTATCAGGCTTTTAGCCTTGCGTTGGGTATTCATTAAGACTTTCTTGTAGTACTTGGCATAGATACCTACGTAATTTATATCTAAGAGATGCTGGAGCCAGATCCAAATATTGCAGCTCTACAATAATATTCAACAATCCATTAGAAAACAAGTTACGTCATAACTAATTGACTACTAGAATGTTTATATTGAAAATGTTCAAGTCACTGATAAGGGTGGTGCTATATAACAGTTATTTTTCCATTTTTATGTTTTTTAGGTTTAAGTACCGTATAGATAAGTATCGAGACATACATACATACACGTTATGCATTATGTAATCTAACATGTGTAATGAACATATACAGTTTATCTTCTTTATAAGCAAGATATATATATATGTAACATATTTTCTTGCAGCTCTAGTTTTAGTTAAATAATATATGTTTTGAGTGCATTCGGAAATCATCTAATTTAAGATTTAGTAAAAAAACCGGCCAAGTGCGAGTCGGACTCGCGCACGAAGGGTTCCGTACCATTATCGCAAAAAACGGCCAAAAAATCACGTTTGTTGTATGGGGCTCCCATACAACAAACGTGATTTTTTGGCCCCTTAAATATTTATTTTATTCGGTTTTTAGTATTTGTTGTTATAGCGGCAACAGAAATACATCATCTGTGAAAATTTCAACTGTCTAGCTATCACGGTTCATGAGATACAGCCTGGTGACAGACAGACGGATCGCGGAGTCTCAGTAATAGGGTCCCGTTTTTACCCTTTGGGTACGGAACCCTAAAAAAACAACTTTATTGGTTTGGGGGGGGTTATCCGTAATCGCCACGCATGGCAGGCGGGTTGGACCTGCAGTTTGTTAACGCTGCTGACCATTCTCTGGTATGCCCCTTAGTCACCTCTTACGACACCCACGGGAAGATATGGGATGATGAAATTCTTAACGTCTGACACCATACGGAATACTTTGAGTACTATTATAGAACTTGCTCATTTTTAGTGATGGTGTACTAAAACCAAAAAGGGAGAAATAAAACTATTTCACAAAAAAATAATCGTCTTCAAAAGCAAAACACTAAAAAGTGCAAAATACATATTATTAAAATGTAGTGTTTCGCTTTTGAAGTTCATTTCATCATTTTTTTGTGAAAATGTTTTGGTGTTATTGATTGCGATTGACTTGCTTTATCGTTGAATGTTATGTAAGTAACGCAAATATTTAACGTGTAACGAAAGGGTAACTACATAGTTACTCTTTCGATATATACATATATACAAGGATTCCTTAAAGATTTATTTATTGGTTCACCAACAATTATTTACACTAGTTTTATGCTAATGGTGGCATGCAAAAGTATGTGCAACAGTGCAACAATCACTTAAAGGTAAACTCCGCATGCATTAAGGAGTTGTACAAAAATTTATAAAATTAATCTAGTTTTAAAATAATTACATTTCTAAAAGTCTTTATTTTTTCAATATAATATAAAATAATAATAATAATTTTAGGTACTTATTATCTATAAAAACATATTTTGATCTATTTAGGCAGATACTTATGAAAATTGGCTTTTAGTTTGCCCAGACTTTCAAAGTGTAAATCAATTTGATCACTGCAGCTATTTACAATCTTGCAAAGCTGATAAGAAACTTTACTGTAACATTTTGTTATATATCCTTCGGTGTTGTATATTCGGCAAGGAACGACTGATATTTAAGAATCCTTTTAATTGTAAGTCAAGGCAAGTTTGAAATAAAACTGCTAAAATTGAGTGCAAAAATGAAAGTATATTAAATAAACAAAGTATCTGAACAGCTTGACCTACATTCTCGAATGAGAAAATGGAATCGATAGTAACGTCGACCGCGCTTACTTCCGATGACTTAGCTTGAGGAAATCTGGAATTATTTAGCACCATATACATACATTCAATCGGATTTCAATGGTAATAATTTAAGGCGATATATACACCCCAATGCTAACGCAGTACTGGCTGTGCGCCCGCTCAATGCCAAAATATCAAAATTGAACCTTTTTTTGAACAGTTTTGTTTGCAAAATATTATTTGATTTACATATGCTATGTTAGTTATGAAGAAATACATCAATTTTTCTGTGTAAAAATATTTTTAAACATCCAAGTCGTTTTGGAGGAGTTTCCAAAAGTTGCGAAAAAATATCGTGTTGTTAATTATTAGTTACCATAGTACATTAATACCTCAATGTTAGTTACACGTAAAAACCTTGTGTTCAAAATTATGTACATGAATCAATAATAAATATACATTTTTTTCAAACCTTTTAACCTAGCCGTTACTGAGGAGTCTGCTTTAGAAAGTTACCGTTTTAAGGCACTAAAGCGTATGTAGGCCCTTAACATTGACAGTTCCTTTATGTCGAAGCCGTAAGATTTATTTGCGCAGTGCACATGTTTGTGCTGAGCGTTTGGTTGTCTGTACAAGTCTACCTAATGAGTTGAGTAGTGAGGTTTGGCAAAAATTCAACTGACGCGACGTATGTAGACTTAATCCTGTATTTTTTTTAAATCGCCGGTAACACATTATTAGGTCATGCTTTTTAAGGCGTAACATAAGAAAAGCTTTACAACGCTTTTGCATGAGTATGTCTAACAACCATGACAGCTGGCTACGAAATTTTATACTTGGCAACTTTGTTGTACTGGCCGGATCCCAGCCCAGGACATGGAGGCGAAGGTAGTCGCGTCACTGTATCGGTGGCACGAGGAAGCGAGGCGAACGCTGGGCGAAGGGCCGATGCAGCAACATTTGGAGTTGCGTCGGTCAGCTCCGCGAGGACCTGTTGGCGGAATGGCGGGACAGGCCCTCATACCCTACCGCCGGCCTCGTCACCATCGAGGCGGTCCGGCCAGTGCTCGAGTGCTGGCTCAGGAGGAGGCACGGCTCCATGTCGTTCCGGGTGAAGCAGGTGCTCTCGGGGCACGGTTGCTTCGGAAAGTACCTGCTTCGCATAAATACCACTAAGTCGACTGCCGGGAGGTAACGATGCGGCATACGCAGGCATTGAAAAAAAACTGGTATACCCGGTTCTTACAGAATCGGATGCATCGCTAATCGTGTTACCCGGTTACTAGGTTGTAAAAGTCAGAAAAGCAGCCGCTCCATGTGAACCCTGGTATTCAGCTGCAGAAGCCGACTCCCAACTTGGTTGGGAAATGATATGATAATGGTTAATTTTGTTTTCAGCTTCTCTCTCACGTTAGTGGACAGCCTGGACACGTTGGCGGTGCTGGGAGATTTCTCTGAGTTCAGTCGCGCCATCAAGCTGGTCATCAGAGATGTCACCTTCGACCACGACATCATCGTCTCCGTCTTCGAGACCAACATACGAATGCTCGGGTAAGTTTGATACGGCTGTATCATAATCAGACGATAAGGTTCCTACTGGTAGCACTCAGGCCTTCTCTGTTTGAGTGAGAATGTGCTTTACCTAAGCCACCACGGGACCCAAGTGCGGGTTGTTGGATGTCACATTGCATTAATTTTTCTAAGACATGCTAGTTTCCTCATTATGTTTTATTAACCATTTTAAAATCACTTAAATGCATTGCACAATGGGCTGCATACTTGTAGAATAATGTCATAAATAATAATGCAAAACAAGTTATTTAAAAATATGATCGTATTTTATAAATATTGGTATGAATCATTATTGCGTTATTCAGTCAAGGATATTTAATTTACAAAATGTAGTTTCTACTCAACAATTCAATTTTACATTAGTTTTCCTACTGCTTGTATACCCGGCAAATAATTTGAGCTACGTTGGCGACTACGTAAATATTATATGAAATAAAAACAGTGGTGCCTCATAAAGTCATAACATTGCAAGCGCTCTGCGAGTTGGCTTCCCACCTCGTACGATTTCCAAAGAGCCGAGACCCTAGGCTCCCGAGAAATATCCAAGACGTAGAAAATAATAAAATTGTAATCATGAACATCTCAAGTCTAATAGTGTGGTGTATTCTTTTGGATCAAAACTTTCAAGCTTTGTTGCTAAAATATTCTCAGAGTAAGACATAAGTTTGCTTTCAACAAGAACTGTTGTACAGAATTAATTTATACCGACAAGGTGAAGTCCAAAAGTTTGCGGCATATATTCATTAAAATACATTTTCTATGTGTATATAAATAACAGAAACATTGACGCGTGGAGACGTTTCCTTAGGCAATGTCTCTTTTGCGCCCTACAACCGCAAATGATTCAAAGAGCTGGATATTGTAGGCATATGAAAGTAATAGGTATGTTGCATAAAAGCCTGCTGATGCAAAAGTCCCGCTGAAATGCGCGATCTACCACCGTGGCTGATCGGAGAGTTACCAAAACGCGATGCATTATTGATGAAGTCACACAACTCACAAAGTCCGTTCTTTGGGCACTCGCAATGAAGCCCAAAAGGAGCGTCTTGTAATCCAAGGCAACATGGAGGGCAAAAGATCCCGAGGTCTCTCTCCGACCAGATCGGCAGATCTTATTAAAAACATCACCAAAGCTACAATGACCGACTGTTCCCACAATGCGTCCAATAGAGACAAATGGGGATGCATGGCAAGACCCATTGTGCATCAGGACCCACCCATGACCACGACCACTGCCAAGAGTGCCCGACTAAGAAGAATATATTTTAGTAAATGGTTATAAATAATATAGACAAGAACAAAAATCGAAAACTTGAGTTGATCCTTATCTCATCCTTTTATTCATATTTTTTGCGAATTAAATGTGACATTTTAAATTCATGCGTACTGAAAGGAAACATCAGTCTGTAATAGCAATTCCGCCTTGAAACGCAAATGTGGTGATTAAGGCTTCCCATACACGTACAATTTACTGTGCAATATAATATTGATGATTGGTCAATACAGTTGAACGTCCTGGGGTAGTATTGAAAGGTGGCACAATGATTGAACACAAGATTGAGGAAGCTTACGTTTTATTTGTGCATTAATAATAGGTGTATGAGACGCCTTACGCTTGTGCCTTCTCTGTATGGGCAGATGCCTTTACCCTGCAGTTGGGTAGTAACATACTGCTACTATTCGTACTGTCAGGACGGTGTCATAGCACTGCGTTGTTACAGAGGTCTGCTATCGGCTCATGTCCTGGCTACAAACTTCAAGAACGACGTCCCTTGTCTCCAATGGTATGATGGAGAGCTACTCAAAATGGCGGAAAACCTAGGCAAGAGATTACTACCGGCGTTCAATACATCGACTGGAATACCCCACGGAAGAGTAAGTGTGACAGTTTAGTTAACTAGTTTTATCGATTGTTATGTGATTTGAGATGGGACTTTAGGGCAAATACGAGCTTATCATGAAAGGGCTAATGGGCAAATAGTGCGTGCGGAACTAGTTAGCCGCGCCTTATGTATGTGAGC
Organism: Orthosia incerta; assembly: GCA_948252205.1. NCBI lineage: Eukaryota > Metazoa > Arthropoda > Insecta > Lepidoptera > Noctuidae > Orthosia > Orthosia incerta. The sequence goes on from OX411741.1 coordinate 44,056,385, forward strand.
GGTGGGACGGAGAGGCGGGGGCGCCAGTAAAACCGGGGATGACCCATTGACAATGGGTGTGAAGACGCATTGACCCATTGACATTGTCATTGTCTTTCATTTCATGACATTGTCAGTCGGACTCGCGCATGAAGGGTTCCGTACCATTATCTCAAAAAAATCACGTTGGGTGTAGTATAGGTGGGAGCCCCACTTATTTTTTATTTTTTAACACGCTTTTATTAGCTTGGTATGTATCAATGTAACGGAATCTTTGAACGTGATTTTCACCCCTTCAAAACGTGGGATTGATTTGAAACTTTGCACACTTATCAAGGACCGATGACAATGCAATAATTTAGTCAAAGTCAAATGTTTATTCAACTAGGCCAATAAGCGGCACTTTTGAACGTCAAACAAAAATTAAAATTTTCAAATAATGAAAGTTGATTCTACCGGGCGCATTTAAATAGTTTGTTTGTGTGTTTGTTGTTTATTTTGCATTACCAAGATCTTCAGGATTAGCGACTTTTTAGTTGAATTTACCATTATAGCGTGTTTTATAGTTTTTAGAACTACAATTTATTTTATTCTGTTTTTAGTATTTGTTGTTATAGCGGCAACAGAAATACATCATCTGTGGTCGTGGAGTCTTAGTAATAGGGTCCCGTTTTTACCCTTTGGGTACCAACGGAACACTAAAAGCGAAAAAAAAAAACAAAAAAGCCGACTCCTTAAGAAGGATACATCTGGTATTAGTCAGTCAGCTCGCGAATATGTATCCTCCGGCATGATTTTCTTCTTTTTTACGTCTTTTTAGTTCGCTTCTCAAGCAGTCGGGTTTTTGAATTTTTTAATTAACTTTTTTTATGTATAACTTTTTAGTTTACATATTTTTTTAGAATTAGGTACATTTAAACATATAAGTGTTATATATTTTTGAAATCACCTCTTAAAATACTTTATTTTGACACCTTACACGATAGGTTAGAAAGAACAAAAAAAATTAGGTCCCCACAATATAATGACCAAAAACCGCCATTTTTCTTTTTCCAATTATAATGTAGCCCTCGCAAGGTCAAGGCGAATCGATTGACGTAAAAATTATCAAAATTGGCCAACGCGTTTGCTCTCTAGAACACCACATAGGAACAAAACAAACATATATTCATACATACATACACTGATAAACACATACCTTTTCAAAACAAACATATATACATTTACTGAGAAATACATACCTTTTTTACTCGACTGCCGAAGGAGGGTCCTTCGGCAGTCGGTAAATGTAAGGCGTTGCGTTTCTCTTACTCGTATGCCGTTCTTTCTGATTAATTTAGTTGCGGGAAGATATATGAATCATTTCTCAAGGACTCGTCGAGCATCATTGTATCGGCGCTTTTCTGGTCTTCGCCGTTGTTAATTCTGCTCTTTAGGAGTTGCAATTGTTGGGCACATATGGCTAATCCCGCAGGGAATACATGCGTAAGGCCCGCTTGCGTTACCCTGGGTTGGCTTACTATTTCCGAGTTAGTAGCTAAACCGGATCTATTATAAAAATTAACGCAGGTATGATTGACAATCATCATCATCATTTCAGCCGAAAGACGTCCACTGCTGGATATAGGCCTCCCCCAGGCGTAGCCACATTGACCGATCCCGTGCGTCTCGCATCCAGCGCCTTCCCGCAACCTTAACCAGGTCATCGGTCCACCTAGTGGGAGGCCTTCCAACGTATCGTCTTCCGGTTCGCGGTCGCCATTCTAGAACCTTTCGGCCCCATTGGCCATCCGTTCTGCGAGCAATGTGCCCTGCCCACTGCCACTTAAGTTTAGCAATTCTTCGGGCTATGTCGGTAACCCTGGTTCTCTTGCGGATCTTCACATTTCTGATTCGATCACGCAAAGAAACCCCGAGAATAGCCCTCTCCATTGCCCTTTGAGTGACTGACAATATGACAATTTGTCATACTTAATGATATATGACATATTGTCAATTTTATCTCGTACCACGAGGTTAAACAATTTGCACCATAATTTAACTCCAGTTATAGCGCAAAATAATGAAATATGGTTATTTTCGTTCAGATAAACCTACGCCACGGCATGCGAGGCATGTCTGAATCCCGAGAGACGTGTACGGCGTGCGCCGGCACCATGATCTTGGAGATGGCAGCACTGTCGCGCCTCACTGGCAACCCCGTCTACGAGCAGAAGGCGCACAAGGCTATGGACAGGCTCTGGAAGATTAGACATAGGTAAGTCGTCAACTGTAATTGGACGACACGGTTGGCGCCGTGGTTGACTGATCGGCTGCTGCGTTGCGTGTCGCGGGTTCGATTCCGGACGGAACAAATATTTGGATGGCCTCCTCCTCGTTTCGGCCTAATTGTTTGTGTATGTGAGTTTGTATGTTTGTAAATGCACGACGATACAGGTGAAATGCCTAGTGGTGGGCAAAGTTAAACAAAAAGAATGGCCCTTAAAGTAATAATAAAAAATAAAAAAAATTGCATTAACTTAATAACTTATTCTAATTACAATGGAAAGAATCCTTGTGTTAGAATGTTCCGCCCCTCCCCAGGTTAGTTATATAATATAGCTCTCAGTTTTGGCTACTGGCTTTTAGACCCTCTTGCAGCACAAAACACTAAACATCGACTATGTAGCCATCCAATTTACCACCTTATTTACACCTAGTATTAAAAAGTTCTTTAAAAAAATCCGTGCGACGTGCGGCACTTCCCAGCACCTTTAGGGAGATTGATAGGTTACGATCTCTTCTGTTAAATGAGGAGAGGATAGTAGAGTTTTGAATCTGCTTTAAAACATCATTCTGTTTCAAATAACTGCAAACGAATCAAAGAAGATCTTTTTTGGTGATCTTTCTAGATTGTAACACAAATGATACAAATACTTTTTTGCGGTTGAATGATATTCGGGTACAATCAGGGCGGCGCTGTTGGTAAACAGTTGTGGAATTGGCTGTGGAACTAAAAAATAATGCTGAAAAAACAAGACGACGGTGTCAGTTCCAACTATGAAAATACTCTTGTATACGGATCTAATTAAAATTCCACCACTCGATGCTGCTACGTAGATGCATGAGGACTTGGAGTACTCTAACAAGTGGGTCATGGTCTGGACAGGGGCACCGCACTCATATTTTTTAAACTCATAGCTTATAATAATGATAAAATACCCTTTACAGGACGTCAGACCTGATGGGCACAGTGATCAACATTCATTCGGGTGATTGGGTGCGCAAGGACGCCGGGGTCGGCGCTGGCATCGACTCCTACTACGAGTACTGCCTGAAGGCCTACATCCTGCTCGGCGACGAGAAGTACCTGGCCAGATTCAACAGACACTACAACGCGGTCATGAAGTACATCAGCAGGGGTCCTGTTATGCTGGCAGTTCATATGCATAGGTGAGTTTGTAAACAATCAACTTCTGCAAATGCCATTTCGATGTTGGTGCCGTTGTACCCAAACAATCAACATTTAAAACGGGTTTCTTCTGTGAGTTCCGGTGACACGTCATTCTGACATTCTAGTTATTTGCAATATTCACTAAATTAAGCGTGACTACTGCGATCATAGATTAATAAATGTCACCGATTTGCACCGATTTGTTATTGAATTGTGTGTAAAACTCAAATTTTCTAGAATTGATCATAAAAATAAGCGCAAAATTATGTAATTCACATTTCAAAGATTATTTGAACGGTGCAGTTAAAATTGATTCCAATAGATGGCGCGGTTTTAAATTTATGTGGCGTGCCACTCCATTTATTAAAATAGTCTTGTAAAAACTTGCAAAAATACTATAAAACAAATCGTCACTGTATTTAAAAAAAAATAGTCTCGAACCGAGAAAACCCTTTTACTTGCAAGTCGCTGCTAGCGCCATCTAAAGCCGTGGCACGAAACCGAACGCGATCTACTACAGTACTTATAAAAATAATCATCTTAATCAGACGAATAACGCTAGTTACGTCGGCACGGTTTCTTTGTATGGAATGAGGCATTTGTATGCTAGTATTATATTATCTGTGCCTCTGCGTAATGTTTCGTGATGTTTATGAATGTTCTTATGTTCTAGGCCACATCTGCAGTCCCGTAACTTCATGGACGCGTTGCTTGCGTTCTGGCCGGGGCTCCAAGTGTTGCTGGGTGACGTCAGGCCGGCCGTCGAGACACACGAGATGCTTTACCAAGTCATGCAGCGACACACTTTCATTCCAGAGGCTTTCACTTCCGATTTTCAGGTGAATATAAGGTTCTTGATAAGTTTTGACGATTGCCCTTAATAAAAATAATAAGCCAAAGCTTGTATACTAGTCGTGCCAGCCAAAGGCTTAATAGCCACGAGCCTTGACCAACACCTTAGGAAGCTCTCGTTAGGCGGCTGGGTCATGGACTTGATTCAGAAAGCGATACTTCTTCATCTCTCTAGAGCCGTGACCGGTGAACGCCGGTATTTTGGTGCTACCAGTATTGGCCACTATTTACCGATACTAATATTTTTTTGGTGTTCATTAAAAATGTAATCATTAAGCAGTAAAATATAGGACATAATAATAGTAAAATAATGGACATATTAATAATACAATAAAGGACATAATGATAGTAAAATAAAGGACTTAGTAATAGTAAAATAAAGAACATAATAATAGTAAAATAAATGGCATAATAATAGTAAAATAAAGGACATAATAATAGTAAAATAAAGGACATATTAATAATACAATAAAGGACATAATGATAGTAAAATAAAGGACTTAGTAATAGTAAAATAATGAACATAATAATAGTAAAATTAAGGGCATAAATATAGTAAAATTAAGGGCATAATAATAGTAAAATAAAGGGCATAATAATAGTAAAATAAAGGACATAATAATAGTAAAATAAAGGACATATTAATAATACAATAAAGGACATAATGATAGTAAAATAAAGGACTTAGTACTAGTAAAATAAAGATAATAATAATAGTAAAATAAAAGGCATATTAATAGTAAAATAAAGGGCATAATAATAGTAAAATAATGGACATATTAATAATACAATAAAGGACATAATGATAGTAAAATAAAGGACTTAGTAATAGTAAAATAAAGGATATATTAATAATAAATAAAGGACTTTATAATAGTAAAATAAAGGACTTAGTAATAGTAAAATAAGGGGCATAATAATAATAAAATATTGGACATATTAATAATACAATAAAAGACAATGATAGTAAAATAAAAGACATAGTAATAGTAAAATAAAGAACATAATAAAAGTAAAATAAAGGCCTTAATAATAGTAAAATAAAGGGCATAATAATAGTAAAATAAAGGTCATAATAGTAGTAAAATAAAGGACATATCAATAATTAAATATAGGACTTAATAATAATAAAATAAAGGACTTAGTAATAGTAAAATATAGGGCATATTAATAATAAAATAAAGGACTTAATAATAGTAAAATAAAGGACTTAGAAATAGTAAAATAAAGGGCATAATAATAGTAAAATAAAGGACATATTAATAATACAATAAAGGACATAATGATAGTAAAATAAAGGACATAGTAATAGTAAAATAAAGAACATAATAATAGTAAAATAAAGGACATAATAATAGTAAAATAAAGGACATAATAGTAGTAAAATAAAGGACATATTAATAATAAAATAAAGGACTTAATAATAGTAAAATAAAGGACTTAGTAATAGTAAAATAAAGGGCATAATAATAGTAAAATAAAGGACATAATAATAGTAAAATTAAAACTTCGTAATAGTAAAATAAAGGACACAATAATAGTAAAATAAAGGACATAATAATAGTAAAATAAAGGACATTTTAATAGGAAAATAAAGGGCATAATAATAGTAAAATAAAGGACATAATAATAGTCAAATAAAGGGCATAATAAAAGTAAAATAAAGGACATAATAATAGTAAAATAAAGTACAAAATAGCAGTACCAGCCTCTAGCTGTGGGGCAGCAGGGCAGGGCATCTTCTCATACAGAGAAGGCACGAGCATTTATAACCACGGTTGCTCAAGACGGGTTGGCGATTGTTCTTGGTTGAAATATTAAATAATATTTTAGGTACATTGGGGACAACATCCACTCCGGCCAGAGTTCCTAGAGTCTACTTACTTCCTCCATCGCGCTACAGAAGATGATCACTACTTACAAGTTGGAAAGGCTGTGCTCAAAGCTTTGCAGCAGTACACGCGGGTTCCATGCGGATACGCGGCCGTCAACGATGTCAGGACACGCATCCACGAAGACAGGATGGATTCGTTTGTGTTAGCCGAGACATTCAAGTACCTCTATATGCTCTTTGGTGAAGATAAAGATGTACCTGTGAAGTTAGAAGACTACGTGTTAACCACCGAAGCTCATTTCTTGCCGCTCTCTTTGGCCACCGATGGCAAAAATACCACGTACTTTACACTGAAGATTGATGATGAAGACGAAGACAAGTATAGGAAGTAAGTTATTAAACTTTTAAATAGTGTGTAAACTAGGTCAAAAATAGTTAGCTATACTTCACATAATAATGCATATAGTTCTCGCCAAACTTCTTGGCCGATAGATGCGAAAGTTTGGATGGATGTATGTTTGTTACTCAATCACGCCAGAACGGCTGAACGGATCTGGATGAAATTTGGCACAGAGATAGATTATAGTCAGGAATAGCACTACTTTTCATCCCGGTATAATACCCCTTAAGGGCATCCCCCTTAATCATACTTAAGGGGGATGCCCTTAAGGATGATTAAGGGAGAGGTTTAAGGATGATTTCCATTTTTTTAAAGGGAGGTGGAAGTTGTTATGGTGAACCAATAAATTCTCAAAAAAAGAGGCTATTCCAAGTACTAATGTTACGCAGACGAAGTCGCGGGCAACAGCTAGTTTCTCATAATTTAGAATCATACTTATAGCTGTACAGTGTCGTCGACGAATACTTCGAATATGAACCAGTACAATAATACTCCGTGTCGTTTCAGGACATGCCCGAACACGGCGTCATTGGTAGCGGAGAAGGTGCGTCGCCCGATGCGCCAGCTGCTGGGGTCGGCCCCGGCGCGGCCCCCAGCACGCCTGCGGCCCCTCAACGACCCGCGCCAGATACACACCCTGTCGGACATGGGCATCGCCGTGCTCACCCTCCCCGACGGCAGGGTGCAACTGCTCTACACTACCTCCACGGTAATGGACTTATCTGACTTTTACAACCCAGTAGTTGGGTAACACCGTAGGCTATGCGAGGTTAACACGATGCTGGTTTATACCCTACGGCATGCATAGTGTGCCGTAATAAACACATTTTATTGATTTTTCATTAATAGGTAATTAGGTACTAGGTACATATCAACATACTAAGTAAAACGGAACGCGGTTTACCTCAAAGACTCAATAGCTGTAATTTGGCAAAAACAAATCAATCATACCAAGAACTAAAATAAAATCTTGATGCAATATTTAAGACTGTAATATATATTATGTTTTTTTCTATTTGCCAGGCAAAGTCCGCAAAAGATGCAGCGGAAGGCCTCACGTTTATGCGTGAAATGTCCAAGTGGAATTCCCTTAGTGATATGGAAAATGGCGTCGTGCCCGCCGCCGTGAAAGTTAATGACAAGATCTTCCCCGCTGGCCCCGGACACTTCGGCAAGGAGATCACCGCCAACAACCAGTACACTAACACTGTCGCCTTCGTCATCCCGCACGACGCCTGCACACCCATCGAGAACAAGAACGATGTCCAGGGCAAGTTCGGCATAGCCAAACGAGGTCAGTGCACGTTCGCTCAAAAAGTACGCCACATGCAAACCGCTGGCGTCACTTTGGCTATTATCCTCGACAACATTCCAGACTCCACACATGAGAGCACAGCATTGTTTGCGATGTCCGGTGACGGTAAGGATGATATTGATATACCAGCCGTGTTCCTATTCTCTCAGGAAGGACGCTTCTTAACAGATACATTCTCGGCAAAACCAGAATTGACAGTGACCGTCGGCGAGCTTAAAGCTATGAAAGCACATTTTGAAAGCAGTTGTGACGTTGGTAATTGCGAAACTGTTCTGGAGACTCCAAACGTTGCCAATGACAAGGAATCTTTCGACCACCTCAAGAAAGTGCTTAGCCAGCTGGCAGCGCAGTTTGAGTTGTCTTTATCCAACGAAGAACAGAAAGCCAATGAGGAATCAGAGAACGTCATTATATCGAAGAGTAAATATATAAGTGAGGACGCCATCATAGAAGGTCCACCCAATGCTTGCACGGCTAAGACTGACGCTGAAACCGATGAAGGGATTGCTGGCACGGTCGAGGATATCACAGAGGAGACTGAGTCCAAGAATTAACAGGACAAATTTTGACCATTGCAAATAAGTAAGTGTATTCGTGGATTCCTATTGGGTCGACTTGGTAACCAAGTTTGTGAACACTTGAAACCCACTATTACGACGGTACAAGATATCCTACATGTAACCTATAATTTAACCTTTGATACTCAATCATAGGTTAAATTTCTAAAATAAATCAATGTATCATAATTCTAATTTATACTTAATTCAATAGAACTTTGTGTACACAGTACATACTACATATATGTGTTAATTAGTGAACAACTGAAACTAAGCTTAAGTATTTTAATTCAAATCTTTTAAATGTTGTTTGTAGGTAATGCAAAGTATAATTATTGATATAACTAAAAACCTTTTTGTAGCACTCATTGTAGACTAGTTGACTCATTTCTACATTTAAATAAAAAAACTAATTTATTTAAGGGTACACTAGTCGAAAATTCTTCCATACATACGTAGTCTAGGGATTATTCCACTGTTTGACAATGTACGTTCAAAATAAACTAGAAAAGTTTCACGAGCCAAAAACAGTAAACAGCTACTTTTTCAGCGAAAATTTCTCAAGATATATGTTAAAAAATATAATGACAAAAAAAAAACGACACTTGTCCGTCGTCTACAAGCCCATGAGCAAAATTGAATGTCTCGCGCGTGCGCAACGGTTTATAAGGCAATATTCATACAATTTATTAAAATAAAATAAGTACTCAAAAATAAAATATAAAAATTGGATTCGATTGATAAACACCTCAAATTTCAAATTATTTATCAGTTATTTTTATATTCAACATATTTTTACACGTAGCCGACGCTTTCGCACATGATAAAATTGCCTTTTTTCCGCGTGGACAATATTTTTTTTTAAGTACAAATACAATAAACTTTAAATAACAAAATTGGTGGCTTACTAGTATACTATATGCCCAGTCCACACAATTTTTTGCAGATTGTTATTCGCCATCAGTAAGCTGAAAAAGCAATTGAAAAACCTGGTGTTTCGGGATTACGTAAAAACGTGTGTTAGGAATTTATTTTTTCTAATTTTAATCGAACAGTTATCAAAAATATGTAATGTCTATTTCATAGCTAACTATGTGACGCAAAAAGTTGTTTTAAAAGATTTATCATATATCTTGTAGTTATTGAGAAATTTGCCCTAAAAAAGTAGCTTTTTTCTGTTTTTAGCTCGTGAAACTTGTAGGGGCTCTTAAGGGAAGTATTTAAAGGCAAATCAAAAAAATATCTTTTTGTATCCAAAAATAATCCGAATTCCAATAAAAAATTCTGATTGCACAACAAAATAGTTACCTCAAAATGTTATTATTTTAGCAACAATTGCGTAATTGCGTCTAAAGTAACCTAACATGAGGGAGCTGAGTTCGCTTGCTCACTTCAGCTCCCGTCATCCCCTTCGAACCTAACCTATCCGTGTCGGGGTGCCCTTGGCTTTCGAGCTCGCTTCGCTCTCACTTGGACTTATTTTACTATATTTGTGAGCAATTTTTGTTACGTTTGTATGCTCTGGTTATATATTTTTTGCAGTCAATAAATCAATTGATCAATCATGGAAAGAAATTGATAGGTGATTATTTATTTGATGTGCAATTATTAATATCCTTTTATTTAATAGCATTTGGCTGAAGGAACCAAACATAAAATTTTAATATGAAAATATATTTTTGTCCAAATTTGAATCGCTGAAAATATCGTGCTAAACGTGACGTCATACAATCGTTCGTTTACAAATGATTTGAGAACATGACTCAGGTAATAGAACTACGATTAACATTTTAAGACTAATTTAAAAAAGTGTCAACTAGCCTATTATGCACAACTTTTAATAAAGGACCAAACCTGAAACCTACATTTTGTTGAGTCAGCAAGTAAATGTGCTTCAAATTATCTTTATGATCGGTTTAATAAATAATTAATATTCTAATAAATAAAGCACATACTTAATACAATAAATCAAGAGCAACAAAATGAGGTTTTCAGGACCAAACCTATATAGTTTTTAAGAATGCAACATACCCATTGAGCAAGCAAAATGCAAAGCAAAACCCGCCACTATACAGGTTGAGTTTAACAAGTGGGCTAGGATGGCCAAAGCCGAAACTATAAGGAATAGCGAACACTCGAAAAGAGTCACGAGGTCGATTTTGATTAAAACTAAAACTGCATCATTGGATTTTTGTAAAATCAATATTCCTAGCCAGGGAACGAACCCGTTGATTTTAGAAAAACCTCACTATTATACCATCCGATAGTGTCACTAATAAGGATAAAATTCTGGGCAGTAATATCATACGGCAAACTTGAGACAAGACCTCATTGATAACAAAATATTATTTTTTTGTAGGCAATCTACGAAAACTCGTATCATGCAATTGATGACATATAAAGTCCTTGGCGGATATTTTAAACGGAATCAAAATTATTGTAATGCTGAATGTAGTACACAATGCTTGAGTTGTCGAATTTGGCCATCTTTTCATCACTAACTTAATGTTTTATAGGGAGGCACTTAACATAGGAAACTTATTATATTTTAAAAGATGACCACTTTCCTTAAGTCTGCCGTATTTTCCTTCCCAGAATATTTGTTCCTCATTAGCGACCCTATCGAATGGTGTAATAATATGTTACTAATTATTTACGTCGACTCGTGGCATGTGTTTTTTTTTTTCAAAATCATGCGGTTGGATGCCTAGCTAGAAAATATTGATTTAAAACAAATACAAAGATACAGTTTTAGCTTTCATCAAAATCGGCTTCGTGATTCCTTTGAATATTATTCGCTATTCTTCATAGTTTCGGCTTTGGCCATTCACGCCCACTGGAAAACTCACCCTGTATACGGCGTTATTACACTTAGACAACTTACTGTTATTCCTTGGTCTCTGTACTAAATTACACTGACTGTACAATTTTATTATTGTAAATAAAAATGTGCGTTAACTTGTATAATTACATCTTAATCCATCATTGTTGTAAATGTAAATAGTCTTAAAACTAAATAAGTAAATCGTTTTTTTAATTTATTCTCAGAAAAATTATGTGAACAAAGTATTTCAAGACAACCATGACACGAAACTGATGTAAAACATAGATACATATTTATAGCATAATATTGAATTATGAATAAACATAATAAAATTATAATGATTATGAAGCATTTTGGAATCTTTTCAATATCTACCATTTATTTGAATATTTTAACCTAGTTTACAATAATAATATTTTACAGTAGGTACGAGTAGCAAGGGTATTTACTGTTCTGGTATAAATTTGTGTTTAAATTTTTTATACAGGTTTTACTTAGTTTCTAAAGAGTGTAAATAAAATTAATTTTACTTTTCACTTGTTGTTTTATATTTTTATTTAAAACCTATATTACAAATTTGTTTGGGTTGGTTTTGACGGATAAAACATTCGATAAATCTAGACATACGGTAGTGTGTCAGCAGGGCCCGATATAGGTATTTAGCCGTTCCAGGCAGACACAATATTTTCCGCCCTCATAGAAATATTAAAAACAGGCCGCTCTTTAAGATGACGCCTTATAAGAGGGGCAAATGATTCGAATTGGAGGGGGGAGGGAACGTGAACACTATACGCATACTTACAGGATCTTAGTTTGCACATCTTAGATACTTTAATACCGAAGTGTAGAAAGGATTAGTAACTCATAGCCTAGGTACCTCCATTAAAAGAACCAATAACATTTGAAAACAATCTCAAAAATTTGTGTATGTGTGTGTATCAATAAATAGGTGATTAGATAAACAATATCTAAAGTTTGGGTATTTATTTAAGTTCTCCATATTTTTTTGCAAGTAAAATAAGAACCGGAGATATAAAGAACCATTTTAATGAAAAATAAGTACACTTATAGAGGTAACATCATAATAATAAGTTAATAAATCAAATACTGCCTTTTTGGTGCATACTTTTTTCTGCATTAATTCACCATTGACCTCCAGGCTTTAGTGCAGACTTGAGGCGTCGGGGGGTTGGGCTGTAATCCGGTGCGGGCACGGGAGGGCCCTGTGGTTGTTGCCAAGTATCACGCTGCGCCCATGGAGGCTCCACAGCAGGCGAGGGCGGAGGCCTAGCGGGTACCGGCGGTCTCTTGATGTCCTCTAAGTAGGAGAACGGACGTGCACTTTGGGCCAGGTTAGGCTGAGCGCGGTGCCACGAATCCGAACGGTCGTAGGAGCGGCTGAAATGTCGTAAAAATTAATGGCCGGTCTATGTCGTAAATTACTCAAAGGAAATATATATTATTATTTAAAATAAAAGGACTGCGAAAAATCATTTAGAAAAGTCACTTCCTAATACGAATAGCAAAATCGAAGTCTATGACAGAGTAGGCTGTAGGCACAAGTTATGGAGTACTACGAGTACCTAATAATCGACCAAATTATAAAATGTACTCGGATAAGTAAATAATTAGTAACAATTCAATAGAAAATTACTTTAAACTATGTGCATTAATATGAACTAAATGTTTATTTAAAATGCAAGTTAACCATATTTTTATGACGCAATCTATAAAAATTGTACTACTAGCTATACTATAAGTACGTAGCACTGACCTCTATTATACACGTACTTGTATGTTAGAGCTCAGTGGTACGTAGGCTTTCCTATGCGGGGTCGCAAATTATAGTTTATGGCTGCCTGACCACTTGGCGCGGAGCGGATAAAAGAGGAGAGGGGCCAAGCAATCGACTTGTTTGTTGCTGTTGTGTTGTGCCTGTGTCGAATAAATACTTGCATAAAAACTCCGCAGAGAGAGAGGATCGATAAGCAATAGACGAAAAATGCCTTCGAAATGAAAATTTGATGGGTAATTTTCAAGGTTTTCGGTACAGCTTAAACGATGGAACCCTATTCGTGGCGCTTATAACAGAAGGCAGTTTCATTATTTTCAAAAGTAGCATCCTGGATGTTTGTTCAACCCTGCTACAATAAAAGGACCCCACGGCATTGATGCTAAACGTGATGACGTGTCCAAAGCATTAATAAAAATCTACAAACTTGGAATAGTTGGTATCAGATCGCATTGGAGTTCTTCGTGCCCCGCGGTCAAAATCATCGTCATTGAAACCATTGTTCACCTGAGCTCTGTAAGACAAAAAATAAAAATTACGCTTAAGCAGGTTTTACTGTGTATTTAAAACAAGATACCATAACTCGGGGTGAATAGGAATGCAGGGGTGAATCAGAACCAAAACTTTGATTAGGATTACAACTATTTTAAATTATGATTTCACTTTATTGGTTTCAAACAAAACGTCGTTCTTTTTTAATATATTGGATTACCTACTAAAATGCTGCAAACAATTTTTAAATAACTTAAAAATTCCCTTCAAAGTATTGTTTCTATCGCACCTGTATTCTTATTCACCCCGTTTGACGGTAATATAATTGTTTGATTATGTAAGTTTAGTTATATTTTCTTTAAGGTAAATAAATATTTTAATCACTGTACTGTTTTGGTGTTTGAATTTAGAACACACTAATATTATATTCATTAGAGCAGTGGTGGCCCAGTGGTATCGGCCGCGACTTACAAGTTGTAGGTCGTGGGTTCGAGCCCAGGTATGCGCTTTACTTTGTGTAAATTATTTCATCACCACTGCTCTCAAAACGGTGAAGTAAAATATCGTGAGGAAACCGGCATGTCCTAGAACCAAAAATTCGAAGACATGTGACATCCACCAAACCGCACTGGGCCCGCGTGGTGGATTACGGCACATTCCCTCTCCCAGAGGGGAGGCCTGTGTCCCAGCAGTGGGAACATTAATAGGCTGATGATGTCATGATGTGAAATAAATATGTATCATTAAACATATCATAACATCACGCCTGGCTTCCCCGAAGGGATACACAGAGGTTATAGGTATATTTCTATTTCTGCACGTAACCCGTAGACCACGTCATCGCTTAACATCAGGCGAGATAGAGGTCAAACGCGAGCCTATAGATTCAAAAAAAAAAACCGTAAATCAATTGCCATCAACTGGGAGTACCTACGTCCAGACTCCGGGCTGCAATAACGCTTTGCCCGACCCAGGAATCGAACCTAGGACCTCATATTTAGCAGTACCGCTTGCGTCCACTAGACCAACGAGGCAGTCCATAAATTTATTATTATTTTTGATGTTGATAAGTTTTATAAATGCCGAGAAATTTTCTAAACCAGTCTCGGGGTCGATTTAAATACTAAACCAAAAACAAGGTTTTATACTTAAGTACCTGGGCGACCGAGCTCTGCTCGGGTGAAAATAGAGAAAACGACGTTTTCTAAAAATTAAACCTAGCTAGATCGATTTATCGCCCCCGAAACCCCCTTCATACTAAACTTCATGAAAATCGTTGAAGCCGTTGCCGAGATTCAGATTTCTGATTTCTTGTATACATAGCTACATATACTTATACAAGAATTTCTCGTATAAAGGTTTTAGATAATATTATGTTAATGCACATGCTTTGGCAGCACGCGTTTAGCTTAGTCCATTGGCTAAGAACTCGCCTCTCGTGCTTGAGGTCGTGGGTTCGCCCGGGTAAGTACCAATGTGAATTTTTAATTCTAATGCATGTACTTTCCAAGTTTATCTTGGACACCGCTGACAGTGGTGGTCGGTGAAGGAAAACATTGTGAGGAAACCCGCAGCCTACTTGCATAAGTGAATTCAACAAGGCAAAGGATTTAACCCAAAGAAGAGTATGACAAATTTAATTTAATAAATAAATCTAATATATCTTACCCTCTCGCAAACGGTGAAAATACTTCTGGTTCGCGTGGGTTCGGGGTTGCCGCCCAGTTGTTCTCATCGGGCCTCCTCGGCTGGCTGTTCAGAATAATTACTATTTAAGTATTATATACAGTTACAGTACACCACAGTAGGTATCTACAGGAAAAGCTATCCTAATACGCCTTTCTTTGTTAACTACGTTACATATCATAAGTATAAAGTCTTATACATAACATAGCACCTGTTTTCCATATAGGATACCCAGAGGTGTATTTCACAGGTTGGTTAGGTAGGTACCTATTTGGCGAGCTCATTGCCCGAAACCAAGCACTCAATACATACACTTCCGATCAAAAATTCCTTTTGGCAAAATCTAATAACACAGCCTTGCCGAATCGAACAACCGCAGACCACAAGCACAGAAGTCTCGCTTGTGACCGCTGGACAAACCGATGTTGCCTCAGATACCCTTCACTAGCTGATTTTAAAATGAGAACCATGTCTAAACAGATAGTCGTAATTTTTAGGAAAAATATAATTAAAGGTAAATTAGACACTTTTCTTAATGATTTGAACTACCAAATTTTTGAGTTTTATTCGTTTAACATAGTGTAATTAATTTGTAAAGTTATGTCTAAGACTGCTTGTCCGACAATCGCACTAAAACCGACGGGCGTATTTTAATGAAATTTTCACCATCTCAAACACAATTGAATTATCTACATTTTGATCTAAGGTTTTTTTTAAGTCATAGAATAATAAGGAAAGTAAAAATCATGCTTTAAAAAGTGTGAAACAAGAAAATACGTACGTTACGTTACGGATACGTTATGAAAGAAAAGAACACTTACTCGAATGCATTCAGAACCCCCATTTTATGGATGGAATGCTGAAATGATAATTTCATGATTATTTACGATAGCATTAGAAAATATGTTGTTTGATAAAATAAAATAGGTTTAAAGTAGGCACAATTTAACTTACGTCAGCACTCTTTAACAGTTTCCGGTGCTCCATTAGGTAAACAATCAGTAGTATTATCAGGATCCAGTTGATTAGGAGAACGACGTAGCCCTTCAGAGCTACGGACATCAAGATCAGCGCACCCTGGCGTAACACCTCCAATAAATAGATTTGTTCAAAGGTTGTTCCAAATGTACCAGAATCCTACGAATAGACAAGTTGTTAGTCGTTGTAGTCGAAGTTTCGTTTATATCATGGTTTGCCAAATATTTCTTTGTTTGATAGGAACCCGAACAAAATCAACCACGTACGTATCGTTTTTAATAAGTAAAAAATGCTGAGTATCAGGATAGATGGCGAGACTTTGTAATAAAGCATGTTAATCAAATGTAGGTGGATTAATAACCCTTATTGCCTTGCTAAAACGTAATAATTTAACTGTACCAATTATGATGAAAGGCAAAAATCACAAGTACTATTCGACACGGTTGGCGTAGTGGACAGCTATCGGCTGCTGCGCTGCGTGTCGCGGGTTCGGAAAATATCTGTACGGCCTACAGATAGTTGTTCCGATTCTGGGTATCTTGTGTATGTGAGTTTAAATGTTTCTAAAACCACCCACGGTACAGGAAGAAATTTAAGAGGCAAAGATTAAAAAAATAAAAAGTATATAAATTGATTTGTTGTCCGAGTAAGCTAACCACTTACCATTAGAGACGTTAAGGTGCTATGGTCTATTCCGAAATGTGCAGCTGTCGTTAAATCTACGATTAAAGAGGCAAAGTTTGTCCCAACGTAAGTAGACACCACCATCGTGAGATAGCGTGTCATCCCCTCATCTTGTAAATCTGCAAGTAAGACAAACGGTAAAAAATATTGAAAATAAAAACAAGTTTGATATTGTTGTCTGTATTGATTTCTTCGTCACGAGAAAACGAAGAGTCAAAGTGCTTTTTTATAATTTTTCACTTATGGCGATCATGGTAAGCCTCAGAATTCATCATCATCTTTCTGCCCTTATCCCATGTTACTTGTATTGGCGCAACACGATTTCTTCTTCCATATCGTCCTGTCCCCCATCACACCATCACTGACTCCCTTTTCTTTCATATCACTCTTCACACAGTCCATCCATCTTATCTTTGGCCTTTCTCTCCCTCTCCATCCATCCACATTTATATTCATAACTCTTTTAGTAACATTATGCGATTCATCAAAACTCCAGTAGATGGTCATGGCCACATACGTGCAGCGTTAGTGGCGTTAAGTAGGTCCTCTAGATTGCAGGTGTATAATAGGCACTTGGGCACTCTAGCAGGTGTGTGTGTCATATTCTGCATACGGGCATCGCACTCACATTGGGTATCAGAAACTCCATTTTGCCCAAATATGTCTGCTGCGGCCCACCTGGGTCCGCAATCGATTGAGTTCTTTCCATATAAGCAAACGGAGCTGGGGCTGGGGCACACATGGTAGCTGTACCTGCTAATACTTACTTGCGATGAGGACGCTTGCAGATGCTAGGCAAAGCACGGAGACGGCCAATGTAATTGCAGCTAACACGAACACAGTGAATGAAGGAGTAATATCATAAGACGTCTGCCTGCAATCTAAAAATAAGTTCTGGTATAATAATTTTATTACTTGTGTCTTACGCCAATTAGGTATAATAATTTGCTTGTTAATATTGAGATAAGGCAAGCCACTGATATAACTAACAAGAATGGGTCAAGATGGATACCCACAGGACACAAGAAAGTACCCATAGATAATGCAGATCCGGGAAATATTTTTTCATTCGATTCATTTTTATGAATTTTATTCCCTTTAACTTTTGATCTTGAATATTACATTCGGCAAGAACTTTTGGTTTCTCTACTTTGACAATATAGGTCAAATAGCGTGCAAAAAAAATCGTCTTACTCCACGCGTCTCCATTTGTAACCAAATAACCCAAAAAGTTAGGTTAGGTTAGGTTATAACCATTTTTTAATCTCTGTATTTACTAAGGACTTGTTACCAACTACAGGTTATGTCAGCCCCATTTTATTATTATTACCTAATTACATAACACTTCTTAATACTAATAACTATATTTTTTTATAGACGTACTTACAAAGGCTTATCGTAAGAAGCGTTTGTAAGTTAATCTTTAAAGAATGTTACTCAAAGATGAATCTGACAAAACAATTTCTTTCACTTTCTGTTATATCGAAAGTGAAGTCAGGTAAATAATAAAAAAATCTTAAATTAAAAATGTAAAACATTAAGGAGGTTTAGCATAATTTCTTTGAAATACGCTCGAAACATTACCATCCCGCACTCGGGTAAAAATAGAGATCCGGAACGGATCCTTAACGTTTATCATAGGACTAATAAATGTACCTTCTGAAATGTAGGCATCAGTCACGAATGTCCAAAATGCTTGACTTGTTGATGATGCTGGCGTGCAATTCATAAATCTAAATATAATTGCCGCGACACTCAGTAATATGTAAATTAGGGAAAATGTCTGCAAAAAAAAAAAACAATAAACACCAAATTCTTAACAGCATACAATAAAACCTCATATGATTATAAATGCCTAATAAATAAAAATTATATTGGTCGACTTCGAGTAATTCATTGTGTCATCGCAAAAGATTGACGATAGGTGTGTTAGCTAAAATCCAACCGCAATTTCTCCTGCCGCATAACTAACAGTAACTAAAGTTAAGATGAGTTTAACAGAATAAACACAAATCCTAAAAGACGTTGTCTCAGAAGACTACTATAATCGATTACAGGGGGGTGACCATAAGCTCTTAGAGCGGTATCAATTTGAGATCGAATAAGGGACAGATGTATCTGACTTGTATATATCTGTCACTTACTCGATATCAAATTGATACCGCTCTAAGAGCTTATGGTCACCCCCCAGATATTGTAGTTGCTTAATAATAAAAGAGTCTGGATTACCCAAGCTACACGATCTTGATAAAGCTTAGGTGGGAAAATAACAATATTGCTATCGCGAAAGGTTAGAACAAGAAAGAAAAGAAAATGTCTCTACTAAGTAATTGTCTCCAGACACAACAAGGATCCAGGTTTCAATATATCCTGTCTGGGTAGCGGAAAAATTTGAAAAAAAGTTATCGCGGCCCTGGCTAAAGCAACTGAAGGAACACGGGAGAATTTAGTCAGTAAAAGTCTGACACGCCATCCCGCTTCACTCAGAGCGGGAGAAGTCATTGGATCAGTAACCACCAAAAAAAAAAACAATAGATCTTGTTTGTTTATCGTAGCAATGTTAAAATTTATATCTTGTAAAATATAACTTGCTTGTGGACGTCATCCAGGTGACGAATTATTGAAATCCTACTAAATATTCATAAAATGCAAGTGTTTCAATGGATGTCTGTTATTCAATTACGCCAAAATGGCTGAACCCGTGGGCTAAACGGATCTGTCGGAGTAGCATACCGTCAGCAGTCTGCCGGAATAGCAGGGGCTCCGTGATCTGGATTAGCAATTTAGCATAGGATACTTTATATCCCGGTAGGAGGTATTTTCCCGTGGAATAATACGTGACATTCATGCGGGCGAAGCCGCGGGCAGCTGGTTTAATAAATATTTCTCATCAACAGCTACAGATTATACATCTTCGACGGTACTATGGGCACTATAGCTGCCTGCTGTCCATAAAACAGTGGCTAATCAAACTTAATCCATTTCCATAGATATTGCATGCCTATTCGAAATATGAACAACCTTTTATAAGTTGACGCATTTCATAAAGTCAATCATCAATACATATAATAAATCTGTAGAAAAGTAGTTTTTGTACATCGAAAATATTTCCAAAAAAAATAGACAGGGTGTTAAAGGATAACCAACAGAACCTATTGCAGAGATGTTTGGAATTTTTGACTGTTTATCTGTTTGTCTGTTTATTTGTGCACGCATCAATGTAAATAACTTTTATACATAAGAATTGTGCGTAACTTGAAGAATTACTTAGTTTTTGTTTCATCGCAATCGGTTCACTTTATCAAAAGTTAGATGAATTTGTGTTCAAGAAGTAAAATTTTCAACACACGCAATTCAGATACTCGGACAGTTGAACTCGATATTCGATAGATGGCGTTGTGCATTTGAAGTAATTTTCTGAATGGCGGTGTTAAGATTTTCCGCAAAAGAATCATGACTAAAGAAACAAAAATGGTAAGTAGGTAAGTAACCCTACCCGGGTTGCCAGACAGATGACGGGTGCGAAGCCGCGGGCACAGCTAGTACAATAATAGAAAGCTTCTCAACCCTTGCAACATTTGCCATAATACCTATTTTACATAAATATTAACTTGTAAAGAACAACCGTCTCACGAAGGTGTATGAATCGTAACAAAATGACTCTTATTTCCACGTCAAAAAAGTCACGTAATCCGCCTTCGTGAGATACAACAACTATAACTAATGCAGGTAGTGCATATGTATGTATAGGTAAACTTAAGCTTACAAAATTATAAAGGATAATTAATTTGAATTTCGCATAGCCAATAGAGATAAAAACAGCAAGGCAGATAATGAAACTGGACATGGGTGGTTAGATATCATAAATGGGCTTATAATTTTTAAATATAAATAGAAAAGTATTCAAACACAACTGTAAATTGAACACACACAAAACAGACATTTTCAACATTATGCGCCACATAAGGGGAATTTTGTATGTAATAAATGAGTCACGCGTACGCATGCATCGATCGGTATTATGATGACTAACAATACACCTAAGTATATAAATTGTAAAGTTACTTACTATGGTGATCCCTCCCGACAACACTGCCGTCAGAACCAGGTGCGGAGAGAATTTTCTATGCTTTGGAATATCCATTTTGCGTTTTTTTTTCCGACGGCTTTATTAGACACGCGTCATGTCGAGGTAGTGTTCGTTTGTGAAGGAGCTCAGCAAGATATCAGCATTAATCGCGCCATGATAATTGTTATCGATAATAATAACGCCCACTATCTACATATGGAGGAACCCCCTCCACATTTCAATGTTTTTCCGATCACTCCAATACTCATGGACATTGTCTTAATCAGACGAGTAGCTTACTTAATCTAGGTACTCCTGTAGGTTCAGATCCGGACCCAGACCAGCGACCTCCGTCAACACAGTATAGAAGTTTTAAAAGAACAACTACTTGAATGAATTCGGTATTACATGAATGCTTTCAGATGGTAAATCTGCAAACATTCATGTTATACAGAATAATCAAATAGGTAATATAAATAAAAAACAATTACTTAATTCTATGTCTAAATCGTTAGTAGGTAGACCATAGAACACCAGTGACTGAATCACCATCTAAAAAATATTTTTCCAATATAATTGTTTTGGTCCAAAATGTATTAACAATTGGCGAAGATATCGCAGAAGAAACGAGCCAAAAACATAACAGTCGGATTGAGAACCTCCTCCTTTTTTTGAAGTGAGTCCCATTACTGCCATAGTCAAAGTCATCGCGCTGGTGTCACTACCAAGAGTAAAGATATCTGTGGTCACTATATTTGACGTTGCAACAAAGAAAATTTTTACTCTAGCGTTGCAATGTTATCTTCACGCAAACCACAAAGAACTCTTATTTTTAAATACCGTTAATGTTTAACAGTGATGTCGCGTAGTCGGCTGTATATTCTTCAAAAATGAGCGTCGCTGAATGAATGTAAAACAGTAATAACAAAAAGAACAGGTTCGTTAACGCGGATGTTCGATGGTCCGCCCATTCAGGCCACCTATCGTCGCTGATCCTTGAGATGATATGATACTGCTGTACCTGTACTGGACATGGTGTGTCGGCACCTACCTGTACTCCTGGTACACAGTTTCAAACACTGTAACCCCAGAAGCTACGAGTACTAAAGTTAAAGCTGGAATCATGACGTTGCTAATAATTGCAACCGTGATCCTCCATACATTGCCACTGGAGGAGTACCCTGAAGTCGGACTCGCAAGGATCGTAGTCGGTATACCTGCGCAACTGTATCAAATTTACTTTCTCCATTATTACATTGGGGCATTGCTGGATAGCTTTAGAGTTACTATTGCCATTTACATCCTTTCTTTAATCTATGTCATACATACTGCCTATTCAATTTATTTAGTGTACGATAAACTAAATTAATTTTTTATTCGGTATGATACCTATCATAAATAGCAATTAATTAATAAACTTTTCTTTTAGCAGTGCATATGCATACATATATGATTGTAGGTACAGTCCACGGATTGTAACAAACGATAATATAATAAAATATTCTATAGGTATTCATCATCATCTGCCTAGCCTTTTTCCCAATTATTGTTGGGGTCGGCTAACAATAATTGGGATAAATAACTAATAAATTTTAGTTCTAAAAACTGAAAAACACGCTTTAATGGTAAATTGAACGAAAAAGTCGCTAATCCTGAAGATCTTGGTAAGGCTAATGGGACAAACAATTTAAACGCGCACGGTAGAATCAACTTTTATTACTTGTAAATTTTAATTTTTGTTTGACTTTCAAAAGTGCCGCTTATTGCCCTAGTTGAATAAATATATTTGACTTTGACTAAATTATTGCATTGTCATCGGTCCTTGATAGGTGTGCAAAGTTTCAAATCAATCCGACGTTTTGAAGTGGGGGAAAATCACGTTCAAAGATTCCGTTACATTGATACATAGATACATAGTTACATAGATACATACCAAGCTAATAAAAGCGTGTTAAAAATACACTTTATTGTACACCAAAAAAAGAAATTACACATATATTGTAGGTACTGCTACATTAAAAACAAAATTAGTAGATAAAAATATATATAGCTATATAAAATACTATACATAAACTTACAAATAAATAAACATACATAACATGTAAATGTTACAAAATTTCAAAGAAGGGTTGAAAAATTGTAGAAGAAATTAGATAGAAACAGAAAAGCATTAAAGAGAAAGGAAATGGTTCTTAACAAGATTTTTAATATCGGCAACTTATCCCACAATCGCACAGTCTGGACCGTAAACGATTTATTGTAGAATTTAGTAGAATGAGCAGGCTTCAAAATTCTCCGATGATCACAAGCGTTCTTTGAGATAAAAGAGGGTTGTAGGAATAAACAGAACACTGTACATCATCAGCCTATTAATGTTCCCACTGCTGGGACACAGGCCTCCTCTCTGTTAGAGGGGATGGGCCGTAATCCACCACGCGGGCCCAGTGCGGGTTGGTGGATGTCACATGTCTTCGAATTTTTGGTTCTAAGACATACCGGTTTCCTCACGAAATAATTTACGCAAAGTAAAGCGCCTGCCTGGGCTCGAACCCACGACCTACAACTTGTAAGTCGCGGACGATAGCACTGGGCCACCACTGCTACCGTGAACACTGTAGAGTAACGATAAAATGTGGACATGCCGGCGAAGGCGGATTGGCAGATAAGGTCGGTAGAAAGGCGGGTATCACAAACTGAACTAAAACGAAGGCATTTTTCTGTATTATTTATTATAATTATAAAATCTATAAAGTACATTTTATGCACGTAACTAAACAATAGGTACCTATACACCACATCATAGGTAAAGTCAACCGCAGCTTTCCGTTGCATTGTTGTTCAAGTGTTAGTCCTCAACGTGTTGTTGACTGTACCTACTATACAAAGAGTCATCACTAATTAATACTAGAACAGCTTAATCTCACCTCAAAATGCGTTGAGATTAGAAAGCTCTTCTAGATTTGTGTCGTCTATCATACTAAATTGTGTAATATAATAATCTGATATTGCACTGTGTACAAAATCAGTTATTACAATTAAGTCTTATTACAAAGTGAATCGAATCGAATTTAATTTTACTTTGTTTCCATTCAAAACATATATAGCTTGCATCAATACATTATTCAAATTTTATAATCCTAAACAAACTAATAATAACTTGCTTATTCTATTTAAAGTTAAAATAAATTTTATGTAAGAAACAGTTATTTACAAAAAGTTATCGTCAATCCAGCAAGTTCAGCTATGTTATTGCGACACAGAAAATGTACTTATGTAAGTACACATAACATCAGCTCAAAATAAAATATATTAATAATTTGCATTTATAAAACTGGCCCTCTGCAGCGAAGTGCCTCTGGCCTCGTCTCACACTGAGAAAAACTGATACCAAAGTAATAAAATACTCCACTGTGATTACCTGCTTACACCATAATTATTATACTAGGATCAAAGAGCGTAGATATGTGACAATAAATCAAAAGCGATTTTTCTAAAGTGCTGATTGAAATGCTATGGTTTTACAAAATTTTTCGATACTAAACTTTACGTCTTTTCTCAAAGTTATAACCGTTATTGCATTTGAATTATTACAATTCCACTTTTCTGGAAAGGGTATTTTATTTAACCATTGTAGGTACCCAATTAGTAAATCAAAAGAGTAGTTCGTCTATAAGCACGTGAGATACATTTGTATAGACGTGGGGCTGCCGGCAGTAAACAGTGTACTTATAAAAATGCAGCCTTATTGCCTAAGTGAATTCGACAAAGCAAAGGGCAAAGAGTATGAACAATCGACCAATCACATGCAATATCAAAGACGCGATGAAGATTTCGGTCTATGTGATTGATCAATTGTTCATACTCTTTTCCCTTTGACTTGCCGAATTCACTTACGCAATGGGTCCTTACTCTGACGTATCAAAACTATCATGGTTGGACGGGATGGTGAAAAAGGGACAGTGCTATTCGTCCTCTATAGCTCCGTCACTCTCTCACAATGGAACCATGAGACTTTTTACACACGCAGAGTAATGTCCCAGAACTGAAATATCAATAAATAAAATTCATAAGTACTATAACTAACACTTAATACATACAAACATTGTTCAATTTTTAAAGATGAAACATAACTTAATTCCACGAAGAGTTGGGCAGAGGCGAACATAAAGTACAGCCACATCTCGCCAGGTTTGTTTTGATGAAGATATTACTTAATTCCTAATCCACAAATTTGAGATTGTTTGAACTGCGCTATTAAATAACTTCATTGTGAGCTCAGCTGTAGAAAACTTAATATAGAACGTCGGATTGATTTAACGCTGCTGTGAAGAAAAAAGAAACGTGTTACAAGACTTTCAGAAAATTATTATTGTTTTGTGGTTGCGGGAAAAGGCATCTTCCTTCCTGTAGGCGTAGTTAAAGATGATAGGTTATCAAAAGCTGTATGGACTTCCCACATCACGACTAAAAACTGTATGTGGAGTAGCACGACTAAACTTCTTCTAAACAATATAAGGTACTGCGATCAAAGTTAATCTCATCGTGATATTCCATCTGTTAAATCCGTAACTTTTCTCTTGGGGTTGATATCTAAATGGAGTACCTACCATTCTCACCAGCCTCGATTAAGTTTATTTGCTTATGTATGAGTAATCGTGTATTATTTTTAGATTGGTGTAATTTATTATGTTATATGAACTAGTATAAAATGTTTTTATACTGGCTGATTTTGAACTCAATTACATAATATTATGTCCATGCAGGAATGTGAAAATAATCATGTATTTGAACAACTTCTACAATGGGAATAGAATAGGAACAACTAACTATGAAATGTCATAGCAAAGCATCATAATATCAAAGCATCGAATTAATTTCTATCAACTCTGATTTCAGAGTTGATCCCAAGTAAAAGTGGTTCAAGCACTTTCAACTCCTGAAAGAATGGCAATGAATTCAATTTCAACCCGTATATAGAATGATAGCATAAGGTTTGATGGGGCTTACTTGCCAAAAAAGGAACTGATGATTAAGTCTTCTTGTATGTGTAATACTCACAACGCACAGATCGTGATGATGTCATATAGTCTTTCTTTTGTGTTAACGAACTTAAACTGGAAGCGGCCCGATGGACGGCTGAAATAAATGTGTAAGTGGTGTTCATTTAAAATCTTCTCCATCGGTAGATACTTTTTACTTGTGGAAGACTTAACTATGCGAAATAAATCAGATCTGTGGGGTAAGTGTTGAGTTTTTACTCGCGCTCAATCGCGTTAACATAAACGTCAACTTGTATTGAAACTGTATAAGCACCGTCTGCTGACAGTAAGGCGAAACCACTTTTGTTTGTATCCAAATTGACATAATAGATCGTTTACGTTATCACGATCTAATACGTTAATAAACTCTGAATAAGCACACTGATCTAATTAGCAGTACTTTTGGTCAGGTTATTGATATAATAGATAATTATTTTTACTGAAATAGTAGTTAAAGTATTAAGAATATTTTCAGGTGTGAGCCACACCTAACTAGATTTCGTTGTTAAAAAGATCACAACCCAGGGGTTTACCGGTGCAAAAACGCAGTACTAAACACCCACTTGTAATATAATTGCACAACAATCATATAAACTGAGCGTGACTAACGCTTATTGAGATAAGGAAAGAACATAACGATGGCTGTACCTACTGTCTATCCATTATCGGATAGAAAAGCTGAGATGACCATTAATTGAGAAGTTGATATACACATGATAGCAAAACTATTAAACTGAAATCGCAGATATTATTAGAAAATAAAGTTTGTAATCAAATAATACTAAGTACCTATGTGTACGTATGAGTTTTGAATAAAGGGAAGTTTTTGTTAGAAAAACATTAAAATGAGTGTATAAAGTCGGTATATTCGATAACTCAGAAAACCTAAATTACCTGAGCATAATTGGGTTGATCGTTGCTGATTGTGCATTGTTGTGAAGTTGTGATATCAAACCGTTAAGTGAAGGTACTTATCGTTAAATACTGAAAATCAGATACTATACCCGCGGAAGCTGCTCAGCAGGTTGTTGCTCAAAGTAAATAAAGAAAACAGTTTCGGATAAAGCGACATAAACTATTGAATAATATTGAATACCTATACCGACTTTATGCAATCGTTTTTATGTTTTTATAAAAACGAATTTACCGTTCTTCAAAGGCGCATATAGTATTATTTGATTTTATGCTTTACTCATATCTGCAATAGTTTAAAATACGGTTACATTGCGATAGTTTTCCTCTTACTTGTAGAAGAGGAGGACATTTAAATAAATTGGGATACGTTCAAGATAATGATATAATATTAAATAGATGAACACTTACATGCTTTTCTAACGGACTGGAGGGCGGTGTAGTCCGGTAGGGGGACAGGCGGGAGGTCCTCGTCCGGAGGGAGTTGGTCCCGCATGCGGTGCGAGGACGCCGGTATATACGCCCAGGGAAGCTGCCCCTGGAGCTCGGCCGTGGTTCCGCGCCTTCTGGACAAACACACCGTCTTCCACTAGGTCTCCAAATATGTCACAATGTCGTTGATCGATCACGGTCTGGTTGCATTATAATGGCTTGCTTCTACAGTTCCGCTGCCGCACCCTACTCATTGGGCATTGGACGGATCGTATCTTATGAAACGGTCTTTAGTATTCTATACAAATAAAGAAATAGAAGTGCCTTCAGTGATCTCCATTGCAGAGATCGCCCGCATCGGCACGTCTTGGTAATTCGATGCTACGCTCTTCAATCCGATTGCTAGCAGTTTCTTAGGCTGAATTCTGCTGACAAATGTATCCGTTTGATGCGATCCATCCATTACGAAAATGTGGACGCAAGTCTTAATATTCCTACTCAAGCTTTAACCTACGAAGTCATCTACCAACAGTAGAAACCCATGACCCCGACACCAAATGTTCAAGGATGCCTTAATTGGAAAATGATGTCAGGAAAAAAACAAACAGAAATGCACTGTGAGATATAACGCAGTAGCAGCTAATCAGGAATGAGCATCCAAATGCGGTGAATATCCTGTTGGAAAGTTGGTGATGAAAAGCAATAGACTGCACTGCGTAATGAAAAAGTCAATAAAATATTGAGAAAGATGATACAGCAGATGTAAGTGACCGTTATTACAAGTAAATATTCTTACCAAAGAAGTCTCGAAGCGAGACAGAAGACTCATTGAGACTGAAATGATAACGATTGTGATTGTTATGATCGATTCAAAGTAACGGATTTTGTTTATTAATTTGTTAAGGGTTAAGGCAGGTAATGCCTAAGCAGTATATTTGCCTACAACAGTTAATCATTTCCAATGAAAATATTAGGGTTCTATTCCTCTATCGAAGGTACTTTTTTCTGAATAATTCTTCATAGCATCTTCATAAAGCGATATAGTGCCCACTATGTAAATCAATTTCGTTTATTTCAGACCATCTCTGCCTACATTATTATTGGGTTATGTTTATATCATTCATTTATTGATGTTTAAAGTGTCTTTCCACGTACCCTCGTCCCTCTGCTTGGCTGGAGGTGGTGGCCAACTGCGGCAGGGACTGAGACGCTCGCGGTGGGCTGGCGCGGCCTGAGGTGTCGATGACGGCGCGGTCCAACCGCCGCTGCTGCTCTGCTATAATATTCTCCAAGCGTTGTGGCAGGGACATCAGGCTCTCCGGGAAGTTCACCGTCCGCTTTTTGTCTAAGTCCACGTCATCGTGGTGGGCGCGTGGAGATCTGAAACATTTTGAATTATTATTCAATTGAGCAAGCAGGTTGGAAGGCCTTAAGAACACTTATGGACGCGGGCATCAGTTGGACGGGAGACGCGCTTGAGCGAGGCATATGTCTAGTTGTGGACGTCTTTCGGTTGAAATGATATTGATGAATAGCAGGTACAGCGTTCAACTATTTAACTATTTACCTATTATTCTAATTGATTTTATTGCATAAGGGATATCTATTGATGCAGCTCTCTGTTTTTGGACTTTATTAAGTTTACCATGTTCGTTGGCTGTTTTCCGTATATATAAGTTTCTCTGTGGCACAGAAATTTTTTAATCTAGCGAGCTCTGTGGGCTTTAGAGAAGTGTCATCAATCAATACATATAATAAATCTGTAGAAAAGTAATTTTTGTACATCGAAAATATTTCAAAAAGAAATAGCCAGGGTGTTAAACGATAACCAACAAAACCTATTGCCAGCATTTTTGGAATTTTTGTCTGTTTATTTGTGCACGCATCACGTGAAATGTACGAAACCAATGTAGATAACTTTTATACATAAAAATTGTGCGTAACTTGAAGAATTACTTAGTTTTTGTTTCATCGCAATCGGTTCACTCTATCAAAAGTCAGATGAATTTAAAGTGCTCAAGAAGTAAAATGATCACAACACACGCAATTTAGATACTCGGACAGTTGAACTCGATATTCGATAGATGGCGTTGTGTATTTGAAGTCATTTTCTAAATGGCGGTGTTAAGATTCTCCGCGAAAGAATGATGACTATAGAAAAAAATTGTAGGTAGGTAAGTAGGGTAGGCAGTAAGGCGACGGTTGAAATGCCAAAATTATTGACCACGTGATATTTCGATAGCGCTTGACAAACTTTTTTTTACTTCTTTGGTATTTTACTAATCGTAATCGCGACCATAGATTTAGTATGTTTTCGCTACGCAAATTCTAGAATGTCACTTGTCTAGGGCGTCCAAGTATGACAAATTGTCTTTAAATAATTAGGTAGATATTGCCAAAAATTATTGAACGCCTTCATTGGAGAAGATAATCTTTTCGTAAGAGTCCAATAATTTTTTGCAATACCTAATTATTGAATAGTAGATTATGCACCAAGGGGATAAAGCAGTGTCTTACGTCCACGGGCGGCATATTGAACCCTGAACGTTAGGAGGGACTCTAGAGTTAACTCCCAAGCGAAGTGAGGGAGTTATGTAGAGTCCTGAGTGAATCGAGGGATTCAAGCTGCCCAAGACGAAGACAGGCTTTATCCCAGAGGAGCATACTCTACTTTTCACACCTTCTGCGAAATAATAAAAAGCTGCTTTATGTTTTGTGTTTGATGCTTATTGTAGATTTGAGCATTAAATGAATGCACATAGGGTGCTTGACTATTTTTCGAGTTTCTGAAAAATGTTGGAAATAAACTAAAAAAACGGATTCCGTCAAAGTTTTGACTCCTACTTTTGTTGTTCTCTATTGAACAAAATCGTCACAAGCTTTTTCACATCAGTGTTTTGATTTTGCCGGTACTAGATTTATTAATAATCTATAAAGCGCCTGCTTTGATAAACTCTGGAGTAGAATCACAATCACTCGATTTTTTTGTCAACTCGTATATTGGAATAAAATTCACTGAAAATTACAGCACCAAACATCGTCATCTCACATTGTTTGAAATCGCGACATTTTTCTCTTTTTTTAGTTCCGTTTATGGTGGTCAGTTCGATTTTTGAACATACTTCTTTGCCCTTTGCTCAATGCCATGTATACATTTTATACTTAGAGTTTACAATGAGTTTCTACACGAATTTGACGTTCCAAATTCAAATCACTTTATTCCCTTGGGACTTTCATACAACTTTACCTCCCTCGGGAGGTAATGCTTTACTTTACGTTGAGATTGCATGATATGTAATTGGACATTGTCGAGCAGGTGATGAAAAAGACAGTTTGTCACACTCGTTCATGGGGTCAAACCTCCATAGTTGTGGCTGCTGGTCCTCCATAGTTGTGATACAAAATCCTGAGACTGTTTAAATATTAGATAGATAAATCATTCATACATATATGTATGAATGATTATCTCCAGTTACGTACGTACGTTACGATAGTTACGTTAATATCTCCAGAACATCGCGCCTAATCAAATACCCTACCATCGCTCTATGAATAATGCAGATAGTCACTGATATTTATTACAACAACTACTTAAGTAGTTAACTATGTTATGATAATAATTAATCGTATCCAACCCAAGATGAAAAACGAAGTTCTACTCGTTATATTACTCGTTTTCACATCAGGTGCGATAGTGGTCAAACACGAGCCTATTAACAATAATAAAAAATCATCATCATCATCAGTCTTTTAATGTGCCCACTGCTGGGACACAAATTGCCTCTCTATGAGAGAGAGATTGGGCCTTAATATAAAATTGCCTAATACTAATTGAAAAACAAACGTGACCCACCTTTCAGGCGATGCTTGCAAAGAGTCTGGATTGGATCTAATTATCCTCGTATGGACCTCCGGTGAAGGTGACTTCCTAAAGAGGAAGGCTTTCATCCGTCGGAAGGAACGGCTGAGTCCAGCCCGTGGTATCCTGGTCGTGAACCTCTCACTGGGTAAGCTGGCCAGCTCCTCATCCCTGTCACTGACTCCATCGGTGGTGATGATAGTGGGAGGGCCTGTTTCCTGAGGAGGTGATGCTTGCACGGCACTGTCCACTTGGGTGGGAACTGGCACAGGAACTGGCGCCTGAGGAGCAGCTTGAGCCGGAACTACTACTACCGGAGCTTCTATGTTCTGAAAAAGAAGTAACTTCTGATTAAAATCCTAAACAAAATTTCAATTAGATTATCCTTTGCTGATGAGTTTTTGAGGTTGCCGTCATTCCATACTTATTATATAAGAAGTCACAAATAAATGAGAAGATATTCTCTATTGGGCCGACGAATATAATTCTCTTTGATTGGGCACATGCATTAAACATATGTTATGGAAAACCAACGTTTTGATAATGTGAAATGTTCCAGAAATTAAAAAGTTAGAATATTCGGTATTACGTACACCAAATTGTTGACAGATACAAATATACAAAATCCACAATCACTTTTACATGAGTGCCATATTCCGCTTCCAATTAGAAAAAAAACAGGGGCTCCTGGTATCTAGGGCTCCCGGCACTTACATCACTCTCAGTTACTGGTGGCTCCTTCTTGATGTTACAGTCCACGATGACAATGACGATAAGGACGATGTTGAGGATGAAGAATATGACGAAGCGAGAGTACAGGAGGACCATAATCCAGGCAGTCCAGGCGGTGTCCAGGTCCACACCTCCGAGTCCGTTGACCTGGCCTCCGACGAAGTCCATCATGTCAGTTAGAGTCTGTAATTTCAATGAGACTTATTAAGCATGCAACTATGGAGAATCCAAAAGGCAACCACCTATACAGTTGACACTTAAGTGCCCTGCCGCTTCCCATCCTATTCAGTTGACACATAAGTGCCATGCCGCTTCCCATCTTCATTATACGGGTGGCACAATAGAACGTGCATTTTTAAAATACACAATAATAAAGTAAAATGTTTATGGATATGTTAAGTAAAATTACTGAGGAATTTCTAATTAATAGCAGTTTTTTTTTTTTTATAATTATTTCATTTAAATGATGTCCCTCTCGGTGGCAGCACCTCTCCAATCGCGTGTGGAGGGTACTAAAACTTTCTTCACCTGCTGCCTACCAGTTGGCGCCACTGGCGAGTAAGGTCCGTATATATAGCTGTTAAACGTGCGCATTTCTAATGCCGTAGAATTGCGATTAAATACAAAATAAAATATACACCTATATTTGAAAAAATACTGAATCATAAAGCTCTATTAAAGCAGTGGTTGGTAAAACCCGTACCTTTCTTAATCTGTCATATTTGGAAAATATTCACAATAATAAAAAGAATAATAAATAAACTCGCGCTAAAAGCCAAAAATATCTGTTTAACATTTTGAAGATCTAGGTACACCAGCGCCCCTAGCGGCAAATTCAAACTTGGTAGCGCCCATTATAGCCATTTGATTCCGCATATTCTCTTTGAGCAATATTCCTCGGATTGTTAATGTAAACTCCACTTCTAGCAATCAGTCTGCCTGGGAACTTTTGTCTCACAACATCAATAAACTGGATTGTTGTGTGACTCTGCCTCCATCTTATTGGATCCATGTTCAAGAATCCATTATTACTGAATTCTTTTTGTTGCTAAAGCACTTTCCACACAACAAGATAAATGATTGGAAATTAATAGTTAAGTAAGTTTCCTCACCCTTGTATGAAAAGAGTCGTTGGCATACGTGACAGTTGCCACCAAGTCCAGCCCACACACCGCTGCGCTGGTTATTATCCAAGGCCATCGCATGCATTTCGTCTGCTTATCCCTTGCTCCACCCACTAAACGTAAATAAGAGATACATTTATTTATTTAATACTTCAAGCACACAAATGTACAGAGGCGGACTTAATGCCTTAGCCATTTTCTACCAGTCGACCTTTGGGTGATGCAGAGACAACTAGTGGTAGGTGCAATATTGACAGTTAAACGAATAAGGGTTATGCAAAAATATATAAATACTATATAATTACAACATATATACTCATAAGAATAAACTAAATATATAGACATACTTAAACATTAGTAATATTAGATTAATAATTGAAAAACATTAGCGTTGTGACGATACTGCTGCCAACTTCTTGCGAATGTGCTCGCGAACTTTAACTTTGAAGGTTAACCGGTTGGTTGCCATCCTGATTTCCTGGGGGAGCGAATTCCACAGAGAAATAGACTGAACGAAGAAAGAACAGTGAATGAAGTCAGTACGGTGAGTGGGACATTGAAGAAGGCGGTTATGGGATGACCGCAGATTTTTATTGTGGTTATCGCAGATGTATTGAAAGTGAGGGGCCAGGTAACCAGGGGAATTAGAAGAGGCGAGAAATGAGAACAAGGTGGTTAGTGCCCTTTGCTCTCTGCGCTGGCGTATAGGCAACCACTTTAGAAGCGATCGATGCGCAGAGATATGATCATATTTACGCAAATTGAAAACAAATCGAATGCAGTCATTTAGAAGACGGTCAAGTTTGTTGAGAAGATCTGCATTCAGGTAATAGTAGCACACATCACCATAATCGATGATAGGAAAAATTAGGGCCTGCACAAGCATTGCCTTCGTGTTCGATGGTAATAAAGTTTTCATACGATACAGAGCCCGCAACGTTCCAGTGACCTTCCGACTCACACTAGCGACTTGAGTACGCCAGTTAAGGGTATTATCGATGTGCAAGCCCAAGTCCTTTACATCAGTACTAAAAGGAACAACTTTACCGTCAAATAAAACAGGTGGCAAAGTTATACCATCCACTCTAGCGATGCTTCGGTGACTCCCAATGATAATCGCCAGACATTTATTGGGGTTTACTGCCACACCAAATCTATCGGACCAAGTTTTTATAGCCGATAAGTCCCTGTTTAATTTACTGATAACGTCAGGTATTTCGTCAATACTCCCCTGACAGTACAACTGCAGGTCATCTGCATACAGATGATACGCACATTGAAGTTCGAAAGTAATGAGATTTATGAAAATAGAAAAAAGAAGAGGAGAAAGAATGCCGCCTTGAGGAACGCCAGTTTCCAAATTACACCATTGAGATGATGAATCCCCAACGCGAACCGACTGCTGACGTTCCCGAAGGTAAGAGGTAAACCATTCCAGTGCATTGGGAGAGACCATCAAATAGGACAGAATGGCTAATAGGATGTCGTGACTGACGGTATTGAAGGCATTCGAGAAGTCGACCAACACTAGTACAGTGACTTTGGTATCCTCCAAGCCTACCCTCACATCGCCAGTCACTTTAAGGAGGGCGGACACAGTGCTGTGCCCAGGCCTGAATCCAGATTGCAGAGGGCTAATGAGTGAATTACACTGCACAAAGTTTGCAAGTTGTTTGTGGACACAAGCCTCAAGCACTTTGGATAGGAAGGGTAGAATAGAAATTGGACGGAAGTGGGTTGGAAGAGTGGGATTGGAGACTTTAGGTAGTGGACGAACATAGGCTCTACGCCACAGGGAGGGGAATACTCCGGAAAACAAAGAAAAATTAACAATATGGGTGATAGGAGGTAGAAGGTGATCCAGAATAGCTATGATCATATCACGAGTGATATTATCACAGCCCACCGCTTTGGATTTGATGGAGAGTATGATTTTTCTGATCTCGCCCGGCTCAACTGGAACGAAACGAAAAGGATTTATGAGTGGACGCGTTAGACCAGAGATTAGAGACAGAGTTTGTTGCTTGGTTAGACGATCCATGGTAGGCACAGTGGAGAAATGACGGTTGAGATCGTCTAAGTCAATAGAATTTGGAAGGTCTAAATGACGCCGTTTGCCGATACCAAGTGTTCCAAGGAACTTCCAAATATCGGCAGAAGAACAAGAAGAAATATTTTCTAGAATGTGGCGGCGTTTAGCATTGCGTATCATCTGGTTACATCTATTTCTCGAAGTCTTAAAAAGCGCCCAGTTCTCATCAGTACGATCCCTTTAGATACATCAATTAGATGTCAGCTTTTTGCAAATAAGCTGATCGAAGCCCTCATTTAAAGTCAAGTTTAGTTAACATATCATCACGACTGAATTACATGAAAGCTTAGGCAGGGCCATAGAGGTGCACCTACTTATACAACAACCATATTTCATGTTTAGCCAACTTGTACATAATAAAAAGGATAACAGTCAATATTGTGTACAAGTTATCTAAACTTAAACTAAATTCTGACATAAGGCGCCAAAAACGTTATTTTATTTGACTCTAGTCCGACGCCTGCACATCTCCTTTGTTATGGTTATACATTTCTCAGAGACAATGTTATAGGTTAAAATATGGCTATAGCCGAGTTCTTGGCAACAGTAGGTAATTTAAAAGAGATCATCGGTGGCGTGTATGCGAGTGGACTTAGCTACATATTTATCTTACTGAATAGGATCAGAGAGACGATAACTATTGATAAGAAAGTCCCAATTGCCTTTCCTTGCATTTGAATTTTTATGAGATACCGACTAGTTGATCTGACGACGTTACGCTCTCCAAACTAAATAAAATTCATACAAGAATAAACTGATTTATATATAACTAGCTGTTGCTCGCGGCTTCGCTCCCGTGGGCCACCCCTCAGAACCCGTTTTCAGGATTAAAAAATAGCCAATGTTACTCGGGAATAATGTAGCTTTCCATAGGTGAAAGAATTTTTTAAATCGGTCCAGTAGTTTCAGAGCCTATTCGGTACAAACAAACAAAAAAATCTTTCCTCTTTATAATATTATTAGTATAGATATAACGTGTGGGGCTCAGAACAACGTGTCACTCATATTTACTTAGTATTGAAACACAAAATCTGAGGGAGGCATTCGATGAAAAAGTGCAGAATATGCTCTACTACAATACAAGTAACTATAACAGAAGTATAGACTTACATTTGCGGGCGATTAAAACTTACTTATAATAATCACACTGCTTATCAGCCAAAACACGCTCAGTCCGAGACTGGTACAGTTGATAACGAAGGTCCTGAACACGGTGAATGGTTCGTTTCTAAACAAGACAAACGCCTGGTTGGCGATACTGTCAATGATTTCACCGATGTTGACTGTGGGGCCGCAGCTGTCAGGGTCTAAAACACACAACCTAAAATATTACTTATGTGAGGATTTGAGTGAAAGAGTTTTAAAAGATACAGTGAAATCATTGGTTACTTTATTATAACTTAAATTATGATTACTTACTGTGGAAATAAAGAACTCTAATGTAAACTAGAACGGGAAGTCCTCTCAAGAAGTCGATCACGCAGAAATATTGCGCTAGGCCGAGTGATGTGAAGATCATCTGCCCCGTCGCTTGAAGCTGTAGTAGAAAGATTAAGTAAGATGAATTTTGTGATGCCCGATGGCATATCTTTCCTACTTCCCTTTTTATACTCGTTGGTACACTATTATAATTAGCTTGCATATAATAGGTAAAGTTCATCATATTTTAGTTAAATCAAAGTATATATATATACTATTATGCGAGTTTAGGGAGATAAGCCGTTTTTGTGATTGATTTAGGGCCCAAACACGCGGTGCGACATCGCATCGTAAAAATCTACGAACTTATTGCTTCTTACTGCTTAGCTGTTTTCGGCTTTGCGAATTCGCATCGCGTCAATTCGCCGTTTTGATTTGGGCCCTTACTTCATCGCTTAGCCGAAACGTTCGGTGTAATTTGTTTCGGAACTTTAATTTTGCGAGGCCGATTCGCTTTTTATCGGTTTTAAAGTCCTCCAAAGTGCAGAATTAGGTAAATATAAGCTTTGGACACTCGAATAGTGTGCTGTCGTCTGGTCTGGGATCAACGAGTATAATGTATGTGCTTTTTATATAGGTCATGGCTCAGTGGCAGGTGTACTGTGGATAGAAAGAAATTGTGTGATGGATACTGGAGAGCTTGGTGTTCTTTCTGCATACTTCCATGGTATCTTGGTGATTAATCTTGTTTGACCAGTGCTCAGCAAAGAAAATTCTTACGTTATGAATTTAATTCTAGGTTATACTTTTCAACCGCGTGTTATGATAGCCCTCGTCATGTGGAAATCATTGAGTGGGATCGGTTTTTAGCAGTTTATTAAGTAGGTATTTATCCTTAGAACAATATTTATCATTCGCAATAAGATTTACCAGAGTGAAGCTATTCAATCTCCTAAAGTAGTACAGATAAAGCAAACGCTCGTAGACGGGCGTAGGTAACGAATAGTACGAGATCATTCGTATTTTCACTCTGCGAACACAAAACTTATCTCCCATTGGTATGTAGGGAATTTTGTAAAACGATCTTAGTGCGTATTTGCCATAGATAGATATAAAAGAGAATTTCCGTGCCACATTATGACGAGAGCAGGACGATAAGATAGCATCTATCAAAATATTCTTTATCTAATATGTTATTATTAATAAGTCTTGTACCTACTTAGCGTTGAGGAATGAGGATGTCATCGAACAATAATTTTATGAACTGATACCGAATATTTTAGATTACAGACTGATTAATACAATGAAGTATTTTAAAACATTACAACAAACATATGTTACATTGACCTGCAATGTTTGGGTGACGGTGTGATTTAAAAAAACCGGCCAAGTGCGAGCCGGTCTCGCGCACGAAGGATTCCGTACCATTATAGCAAAAAAACTGCAAAAATATCACGTTTTTTGTTTGGGAGCCCTACTTAAATAGGTATGTAATTTATTATGTTTTTAGTATGCCTTGTTATAGCGGCAATAGGAATACATCATCTGTGAAAATTTCAACTGTTAAGCTATCACGGTTCATGAGATACAGTCTGGTGACAGACGGACAGACAGACTGACAGACAGACGGACCGCGGAGTCTTAGTAATAGGGTCCCGTTTTTACCCTTCGGTTACAGAACTCTAAAAGAAGACAGAATATAATTATATGCCGTCAATAAAGTTAAGATAATAAATCTGCACAATCTGTAAGTATGCATGTGGTCTAGATTCACAAGTGTACCTAAGTGGGTGCATAAACATAATGACACATCTAGAATACGAGGAATACATAAGTGTATATTAAGTACGTTCACAGATATTATAATACTAGCATAGTATGTTAATACGCTAATGTAAGCGCCCTATCTTAGTCATAGTCACCAGTGAAGTCATGAAAATTCATTAAAGGCGACACAAATAATGGATTTACTCAACTGATTGTTTATTCATTGGATTAAGCAAAGATTTTTTAAATAAATAGGCACTCAAGGTATTTTTTTTAATTAGATTATGTAAACCTATCCGATTCTGATAAAGGCCAAGGAAAGCAAACAATGCTAAGCCGAAGATTAAAGGTTAGGTTAGAAAAACAGGTCGGTTTTCCAAGAAGAAAAGTAATGCACCAGATCAACACAGGATGGTAAAAATGACATCAGAAACTTGGAACAAACGGATGGCGACAAGTTTATGATAAGACCTGCCGTAAGTACACACTGTATGGATCGGAATGTCGGACTGTGAAGAAGACGGATGAAAATAGATTACAAGTAGCGGAAACGAGAGTGGATAAAGTGAGAAATAACTATACTAGAAGTAGTTTTGTATATGGCACCAGTAACAGAAACATTGCAAGGGAATCGTTTGTCTTGGTACGGCCATTTGAAGAGGTCAAACGAAATACATGTGACTAAAAGAGTTATTATAAGTATGGATCTAGAGATCTCTAGGTCCAAGTGAGGCCAAGACAAGACGGATGTATTGTGTGAGGAGTGATATGAACGAAAAGGGAATTGCTGACAGCGTGACGGTTGACAGGACAGAATTAAAGAAGAAAATGTGTTGACACGGCATCAAGTAACATGAGATAAGGGCAGAAATTTATGATGATTCTAAGCAGGAGATTGAAGAAATTATATCAAGTCCCAGAAACCAGACGATGTTATCCCCTGCATTTTGAATATTTTACGGCATAATAGTGTAAATTGCAGGGCATAATAATGTCGATTGGTTCATTAGACTACATGATTGTAACTATGATATCGCGGTGATTAATTACGATATGATTAAAATCTGATTACGGAACAAAAGAGTTTTTAACACAAGTGCAATTGCCCCTATGCCTCATGTTTATTTCTGTTTGATTGGAATAGGATGTCACATACTGCGATATATTGTTCGAAAGAAGAATTTACCTGACTACTCTTTTAACAAGATGTTAGACATAGTCCAAAAAATAAATTGTCGACATGCCTGATGTTGGTCATATTAATATACTCGTACATTAACAATATGTATAGGTTTTTCGTATCCAGATGTATCCGGTTAGAATGAAAGTCAATCCCAACATAAGGCTAGGCATAGCCTAGGTTAGGGATACCTACATTTATATATTTTTTAAAGACGTACTTGAATAAGAAGAAAATCATACTGTGCAGTCGGAGAATATATAATCGCGAGCTGACTGTCCAAAACCATATGTATCCTCCGACTGACAGCATGATTTTTTTCTTGTTTTGTCTTTTTAGTTCACTTCTTGATCGGGTTTATTTTCTTATTATCTTCTTTTGTTATAAGTACCTTTTCAGTTATCATTTTTGTTTTCGATTTATTTAAAACAAATAAGTATTATATATTTTTGTAATCACCTCTTAAAACCCTGCATTTTGATAAACCCACAAGATGGGTTTGGAAGAAAAAATCATTGGGACCCCACATTAAGGCGCCAAAAGCCGCCATTTTTACCCGACTGCCGAAGGAGGGTAATGTGTTCATCAGTCTATGTATGTGTGTATGTATGTTTGTTCCTATGTGGCGTTCTAAAGTCTAAACGTAATTGTAATTAACTTTTTTTTCATTTTTAATGTAGTCAGTGACACTCGCAGGGTTAAGACGAATCGATTGAAGTAAGAATCATCAAAATCGGCCTACGCCTTTGCTCTAGAACTCCACATAGACCATTGGAACATACATACATAGACTGCTAAACACATTACCCTCCTTTGCGTCGCGAAGTCAGGTAAAAATCATTTGATTGCAAGAGAGTAATTAGAAATAAATATTCCCTGTAAAATAGAGGTATGTAGGTAATCATAATATTATGAAAGTACAGTATCTTTCTCACGGCATTGCAATCGCGTCTCCTGTCCGAGCGTTTGCCGCTCTATCGCTATCAATGACAGAAACTCTCGACTGATAAGCCGATACCCTTACTATCGACGTACGAATCACTATCTATTACATTATTGCCATGCGTGCCATTTCCTTTTACTCATTGGAAAGGTATGGGCACTTTTACTTTTCATGAACAAACAGTGACAAAGAAATGAATCAACGAACGTGTGATAAGCATTAAATTAAGCTGCCGATCCCACTGAATGATCTCTACTACCCGATGCCTGGTACTACCACTCATTGGGATATTGTAGACGTAAGACGCGGTTCTGGTTCTATCCATAACACTACTTCATTCTATCCTAAGAACACCTGTTACTGGGACACGACCTCCAGTGGCGTCTATGTCGGTTATTTTCTCTAAGTATATGGGTTATTTTTATATCTATCCGTTGTACATATCATTGCGTCCTGCAGCCTTCGCCAGGACATCGGTCCACCTTGTGGGAGGATTTCCAACACTACACCTTCCGCTACACGGTCGACACTACAGTACTTTTTTGCGAACAGTTATTGAACAAGGAGTAAACTTGCGCTGAGCACATATTGCAGTACAATTAAAACTTTACGAGAATTAAGCAAAATACTGATTTTTAGGCCATTTGAGAGCCCATTTTTCTTTGCTCCCTTTGGTTATTTATGGACTTTTTATGCAACATTACTACTACCGTAATGAAAATAATTCCGGTGGAAGTATTTAACTAGAATGTTCTCGCAGATTGGCCTCTAATTGCAGTTATTTTTGTGTGCTATTATTGTTTGCACATCGCGATTTCTTAATTACGAATTTGAAGTTGAGTGTTTGTCAAACTCTAGTCTGAAATTTTCTCATATGTTAGCGTTAAATAACAGGTTTACTCATTCTTTACTCCAAATACTCAAATCAGAAACTGGTTCTTAATATTTGCCGTTGCACCTAAATCTTAATTAACAGATTCCTTTGCTATACCTATAGCGTCGTATTTTATCGCACAGCCATTAAATTTAATTTAAAATAACTATATTATTTAATAAATATAAAAATCGCCAGCATGAACAGGTTTCAATTCCAGCATGTACTAATCCACGAGAAAGAGAAATCAAATAAAGCAACCCACAGTGGGACACGTATTCCCAGCAGTGAGACCATATACGTTAAATAAAAAAAAGAGAGATCACTCACCATTGTGATGATGCCGGAGGTAACCATAATTTTGTTCAGTGCCATGGTGAGAAATATCCTTAAATAGCCACGGACGATAGATACTTAATTACGACTCATTAGTCGTGATTTGACAGGACTTAATTGAGTGCGGACTTATCAAACGTAAGAAGGAAGGCAGGACGCCTCATGTACGTCGGCGCGCTCCACCACGGCCCAGCATCACACTGATACGGCTGATAGCCCAAAACTGTGTCTTTCCCGACTGATAACACATCAATATCGGATACTTGATAGATGAACGTCATCATATCTCGATCATTTAGTTCCAAATCAGAGATATGTCAGCTATTACCTCAGACCAAGAAAACGCAAGGCACTGTAGTGAACTCAAACATCTTTTAATAAGATATCAGTGAGAATTTTATTATAATTCACATCATAATATTAGGAATGCTAAATTAAATAAGAGATAGTCAGGAACGTGGTATTGGTCCATGGAGCACTGGCGGGAAAGAAAATCGTGATTCGTGAATTCTTTTTGACTGACTAATTCCTAAAAAGGAGGCGGTTCTCAATTCGGATATTTCAATTTTTTTATGCTTTGCAAAAATCTTTTTTACACCATTTCATAACATACCATCACGCCAGTATGCTCTAAACGGCAGCCTAATTACGTAAGTGAATTCTCCAAAGCAAACAAGTCGATTCTTTCCCAAAAACGACTTTACGTATTGCATAATACACTCTGAAACGGAAAGGTTATGCTCCTTTCCATTACCAATAGTTTGACGTAGAATTGATTGTAAAGAATGAACGAAAGCGGAAGAATCGAGATAAAACTTCACTATAGTAATTTTCGAGTTTGATGAAACATAACGCAGTAGATGAACTTCAACTCAAAGGAGGATGTTTGTACTCTTTCCAAACGACTTGTTTGCTTTGGAGAATTCACTTACGCAATTAGGCTGCGGGTACGTGATGTATGATTTTTTTAGTGATGCTGCAGCTGTGCGTACACCTGCAGCATCACTAAAAAATTAAAAAAAAACTTTTTTACAAAAATATACAACTGACTTCCAAATAACAGTATAAAGTCAAAAATAAATTCAATTTCGGAAGGCTGTGTCAAAAAAAGAAAGAGACGAAAACAGGAACACCGACTTCCGAAATTGAAATTATTTTTCACATTATAGTGTTATTTTAGAAGTCGGTTGTATTTTTTTGTAAAATCGTTTTTCATCTAAAAAGAAGTTGACGAATAAGCGCTGTTTATTATTGACACCAGTAATATAATACTAGCATAGGCATTTTACAAGCGAAGTTATTATAAGTTATTCCAATTTACTTGGGATGTGCGAAACATAAAAGGTATATTTTTTTTACTAAGTCGCACCCTCAAAGAGTGAACAGGGGGGTGACCATAAGGTAAGGGACAGATGTATCTGACTTGTATACATCTGTCACTTACTCGATATCAAATTGATACCGCTCTAAGGGCTTATGGTCACCCCCCTGTAAAGATGAAATGCCTAGAAAGACATTTCTTCTTTACAGTTAACCCTTTCAATACAGTTCAGCCATTATAATTTATAAAGATTATCTTATAAAAACATTTGAGATTTATTCTCCAATGTTCCACAAGATATTTCCCTTTTTTGCTACGCATCACATGGCCATTTGCCCATACCAAGACAATCGAGTTCCGCACAGCTCAGGTAGCTAATAAATAAATACTGTTTCTATTGAGAATATCATAAGTTTGTTAATCATGTTTCTAATTAGCGCAAAAGGCGACGGTTATCTCATGCAGGGGGCTAATTACAAGAGGCTATATCTAGAAGGATCTCTTGAAATTTTCCCACTGTGGAGCTGCATCAGAAAATGGAAAAGTTGGTAAGTATTAAACAACTGATTGATTTTCATTTTGAATATTTTTCTTGTGTACCTCTTGTGATATGATGTTACATGATATTTTTTTCTCAGATTTTTATGCAGTTTAAATTCAATTAAAGCTCGTGAGTAACCAGTTTTTAACCGACTTCGCAAAAAGGAGGAGGTTATCAATTCGATTGTATGTTTTTTTTTTATGTGTGTTACCTCAGAACTTTTTATTGGGTGAACCGATTTTGAATTTACATCGAGATTTGATGAAGAACTTTGGAGATATACATCAGAACTCTTCAATAAATGACGGCAAATCACTCGGGATAGCTGCAATCGCATATCTGTTTATTGTTTACACCATTTCATAACATATCATCACACTGGTACGCTTTAAAGGGGTACGCAGGTGTGAACAGTTCACCCTGGTATACTCTCATTCCATCGGTTTTGTTTATTTTAGTTTCATGTTATTGGGTTAATCTATTCTGGCTTCACTTTGGGCGTTATAGGTACTTAGCCTAAAGAACTGGTCCATTATGTACCACAACAAAAAAATGAAAAATAAAAAACTTTTTAACAAAAATTACAACCGACTTCCAAACAAAAACACTACAAAGTGAAAAATAACTTCAATTTCGGAAGTCGGTGTCAAACAAAGAAACGAAAACAGGACACCGGCTTTCGAAATTGAAGTTATTTTTCACTTTGTAGTGTTTTTGTTTGGAAGTCGGTTGTAATTTTTTTATATATTATAGTGTTTCT
The DNA here is from genome assembly GCA_948252205.1 of Orthosia incerta. Taxonomy (NCBI): domain Eukaryota; kingdom Metazoa; phylum Arthropoda; class Insecta; order Lepidoptera; family Noctuidae; genus Orthosia; species Orthosia incerta. Next base: position 44,100,611 of record OX411741.1, read on the forward strand.
GTTCCAATTGCAGTTCCAACGTTTTGGCCTCCATGTGCTGATACTGCTGGTGTTGCCATGGCTGACCTGTGCAACGACCATGGAAGCCGTCAACGACACAGAAGTGCCGGCGAACTCTTCGGATCCCAATAAAGATATGTGAGTATTACAAACACATTGCTGAAAATTCAAGTTTTTCATGACATGTGGTATTATTTTAAAAGTATGTACTCAGCTTGACTCAATTTTTTTACTCGACTACGGCGAAGCAAAAAGGAGGGTTATGTTTTTGACCGGTATGTGTGAATGTATGTATGTATGTATTTACTACTTATCATAATTTGACAAATGAGGTGTCGTTGGAAGCGTCTTGTTTGTCCGCTGGTTATAGGCTATTTGACGTCACATTAAATTGTATGTGGCTCCCTCTAGGGGCCAAGAAGCAAATAACAACAAAACAGGGCTTTTAAAATGAGGGTAAGATTTGGTACATCATACTTTTGTCAAGCATAGCGTTTGCGAGGTAGGTACCTATATCCCGTCAAAGTCATGAAATCTATTTTTTCACCGGACTATGGCGGGCGTTGCAAAGTCTACTCTTGTAACTTATGCACTATCTAGATACATGTAAAACAAGAAACCTTAAAAAGAAAAAAGAAGATATGGGTCTGAAAAACCCAAAAATCTTTAAATAAAAAATAAGTTCATAAACTAAAACCCGACTACTGAAAAATCGCGCTCTAAAAAGTATGAAACAAGAAAATATTCTCATCTGAAATTGTTATTGTTGGATAACCGTGATCATATGCCACCTACCGTAACAAAACAATATATTCTGCAAAGTGGCATACGACCACTTTTTAGAGCGTGATTTTACAGTATTCGGGTTTTAGTTTTTGAGCAAATCTTTTTTGTGTCAAGAAAATATTTGTATTTCATAAGTGAGGTCCTTTTATATAGATACGAAAGAATAATGCTCATGTTGTATGGAAGAAAAACTCAAAAATCTGTTATCGTCGATCACAACGATACGTATGCCAATCAATGGTTAATAATAAGTTATTAAATCGGTGTAAGCGGCATTAGCTAAATCCATTGGGTATAAGTTAGAGATGTATAACAAAATGTTCAATGTTGTTTTCGCTAATATCTTTTTTTATTATTTATAGGCTCGCGCTTGTCCACTATCTTAGCTGAAGGTGATATCTTAGAAGTTTTACTATACTATGCTAGTATTATATTATCTGTGACTATACTAAAATGTTCGCTCGCAATGCTCCTGATTAGAAAGCACAAATGGAGAAGACTACGCTCAGAAATTATTTTAATCTCTTAGAAAAAAAACGCTATAGGAACTTAACAAAATAACATTTCAACAGTTTGTTAATTATTTCATATGGATTAGGTCAGTCTCACTAATCGGGACGACTTTCAGATTGATCGACAAACATTTGTTTTTTAGGTTTGTTCTGGGCATGACCACTTATTATGTGTTTCTTTCTGCAACTGCGAACATTCAATAACACAATGACACCGGATCATTATGCCAGGGATACCAAATCTTTATTGGTGACTGTGGCAACTTATTATAATATTATAAATTCGAAAGTTTGAGTGTGTATGTTTGTTACTTATTTTTCTGCTGCTGGCAGAAGCTCGTTTGTTTATAAAATTACTAGCTACTGCCAGCGGCTACGCCCGCTTGAAAAGTGTTTTATCATCCCAAGGGAACATTATACTTGGATAAAAAGTATCCTATTCTAAAAAAAAGTACCTATTTTTATCTCTGTGCCAAATTTAATCCAGAACCTTTCTGCCGTTCTGGCGTGTTTGATTTACAAACATACATCCATCATTCCATCCAAACTTTCGCATTTATTAAGATGTCGAATGTGGTCATGACGTGCCGTCAAAGAATATTTACTTCGTGACACAACGTTGGACAGAAAATATAACCAGATGCTAATCCGACATTCATAAGTAAAATTAAATTAAGATACTGTGATTTCTGCTGCTGCAAATTAGATGCTGTCTCTGTATAAGAGGCTATTATATTTGTAAGGGCCAAATAGGGCGTGTCCGCGAATTATTACATCGCGTGCCCCTGTATCGCCAAGTCCCGGTTAATTGTATAACTTCTGATAGAAAAGAGAGAGAACGTTTGTCAAGCTTTAAAATTGCAACTAGAGTTACGTGGATTTGGCTGTGCCTGTAAGTAAATTTAAACATTTTGCAGGTACGTTATCCACGCCATGGTGTATCAAGTGGGCATCGTCACCAACAAAACAGACAATGAAACGGCCAACATGAATTCTACGTAAGTTGCCATTCACGTTGGAATTATAACAAACTTGTAAGGTTTAACTTTTGCTGAAGACTTCCCATATAATGATTGTCAAATAGAAGAAAATTGCGTTAAATGACGTCCGTTTGCAATAACGTTTCCCGCAGAAAGTCCGTATTGCTCAAATCAAAGGTAAAATTGAAACGAGTGCTATCGAGTGTCGCAGCCTCGCAGGAAGATCGATCTGCCTTCTTGAAATAACTCATGGTCCGATAGGCTGTTGCCGACAAAAACGAAGGAACCTTGCTGAGCAACGTCTAAATATAAACTTGTATCGATCGGCGTTTGTCGTAGGTTTACTTAAGACATAAATAGCCTGCCACTGTGGCACATCCATAAACATTGAAGCCACACAAGTACCAAAGTACAACACAGGTGACAATTGTTGAGTCTTTAGCGTTTTAATAAAACGCCTTTGTTCCCGTTGAGTTACACCATTTTGTGTTAAAAAACGTGGCATTGAGTTACAGTGTTACTAATCGGTAATTTTGATCCCAGTGGGTAACAGTGTAACACAAAATGGTGTAACTCAACGGGAACATGCCGTTAAAACGGCGATAGTTTTCACGTTGGTGTAGGTACCGCCTAAGTACCTTTAACTTATGAGATTTCGAATTTAAATGCGAAACCTACCCATCGACCTATTCTGCGATGACTATGGTTGGGCACCAACCCACCACGTGACTTTTGTATTAATACGATTAATCGGATAAAATTTCATATTTTTGCAAGAAAGAAAATTATGAAACATTCAAACTTCGTTTTGTCTCCTTAGTGGTAACCAAGAGGCTGTGACGTTCTTCCACTCCAATGGCTCTCAAGGGCTAGATTTGAGTCAGATTCCAGCTCCTCTCCTTACGAACGTAACGGCCCAAAGTATGGTGGGAGTGGCACCGATGCCTGTCAACTCGGAGAACACGCCAAGCCAGCTACCTTGGAGCACTCTAAATCATTTAACTAATATAGCACCACCTTCTGCGTTGGCAGGTAAATATTTTAATCGAAATCACGTGTTTTCAGCTGTTGTCCCCTCCATATATTATAGGCATATTTTCGGCTTTAATCTTATTTTTTAGATCCCTTTTATGGTTCTGTACATCAAAAGGTAAGAAAAGGAACCCTTATAAGATCACTATCTTGTCCGTCTGCTGTCTGTCCGTGTGACACCACAGATTTTCTCAGAAACGGGTGGACCTAGCAAGTCGTAATTTATACCAGATACTGAGGTCTATAGTAGTAGAGTTTCGCGAAAACTTGTAAGTACCTACCAAAAGTTACCTTATTTTTAAACTTTTTAATTTTTCGGCATTTTGCCTTTACTTGTGCTGTAAGCCTGTAAGGCCTTGCTTTTAACCAAAATTGACAATTCTAGGTCAACCGGCAGTACCCTATAGGTTTTGGGTCGAAAACCTATATAGTAGTTCCTGATGACCCAGAATCACGAAATTTGACAAAAAGTAAGGTCTTACAACACAAATAAAGGGAAAAATTCCAAAAAAGGACCGAAGAAAAAGAGGGCCGAGAACTCCTCGCTTTCTACTAAAAGTATATAAGCGCTTTATAAAAGAGTGAAAGAAACAGCCAGAACTCTCACTCAAATATCAGCAGAGCATAGCTGAAGATAGAGAATAATAAAAATCAAGAAATTTTTATCGTGCGTAATAAAAATAAAAATATCAGAGGTACTGAGGGCCGAGAACTCTTCGGTTTCTATTACAAGTATATAAGTGCTTTGTTAAAGAGTGATACAGACAGCCAGAACTCTCACTCAAGTACCAGCAGAGCATGAAGCTGTAAAAAAATCAAACTTATAAGTCAACGCAATCAAACGATACCGCCGTTTCTGCCGCATATTTCTGACACACGCAAAGGAATCAAAACCTTGTACTTTTTTTTACAAAATCGCTTGATTTAAAAAAAATATTTTTAGAAAACAGTGTAAAAGGTTTCACTGTTTTCTAAAAATATTTGTTTTAAACTGTAACTGCCTTACCAAAAAGGAGGTGGTTCTATGTTCGATTTTGTGTTTTTTTTAAGTACCTATGTTCGCCGATTTCTCCGTCAATCCGGGACCGATTTTGAAAATTCTTTGATTTTGAAATTTGATGAAAATCTGATGAAGAGCTTTGGAGATAGTTTGGACGGAAGTCGGTGTCAAAAAACGAAGAATCGAAACCAGAAACACCGACATTCGTAATTAAAATAACATTACCGACTTAAAAAAAAAGAGGTAATCAATTCGATACGTATGTATGTAATATTGTTGGCATTGCACAATATTCACATATGTGAATATTACTATGTATAATATAGTAATAGTACTATGTATGGGCTTGTTAACGTGTGCCAATTTCATAAGTGTATGTATGTTTGTCCACGCATATCTCCGAAACGAGTAATTGGATCGTGATCATTCTGTTTTTATTGAATTAGGTATCTCTCAATTTGGGAAACAGTACAAGTTTCATCAAAATGGGTTCTGCAGTTTTGAAGATATGGAACATATGCCGAAATCCTTAGCGACAAACATCAGTATAGGTAACTAGACAGTTGAAATTTTCACAGATGATGTATTTCTGTTGCCGTTTTAACAACAAATACCAAAAGCAGAATAAAATAAATATTTAAGTGGGGCTCCCATACAACAAAAGTGATTTTTTCGCCGCTTTTTACGATAATGGTACGGAACCCTTCGTGCGCGAGCCCGACTCGCACTTGGCCGGCTTTTTAGTGATAGTGTACAAAACCTAAAAAGAGAGAAATAAAAGCCTTTTTTACAAAAAATAAACCGACTTCTAAAGCAAAACACTTTTTTTATGCAAAAAATACTTTCGTTTCGGAAGTCGGTGTTGAAAACGATAAAAACAAGAGGTACCAAAGACACCAGCTGCCGAAACAAAGGTTATTTTTGCTCATTTTGGTGATTTGTCTTTTTATTTTTTGTAAAAAAGGTTTATTTACATGGTTTTTAATTTTATGGCTCTTTATCCCACCTCAATAGGTTTTTTTTTATTTATTTTGTCTATAGGCTTGCGCCTGACCACTATCTCACCTGATGGTAAGCGATGATGTGGTCGACGATGGAGCACGCTTGCCTAGAAGAAACCCATTCACTCTTGACTTGAAAACCCCTAGATTGTAGCTATCGGGAAACACAGATTCCGGCAGGGAATTCCACTCTTTAGCTGTACGCATAATAAAAGTGTCCCCAAAACGTTTTGTGCGTATGGGTGGGATGTCCACCATGTACCGATGACGCATCGCCGTACGTCTGGTAGTCCGATGATGGAACGGGCTGTGCGGAATTAAATCATGTAATTCCATTGCACACTCCCCGAAATGTAACCGATAAAATACCGACAAGCTGGCAACTCGGCGACGATGTTCAAGGCTCTGGAGCTTTGACTTGATCAGTGCCTCATTGCCGATGAGTTTCTTGGCCCGCTTTTCGATCGACTCTAGTGCATCAAGCTGGTATTTGGCAGATCCGTCCCAGAGACGAGAACAGTACTCCATGCACGATCGAACTTGCGCTTGATACAAGTTGAGCAGCTGTTCCGGCATGAAGTACCTTCTCACCATCGCAAGGATCCCCAACTTTTTGGCAGCCAGCTGAGCCTTTGCCTCAATGTATGGCCCAAAATTGAGAGTCGATGTCAACTTAACGCAGAGAAGCTCAAGATGGTCCGTTATTGGCACGGTTACATCACGGCAAGTTGGAGCCGGGTGAAATTGACTCTTTTTAGCGGAAAAAGACACACCTGGGTTTTAGCAGCATTAAACTTGACCAGATTGGCATCGCCCCATTCGGAGACCGCTTGCAAGGACAAGTTCAAACGTTCCATCATGGCCTCACGAAGAGACTGGATCAGCGGCCCGGTAGCCCGTGCGTTGGGCAAGTATCTCTTAGCAACAGTGCTGTCGTCTGCATACCCAAAGGTGCCGGGTTTTAGCAGATCGTTAATGTGCAACAAGAACAATGTTGCTGAGAGTACCGACTCCTGAGGGACCCCGGCATTAATATCCAATTGGTCCGACGAGCAGCCATCGATAACCACTCGAATGGACCGATCTCTCATGAAGTCTGCAATCCAATCACACAGACCACCGGGTAAACCGAATGAAGGAAGCTTAAATTACCAATAAGGCTTTCGTGCCAGACCTTATCGAAAGCTTTCGAGATGTCGAGGGAGACGGCAAGCGGTTCCCCATGCCTCTCGATGGCCTCACTCCATATGTGAATGGCATACGCTAGAAGATCCCCAGTAGACCGATTTCGGCGAAAGCCGTATTGGCGGTCGCTAAGGATATCGTTAGTTTCTAGGTATGCCAGGAGCTTAGTGTTAAGTACACGCTCCATACTCTTACAGAGTATGGATGTTACAGAGATGGGTCTGTAGTTGGCCGGGTCAGCTCGACTGCCCTTCTTGGGCACGGGCTGTACGTTGGCTTGCTTCCAAGCATTCGGCACTGTTCCAGTCTCATATGAAAGGCGGAATAGGCGTGTCAAGATCGGAGACAGTTCAGGCGCACAGGTTCTAAGAACTATAGCTGGTATGCCGTCAGGGCTGCTAGCCTTGTTCACGTCGAGGTTGCGCAGCACCCAACGGACGTCCTTTTGATGGATGCGAATGTCCGACATACTCGTCTCGCACCCATCAGGAGAAGGAGGGGGCCGCGAATCACCAGGATTCAGACGCGAAGATTCCGCAAAAAGAGGGGCAAATAAATTTGCCTTCTCCTCAGCGGTGTGAGCCAGTGACCCATCGGGTTTCAGCAGTGGTGGTAGTGAGAGACGGCAGAAGTTCGACTCGACCGACTTAGCCAGGGACCAAAACGCTTTACTACCTGCTGGGTAAGAAGCAAGTTTAGCCCCTATTCGGCCAATGTGGTCGAATCGACCCCCACGCAACACCTTCTTGCAGGACTTGGCAGCCCTGTTGTAGGCTTTCTTCTTCTGACCCACGTCACTCGCTTTACGCGACCGAGCGTCGACCCATGTTTAAGCGTGTCGGCGCGATGACATTCGGCGCCAAACCATGGCCGGTCAACGCTGGAAATCGTTATGTCAGAGAACGGAATGTAGTACTCCATTCCCTGACGCAACACATCAGTTACGGCGTCCGCGCACGACCAAGGATCAGTCGAAGAAAAGCAAGTAGGCTGCCAAGGATAGCAAGCGAAGAAAGATCGCATGCCATCACAATCTGCTGACCTGTACCGCCAAACCCGCCGGGTGCCTCTTGGGCTGGGATCGGGCGGGGAATAGACGGACACAGACTTCACCAGACAGTGGTCGGAACTACCCAAGGGTGAACCTATCGACACAGAGTATCTGTCTGGATCTGTTGTCAGCAGAAGGTCCAAGCAATTCGCTGTGTGCGAATCAACATCCGGTACCCTCGTTGCCCCAAGCTTACGCATCTCCCGTCCAGCATGGTCAGTGCACTGGTATGGGAAGAGCCACCCCTGTTGGTGGGCATTAAAGTCCCCCAGTAACACTAATTGGGCGGAAGGGTACCGTTGCTGTGCCGCATCAGCCGCCTCACTGACGTACTCTGTGAGCCTGGATGTCTCCTGATCTCCGCTGTGCGAGCGGTAGACACAGGCGTAGATAATTTTATCCAGACCTGTGTCCACTAGAGCCCACAGCGTTGAAAATCTTGAGTCCTCAAGGTTGCGGAGACGCCGATAGCAAGTGTCGTCACGGGCGTACATACACACACCCGCGCGCGGTTTATAATTGTGCTCCAGGGTAAACCCTGGGTATGATAGGTACGACGCGTCTGACGGACTCGCTATCTGCGTCTCCGTAAGAAAAAACAGCGCTGGTTTCTCAGTCTCCAGGTGGTAGTGGACTGCAGAGAGATTTGAGTGCAGGTATTTTTAACAACGACCAACAACATCTAGTACCTACCTACCCTTATTTAGCTTAATCAAGCCTCTGATAGGATTTTAGATTTTACCTACCTAAGCTGATCAATGTAAGTGACATCCCAGAGGTCTAAATAGGTACTGTGCTCTGTTTAAGTCTAAGGACGACAACTTGTTTTTATAAATAATAATAAATAAGTGAGAAAATATATTATATCCGACGTATTGTAATTATTAGATTCTAGGTATAGTGCGCGCGGAACTAGTTGGCCGCGCCTTAGGTATGTGAGCGGCGGGTCGGAGAGGGGGCGCCAGTAAAACCCGGTATGACCCATTGACAATGGGTGTGATGACCCATTGACATTGTCATTGTCCATTGTCCTAACCCGCCCCCTCACCCCTGTCGCCACCTAAGGCGCGGCCAACTAGTTCCGCGCGCACTATAGATTAATGTTATGTCATGTTCCATTTAAGTAGGAACTGAAACATTACATTTTTTTTCAGCTTCTGAACCACAGAAAACTTCCAAGAGATCGATCAGAAGCATTGACATACTGGATTCAGACACAGATAACAAAGACACGCCTTTTAATGAATTCTACAAGAGCTTATTCAAGAGAGAAGTCCCTAACGGCAAGACGCCCGTGGCCATTCACAGCGGCGCAGCGGTCATCCCGCAGACAGCCGGGGTCCAGTCCATTGGCATCCCATCGCTGCTCACCTTCAACAACAATATGTCTGACATACCTGTGCCCATACCCAACACATCAGTCGTGCATTACTCTAAGATCAATACCCTTGTGACTAAGCCCTAACTTTCTAAAGACTAATATTCAAAGGAAATGCGGTCGCAGACATCCTCCGACTGAATATCCTAAGTAAAAAACCATAGGTTTATATGATTCGAAGTTTGCCTCTCGCCTGTTTCCTCCTCTAATATTGGACCAATTTAAAAGATATTCCTTTTTACTCGACTACCGAAGGAGGGTAATGTGTTTAGCAGTCTATGTATGTATGTATGAAACACTTATTCATGTTTAAATTTACCTAATTCGAAATAAAATGTTAACTAATAAGTTATAAATAAAAAAAGTTTATTCAAAAAATCAAAAACCCGACTGCTTAAAAAGCATACTAAAAAGACGTAAACAACAAGAAAATCATGCTGTGCAGTCGGAGGATAGTACATCTGGTTTTGGTCAGCCAGCTCGCGAATATGTATCCTCCGACTGCACCTTGACTGCACAGCATGCTTTTTTTCTTGTTTACGTGTTTCAGTTCTCTTTTTAAGCCAGTCGGGTTTTTAGATTTATTGAATTAACTTTTTTTTACAAAGGATATTCAGTCGGAACTCTGTGCCCGCATTTCCTCGTTGCTGGAATAAGCTATTTTTTTCTTCATTTAGTTAGATGGTACCAACTTAAGTTTCGTTTCATTCATATAGGTAGTACCTACTTATTGTTAATTTTTGTCCTAATCCATACCTACATTAATTAAAGTTTGGCTAGACAACATAAAACTACCAACCAACCAACTACAACCTGGGAGTGTTTAAGTCAAGAGTGAATAGGTTTCTTCTAGGTAAGCGTGCTACATCGTCGACCACATCATCGCTTACCATCAGGTGAGATAGTGGTCAAGCGCGAGCCTATTAATAATAATAAATAAACTTCTAAAATATTTGGATCTCTTATTAAAAGTTTACCAAGATTGTTGTTCAAATTGACTCAAGCAGACAAAAATGTACCTACCTACTGAAAAATGTAATACAGACAGATTTTTTTTCTACAACATTATTTATAAAATCATGAAAGTTTTTAAAGTAACTTTTTGGAGCCAATTCACAAAGGATGAAAGGTGTTGTCCCCGCGCTAACGTTACGCATGCGCGCACGTGCCGATCCCACGCATGCGCGAACCTAATTTAATGATTTGTCGCACCTCGAGCGACGTCCCTGCCAGTGCCAGGTGCCAGTAGCTAACCAGCCAGTAACGTTAACGCAAATATCACAAGGCACCATGCCGCTCCAGTTATCGCCTTTATAACACACACATTACGCGAGGCTCGAAGCCAGGGAAACAACTTGGAGGCGGGATGAGCTCACCCAAACTCAATGAACGATGTCCTAGCACAATGAGCAACGGAAAAAAAATCCTCACCAGTGATTCCAAGGAGGACTCTTTAGATAATTCTGTAAGTATACTCAGTATAATTTAAATATCTGTAAAGTGATGTTTTTTTTTTATAATGAAGGGATCAAGTGAAAGATAATAAAAAGAAAATGTTCTCGTATCGTGTCTTGACTCAATATACATCGAAGAGGTGAATGAACTTTGTTTGACCTAGTGCAAAAAAGTGTCCGTCAATACATAAGTAGGTACCTCCAAATATATGTAGTTGTGCATAATGTACAACAAATTAAGCATTATCAGCTTGTATAGTTATTTTCTTTTGAGACATCGGCTATCTTATTGGGATGTTAAAATATATAAGAAATCGTTGGTGCCATAGGTATAATCAGAGTTAGAAACTTTAAAAGTGATTCATATTCTGCTCTACCGATACACTGTAGGTTCCTATCTTAATAATTAATTTAAATGATATTTTCAGATAAGAGAATCCTTAAAATCTGAAAGACCAGGGAAGAATGAGGAAGACTGGCGAAGGCGCACCATCATCATCGAAAAGAAAAATGGCAGTTACGGATTCACGCTACAGAGCTATGGAATTCATTACAAAAAGGTACACTCCTCAAAACCTCATTTGTTACGCGTGTTAGAATACGCACCGCGAGCTGTCCTTATAGGTTTTATTTAGTTGCGACCAAGTAACCAAGTATTGACAAGCGTGCACTGCGAATTTATTAAAAGGGCTGTTCATAGTTTTAAGTCTGCCTATCAGTTTACATGAAATAAACTTGTATGCTCTAATGCTAGTGACTCTAAAGGCTGAACGGTTAATCCATTGTAACGCAATATCTGTTTATCTTCAGGAGCAAGAAATAGAAGTTATCACGTACGTGGACCACGTGGAGTCGGATGGTCCAGCTGCCGCAGCGGGGATGCGTGAAGGTGACGTCATCCTGTCCATCAATGGCACGGACGTGGAGCGCGCCGACCACGCTGCTATCGTCGACGCTATCAACTGTTGCGACGCCCGGATGCGTATGGTTGTTATCTTCGAAGACTGCGTGAGGAAAGTTGAGCTTCATCTCAAATACATCAACCTCCAAAGAACCCTGCAATCGAAAATGAGGGAACTAGAACAGCTCACCATTCGAGAACGACAAATGTTTGATTGTAACTGGAAAACACACAGTTTGCCCTCCCAAAAGAAGAAAACGTCACCATCTGATGTGATTTCAGACAACGAAGAAAATAATATCGGCGAAAATATGAACAACACGTATTGCAGACCGACGCTCTCCAGCGAGAACGTGACGGCAGCTAAACCTCCGCAGCCGAACGTGTTTATGTACCAGTATCTCGACCCGCGCTACGGAGCCTGCCTCATACAACCCAACCTGCGCACTGGGAGCTTTGTCATTACCGTAGGCTCCCCGAGGAATAGGCGTGAATGCCACCACTATGTAGTGAAAACACCAGGCCAGCAGGAACAATGTCACAGAGCCTCAGAGAACTATAAAACAGGTAGTGGGAAACACAAAGTACACAGAAGTAGTCATAGCCACGGATGTGCTCCATGTATGCCGGCTCAGAACAATCAAGATGCTAATAGTCTCGAGGCATACGATCTTGCCAGTCCCTGCTGCGATCCGCATTGCGTGCCCAACTCCAGGAAGAAAATGCGAAGAAAGAGAGAATGCTCCAAAGAACACAAGAGAAAAGAGAAATGCCAACAAGTCGACAAATCTACTCAGAAACCCGACAGTGGTTCTCACATGCGGACTAAGAAAGTTTGTCAATCGGGACACTGCTCCAATCGCTATCGATATTTAACAACGGAGTCCACACAGACGAGCCAGTGTAGCCTGCAGTCGTACGCAACGAGCAATGCCACCGCGGCGTGTGATAACTCAGCTTCTAGTTATAGTACGTCCTTAAGTAGCGATACACTTTTTTGGGATAATGATAGGGCAGAAACGAAGTCATCACCCAAAATCCAATACCAAAGCAGCCACCAGCACGTGAAACCGAAGTCATGGGATAATTTAACTACTAAGGCGTTCGGAGGCTATGGATTTGGGTATGGCTACTTGGATACAACAACAAAACAATCAAGCCGGTCCAAGAGTCACGGACGTAACCACAGCAGCCGCAGCACACAGAGCCATCACGAGTACCAGCATCACGCACAAGAGAAGCACGCTCACCGCCAGAGTGCGCCGCACCACTGCACCGTGTACGCCAGGAGTCACAGCCACTGTCCTCCCACCAAGTCCACGGAGAGCCTCATAATGGTGCCCAAATACCAGCTTGAGAGTAGTGGGTCTGAGAGCAGGCTCGCCTGTGAGTGCGTCGAGTCCATCGATTACTACCGCAGAGTCAGCAGCAGCAAGAGCCCCGCGGAGCAGCACTCGGCCGCGTACTACACGCAGCACTTCATCTACCCGACCCACTCCTACAAGAAGAAAGATCCCAACATAAGCTCTGAAATAACAAGACTTTAAAAGGAGTGAGATATATGAAGCAATACATAAGAATCGAATAGTAACCATCACTGCTCAACAATAAGCCTATGACGATAACTTAGAGCCAATTTTGTCATTTTATATTGTAGTTATTAACTGTAATTTTACCAAGTCCGCCATTAACCGCTTTTTACCTACTGACTAATAGTTTTTTTATAAGTAATAAATAAATAACACAAATTAATGAAATATTATTTAAATTAAATCTCTATCCTATCGATATCAACAGAGCATCATGTACCTATTTACACAACCATGTGTTAGGTGCTGCACCGATTTAGATCCCCATCGATGGAGATATATAGCGAACCAAATCCGTTCAGCAGTTCATCCTTGGAATGGTTACAAACAGACACACTTACGCACTTATAATAATTAATAGAGTATAATATTGTTGCGTCAACCTAACCCGAATATAACTTTAGGGAACAATAATAGTTGTGTGTAGCTATCACACAAGTAACCGAATTAGCGTCCGCATGATAGTGTTAAATGCCTAATTAATTATGTAATTTAAACCGCTTTGGAGCATCTTATAAAGTAAAAAAGTTCTATTAGAAAGGGAGACCACGCTGGCGATGTTTTTGTAGTCTATATTTCTTTTTGTTTTCTATTTTATTATTATCTTCCGGTACTAGCAGGTGTGAGAAGGTACATTGCCCGAGAGCACCAATACAATTTGACCAATAGTCGTTTTAATGACAACTCACGACTAGTCTCATTCCTCCTCGGAATTCAGATACATACTTAAAGAGCTCATCACAGCTCACAAAACCATCATACTGTGAGCAGTGAGGTTGAACTGGAAGAGAAGTTTATAAATGTTCTGACTAACAGCATAATTCAAAATCTTTACGTTGACGGAGATCGGATGGAATAACATCATGATTAGGTACGTAATAGAGAACGACTAGATTTTTTTGTGGTTTCTAGGTTGGTCCCATAGTAGAGGTTCATGAAAGATCTGATGAAAAGGAAACTCTTTTCTACAAAAATAAATCAGTTATCTATTAATTAAATCAGTGAAAATTAAAGAGCGGAAATAGAAGCTGATTGATAGGTAGTTAAGCCAAGATACGAGTAACCAAAGTTTATTGTGTAGTTACGTAGTAAATTCGCTATGTGCGGCATCAAATAATTAGGTTGTCACATTATCTTTCTTTGAGAGTCATACTTCCTCAATCTTAAAGCTAAACTGTGGCAAATTCGTTTGTTATCGCCGAAATTAGGTGGGTGAACTTATATCTAGCGCGAGTTGTGAGTTAGGCCAAGGGTCAGATGGCGGACAGTGCGCCTGAGCGCGCGGCCGAGCGCCAGAGCGTCGGCGCGCACCACCGCATCCATGCGTCCAGTCGCGCAGCTCGCCCGGCCGCGGCCCAGGCGCACCTACTTCCTCGTCGTCGCTTTTCTTCTTCCGTTGTACTGCACCACTACAACAGCGACGCCGCAAGTAAGATTTTAATTTTAATTTTCTGTTGTAAAAGTGATATTGTGTGATAATTTTATTTCAGTGGTTAAATTAACTTGATCGATTCCATTAAACGTGGTGTTTAATTTCCATTTATTTTCAGCAGTATATTGTGTGCAAAGACTTTAATTCTCACCGGTGTTTTACATTTCAAACTGAATTCAAACATGATGTGGCTGACGCGAGGGAACTTTATTCAAACACTAATTTACCCAATAATTGCTATATCAGCAACACGAAACCTAACCCAGGAGTGAGACAAACAATTACGGTAATTTAAGTTTTTATTAGTATGTAACTATATTCCATAAATAATACAATTGCTTTGCGAACTAGTGAATATCTCATAATGCGGTTTGATAAGGCGGTAAAAGCCCTTGAAGCTTTGCGATCTTTTATTGTTATTTGCGCCCAAAATATAATTAATATTTTAAAGAAGCTATTGTACCTAGATATCTACTATTATTTGAGTTATGTACCTAATTAATAAATCTAACAGTAATTAAGTCATAAATAGTAACAAATAATATCAGATGCCCTGGGCAGGCGACGACTGCTTCTGACCCACATAACATGAAATTGGAAGGCGCTACCTAATAACTTATCAGTTCTGATTTAATCGTAACGGCTTTGTTTGTCGAGAGATTTCTTTTGCGGTAACATAAAAATAAATCTGCCGAAATTTAAAATAAATGTAGGTTAGCATATAGGTACGTAAATGATAAAAACAGAAATCTTAAATTAGACAAAATAAGTAATTAACTTGATAATGAAGTCCAAGTAGGTTAGTTTCTCAGTAGCTGTCCGGAATGTGGATTGGTACCCGATTAATAGCAATGAGGGCTTCCGTTTTTTTGCTCACCAGTCGGCGCCACTGGCGAGTAAGGTTTTTAAATATTACGGGCACGGAAGCAAAGTTTGAATTAAAATCATTTCTAATGCCCTAGAAGAGCGATTAAATATAAAATCAAGTATGCTGCAGTTTCGCGCAGCCCCTTATTTTCAGCAAAAAGAGGGTAAATTTTCCGAAACAAAACTGTATTGAAACAGTGGTTGGTACTCGTAAAACCTGTACCTATCTTAATCTTTCATTTTTGGAAAATATTCTTAACAATAAAAATAAAGTAAATAAACTGTCGCTAAAAGCAACAAAAAGGGTATGAAATTGGAAATTCTGAAGACGTCACTCTACACCAACGCCTCTAGAGGCAAATGCAAACGCGGTAGCCTTCATTGGCTCGCCCTTATTACATGGGACTCTAACATAAATGGGAAAATGAGGGTTTAGCGTCATTTAAGAGAAAAGGGTTATCTTTATACTTATAATACGTAAATAAACAGGCGTGACATTATGATGTCTTATGAAGAAGTAGTCCTAGACATGTCATTCAATAACAGACTTCGAGGGACTTTTCTATTCTACTAATTTATTAACCACTATTTAACCATACATGTGCGGGCGCCGTAATAGTCAATTAAATCTGAATGAGATTTAGTTATATTCGTTATGTACCAAATGATTCGAGGTGATATTAATTAGTAACAGTTATAAACTAACAAACACTAATCTATTAAGTAATTTTAGAAACCCGTAAACTAATAATGTCGTGGTCATCTTATAAGCAGTACCTAAGTGCTTTGGCAGCTAACCCACCAATTCCCAGATTCCCACCCCGTAGTTATTTTTCAATGTTTTGATTATTAAAATAACTGACTACCTGAAAAGGGCTGATGAAGGCATAATTATGGTAAACAATTACTACGGAACCAAACCATATATCGTAAAAAACATGCCTGTAATTTATATTTCGAGTTTTCGGGCTACATCTCATAACAACAATTATTTATACATTTACTCCTTTTCGGGTTTTCTGTTATTTTTAATACACCTTGTAATAGGACTTATTAGATTTTATAAATGGACCCATTTGAGGCAATATCTAAGTAAGATTAATTACTTACCACAGAAAATAAACTCAGGATAATTTATAATAATTAAAAAAATAGGTATTAAGTTGGTGATTTTAAACTTTTGTTACTAGATCACGATTCAATTGGTTATCAGATTAGGTGCACAGACTGGATAGAGAATGTTCTAGATTCACAAATTAGGAAGAAGTTACACCAGGTTGCGAGTGAAAGCGCGGGCTACGGCTAGCTAGTATACATTTTTATTTTCATTAATGAGCAGCCTAAACACATTTATTTAGTAATAGATCTATGATTAATTAGGTAGGTACCTACCTAGGTACTATGCTACACTAATAACCACCAGATAAGAAAAGCTTGTAATAAATGAATATAGTACTCAAGTCACAAAATATTTCAGTCTCATATTTATTATATTCAAGCTTGAGTTCTAAGCGTAGGTATTTTTATTTATCATGCATGTATTAGGAGATAACTTCTTTTTGTCAAGGTTAACCGTGTTTCCTTGGCCTATGTTTCACAATTACATTATCGAACTTAATAATAAATGGAACAAAGAAAACGTTTTATTATGTCAAGGCTATCTAACACTCAATGCGTTTATACATGAGTTATCTATTGTTTCTGAATCAGGTCACACCTTTTGGTAATGGATCAACAAAGCGCTTGTTCTGCAAATCCTTGGTTGTGGGTGTATTTGATGGAAGAACATATGAAAAAGTATTGGAGGGATTCCAAAGAGATCGTCGTGAGGCATCATATTCCCCTCGAGGACGATTCAGAGGCCAGACTCAGTCGCAATACCTGGCGATAGACCGTGGAGGTGGCAAAGATGAAGGAAAGGCCGAGGCTCATTCAGCCGCTGATTCATCCAGGGCGACCGTTGGTGAGCACCGTGTTATTGCACTTTGTTTGAACTCAAAACGATAACTAATCCACATTTATAAAAAATAAATATTTACAAAACCCGGGTTTTTTGAATTTTCTTTATTATTTATAACTTTTTAGATATTTTTTTTTTCGAATTAGGTTTATTTAAACACCTCAATCACTTCTTAAAACCTTTTATTTTGATACCCCACACGATGGGTTTGGAAGAAAATAATAATTGGGACTCCACAATATGGCACCCAAAAGCTCTTTGCTCTTTCAATTATCCAATTTTAATGTAGCCAGTGACATTCGCAAGGTTTTTTAAGAATTATCAGAATCGGCCAACGCGTTTGGTCTCTAGAACGCCACATAGGAACAAACATACATACATAGACTGATAAACACACTACCCTCCTTCGGAAGTCGGGTAAAGATGTACCATTACGCGATATCTGTGTTATTGTGTTTATAGATTCGAAGTTTTGATGCAAACCAAAATAAAATACAATAATGTATCTATTTCAGTTGGAAATAGTGGCATGGGACAAGCCCAGAGTCAATCAATGTATGACCCGAGCTGCGAGGACTGTCTAGGTCGGACTGACTTAGGAACAGAAAATTCAAAACATAGAGGTGAAATGTAAGTACCTTCTGTTAAGAGTATTCCAACTATTTTTTGTGTTTTCCATCACATATCACAATGTAAGGAAATCAACCCTGATACGACTGCAATGACAAACTTCGTCCACTTGTTTCAAAATGTATAGAATAGAATAAAAAATATTTATTCGACATAGACACAACACAACAATCATAAAGTAACAGAGAAGAATAGTAAAAAAAATACAAACAAGGTTTAAGAATGATTGCGCCGAGCGTGCCCACACCGAAAGGGTTACCAACTCAGCATTTGCTAGGTGTCAGGCATCCAGCGCTGATTTTCAATTGGCACCCCGCTAGTGACACATGTACTAGATATTGCTTGAAATCAAAGGTTATTTACTGTGACAAGCACATTAAAATGTTCAATGCAGTACTATTAAAATATTTATTGCACACGACCCGTTAATATTCAGTAACTACAGGGTAGATTCAATGTGATCAGAAACTCATAGGGTTATTGTTGTGAGCATTGATTTACAAGAAAAAGATTCGGTATTTAAACTAACTATTTTATATTTCAGACCCAATCAGGGCGGTTACGGTAATGGGCACAACAGGCCTGGAGGTGTAGGGCCTGGTCAAATACTCGATCCCAGAACTGGCTATGGAGTAAATCAAGGCGGGACACCTGGCGGAGATTATGGCGGTCGGTATGGTCAACCTGGAGTAACCGGGGGCTTTGGCCCTGGTAAAGATGGTACACAAGGGGGTTCGAATTTATACCCTTCCCAAGGTCATGTAGCTTTAGGACCCAACGGACAGTCAGGTTTCGGGACCAATCCAGACGGCACACCATTTGGAATGCGACCACCAATTATGCAAGGTTCTACTAATGGAAATAACATTGGAGGGAGTAACTTAGGAAATCAACCTGGAGGGATACCTGGTACAACATCCTATGGAACAGGTCAACCTGGTACAACAGGCGGTGGTACACATGGTGGTTCTGGTATTCCTGGGACGTACACTGGTACATCTGGTGGACCACAAGGAGGATCTATTCCTGGAATACCGGGGACGTACACTGGCTCTACGGGTGGGCAACAAGGTGGAAATGGTAATATTACGCCAGGTCCAGGTGGTCCTGGCGCAGGGGTTGGTACAGGCGTGCACTATGGTCCCGGCACAGGAGGTGGTACCGGCGGGCAATACGGGCCGGGAGGGACAGGCGGTGGTACTGGAGGACAGTATGGCCCAGGCACTGCAGGTAGTACAGGTGGACAATACGGTCCAGGAGGCACAGGAGGTGGTACCGGTGGTCAATATGGATCGGGTGGTCCCGGCACAGGCGGTGGTACGGGTGGCCAATATGGCCCAGGTGGTGGTACCGGTGGCCAATATGGCCCTGGTAGTGGTACCGGTGGCCAATACGGCCCGGGTGGTCCTGGCACAGGTGTTGGGACCGGGGGTCAATATGGCCCGGGAGGCATAGGAGGAACCGTAGGGCATTACAGTCCGGTAGGCACAGGCGGAGGTACCGGAGGTCAATATGGTCCGGGTGGTCCTGGCATAGGAGGTGGTACTGGCGGGCAATATGGTCCTGGCACTGGAGCAGGAGGTGGTCCGGGTGGGCAATATGTGCCAGGCAATGCAGGTAGTACCGGTGGACAATATGGTCCTGGCACTGGAGGTGGTACCGGCGGGCAATATGGTCCTGGCACTGGAGGTGGTACCGGCGGGCAATATGGTCCAGGAGGTACTGGAATAGGAGGTGGTTCCGGTGGGCAATATGGTCCAGGCACTGCAGGTGGTACAGGCGGACAATATGGTCCAGGCACAGGAGGTGGTACCGGCGGGCAATATGGTCCAGGCACTGCAGGTGGTACAGGCGGACAATATGGTCCAGGCACAGGAGGTGGTACCGGCGGGCAATACGGGCCGGGAGGCTCGGGAGGTAGTACTGGAGGACAATATGGTCCTGGCACTGGAGGCGGCACTGGCGGATACACTCCAGGTGGCCATATGGGTGGCGGCAATATACCACCGGGGGCCTTGACTCATCCTCAAAATGGTGTTGGCAGTTATGGACCAAATCAAATCAGCAGACCGGGTAGTACAGGAATAAAACCGACTGGCGGCCAAAGCGGCTATTCAGGACAATCAGGGCAACATCCTGCCGGATCCAACTGGCCATTATTACCAGGGCCAATTCTAGGTGCTGATGGAAATCATTATTATTGCTGTGGTGTAGCACAAGGAACCGGTGGGCCGGGGACGACAGGGAGCCAAGGTCCAGGTACTGGAGTGACTGGCGGTCCTGGAAGTCAATTTAAACCAGGCATTGGCAGTGGTACGGGCGGGCAATATGGTCCGGGTGGTCCTGGCACTGGAGGTGGTACCGGCGGGCAATATGGTCCAGGAGGGACAGGAAGTGGTACCGGTGGGCAATACGGGCCAGGAGGAACCGGAACAGGAGGTGGTCCTGGTGGGCAATATGGTCCAGGAGGTACTGACACAGGCAGTGGAACAAGTGGACCATATGGTCCTGGCGTTGGTGGAGGTACAGGCGGTGGAACAGGCGGACAATACAGTCCGGGTGGTCCTGGCACTGGAGGTGGTACCGGCGGTCAATACGGGCCTGGCACCGGCGGTGGTACAGGCGGACAATTCGGTCCGGGTGGTACTAACACAGGAGGCGGTCAATATGGTCCCGGCACAGGAAGCGGTACCGGCGGGCAATATGGGCCGGGAGGCACCGGAGGTGGTACTGGCGGACAATATAGCCCAGGCACAGGAGGTGGTACAGGCGGGCAATATGGTCCTGGCACAGGGGTGGGAACTGGGGGACATTATGGCCCAGGCACTGGAGGTGGTACAGGCGGGCAATACGGTCCAGGAGGCACAGGAGCCGGTACCGGTGGCCAATATGGCCCTGGTGGTCCTGGCACAGGTGGTGGTATCGGGGGTCAATATGGACCAGGAGGCATAGGAGGAACCGGTGGGCAATACGGTCCGGGAGGCACTGGAGGTACCGGCGGTCAATATGGTCCAGGAGGCACAGGAGGGGGTACGGGAGGGCAATACGGTCCGGGTGGTCCTAGCACGGGTGGTGGTACCGGCGGCCAATACGGTCCGGGTGGTCCTGGCACAGCTGGTGGTACCGGCGGACAATATGGTCCTGGAGGCACTGGGGGAGGTACTGGTGGGCAATATGGACCGGGCAGCACAGGAACTACGGGTGGGAAATACGGGCCAGGAGGCCCCGGGGGTGGTTCTGGCGGTCAATATGGTCCTGGCACTGGCGGACAGTATGGACCGGGTGGTGCTGGCACAGGTGGTGGTACAGGCGGTCATTATGGTCCAGGAGGCACAGGAGGTGGTACCGGTGAGCAAAATGGTCCGGGTGGTCCTGGCACGGGTGTTGGTATCGGCGAGCAATATGGTCCGGGAGGCACGGGGGTTGGTACAGGTGGGCAACATGGTCCTGGCACTGGAAGTGGTACCGGTGGACAATATGGCCCAGGGGGCACTGGAACAGGCGGTGGTACCGGTGGGCAATATGGTCCGGGAGGCACTGGCACAGGTGGTACCGGCGGGCAATACGGTCCAGGAGGCACAGGAGGTGGTAGCGGTGGCCAATATGGTCCAGGAGGGACAGGAACAGGAGGTGGTCCCAGTGGGCAATATGTTCCAGGAGGTACTGGCACAGGTGGTACCGGCGGGCAATATGGTCCAGGAGGCACAGGAGGTGGTAGCGGTGGGCAATATGGTCCAGGAGGGACAGGAACAGGAGGTGGTCCCAGTGGGCAATATGGTCCAGGAGGTACTGGCACAGGAGATAGTACCGGTGGGCAAAATGGTCCGGGTGGTCCTGGCACAGGAGGTGGTACCGGTGGGCAATATGGTCCGGGTACTGGAGTTGGTACCGGCGGGCAATATGGACCGGGTGGTCCTGGCGCAGGAGTTGGTACCGGCGGTCAATATGGTCCAGGAGGCACAGGAGTAGGTATCGGTGGGCAATATGGACCGGGAGGAACCGGAGGGGAGGGAACTGGAGGTACTCCACAAAACTTCGTCGATCCCAATTCAATTGCTGATGGGGATGACTCAGAAGCAGAAGCGAGTGTGAACCAAGCTGCTAATGGTACCGTGGCGTCTGCATCATCTAAAGGTGGCAATGATAAAGGTCGTGCTCAAACTCATGTGCATGGTACATACACCGGCAGCGGATCATTTTCAGCTCAAGCAGAAATTACTGGTGAAAATAAAGCTGCCAACAGTCAAGTAACAGGAAACAAAAAAAGTGCTTCCAGCACAGCACAAGGTAGCGGCAAAAATAGCAAATCACAAGCTAATGTTGAACTTGGTTTAGAGACCGGTTCAGTTGTAACTGGATCGCAGAGTGAGGGCGTACTACACTCGTCTAATTCGCAAGTCCAAGGCAGCGTCAAAGGAGGTATGGCAGACGCGCAAGCACGAGGGCCAGGTAGCACGTCTTCACAAGCTCAAATAGGATTCACACCTTACAAAGAAGGAGACAAATCACACGACACGCAAAAAGCGCCGTTTGTCGGAGGAGGAGTATCTTCGGCTCAATCTAGTGGTAGAACTGGCATGTCACAATCTCAACTTCATGGCACATTCAAATATGGAATAACATACAACGGAGCAGCTCAGGCAGGATCTAGTTTAGACAAAGACGCAGTTTTCCCAAATAGACTACCTTTTGAAAAAATAGATGTTAACGATGAAAACAATAAAAATGTAGATGTTAATATAAATGAAGAAAATTATAACATCACAGAAACAATAGAGTATACGACCGCCGCGCCCCAGATAGGTCAGTCAACCACGGAATTATCGTATGAAACAGAGGCCGTCACAGAATCAAACAATGAAGAACCCCTCAGCCAACCCGGCGACGATACATACGGGGACCATAGACATGAAGATCATCATACATCTAATGATCCATCATTGGTGCCTACTCGTTCACCGCCGGTGGAAAGCAGGCGCTCATTCCAACCATCGTATAACGCTGAGGGAGATTACAACGAGTATCCTCCAGACAAAGATGATAACCAACCAGAAGACTATGACGATGGGTACGGGGCTGAGGGAGCTGATCCTTCTGACAACGATCAAGGCTACACAGGTTATAATGAATTCTCTAGAGATATTGAAACCACACACCAGTCTCTTCATAGCCCAAAAAGAAAAGGCGTAGAAGTGAGACAGACGACAGGTGGTAACACACAACATATTTTGTTAGGCTCCTTATCCGACCACGATGCAGAAATCACACAGAAGAATTCGGAACGCCCCGATGAAAGTAGAATTTACCAACCCGGAGAGCGTGTGCCTGGAACTGGTGGCTATACCATACCTATCGGGTTCACAGGCAGTGTCAAGTCCGTAGCATCTAAGGAGAAAACATATGTGGTCGGCTCAAAGGGATCGCCTTCACAAGCCCAAACAGTCTCTCTTACTCCAGGAAGTGGCAGAGTGAACTACAAATATCCAGCTTTCCCAAGAAACGTTAATTCCAAAAATCTAAGATCTTTGTATAATTCCAAACCTGACGATAGTAACAGGTATGTCTCAGTGTCCAAATCGGTAACACGCGACTTTGATGGTGAAAACAATGTTCGGAAACAATATTCTCATACATACTACACTAAATCCTCATCCTGTGGCTACTTTACATTTACATGCACCATGGTTAGTAGCGCCGAGGGCAAGAAAAGGGTATGCAAACCCAAAATGCCAACCAATCCTGATGGAACACCCATGAGGTGTAATTAGCTATAACATAGAAAGTACAGTTATTTTACTATTTAAATATTAATTAAAATTGTACAGAGAATTTCTTGCGTTAAGTGAAATTGGTGCTAGTGATTTAGATAATACAATTATAATAAGATTAAAATAAAGTCTTCATAGTATTGTTGATAAATAATTGATAGATTAATAATAGAAAATAAATATCTTTGTCCTAGTCTTTGTTTAAAATTATAATAATAATATACATCTCGTGGCACATCTTAGAATTAATCACTTCATGATGTGGCCAAGCATTTCATGAAATGGCTAACTAAAACCGAACATAGGTATCGTTTAACCGTCATCGTTTGATGATATGTCAATCCACGTTCGATTATATCATTAATGTAGGGTTGCCATGATATCAAAGGTTTTTTGAGTAACTTTCGTAAAATTGATGTAGTTTTATGTTGTAACGACATTTCACGTCACTTTTATCTTCAAGTTGGCTCCTTTTTCATCATATCATCACTTCGCTCCTTCTTTACCTTTTTTATCAGAATAATTGTCCGCCGCCATGATGCGCCACAAAAACAAAACTATATCAGCGCCTCTAACGCTGGATAATGTAACTATATTAAGATATAATCACTAATGAGTGACCATATCATGAAGTAGCCGTGCGTTTCTATCGTAGTAGATGTTCATATCGTCAAACGTCGATTATTCATTGATCTGGCCAAACCATATCATGATTTGGGTATTTGCCATATCACGAAACACAACCATTTCTTGATATGGTTGGCCACATCATGAAGTGATCAATTCTAAGATCTGACCACGACATACATATTCCAAGTTGTAATACAAAACAGCCTTCCGTGTAACTTTATCATCAATAAAAATTGTAATCTTGAGTGTGATGTGATAATATTAATAATATAGCAATAAAGACTATACTTACATGTTTCAGACTGTCATTCTTTAAATACCACTCCGTAATTTTGCCAAGGTTGATGTCGGAACATAAAAAAACAACAGTTTTTTGTTTATTTCAATGATGACATTTTATTTCTTAAATATTTTTATCTTATGATTTAATTTATAATTTTAGAATTTGTGACATTTAGATAATTTACGATAGTAACAAGTAAATTTTTAAACAGATAACTTGATGAAAACTACATACATTTTCTATTATTATTAAGTAATTTATCCATACCATAACCTACCCATACATGTACATATTTAGTAGAAATATGTATGAGAAGATTATAATTAAGTGAGTTACGCTGGATATAGTAAAAGGAATGTAAAATACAGGTATGATAGATCACATATCACAGGGCAAATGTATTTTACTAAGTTTCAGTCCAAATATAAAAAATAGAGATTTAGAGGGCAATAAGATTATTTATTGCAGTTTAATAGAATATAAAGCGTATTTGTAATCAAATTGCCGACGAGATTAAACAAAGGTTTCTTAAATAATAACTAGAAACTGGAGTAGTACCTACTCGACTTAGAGTTGTATTTGTAATTTTCAACAAAATTGCCTACAAACTTTCAGAACCTGAAGTTATACCTGCATATGCCGCTGATTACAAATATAATTTAAACCGTCTTCTTGTTGGATAACGTAACATTTAAAGCAAAAGCCAATACTGTTTTAATGCCGCCAAAACACTGGGTTAGAGTGAATGAATGCAATGGAATGTGCATAGCTTCGATCAACAATACCAATTAGATGCAGGGTCAGCGCAAGAAATACGTCTCGGTAAATAAATGCTCACTTGAGTCGTGAGCTCTTATTTTGTTCAGTTTGTCATAGTAATTATTGTCACAGATAATATAATACTGGCATACCAGATGCCTCATCCCATACAAAGAAACCGTGCTGGCTAACTAGCGTTTTTCGACTGATTAAGATGATTATTTTTATAAGTACTTCGATCGCCTTCGGATCCGTTCCACAGCAATAGATGGTGTTAGCAGCGACTTGCAAGTGGGTATTCTCGTTTAGTGTCTATTTTTCTTTGAATCCAGTGACGATTTGTATTATAGTAACTTTTTGCACGTTTTTACAGTTTCATTATACCCTTTTGGTATAATACACATTTTAAAAATTGAGTGGAATCAATTATAAATGATCTGCTCAAATAATCTTGGAAATGTGAATTAGGAGCCCAATATTCTATAATTTTGTGCTTAGGAGAGTTGGTTAAAAAATAACATACAATTTTTATAATCTATTTTAGAAAATGTAAAATTTACACACAGTCCAATAACAAATCGATACATATCGCACCATCTAGTGGCATTTATTTGAACCAAATTTTCTTTATTAGCCCTGGGTGGTATTGTAAATGTAGGGTATTAAATATATATTCACGCGGACAGAATTTAGCATTGAATTTGTACGTGACCCGTTATCTAGTTGGTGATTGTCGATCAAAGGTAAGGTAGGTAACTAACATACAAATAAAGTTCGGCACTGGAGTTCAATATAAACAAATATTTTAGACACTAATATTCTACTCTTTTGAAGTGGGGACGTTAGTTCATATGTATTTGTTACCTATTTCGTAAACCTAGGACCAGTCATAGTGTATTAAAGTATTAATAACTTACATGAGGTTGAAACAGATCAATTAAATCAATAAGAGAAAAGGGCCACAGTATACATTAATTAGAAGTTAATTCTAACTCTAACATGGCAACTTATTTGTACACATAAATTATCGAAATCGTTTGCGATCTTATAACGTATGAGTATTAAGTACATAAACAATTAAGTACAATGTTACTTAAAGGTATAATCGTGAACACATTTTTTACGTAAAATATAGTTAAAAAGAATGATTATCGCGTCGTAAATACTAATGCTATATATGTGATATGACACATAGATTTTAAATAGGTACATATTCACTACATACATAACACATAGATGCATATAAGAATCTTTTTGTTTCAAATATTTTAATTGTTAAATCTATTCCCCATGCTGACAATATAATTCAGTTAACTTGGGTTCGAGAATTTAAGTAGACATTTATTTAAATATTAACGGCCAAGTAAACATCTTATGCATAGATACACCACAACTTCATGTTTTAGTCCTATTTTAAATATAAAACATCAATGAATGTCTATATTATAAATAATAATAAAATAATCTAAATAGAAAACCATAAAAATAGCTGCTTTCGGACAAAAAGGAACGCGTGCAATAATATTGTATGCACAATAAATGCATAATACTACACCATAATATACATATTATCCGTCACACATATACACATTCGAATACACGTTTAACACTTGAACACAACTTACACAAAAATATAAATTCAATCACAAATGAGATCAATTTTCAGAATGCAAAAAGTTTAAATAAATTATTAAGTACTTACATTACGAGATTCATCATAATGGCGAGATTTAACAGGTAGCTAAATACTGATGCGTAAGGAACTTGGGTTTAAATGGCCTCATAAATGAAGATCAAATAAGTCATGGAAACAATTTTAAAATCACACGTATTTTTTTAACATTTAAAGTCAATGTAGTAAATTCCATAGTTACATTTATATTATAGCATAATAATATCTTCTTCTATCCGGTCTGCCGGCTAGTTAATATACGAACGTAATGTTATGAATTAAGATATTCAATTTTGCCGAACTCTCCACATTAAACACAGGAGGAGTAAGTTTATAGAATGTTTTCAGTGGCAGGAAAACGTATAAAATTAACATGGTATCGAAACTTATTGAGCAGTTTGTTGATATGACTGAAGTTGGTCGGTTACCCATGAATTGAAAAACGGTGAAAATGTGTCATACATATCTAATAGTACTATCACGCAATTTTTTATTCAAATTAAGAAAACTATGAGTACCCCAACATTTGAAACATGGATCGTGAATGTGTTTGCAGATTTTCTTTAAAAAAAGTACAAAGTGACTTTAATGAAATGAAGTACACGAGTACCTATTCCTCTAAGAAAAGAGGTTATTAAACGATGATTTAGTAATGAGATTAAAATTGGAACACATTATAACGCCAGGTGGGCGTTTCCCCATCATAAGGTAAGAGAGTATCGGGATTTCGACCGCGAAAACGAGCTATCGTACTCAATTTAACTTGCGCCTCGTAAGCGCTTCAAGCGCTCCTTTTCCTGATGATCCACCGGTGGCTCGCGCTCAAAAGATATCATTTCCAGAGCTGAAAGATTAATAAAATAATGTAAGTACCATTACGTAATTCTTAATGCAACTTAAATTTGAATAGCTCGACCACTCCGTGATCTAACCAGCACCTATTGCATTACTCTAGCATTGGCGAATCAACTAAATTTAGATTGTAATATGACATTAGGACAATATAAAATGGGGAGGGCGCTGACTCCTGCCATACAGGTCCGCCTAGAAACACTTCTATAACTGCTGAAAAAAATTATGTCAATAAAGATTATTTGTATTAGTAACTACAGCTTTTTTGTGTAATGCGTCCAATAAAATAACGAAACTTGATAACTTTTGTCTGACAACTGGTCCATAATATTCGTTTCTAGCTGCTGGTACAACAACCACGCGAGCCAGAAGGAGCGAATTCGTTTGGGAGCAAGGTGAGATGGACAAGGTGCACCCTGGCAGGTGAGTGTCGCGGGAGGCATATGACTGCTCGTTGTTGCGATTCTTGTGGAGGCCGAAAAACTGGGCTGGAGCTGGCAAACGATTTGCGGCTAAATTATGATATGATGTTCGTGTTAACAATCCGTTATTCTCGCAATGTTTTCGCTCTTATAATTAGCACAATCTTCTATAATCAATAAGTTATACATGTATTACTTACCGATCTCAGTTAGCGTGGGTCTATCATTGAGGAAGCGCCACACCGACAAGTGGGGGCTAGGGTGTGACGTCACCGGAGTCTCCTCGCTCGACAGCCGCCGACTGGCCAGCTGCGTGCTAACATGGCGACCCAACAGCGTACACTTCTCGAAGTTCACCCGATTTCCTGGTAACCTAATGTAATAAAAAACTTAAATATTCGTATCTTCGAAATTAATCAACGATTGCCGGTGCCGTCAGTAGGTCTGTGACTAAGCAATACATATCTATCCAGACCCCTCCGTGCCTCGTAAATCACGATATTCCTTTGGTCACGGCTACCATTAGTAAATCTTTGACAGTCGTTACGGGTGGTCACTTCTGAATTGAGAAGGACGAACTGGAACGAGATAGTCGGCACCCCCATATGATCAACAAATTCAACCTGCGCGCCTAAAGAGTCGTAAGAGCTTCTTGAGACATACGACCTCCTCGAAATCCAGCACAACTGACGAGAGATGTGAATTATGGAAACATATAGACTCTACTCCTCCACACTTCATCACTCCGGCAGAGCATCTGCCCCCTGGACACGAACTGCAGTGGCCAATCTAGAATTTTCTAAACCGATTGCGGATCCTGGTTGGCCGCTGTAGAAACAACCTAGCCAAATGGAGTATCATAGGCCCATCCAAAACACAGTGCCATTGTAGACCTCTTCGCAAGATATGGGCCACCTCCTTGTCTGCCCTTCATGCCCAACCTTGCACCTTTCAGGATTTGAACGAAGCGAATGAATGATCTGTCCGAGTAGCTACACACTGGTCAGACAAAATCTGAATGGTTGAGACTATAGTTGGAATTAATCGACTCGAAAGAAGAAGAAGACTGGCTTGTCGAGGTCAGATAGGTA
Organism: Orthosia incerta; assembly: GCA_948252205.1. Classification (NCBI taxonomy): domain Eukaryota; kingdom Metazoa; phylum Arthropoda; class Insecta; order Lepidoptera; family Noctuidae; genus Orthosia; species Orthosia incerta. Next base: position 44,129,846 of record OX411741.1, read on the forward strand.
GTCGTTCTATGTAAGAGTCTGCTGCTCAGCTGCCGATTCTGGTTATATACTACAAGCCGATCCCAACATAGTTGGGAATTCGTTTTAGGAAAATTATCGCGACAACCACTAACGAAGTACTTTTTTATTATAGTTAGGCTCGCGCTTGATCACTATCTCACCTGATGGCAAGCGATGATGTGGTCGACGGTGTCGCACGCTTGCCTAGAAGTAACCTATTCACCGTTTAGTGCGTATGGGTTGGATGTCCACCATGTACCGATGGCGCATCGTCGTTCGTCTTGTAGTCCGATGATAAGACGGGCTAGGGGTGGAAGATCATGCAATTCCATCGCACATACCCGAAATTCAACCGATACAAAACCGACAAGCTCGGCGACGATGTTCAAGGCTCTCAAGGCAAGGACTTGCCACTGTACTTGTATTTACAAAATCTATCGTGGTGGTCCAGATGTTAGTATCTTGCCTCTTGCGCTTGAAGTCGTTAGTTCAAATCCCGTACCAATGTGACATTATCAATTCATATTATGAATTTAAAAAATCATCTTGGACATCTCTGACATCCGTGAAGAAAAACAATGTGAGGAAATCTGGGTAGTGAATATAATTTTGAAAACGCCATCCGCCCTGAGCGTGGTGATTAATGCTAGAGCTTTCTTTGAATGAGAAGAGGCTTATGGCCGTGGCGGCGAGGCTGTGGGACCTGCTCTGAAGTAGTATAACAATAATACCAGTCTCAGGCTGGTAGATTTGTTGCAGTCTTGGGATAAGTATCCTATGTCCTTCCTAGGGTCTCAAACTTTCTAACATATTTTTATATACCAAATGTCATCTAAATCGGTTCAGCGGTTTAAGGTTACACTAGACGATTTTTTTCCATACAAACGTAGTCTAGGGATTATTCCACTGTTTGACGATGTACGTTCAAAATAAAAAGTGATGTCAATTTGTCTCATCATTATCTAGCCCTGTATGGAAGCGAAAACGTAAAAAAAGAAAATATTTTAAAGTTATGAGCGTCGAAAGTTCCACATTTCGACACTAATTTTAACGCATTTTTGGGCGCAAATAAATACCATAAGAAGACGGAAAATTGCAAAACGGCCTCGCATTTTGAACAGATTGATTTAGTAGTTTTTTCATGATATCTAGACAGCCACAGGTCTGTTAATAAACTTTCGCGCGCTCGGTTTCGTCCTAATTCATTATCCATTTCGCTACAAATTTGCAAAAGTGTGTATTCGTACGCGAACTAGCTTCTTACTGCTCATCACAGCATCTATCTCTTCCGCACGTGTTGTCGGTTGATATAAAATGCATTTTAACCCCGCGCACAAAATAGTTCGTGCCGTTGACTAGTGTACCCTTAAGCGTGAAAGCGTAGCAAATAAACAAACTCACATTCGCATTTATAATATCAGTAAGGATAAGTAACAACTCACTTGGAAGGGGAACCTTGGTTAGCAAAGTGTAGATCTCTGCAAGTAACAGACAGCAATGGCACGGCCGTCTCAGTAGGTGCAGCTGCCAATGCTGCACGGTATCTGCAAATATCGTTATGGTGTTATAGCAGTTTTAGTTAAAGAAACCGCAGTGGTTTCCTAAAATTATAAACGTAATACCCTGATGAAAAACAGAATCCTACTATGCCACAAACTCAAGATCTACTAATTTTCATCCAAATCCGTTTAGCACTTTGAGCTTGATTGACTTAAAATCACCCGAACTTGCCTTATTCACAAACATAAAGACTTACACATTTATTTAGTAGTATTTTGGTACTACTAGCTTCTATCCGCAGGAAAGCCAGAAATCATTTAACGGGAACATACTACCGGGATGAAAAGTAGCCTATGTGCTATTCCGGACTATAATCTATGTCTGTGCCAAATTTCATCCAGATCCCTTCAGCCGTTTTGGTGTGATTGAACACATTAATTCATCCAAACTTACGCATTATTTATATTAGTAAAAAATAGTAGAATAGAAAGTAAAATGGTTTAAGCCAAACCAATTTCTGGATTTACTAAGACATGTGTATCAGAGGCACGCAAAAACATAGTCATGAGGAAAAGCGGAGCTAGCATCAGCATCATCATCAGTCAGCCAAAAGGAGTCCACAGCTGGACATAGGTGGAACGATGATGAAGGCTGCGGAACAATCATAGCATCGGTCAATATGGCGATGCTTACAGGATTAAAACAATACCACCCAACTGCAACAGTTGAGTGTTATTGTTCACAGTATCCATCATTTCAAAACATGAACAATAGTACAGTATGTGACTTATAGAAGAATAATGTTTACCTGGCGTGATTTCCACTTGGTTCAACGCAAAGTTCCAGCTGCCGCAACTGTTGTCCACACACAGCAGATGTCCGGCTCCACTACAACATAGTAAATATTGAGGTAAGCATCTTAATTTTATATTTGTCTCAAAAGCATAATGACACTAAGAGAAAAGATAGCATACCGTCTTTTTAAGTCGTGTCACTGGTGACATATTCAAAGCGCTTATAATGGCCATGAGAGAATTGAAGTTTCCAAGATTGAAGCATTCTCTAGCTGTCATTACCCACTGTTCAATAACCCGAGCACGGTATTTGCTTTTAACAGCCTGTAATAGGAACAATGCATTAGAAAACATATTCAATTCTATTGTAAAAGCATAATACAGTATATGTATTACCTTTAGTATGTCGGTCGCTACTAAGTAACTGAGTCTGTTAAACCAGTCAGCGTATGCTTCCAAATTCCGTGTGCTTTTAGTTTCTATGTGGTGCAAGCTGATTGAAGACTTGCCGCACGATGATGTAGATTGAGATGGCTGTGTTGGCGCAAATGTTTGCACAAACTCCTCTGGTCCAACAAACGATAGCCTGTGCAGCTCTACAATTGTCAACTGATTCGCCAATTCGACTGGTGTTAGACCAAGTGTAAGGATGTCACCCTAAAACAGAAGAAGTCATTCTATGTACTAAATTATTATAAACATATTATTATAATCTAGTTTGTCTAGGTATTTAAACAAATCTTGATACACCTGTTGTAAAATAATGGATGTTTTTTCAAATGTGGACAATAATACACACGACAAACGTCACATCATCAGCCTATCAATGTTCCCACTGCTGGGACACAGGCCTCCTCTCTGTGAGAGGGAATGGGCCGTAATCCACCACGCGGGCCCAGTGCGGGGGTTGCGACAATAATACATGTCATAAATATTTAGAATTTCTCAAATAATGGCAATTTACCATTCTTTCAGAGATCTGTCCATTATGTATACCTTTATTTAGAACCCCAAATAGAGTATAGATTATTAAATATGTTGTATACACATTAGGTATAGCTTTACCTGCATCAACTGGTCCACGGATGCCACCTGGGGTGGCTCTGTTAAGGTCTCTTCATATTGTTCAAGTGCTGTCAGTTTATCAAGCAATTTTTCTAATGTAGTTGACATTTCCACCCTCACTGAAGTCATGTGGTCTGCTGCACATCTATATTTAAGTGTTTTACATTATTATTATTCGCATCTGCATTCACAAAACTACTAATTTATTTTGAATATTACTGAGTTGGGGGCAATATTTTAGAAATGAAGAAGGAAAGGCTAGTTTACCTCTGGGTTATACTGCGTACAAGAGCCATGACCCTATCGTCACGAAAATCGTATGGAAACATACTCGTCCACTGGCTTAACACCCTCACTAGGGAAATCATATCACTGAGTTCTTTTTCTAATAGTTCCTTCACTTCTGCTTTTCCCTACAAATTAGATATATTTATGACATCAAACAATACACACATACATGGAGACTAATACATTTTATTATTTTAAACATACATTTATGAAAATGTACAGTACAAAAATAAAAATTTCCTACTTACAATTTTCTCATAGCTTTTGAAGTAGCGTTTGCAGAGCTTGTTGAGCAGCTCATGTGGTTTGACGAAAAGCCGTGAACATAATAGGAATGTGAATGTGAACGCTTTGCTGGCTCCAGGTCGGAGCATGTCTACCAGGGCATCTAAGGTTGCACTGACAATCTGACCATCCCGGTACTCAACCTCAGCTTTATCAGCTGGACAGTTCACATATGGCAAATTTGTTATTGACTTTACCCCAGAAGGTAACACTGCTGATAACTAAAATAAAGAAATACAATGTTACTGTAAAATCAAAAACTTGATCCTTTTCAGTTAGCATTAGACTCAAAATATACCTGTGATGTTTCTTTCTGGGATGCAACAAAATTGATTCCACCATTCATAACAATGTGTTTACAGGTATTTTCTGACATAAATTTGTTTCCCCTTACCATTGAATAGTAATCATCATTCTGGAAAAATATTGATGGCTTAATAAACAGCACATGAATGTATACTTTTATGTAGTAGATAAAATAATACTATCAGTGTTATGAAAAAAATATGATTATTGGAAAATGGCATTTGTTGCCCTGATATTTCCAGTTTTATTAGTGATAACTATACCTAATTAACTAGTCTTTATAATAGACCTATTTTCAAATAGATCCCACCTGTAATACTATAAAAAACTGGCTATGTGTTTTGGTAAACACACAGTAGATAACTTTTGAAACAAATATCTTACCAACTATTGAATTAAATAAAAATTAATTAAGAAAAATCAACTTTGAATTTTTTATAAACAACAGGACCTCACATGCCTATGTTCACTGTGTTTATTTATTTCTCAGTCAGTGTAATGTTTGCATAAGATACACCTTTCTGCTAAACTTCCTCAAAATAAAACAATGGTGTCTTAGTATCGGCTGTGTGTCTTACAAATAGAGGAACTAAACTATAAATTTCACTTCTTAGCATTTTATTACAGAACCCTAAAAATTAAAGAAACTGAACAAAACAACACAATAAGATTTCATTTAAACAAAAATCTAAGCAACCATGCTTTGAACATAAACAAGCAATAATATCTTTGTAAAATAAAAATATGACCAAAAGAGTTGGAAATAAACTTACATCATAATAAGAAAGGCCGGTGCCGTGCAGGAGAGATGGGTCTGGAGGTAGCGGAGCAAGGTCAGTGGGTGGTGGTGGCACAGGGGCCGGTTCTGAGGGGGCGGGGGGCACTTTCATGTTGCACCCACTACATGAGGCTTCATTCAATTTACTTGCGTAATAATACATAGCCATTCAATTCCTCAATGGCAACTAACACTAAAGGCTTCAAATGAAGCTTCTGGCAGGCTTTATGTTAAGGAACCCATTGAACAATCTGTGAAGTCAAATGAACATTAAGGATTAGAGTTTGATTGATATTCAAGTTAATTCAAGTAATTCTTAACAGTTTACAACATTAATTAATGGTACCTAATCAAATAATTAATCTTAGTCGCTATACTCTCTTGTTATGGTACATTTATTTTTTCTGATTTCCATTAATGCTACCTTTATTTAAATACCAATTAAATATTTAGTTCTTACTATTTTTTTATTTACATTTGCTTCAAGTGCTACATTGGAGTAAGATCTAATCAGACATAATTTTACTTTACAGTTTAATTTATGTAATTTAAACAGTTCACTGATATAGTAAAATACATGAATTGTTACATCTTAACTGACCAATGGTTACATTTATTTTCAGTCTATAAATGTTTGTACCTAGTATATTTTAGAATGATTAAATAATTGCAAATAAATTGTTTGTTTAATTCACAGAATCATTTAACAAATTTCTATAATCAATGTAACAATATGTTTGTTTATTTTACATAATGAGGCCTCTGGATTGTATAAAATAATATTTATTCATGGTGTTGAAAATAAGCGTGCCTATTTTGTTTACCAATTTACAAGGTTCATAATTTATTAATACAATTATTATTTATAATAATGCTTACTATTTATTACAAAATACTTAAATTGGCAAAACACTCTACCTGAAAACTGCGTCTCTTAGTCAACGGTTCGGTATTTTTAACGTTAGTTTTTGCTTATAAGAATTAAAAGGGAAATAATTTGATTAACTATTAAAAAAATCCTAGTTGAAAACGTATTGCACTAGTAGTAATATATTACTGTTTTGTAATACAAATACAGTGGTTACGATTCTTTTTGTCCTTACTAAAACATATCGACAAAATTGACAGCAGCGAAAGGAGAAAGTTGCTTTCTAAATGATTAAATGTTTGGAAACGTACCTTGTAAGAAGCTTTTAAAATGCTATAGGCACACTTACAGAAACTATTTATTAACTAGTATTTCATACATCACACAATAAATACTGATTTATTCAGGTAATCTAAATTAAAAACGCAAAATAGCGCCAATCACACAATCACAATCAAGTCATAGACATTATTTTTTTTACAATCGTGTCGCGGCTTTTACGCGCAAACATATAATATTTCTCAGCCTATGAAATAAAATAGCTATGGTTTTATGAAAAGTTTTGATAGATAAATAAATAATACTCATCTTAGATAAAATAAACGGATGTACGATGGATGAAGTATTTAAAGTCATAGTCAAGTCACAATTTATCTTGAATAAAGTACCTTCGTTTCGGCACACGCATACTTTTTTTCGGCGGGAACTTTAAATTGAAAGCAGCGCGCCGCAGTTGCGCCGCATAGGTACTTTGTCTGATAGTTTAAATCTATACTATATATTATTATTATATTATAAAGCTGAAGAGTTTGTTTGTTTGTTTGAACGCGCTAATTTCAGGAACTAATGGTTGGAATTGAAAAACAAACAATTCTTTCAAATTCTTTTGTGTTGGATAGTCCATTTATCGAGGAAGGTTATAGGCTATATAACATCACGATACGACCAATAGGAGCGGAGCATAAATGAAAAATGTTGCAAAAACGGGCAAAATTATTCCTTTTTGAGAGCTTCCGTTGCGTGCGCTGCGTAAGCGGTTAAAGTTACGCAACATTCATGTATATAGCGTAGGTAGGGTAGATGGGTAGATAAGTAGCCAGTTGACGGCGAAGCCGCGTGGGACAGCTAGTATAATATAATCAGAAACTGGAAACGTGAAAACACAGTTTATTATCATCATCAGTCTATAGCCATTGCTGGACATTAGGTCTCTCCAATTGCACCCGGTTGCCGGGTAGCCGGTGCCGGGTACCCAGCGGCGAATGCATAGCCAGGTACGTCGGTAAGTGTGAAAGCTTACTATGGCTATTAAAAATTAATTAAATAACATTACAAATTTTTAAATTTCATAGTTTCGAAATTTCGGACCATATTTGCATGTTTATTAATTTCGAAATTGACACCTCTAATTAAAAAATTTCGAAATTTGGTTTATTTTAAATACCATAGATATGTTCAATACTATGTTATTTTTTACACAATTATACAATTTCTTATTGAAACCAAAAGGGGATCATCAGAAAATGAGTCAATACAAATATAAAGCCATTTAGACCGTTGTGCCACCGAGTGACCGTTTGTGCTAACATTACAATGAAAAAGAAAAGCCATGGTGTTAAATAGCTGAAGAGTAGTGAAAGAAGCTCGGCCATTAATAAAAAACCGCGCTTTATAAGAATAGTGGCCAGCGAAGGAATACTTTGCCAAGGTCAATAATCGTTTGTTGGGAATTCCCTTTTTTTTTTGCGTAGTCGGGAAACCTTCAAAAGGCACCTGAAATTCTGGGCAAAAAAAAACTCTACTAATCGTGCACGGCAGCACGTGATCACTGTGCCGTTTTCTTTTCTGAGGTCACACGGTAGACGGTCTGTCGGTGACTCTGTCCGAGTCCCCACTCTGAGCGCCCGAAATCCCTAAGTTCCACCTGCCCTAAATTGAATGATGCAGGCAGGGTTTCGGCGTGTTAGGTGTCGAGGCGGTAGCCTCCACGAAGCCTTCTTCTCCGAGTGGAATCGGCCCTGTCACGATCCCGCTCGGTGGCTATTTCCCTCTAGTTTTCTGTCTTCGCCAGCATATTTCTCACTAATACTGGCAGAGACAGGTCTCGCCCGATCCTGGCGACCAAGGCCCACCGCTCTAAAGCCTAAGAAGGCAGTCCTCGAGCGTGTGCTATGTAGAATCCAAGTCCCCTCTACAATGGCAACGTGCCGTGGCTCTCACCCAATCGTATTCAGGTACTCACCGTAGCAACCGTGCCCGGCCCGGTCAGTATCTGAATGTGCCTGTAGGCGATGCGTTCGGCTCTTTTCAGCCACCCACGTGCTATTCAAATAACCATTTTCTGCGGCAGGCTGTTGATTTTAGTCCTGCAGCGTCGGACATCTGACAGTCAATGTATCTGTCTCCGAGATTGGCCAGCATTCTATGCAAAGCACCCATTGGCATACCAATGCGGGGGAACAGCCGCTCGAAATGCTCTTCGAAGTCCCACCGTACAGGGTTAAACCAAGATAGTTGACATCTCCTATTGTCACTAACGAGTTGGGTGCCTCTCTGCTCCTCGGTAGCGTCTCAATTTTATGAGGCGCTATCTGTAACCTGAGTTCGCGAATCAACGCCGACCAAACGACTCCTGCCAGCCACTCCGAGCTCGGCAAGATGGATGGTATCATCGAAGGTGTCCCCAGTAGTGGAGTATTTGTAGAAGTTTTGAAAAATAAAGAAATTTAACTTTGTATAAAAAAATGGCACTTAGGCACCCCTATCCCTCCCTCGAGGGTGTCAAGAGGGGACAGGGTTGCGTGGCAGCACGGTTCGGGGAGATTGCCGTGGTAGGGGTATACTTCTCCCCGAACCGAACTCTCAACGAGTTCCACAACTCCCTTGCGGAGTTGAAAATCGTCGTCGTTGAGTACCGCTCCCTCCCTGTGCTCGTCCTCGGGGACTTCAATGCCAAGAATGTGGCTTGGGGTGCCCGGTATACGGACACACGGGCAGGATGGTGGAGGACCGGGCTCTGGAGACAGGCCTGGTCGTCCTCAACCGGGGTTCTGTCCCCACGTGTTTGCGGATGCAGGGCGAATCGGTGGTGGATATTTCATTCGCCAGCCCCGCTCTGTCACCGCGTGTCATCGATTGGCGCGTTATGGAGTAGGTGGAGACCTATTACGACCACCGGTATATCCGGTTCGACGTCTCCACCTAGACCTCGAGCGCGCCGACGCGACAGACCCCGAGTGGTCCGCGGTGGGCGCTGAAACAGCTGGACCGGGAGCTCCTCCTGGAAGCCTCGATCGTGCAGGCTCGGGTGTCATCACCGGACAGGCCTGCTGACATCAACGACGAGGCGGAGTGGTTCCGGGAGGCCATGTCCGAAATATGTGACGTGGCAATGCCCCGGGTCCAGCCAGGACGCGCCCGGCGCCAGGTGTACTGGTGGTCGCCGGAGCTTACGGCTCTGCGCCAAGCGTGCGTTGCTGCGCGACGCCGGTACAACAGGCACCGCAGGCTCCGTAATCGTCCTCCGGATACGGAAGCCATTGAGGCGGAGCTGTACGAGGAGTACAGAGTGGCGAGGGCCACCCTTCGTTCGGAGATCAAGCGGGCCAAGGGCTTGGCCCGCGAGGAGTCGCTGGGGACTCTGAACAGGGATCCATGGGGGCGCCCCTACAAAATGGTGCGGGATAAACTCCGCCCATGGGCTCCCCCACTGACGCAGAGTCTCCGGCCGCAGCTCGTGGAGAGTGTCGTGAGCACTCTGCTCCCTTCGCAAGGGGAACATACTCCCCCACCCATTCCGCCTCTTGCGGTGCCCGATGCGGACCACACCGCCGACAACGACGACGATGCTCCAGAGGTGACCGAGGTAGAGCTGAGAGTGGCGGTACGTAGGCTTAATGGCAAAAATAACAGGACCCGACGGCTTACCTGGGAAAACCTGGGTCCTGGCCTTGGAGGCTCTCGGGCCTCGACTAAGGGGGCTCCTTAGCGCATGCTTGGAGAGGGGCCAGTTCCCACTTTGCTGGAAGACGGGGAAACTGGTCCTCATTAAGAAGCCGGAGCGCCCAGTGGACTCTCCGTCCGCTTACCGGCCCATAGTGATGTGATGTGTTGATGAGGTGGGCAAGCTCTTTGAAGGAATTATTGCAGACCGCCTCGTCAGGCAGCTAGTGCGGGTGGGGCCGGATCTAGCGGAGAGCCAGTTTGGCTTCCGCAGAGGGCGCTCTACGGAGGACGCCATCAAGCGCGTGCGAGCCCTGACGACAGGGGAGGCAGTGGCCCGGGGTGGGTCGTCTTGGCGGTGTCTCTAGACATCGCCAATGCCTTCAACACCCTGCCCTGGAGTTGCACCAGGGAGGCACTTGGGTATCACCGGGTGCCGCCCTACTACCTCTGTCACGTGTCGAGGCCTATTTGATGGACAGAGCCGTCATCGACCCCGGTCACCAAGGAGAGTGGAACCGGCGAGAGATGTCGTGCGGTGTCCCACAGGGATCGGTCTTGGGGCCGCATCTGTGGGACATCGGGTACGACTGGGTGCTGCGCGCCGTCCTCCCTAGTGGAGTCAGCGTAATTTGCTACGCTGACGCCATCGAATCATTTGAATTGGGACTCGAGGTGGCCCTGCACAAGTCCGAGGCCATGTGTCGTCATGGTCCTCGGAACGCGCCACCGCCGGGTTCCCAAATAACGGTATAAGGGACTCGTCCTCGACAGCCGGTGGAATTTCGTGGAGCATTTCCGACGTTTGGCTCCCAGACTGGAGCGGGCCGGGGCTGCCCTCAAGCGACTCCTGCCCAATCTAGGGGGTCCAAACGCCTCCTGCCGGAGGCTCTACGCGGGGGTCGTGCGGTCCATGGCCCTTTATGGCGCACCGGTGTGGGCGCGTTCCTTGAGGCGGCGACCAGCCCGCTGGTTGAACGTGTCCCAAAAAGTCATGGCCATCCGGCTGGTCCGGGGATACCGCACGGTCTCCGGTGAGGCGGCGAGTCTCCTTGCCGGATTGCCGCCATGGGATCTGGAGGCAAAAGTCCTCGCGCACATTTGGGAGTGACCTACAACAAATGGGTACTCTAATGAGCCTCATAGCCAAACTTGTTGACAAGTTATCAAAATGAACACACTACGCATTGCAACTTCGAACGTAAATGGGCTTGCCCCAAATAAAGACGAAGTGGAATTGTTAATAATTCCACTTCGTCTTTATTTGGGGCAAGCCAAATAAAGACGAATTTGGGGAGACACAGAATTTGGACATCTTGCTTATATCCGAAGCACACTACTCTGCCAAAATATCTGTAAAGTTTGACAATTACCAATGTTACGCCACGCACCATCTTGACAGAACAGGCCATGCTGGTACTGCTGTGGTTATAAAGAAAACCATCAAACATCATCAGATGCCAAATTACAAAACGGAATATATTCAGGTGACGTCGATTTCTGTGGAAGACAAATCTGGTAACTGCACCATGACTGCAGTTTACTGCCCACCCAAACATAAAATCTCAGAAGCTATGTTTTCCCACTTCTTGCAAACACTTGGCAATCGGTATGTTGCGGGAGGAGACTGGAATGCTAAGCTACTGCTGCTACTGGGGATCAAAGCTCATTACAACCAGAGGCCGACAGTTAAAACTAAGCATTGATAAGAACAACCTTAGACACATCACCTCTTGTGAGCCAACATATTGGCCAAGTGACACCAATAAAATACCCGACCTCCTGGACTTCTTCATAATCAAGGGTATACCAAACAACTACCTAAAAAGAGAATCCTGCTATGACGGCTCGTCTGACCACGGCCAGTTATACTTATTATAAGCTCAAATGTCATAGAAATAACAACTCCAGAAACCCTACATAATAAGAATACTGACTGCGACTACTTCAGAGAGTATATAGATAAAAATATATAATTAAAAGTAGCTCTTAAAACTAGTGATGATGTGGAGGACTCAGCAAAATACATAACTACACTTATACAGAAAGCTTGCTGGATTAGTACCCCGGAAAACAACCAGCGTAAAACCAAGACCACTAACTATCCGCTAGAAATAAAATCTGCACTGTTAGAAAAGAGACGACTACGCAGAGTGTGGCATCTAACCAGACTAGAAAGGGATAAAACGAACTTCAATAGGGGCGCCGAAGATTTGAAATGCAAATTAAAAGAATGGAGAGATAACACACTACAGATACAACTTGAATCATTATCTGCTACAGAGGCAACGAATTACTCCCTGTGGAACTTCACCAAATATTACAGAAGACCCCAGGTTGCAAAGCCTCCTTTGAAGTATGATTCTGGCTGGGCAAGAACCCCACAAGAGAAAGCAACTGTATTTGCAGAACATCTCTCCAAAGTTTTCGTCCCAAATGATACGGTTGACAAAGAATTTGATGAAAATGTGGGACTAATCCTTAAACAAGATTATCAAATGACCTTACCACCGAAACCCGTAACTACACGAGAGGTCTGGAGAGTGTCAGTGGGACTCAAAGATAAAATAGCGCCAGGATTTGATTTAATTACGAAGGAAATCATAAAACAACTACCTAAGAAAGCATTTATCTTCCTGACAATGCTATATAATGGTATCATGAGAGTGCAATACTTGCCAAAATTGTGGAAAGTATCGCAAATTACAATGGTATACAAAGATAGCAAACCACCCAATGAAGTCAGTTCGTACAGGCCTATAAGCTTACTCCCAATATTGTCAAAGATCTTCGAAAAGCTGTTACTACGCAGAATACTTCCCTTCCTGGAAGAAAATCACGTCATACCGGCTCATCAATTTGGATTTAGGCAGCAGCACTCCACAGTGGAGCAGGTCCATAGAGTATACGAAAGAGTTAGAAAAACTCTTGAAGAAAAAGAGTACTGCTCTGCTGCATTCTTGGATATCCAGCAAGCTTTTGACAGAGTGTGGCATGAAGGCCTCCTCTGCAAAATTAAAATTGACCTCCCACACAGCTACCATCAAATTCTAGCTTCATACCTAACTGAACGACTGTTCCAGGTTAAGGATGGAGATAAAATGTCTAAATTTGCAGAGATACGCGCTGGTGTTCCTCAGGGCTCTGTTCTGGGACCTCTGCTGTATACCATATACACAGCTGACCTACAGTGCAACATAAAAGAGTAGAAATTAAATGAGGGCGCCACAATCGCTCAGATAGCAACCCAGTTAGTACGACCCAACTGATCTTGATACTTGAATAGTATTATTTATTTATTGGGTATAAAAAATTTGTAAATATATTTTAACAGTATATTTAATAAATATTTAATATGTAGTAGTAATAATAAAACAACAATTTCACAAAAAATTAGTATTTTTAATAATCAATTGCTTTCCATATAAACTCAGATATAAACTAAAATTTATAAAATAAACTAATCTAATAAATCAAAATCTAAATACTCTACACCTTCCATGGGATCACTTAAGTTCGTGTAGTCTATTTTAAGCTCTGGTATGTTAGGGATAAATTACCCAGTACTCAAAGCTTATTATTATACGAGTAAGTTTGTGATTCGTGATCTATGGTCTCACCTCTCTCTTCTCTCTGCTACCCTGTACTGTAAACAATGTCGTGTCTATAATACTAATAAATATTAATTACTACCAAAGTCTTCTTTACTGCTTTGCTGCCCTCATATATAAACCTATCATGGTATTGATTCGTCACTGATTTCTGAACCACTCTCATCGTTACTGCTGTCTGCACCATGGGACGACCTTTCATGTGTTTAACTGGTGTTGAGAATTTCCCACCGTTTTCAATGCCGTGTTGCACGATTCTGTTCACTGTGCTTACAGAAACACCTAAAACAAGCAAATAAAAGAATCACTGTCAGTCCGACGAAAGAAGTTCCGCGGTAAATAAACGTGAATATATTTTAAAATTGTTTCTTTCCATTTAGACGATTGCATCAACAAATTGCATCAAAAAAATATTTCGTATCTGCAATAAATTACATTAATTGTTTTTGCCTTACTATCAACGTTGTTAAGTCGCGCTATAACTACAAAGGTATTTGTTTACCTTAGCATAACCTCAAAAATTGTAGACAATAATTTGTAAATGATATGTGGTACGAAAATTTAGCTCCCTGAATGTATTAATCGTTTGTAATTAACGTTTAGCGTAACTTTCAATAGTTACTTACCAGTAAAATCTGCTGTACGATGGTAAACATCTTCTAAGTTGTATAGAAGCTTCCCAGCTTGGAATTCGGCTATACACCACATATAAACTTTGTAAACTATATCACGGGCACCTCCACGAATTACCTTATTCATGATTTGCCACTGTTTTTCTGTCCACACTCAGAAATATCACACAAAAACCAAAATTCTTACGAAAATCGAAACCGATCGAGAAAAATTGACAGCTCAAGTACTCATTTTAGATGTTGCCAGAAAATGAAAACTATTAGTTCCCAAATATTTAATTTCTACTCTTTTATGTCGTACTGTACCTGAAGTAGATAAGACCACAATTGCAACATTCGCGGACGATACCGCCATCCTTGCTTGCGATAAAGATCCGAGCACGGCTTCAAAGTTCCTACAAAATGCATAAATAAAACAACCAAGTGTCTACAGGACTAGCGTATCAAAGCAAATGCTTCAAAATCTGTCCATGTTACCTTCTCTCTTCGAAAAGGCAACTGTCCCCCTGTCCAACTGGAAGATACCACCCTACCACACCAGAACAGTGTCCGATATCTTAGACTGCATCTCGATCGGCGCCTGACATGGAACCAACATGTGAAAAAAAGAGAGATGAAATTAACATTCGCTTCAAGCAACTACTTTGGCTTCTGGGTCGTAACAGCAAATTGTCGATGGATAACAAGCTATACTCATCTATAAAGTAATCCTGAAACCGGTATGGATGTACGGCGTCCAACTCTGGGGTAGCGCCAGCAATTCAAACATCTTATGCTTGCAGAGAATGCAAAACATAATACTGCGAACAATTAGCAACGTACCATGGTACATCACAAACCAGGAAATTCATGAACATCTGAATATGCCCACAATAAAGGACGAAATCCAAAACGTCACCTTAAAATACCGGGCGAAGCTAGTGAAACACTCGAATACATTGGCAAAACAGCTTACGATACGTAGCTACATAAAGCGCCTCAAGCGGAAGGACATCATATAGAACAAATAATCGAAGGATAGACGATGAGGAGACGCCCTCACTGGAGGACGCCCTCTAACCGACATAACGCACTCACCAAATTTGCTAATAGTGCCAAGCACTGATCGCAGATAATTCTCATATATAAAAAAAAAACATTTGGGAGTGGCGCGAGGAGGCGAAACGCCGGGGCGAAATTCCGTTGCCGCGACAAATCGTGGCTCGGCGGACAGAGCTCCGGCAGGATCTCATGGCGACATGGAGAGAGCGACCGTCGCAACCCAGTACTGGCCACGCCACAATTGCGGCGATAAGGCCCCTCTTTGAGGAGTGGCTCGAGAGGCGCCACGGCGTCCTCACCTGCCGCCTGACGCAGGTTCTCACCGGACACGGCTGCTTCGGGAGGTTCCTGTTCAGGAAAAGGCGGGAGGAAACGCCCGGGTGTCACCATTGTGTGGATCGCCCGGAGGACACGGTGGAGCATACGGTGGAAGTCTGCCCCGCTTGGGCGGAGCACCGCCGTGTCCTCGTAGAGGCGATCAGCGGTGGCGACCTCTCGCGTCCGGCCCTGGTTCAGGCCATGGTACGGAGCGAGAGGGCATGGGAAGCTGTCACCTCCTTCAGCGAAGCAGTAATGTTCGAAAAGGAGGAGGCAGAACGCGTGAGGGAGACACAACGGAGACGCCCTCACGCCCCTAGCCACCGCAGGAGACGCCCCGGGCGTCGGGAGTCGCAATCCGATTCCCGGCCACCGTAGGCGCGGGCTTGTGGACGGCGAGTAATGCGTAGCTCGCCGTCCGATAAGGACCAGGCCCGAGTCGACGGCGCGTAGTGTTCCACGCGCGCCTCAAAGAGATGTCAGCAAAAGTTGACGGGGTCCGCTAGGGCCGATGCCTGTCTGGGTCGCGGATAAATTTGAAAGAGAGTTACCTCGGCCCTGGCGCAAGCAACTGAAGGAACACGGGTGGGTTTTAGTCAGTAACAGTCTGACACGCCCTCCCGCTTCACCCAGAGCGGGAGAAGTCATTGGTTGAAACCACCGAAAAAAAAAAAAAATGCCAGGTTTCACTATTGACTGGCATACTATCTCTAATTGACGAATTTAAACCCAGAGTTTAAACTTAAAAAGTCACGGCCAAGACCTTTCAGTCTAGTTTAAAAATGATTCTGATTTGACATTAAAGTCGGCTCATCAGTTTCGAAGTTTCGAAACTGAGAAGTCCAATTTATATTTTTAACATTTCGTAAGCCAATTTCGAAATTGAAAATGTACGAAACTGCATGCCCTAATGGCTACACACAGAGCTTATGGTCACCCCCCAGATAGGCAGTCGCTCCATGTAAAACACTGCTACTAAGCTGAATACGGTAAGGCTGGACGCCGACTGCAACTTAGGTAAAGGCTAGGCAGATTGAGAGAATCACAGAAAAAGAACAGACACGCGGAAAAATAACATTCCTTTCATTTTATGCACTTTTTTAGGGTTTCATAGTCAACAAGGAAACCTTTTAGCTCCGCCATGTCCGTCTGTCTGCACCTTAGCTCAGATACTATTAGTACTAGAAAGCTATAATTTGGCATAGATATCACGCAGACAAAGTGTAAAATAAAATCTAGTTCTATCCTGCCGCCTTATTGCGTAAGTAAATACGGCAACGCAAAGGTTTAACCGCTATCAATCGACCAATCACATAACTCAGAGCACGGCGCAGACGCATCGGCGACCGCCGTGCCGGCCGGGTGCGGTGACTCCGACCTCTCGGGACTCCGACCTTAGACCATTCAACCTCTCTGGGGACTATGCTATTCTACATTTATTTTCTTTTGACATTTCTGGTTTCCTTGGAAATAAACAAAATGTTGAGTTGTTGACGACTGTCATTATCGATTGATTCAAAATAGTTGAGTCGTCCGGAGCATAAAATTGTATTTATGTACGAAACACATGTTATTGATTTAAAATGTCTTTTTCGTCGAACTTGGAGAAACGTTTGCGTCGCAGAACAATGTCTACGACATTGCCAGCTATAGATATATTGCAGAGAAATATCAAGGCAGTACCTACATACTATGCTAGGTAAATCACTATCATTTTAATTTATTGAAACTACAGAAGATAAAGTTTATGGACTCGCTCTCTGTGAGTGGACGCAACTGCGATGCTGAAGTTATAAGACGAATTAGATGGACTAAGCATGAAAGTGAGTATAGACTAGTAGAGCATTTACTTGTAATAGAACATCGAGCATTCGCTGTTTTTAAATTTCGTAAGTTCTTACGAATGGTACAATACAGACAAATGCTAAGTTTCATAAAGCAATTTCATGTAATGTAACGTTCTTGAGAATGTTTTTCGCTGCGTTCGATGTAATGCTCACGGTGAGCATTTACCTGTATCACTTCTTTGTGCCTTGCGTTAATTATTGACTACAATCCACGTCACCCGCGCTCGTGCCTTTGCTCGATAAAACGTAAGGGCTAGTCCACATCACCGCGTCCCGACCCGACGTCGTCGTTAACGTGCACGGTGCGGTGTCGCGTTGACAAGCCCAACGCTCTTTGGTTTTAATAAAATCAGGTTGTAACAAAACATCGCGCGTCTTGTTCGAAGTGTGGTTCCTATTCCTAAAAACAGCGAATGCTCGATATTCTGTTACAAGTAAATGCTCTAGTCTATACTCACCTTATCTAATGATAAGGATTCATTGTAATGCTAAAATGATCTAGTGTATACTCACCCTAACATAAACCTCTAGGTAAGTAACTTACCTTACTTATGGATCACCAAAGGACAGGAACATCACATCGCCAACCTTGAACCTCCTAACTACGGGCTGCTACTGAGACATTCATAATGGAACTATGGATTTGCCCTAGTTTATGCCACTGATCCTGCGCTTGCGCTTCATCTCTCTCCGGTCGTGTTAAATTGCTAAATTTTTGAGACTATTGAAAGACGGATCTTTTTCTTAATACATTTCAGAAAAAAAAAAAAAAAAAAAAAAATATTATATAGGTAGGTATATATTTTTTTTTTTTTTTTTTAATTTTCCGCAAAATACGCGCTTAGTCGTGGAGTTGTGGCAAACAGCCCGTTTTAACCTAACCTAATCTACATTTCAGAAAACCGCGAGAAGTTCCTTTTCATATACCACACAAGAAATTGCTGGAAAAAATTGAATATGTGAAATCGGAGCCTGAACCTCTGGTAAACCATTTACATATTTCTTTATTTATTATTCTACTAGCTTTTGCCCGCGACTTCGCTCGCTTTTATATAGATCTTATCAATCAATTCTGACTGTCGACATATAGGCAGATTAGCAGATACAGGAAGCATTAACGTAAAAACAATAAAAAAACAATCAATCTGCCGAGCCTTTTCCCAACTATGTTGGGGTCGTCTTCCAGGCTACCCGGATTCAGCTGAGTACCAGTGTTTTACATGGAGCGACTGCCTATCTGACCTCCACAGCCCAGTAACTGGGTAACACGATACTCCTTGGCAAGGCTTGTGACAGATTTGAGGCTTATGGGGTAGTCACAAGCCTCAAATCTGTATCGACTGTCAAAGATCCCGACCTCGGCAAGAGTTGCTTAACCTTGAAAATTGACCCGTTCAGCTTTTATTATTTAGCCACGAGCACAACTTATTTCATTCAAAACGTTGGCAATACCTGGCGGGCGAGCATGGCCTACTGTGACAGACTTGAGTCACACTTTTTATCAGTTTGGGAGCAAAAACCGTGATAAAATGTGTGACTCAAGCCTGTCAAACAGAAGAAACAAATACCTAATTGCCGTGAATTGGAGATCCCACTATGTTAATTGACATTTCTTGTTGTTTATTATATCTATGGGTACAACATAAAGATGACATAAAGCAATCTCTTAGGATGCTGCTATACAGTTACATACTGTGTTGTTGTGTGTTGTTCCTTCCATTTGGCGTTAATATTTAGAAATTACATACGCGAATATGCTACATAAATACCTAGCTGGCTGTGGGAAAAGCAAAGCTTTTCCAAATGCACCTGCTACCTATAATGTTTGCCTTTGCGTTTTGTAAATAGCAAAACTAAGTTTGACAGTAAACTGGTGTCTTTTTAACAAAAATGGTAGGCCAGTGGGAATGCCTTATGCCAGGTATGATTATGCTTTCCCTTTTCTCATACCTGTTAATATATTGGTCCACGATATTATAATATTATGCACTAATTGTGTAATACAAATATATACCTAATTGGAGAATATTTCCCTAGTTATGCAATTTGTTACTCCCAAATTACCCCTTTTAGGGATAGTTTGAAAATAGTTATTTGTGCAGCAAGAGAGCAAAGTTGGTGTTTGCTGCGAGTGTTGATTTTGAATCCCGAGTAAGCGAAGGATTCTATAATTGAATCACGAGCGTAGCGTTCAGGATTCTAGGTTAGAATCCTGAGTGCAGCGAGGGATTCAAAGAAACGAGATGCAAATAACTTTGGTCTCGTGTAACACATACAACTTTTCACCTCAGCAGCGAAAACATATTACCTAAAGTTAAAAAAATACAACATGGTAAAAAACTATTTTTTGCAAAAAAATACTACCGACTTCCAAATAAAAAACTATTATGTGAAAAATAACTTTATTTATGGAAGTCGGTGTCTATATTGCAAAAAATTGGTATCTACGAAAGACACCGACTTCCAAAAATAAAGTTATTTTTCACTTTGTAGTTTTTTATTTGGAAGTCGGTAGTTCTTTTTTGCAAAAAAGATTTTTTATTTTACCCTTTTTAGTTCTATCTACCTAATAGGCAAGTTGTTTAGTAAGTACCTATAACGCCAGAATAGATTACCCGAATAACATTAAACTTGAACAAACTCGGTGAAATGAGAGATCTGCGTACCCCTTTCGAGCGTACTGGCGTGATATAATGTTATGAAATGGTATAAACAATAAACAGACAAGCGATTGCAGCAATCCCGAGAGTTTTGCCGTTATTTATTGAAGAGTTCTGTTGTATATCTCCGAAGTCCTTCATCAGATCTTCACCAAATTAAAATGGGACCAATTCTTATATTATTATATTAATATATTCTATCAAACAAAAAAATAATTTTCAAAATCGGTCCACAATTGACGGAGATATCGGTGAAAAAAACAAAAAAAAAAAAAACGTACATGAAGTCGAACATAGAACCTCCTCCTTTTTGGTAAGTCGGTTACAAATTAAACCACATGTATATTTGTAAAAGTTAAAAGTAAAATTATTGCAGTTTTGCAAATTAAAAGTAACTGTTTTGTTTGGAACCGGTATTGTTGTGTTAGCCACTTGAGTTCAGTATTCGCTGAGGTTTCGGCTTCCTTACTTGTGGATTGTGACGGGAGGACAGAGAATATGGTGACTCAGAGCCAGTAGATATTCGTGACTCTGGAAGTAGACGGGCGAGACCAAGGATCTGAGATCTGTTTCAAGCTTATGGTCTCTACTATATACGCTTACAGATTTTAGATTTATTTTGGATCGAACCCTGAATAATTATATCCTTCTGCGACCGTATTCGACCTCCATCCGCCGAGTCGTGTCGCCGCCGGTCGGCTCCTGAATCAGCCAAACGCGTTGCCGAAGTTCGCCGAAAGCAATGTCCAGTGTAAAGCTGAGGATCCTGTAGTTTGAGAAAAGTGGCTATATCTCGCGACGTCCCGCCTATTTTGTTGACTCCCAAAGGCTGTCTCGAACACTTATCAGTATGATACTACAACAAAAACCGGGCAGCAGTGAGGTAGCAGGGAGTAATACCTTATATTTCTCAATAATATTTACATGTTACTAGCGAATAACAAAGCACCTGTCAATGTTCGTCTTTGTATTCGGCAAGTTGACTAACAGTAAGTAATTTGTCTGAATACTTTTCGATGGCATTAAATACTGCTTCAATTCTTCCCTTGTTAAATAGCAGACTTCATCACTGGATGCACTCATATTTATTTATTACTATTTTAATAATATCCAACATATATCGAACTTTGTAGCTAGCGTCAAAGAAGAAGAAAATAATAAAAATTGAAAGCCGTATTTTTTAAAGATACGTAAATTATTCTGTCACAATAAATATTGTTATAACCTTAAATATTTATATAGATACATGATATACGTCGTATTTTTTTCTTCAACATCTCTTTATTTGTTTATTATAGTACATTATAGTACAAGTGTGCAATGTTGGTGATTACCGCTGAGGCGCCATTGAGACCCAAGCCGTAGGTGAGGGTCTTAAGAGAGCCAAGGACGGTAATCATCAATACACACGTGTATCATACGACGTTTTTAACACACTAGTGAAGAAAATAATACAAAAAAATCATTTTCGACAGTAAAAACGAGTTGGGAAAATGTTTTCGCAATGGCGGGCAAAATTAATCAATGGCGATCGGCCATAGACTAAAAGAATGAGGTTTCTTTTTTTTGGCTTTTCGTGGATAGTGTTTTAGCCACGTACAAAATAGGGAATTTAATTTTTTCTTAAGTACAGAGCAAATAAAATTTATATTTGAGTGAAAGTTTTATTTATTAAGCACGTACAAGTTGAAATTATCTATTTAAATACGAAGTTGCATGAAATGAGCAAGCAATAGGTACATTAATTTATTTGTACTATTGAGCACGATCTTTTTTTGTATCGAAACTTTTTTAAGAACAAAGAAACTCAACCAATAAATAAAAATAAAAAAAACTATAACTAACTTGTGAATAATAGCAATGAAAAAGTTACAGTTTGATAACAGGTATCAGTGCCTAATTGCGGTAAAATTAGAGCCACTTTATGAGCAAGTGTGTTGAAAAAAAATGTAATTCAATTATTAAGAAAAAAGTATAATATTCTTTAATTAAACCTTAACAAATGATTTGAAATTTTACAGTCAACAATAAAACGTTCGGATACACATAATGTGTATCCGAACGTTTTATTGTTGATTTCTTTTTTACCTATTATAATGGAATTTGAAAATCGAACTTCGAATCAACTTCTTTCTACCTCTCGCTTTTTTCGTATCGAAGTGAAAGGGACAGAACAAAGTGAGGTTCAAATCTTTTGAATGTTGTGAGTAGACCCAGCACTGTACTCGGCATTTAAAAAAATATTAAAATGTTACTTTGTCTCACGCTCGCAGCAAAATCGAATTTTGCTCACTGTCTTTAAACAGCAAAACCTGCTTGTTTGAGGTGCTGAGGTGAAAAAAAAAATTATAGACCTCAATAATTGGTTATCAAAAACATTCCATAAAATGTGAATTTTCATAAATCATTTCTTAGCTAAAGTTTATTATTTGTAATCTACCTAATTGCAAAATTTCATCTTCATATAGA
This sequence comes from Orthosia incerta, assembly GCA_948252205.1. Classification (NCBI taxonomy): domain Eukaryota; kingdom Metazoa; phylum Arthropoda; class Insecta; order Lepidoptera; family Noctuidae; genus Orthosia; species Orthosia incerta. The sequence continues at coordinate 44,152,250 of OX411741.1, forward strand.
CTTTTGCTCCATATTATCTTTACAACACTATTCCACCCCTTTTTGGGCTAGTCAAAAAAAAAAACAAATATGAACACAAAGATTTTTTTTTAAAAAATCTGCAAAGTTTGACACAAATCGGACACCATAATATGAAGTTTCATACAAAATTCATCCCCATTTCTTACACTTCGAGTTTCATGCAAAAGTATAAGCGTATGTCCTGCCCAGGGTCTCAAACTATCTCTAATAAACTAAATTTCATCAAAATCGGTTCAGCCGTTTAGTCGTGAAAAGGTAACAAACAAACAAAACTTCCGTTTTTTATCGACTTTCCAAAAACGAGAAGGTCTACACATGGCATCTAAGTTTGATTTTAAACTTGTTTTTTTCTACCATTCTATCAACCTACTTTAGATCTTTAAAAAAGGTGGAAAATTAACGGTTTCACAGTTTTTATTTTGTACCTATACTGTTCTGAAAAATAATCCCTGCTACATTGTAAACGTCTGCGCAGCGTCGATGCTGCGCAGACGTTGGAGGAACGCCAACGCTCGTAAAACGCCAGTGGGATAGCGGCCTTAGACCTTGTTATTTTCAGACTGGATTTGGAGCCGCACAGCAAGAAAGATTCAGAAGAGAAAGAAAACCAGGACTTTTGGCACCTATAGAAGATGTTACGGGTAAGTGGCAAAAATCTTTATTAAAATAACAACAAGTGGTTGTTCATTTTAATAAAAATGTATAAAATTAAGGTCCCTTTCGTATGTTTACGTGACCGGTTTGTTCTTCTAAACTAAACACTACACAATGGATTTTGATGCAGTTTTCGCCATCATAAAACGAGGAGTGATTGTGGATCCGTGGCAACTCATCTTTTGGACTCCTTAAGGTTACACTAGTCGACGGCACGAACTATTTTGTGCGCGTGGTTGAAATGCATTTTATATCAACCGACAACACGTGCGGAAGAGATAGATGCTGTGATGAGCAGTAGAAGCTAGTTCGCGATACCGAGCGCGTTAAATTTTATAAACAGACCTTTGGGAGTCTGGATATCATGAAAAAACAACTAAACGTATCTGTTCAAAATAAAATTATTTGCATTGTTGAACTACCAATCTATCCCTATATGGTGGCCGTTTTGCAATTTTCCGTCTTCTTATGGTATTTATTTGCGCCCAAAAATGCGTTAAAATTAGTGTCAAAATGTGGAACTCTTGACGCTCATAACTTTCTATAATATAATAATATATATATTTTTAATTTTTGGTTCCATACATAGATAATGAAGAGACAATTTTTTTTTTTTTTTTAATTTGAACGTACATCGTCAAACAGTGGAGTAATCACCCCAGACTACGTTTGTATGGAAGAATGATCGACTAGTGTAACCTTAAGCTTGTGACAACTCTCTCGTATTAACATATATAAGTATTTAAATACCTATGTCGGATGATTAAGTTAGTTATCAATGTTACTGAAATGCAGCAATCGTTGAAGGAGCGGTGTTTTGGCCGTCTGGAGAATGTATTCAATAAATAGCCTTCTATTGGGGTCATGCTAAATGAACTCAGACGCAACTTGACGCCTTGGATATTTGTCTCCGTATACTCCGCTGAAGTGAGGAGCCCCCCTATTATCTGTGAGTGGGCTTTTAAATGCTGACTCACAGATAATATAGTTCCTAGAAACCGACGTGGGTATGCATGCATCAAGTTGCAGTTGCAGTGGAAAAGGGCCCTCACCCCGCACACCTTGGCTAGAGACACTAACGATCGCAGAGAGGTATGGTACAGTAAAGAACTTGCGAACACGTTTTCCGAGCTCTACATGGGCGGATGGGCCTGGTGTGATGAAACGCAGCCAGGCTACGAAGACCAATTAGTGTTCGTAGCCTGGCTGCGTTTCGATGATATCTTTAGAGAAACTTATGATTTTTTAGGTATGTGCAATTTTGGCACCTTACACTAATTATTTAAGTTGACAGATATTTTGACAACAAAATGTGATTTGTGGGTGAATTGGGAGATCTGCAGCCTAATTGCGTATATGAGTGAATTCCAACCAATTGCATGTGAGATGAAAGACGCGATGTGGATTCCCGTGTATATGATTGGTCGATTTTTCATATTCTTGCATTGCCGAATTCATAACGCAATAAGGCTGCAGGCTTGCCGCCACTTCGGTAGGTTGTACCTTTATGAAGCATGGACGAGTCGCTAGTTTTTACTTATTGCATTTTTTGTTTCACCTAGTTGTTAAAAAGAAAAGGAATCTTATCATTCAAGAAAGCGAAGAGGGCGTACTACAAAAGTTTGAAACCAAAGACCCGCTTAAAGTGAAGCCACCAGTGGCATCCCAAACAGATGTGATTAATCACGTGAGAAGTAACCCATCAGTCGGCTTCCTTTATATGATTTATGCAGTTCATCCTCAGAATGTTTATTTTACTCCTTATTACCTCAAGTGAGTATAACGGTACCTTTCTTTTAGGTTTAAATATATTTATGCTCAAAAAAAAAATGTAAGTAATTAAAGTAATAGAAGAAGTTTGTCTCAATCTCGCGTTAAACCGCTATAATAGATTTGGGCCATCTCATCAGCTTATATTTGTAGTGCCGTACTTATGTGCCCGAGCCAGTTCATAAACACGCCATCTATCATCAACAACAGGACTCGAGGCAGGTATACCAGCTGCCTAATTGCGTAAGTGAATTCGGCAAGGCAAAGGGTTTGAGTATGAACAATGGACCAATCACATGCGAGATGAAAGACGCGATGTAGATTTCCGTCTATGTGATTGGCCGATTGTTCATACACAAACCCTTTGCCTTGCCGAATTCACTTATACGTAATTAGGCTGCGGTTTTGCATTTATGGCTAAATTGGCTTAATGGGTCTAAAAAACCTACATTTGACTCGCAAAATATTGCGCTGTAGGATGTAGGTACCTACATTAATAATTTAATCGTATTGAAAGTCGTTATATTCAATGGATTATAGAGCTCGTCGAGTATTACTGAGGAGGGTCTAGTTAGGCATTTATATCAAAGGCTTGATGGAGCGATTTTTTTGGACAAGGTGTCAAAACTTAAAAAAAATAAAACAGCTCGCTATTTTTGATGCGACTTGCACATTAGATAAAATGGGCTCGAATGCGATCAGTACAACTCTTCTCAGTGAAGATCATAATCAAGTAAACGCAAACTGAGTTACCTAAGTATATAAGAAAAAGCCGGCCAAGTGCTAGTGGGACTCGCGCCGCACGAAGGGTTCCGTACTATTATCACAAAAAACGGCAAAAAAAGTCGTTTGTTGTATGGGAGCCCCACTTAATTATTTATTTTATTCTGTTTTTAGTATTTGTTGTTATAGCGGCAACGGAAATCATCTGTGAAAATGTCAACTTTCTAGCTATCACGGTTCATGAGATACAGCCTGGTGACAGACAGACAGACGGACCGCGGAGTCTTAGTAGTAGGTCCCTTTTTTACCCTTTGGGTAAAGAACCCTAAAAACGTCAACCTTCGGTTCATTATAACAGGTTATTAAAACATTTTAACTAACCGGTTCTTCTGTGACGAGATTTTACAGTATATCCAAAACGAAGTTGTTTTCAGTGGTCTGCGTTCCAACTAATACATTACTGAATACGTTTCCAGAGTCGTACCGTATGATCACATCGACAAACACAATTTTTTCACAATTAGTCAATGTGGAGTGACACACTACTCTCACGAGATGGTCTTCACGAAACTACCATCGTGGGAACAGGAGTACAACATATTTGTTAAGCTTACAGATGTAAGAATTTTGAACTTGATTTTGGTTATGGCTCTAAGCCCGGATTCTGAATTGGGAATTTGAATTTAAGAACGTGTCGAAATGTTCTTTAATGCTTGACAAATTTTCAACATATAATTCTTAATTCAGAAACCTGATGAAATATAAGGCACACTATCTTACTGTTATCTTAGTCTTCTAAGAGCAATGACGTACGTTTCCAGATCAAGTTCTTCAAATTATATCGACATTGGAAAGCTTTTTATGTGTGGAGGAAATCTATAGTGTTCAGAAAATACACGAAAATTCGTACCAAGCTGGCGAAGAACCTCTTTATTCTGACGCCTATTTTAGGCAAAGCTTTGCTGAGTATACAATCGATGTGCTGTGAAATGTATATGAAAACATTTGCTGATGTGAGCAGAGACATGGATACTGCATTCTTCTACTTTATCGAAGACCAGGTAAAGAAAACGGACAAATTTTTCTTGTGAAGTATTTAGACTAACCCTACTCCTACATTGCCGAGAACAAAGACAAGACGTGTGTCAGGTATTCATTATCATTTCAGCCGAAAGTCATTACGCCTCCCCCAAGCGTCGCCACGCATCTCGCATCCAACGCATTGCCGCAATGTTAACCAGGTCATAGGTCCACCTTGTGGAGGTCTTCTAATGCAGCCTCTTTCGGTTATTGCTGTAGCTCAATGCCAATGAGCGTGGTATTTTCGTTCTTTACCCAGAAAAGATTTGAAAAATAATGTTTATATTCCAGATGAAACGTATTGAATACGTAAGAGACAAGTTGCTAGAATATCGCAACGTGGTCTTGGATGTGATCACCCAATCATGTCACACGGCTCTGTACCAGCAGGGGTTTGTGTACGACGATAGAAACGTACCGCCATTTCAGATGATTAGAGGAAAACCTACTGGCGGCATGTCTTACACAGAGAAAGCGAACAAGAGGAAGTACTGCGAAAGATTAGCATGGTAAAATCCTACTTCCTAATAATATAATATTACTACCTTTTCCTCGCGGTTTCGCGCCCGCGGCCCGTCCTTCAGGACCCGTTATATTTTCGGCATAAAAGTAGCCTGACACTCAGGAATAATGTAGCTTTCTACTAATGAAAAAATTTTTTAATCGGTTTAGTTGTTTCAGAGATTACTTCCTACAAACAAACTCACAAACTTTTACCTCTTTATAATATTATAATAGACTAGCGGGCGCCTCGCGGTTTTACCCGCGTAGTTCCCGTTCCCGTGGGAATACAGGGATAAAAAGTAGCCTATGTCACCCGGGGATAGTGTAACTTCCCAACGGTGAAAGAATTTTTGAAATCGGTTCTGTAGTTTTTAAGGTTTTCGTTACATACAAAAATACAAATCCTTCCTCTTTATAATATTATTAGTATAGACAAATGTGATGAAATGTGTGATAGTACTTAAGGGCAGGTACCCTGGCTTTTACATAACTTTGAATCAAAAACAAACAAACAAATAGTGATTGTTTAAATGCAAAATAAATACGGTACCAGGCCCGAAAACTACAATATACCTATATTGTAGTTTTCGGGCCTGGTACCAACGCGGGGGGTGTTGAAAAGGCAGTTGTTGCTTTGCATAGACAGCCCATCCTCGGGGGACTACGAGAAGAAGTTTGCTGCCTCTACGCGAGTGTTGTGAGTTCGATGTTCCTTTATGGGGCGCCTGTTTGGTGAACGCTGCAGGCTGCTGAAGGTGTCCGACGCAGCAGGATTAACATTAATAGCTTTCAGCGGAAAATTACCATACGTATGGCATGAGGTTACCGAACGGTATCCTTTGAAGCGGCATTTCTCGAGGTAGCTTGCCTCCGCTGGACATTTTGGCGGACAAAGACGCGAGGTTTTATAACTGAATTCACGCTATCCACCAGAATAATGGTGATAGCTTGCCAGGAGAATCTCTGTAATAAGGCTGACGCGACAGAAACGGCGACACGCGCTCTAACGATGGACCGAGAGTCTACAGCAATCGCAATTTTCGCGCAAGTGCGTTGACGAAGCCATCCTGCCGCACTTTGAAGCCTGGCTGAACGGTTGGCCCACGGTTGTTCGGGGAGTACCTGAATAGGATTGGGCGAGAGACCATGGCAAATTGCCACCACAGCGGAGGCAACCTTGACTCTTCTTGACAGCATACGCTCGAGGAGTGCCTGTGTGGGCCTCTGAGCGATAGGTCTTTGGTCGCCAAGATCTGGGGGCTGAGTCACCCACGTCCGTAGGAGTGTACCCCATTCCGATACCCTACACGTGGTCCCCGGGTGGTGCAAATCAGGTGACACCAACTGGTGGTAGACTTCGGCCGAAGGCTTGCTACCACCCACCGGGCAAAGACGTACCGCCAAGCGGCTTAGCCGTGTTCCGGTACGATGCTCGGTGTAGCCACAAGAGGAGTTGGGTCGAGAGAGCTGTTCCACTGCAGGCTGACCAGCCTGACGCGCACTGGTATGGACGTATCGGGAGACTGGTCGCGGAGGGTAGCGGGATCCGAGGCACGGTGCGCCGCTGGCCGACCGCAGGTAGTTGGGGGCCCAAGTAGTGTGCCAGCCACACATGAAAGGCTGCCCCGCCAACGTTCGGAAAGTCCCGGGATGCGCCATCGTGCTGGTTGGTGACCAGATGGGGAGGGCCCGATGGACATTCCGGGGGGGCTCGGGCGTCCCCGCAGTCTCCAGACTAGTGCCCCTATGATGCTGTCCTTTCAGTGCGGGTCTGAAGGTTAGCAGCGTGGTACCTCGTCTCACTTCCAACTCCTCTCCGCCATTCACTCTTATAAAATATTATGGCAAGGAAAAGGATTAATAGATTTGAACAGCGGCTGCACTCCCTCCCCCTCAAAGTGCACCTCACCAACATTCGAGGTCTGCACTCAAATCTCTCTGCAGTCCACTACCACCTGGAGACTGAGAAGCAAGCGCTGTTTTTTCTTACAGAGGCGTCTCTGTAAGAAAAAACAGCGCTTGCTTCTCATACAGATAGATAGATAGCGAGTCCGTCAGACGCGCCGTACCTATCATACCCAGGGTTTACCCTGGAGCACAATTATAAACCGCGCGCGGGTGTGTGTATGTACCCCCGTGACGACACTTGCTATCGGCGTCTCCGTAACCTTGAGGACTCACGATTTTCAACGCTGTGGGCTCTAGTGGACACAGGTCTGGATAAAATTATCTACGCCTGTGTCTACCGCTCGCACAGCGGAGATCAGGAGACATCCAGGCTCACAGAGTACCTCTGTGAGGCGGCTGATGCGGCACAGCAACGGTACCCTTCCGCCCAATCAGTGTTACTGGGGGACTTTAATGCCCACCATCAGGAGTGGCTCTTCCCATACCAGTGCACTGACCATGCTGGACGGGAGATGCGTAAGCTTTCGCTTGCGCTAAACCTCACCCAGCTGGTCCAGGGGGCAACGAGGGTACCGGATGTAGATTCGCACACAGCGAATAGCTTGGACCTTTTGCTGACAACAGATCCAGACAGATACTCTGTGTCGATAGGTTCACCTTTGGGTAGTTCCAACCACTGTCTGGTGAAGTCTGTGTCCGTCTATTCCCCGCCCGATCCCAGCCCAAGAGGCACCCGGCGGGTTTGGCGGTACAGGTCAGCAGATTGGGATGGCATGCATTCGCTTGCTATCCTTGGCAGCCTACTTGCTTTTCTTCGGCTGATCCTTCGTCGTGCGCGGACGCCGTAACTGATGTGTTGCGTCAGGGAATGGAGTACTATATTCCGTTCTCTGACATAACGATTTCCAGCGTTGACCGGCCATGGTTTGGCGCCGAATGTCATCGCGCCGACGCGCTTAAACATGAGGCGTACCTGGCATGGGTCGACGCTCGATCGCGTAAAGCGAGTGACGTGGGTCAGAAGAAGAAAGCCTACAACAGGGCTGCCAAGTCCTGCAAGAAGGTGTTGCGTAAGGCTTTCGTGCCAGACCTTATCGAAAGCTTTCGAGATGTCGAGGGAGACGGCAAGCGGTTCCCCATGCCTCTCGATGGCCTCACTCCATATGTGAATGGCATACGCTAGAAGATCCCCAGTAGACCGATTTCGGCGAAAGCCGAAGTGTTGCTCGATTGTTGTGTTAGTGTTGCTCGATTTGACCACATTGGCCGAATAGGGGCCAAACTTGCTTCTTACCCAGCAGGTAGTAAAGCGTTTTGGTCCCTGGCTAAGTCGGTCGAGTCGAACTTCTGCCGTCCCTCACTACCACCACTGCTGAAACCCGATGGGTCACTGGCTCACACCGCTGAGGAGAAGGCAAATTTATTTGCCACTCTTTTTGCGGAATCTTCGCGTCTGAATCCTAGTGATTCGCGGCCCGGCGATGTGATGCAAGACGAGTATGTCGGACATTCGCATCGCAACCTCGACGTGAACAAGGCTAGCGGCCCTGACGGCATACCAGCTATAGTTCTTAGAACCTGTGCGCCTGAACTGTCTCCGATCTTGACACGCCTATTCCACCTTTCATATGAGACTGGAACAGTGTCAAATGCTTGGAAGCAAGCCAACGTACAGCCCGTGCCCAAGAAGGGCAGTCGAGCTGACCCGGCCAACTACAGACCCATCTCTGTAACATCCATACTCTGTAAGAGTATGGAGCGTGTACTTAACATTAAGCTCCTGGCATACCTAGAAACTAACGATATCCTTAGCGACCGCCAATACGGCTTTCGCCGAAATCGGTCTACTGGGGATCTTCTAGCGTATGCCATTCACATATGGAGTGAGGCCATCGAGAGGCATGGGGAACCGCTTGCCGTCTCCCTCGACATCTCGAAAGCTTTCGATAAGGTCTGGCACGAAAGCCTTATTGGTAATTTAAGCTTCCTTCATTCGGTTTACCCGGTGGTCTGTGTGATTGGATTGCAGACTTCTTGAGAGATCGGTCCTTTCGAGTGGTTATCGATGGCTGCTCGTCGGACCAATTGGATATTAATGCCGGGGTCCCTCAGGGGTCCGTACTCTCAGCAACATTGTTCTTGTTGCACATTAACGATCTGCTAAAACCCGGCATTACCTTTGGGTATGCAAACGACAGCACTGTTGCTGAGAGATATTTGTCCAACGCACGGGCTACCGGGCCGCAGATCCGGTCTCTTCGTGAGGCCATGGTGGACCGTTTGAACTTATCCTTTCAAGCAGTCTCCGAATGGGGCGATGCCAATCTGGTCAAGTTTAATGCTGCTAAAACCCAGGCGTGTCTTTTTTTCGCTAAAAAGAGCCAATTTCACCCGGCTGCAACTTTCCATGACGTAACCGTGCCAATAACGGACCATCTTGAGCTTCTTGGCGTTACGTTGACATCGACTCTCAATTTTGGGCCATACATTGAGGCAAAGGCTCAGCTGGCTGCCAAAAAGTTGGGGAACCTTGCGATGGTGAGAAGGTACTTCACGCCGGAACAGCTGCTCAACTTGTATCAAGCGCAACTTCGATCGTGCATGGAGTACTGTTCTCATCTCTGGGACGGATCTGCCAAATACCAGCTTGATGCACTAGAGTCGATCGAAAAGCGGGACAAGAAACTCATCGGCAATGAGGCACTGGTCAAGTCAAAGCTCCAGAGCCTTGAACATCGTCGCCGAGTTGCCAGTTTGTCGGTATTTTATCGGTTACATTTCGGGGAGTGTGCGATGGAATTACATGATTTAATTCCGCCCAGCCCATTCCATCATCGGACTACCAGACGTACGACGATGCGTCATCGGTACATGGTGGACATCCCACCCATACGCACAAAACGTTTTAGGGAAACTTTTATTATGCGCACAGCTAAAGATTGGAATTCCCTGCCGGAATCTGTGTTTCCCGATAGCTACAATCTAGGGGTTTTCAAGTCAAGAGTGAATGGGTTTCTTCTAGGCAAGCGTGCTCCATCGTCGACCACATCGTCGCTTACCATCAGGTGAGATAGTGTTCAAGCGCAAGCCTATAGAAAAAAATAAAAAAAAAGATCAGGCGAGACCTGTCTGCGAGACCCGTAGTTGTGATGAGGGCCATGCTATTAGAGACGGAAAGCTGTATGAAAATGGCGTCCTACTGTGAGACCGTGATGGTCCAGAAGGAGGTCGCTGAGCGGGATAATAAAAGGCGGGGTCACTCTCGGAGAAAAAAGCGTCGCGTCGGGGAGGCAACCGCCCCGATGCCTAAAACGCTGAAACCCTACTCCGGTGACGCGGGCACTCATGTGGCTCTAGGAAAGACGGTGGCACAATGATCACGTGCTGCCGTGCACAGTGAGGCCCAGGGGAGACGATCTTTCAGTATCCCTAGGGATGTGGCCCTAACAGGCGTTGCACATATGGGGTCCGGGGGTGTTATTTTAAGAGGTCACTAGGTCCCTTCTACGTGCTGATGTTGATCACCGGGTTGGTTTTAGTGAGGTAAAAATCCACTCAGCAGCCACACACTCCCTGGTCTTTTCCCCAAAAGATCAGGCGCCTTTTGAAGGTATCCACCGATAACTAAAAAAAAGATGGGGCCATAGATGTCCAACATCGTGATCAGACTTGAGCTTCACGCTTTACCTCCCTCCACGTCATTCCGATGCTCGATTGCTCGCCGCTTCTGCCAACACAGTGCAACGCCAGGTTTGAAGGGGACGGCCAAGCTTTCTTTTCCCTTGGGGATTCCAGTCCAAAATTTTGGGTAAGTGATCGAGACTCCTTTGGAGCGAGTGACCAATCTATCTACACTTGTGACGCTTGATCTAGCGGTCGATCGGGCTCTCATGGCATTTCACCAAAAGCTCTATGTTGGAGATGTTAGCGGGCCAATAAATTCCGAGATTGCGACGATGACAGCGGTTGACGATAACTTGGATTTGGCGTGTGGTGTCTTTTGTGACCTTCCACGTTTCGCACCCGTGGAGCAGAACCCAATCAGTTGCGAACCCAGTTGGGTCGCTGCAAAGACAATTTGGGCAAATGGGTTTTTATAAACCCGTCCGATACCTAGTGTGAGTGCAGTGCCCCTTTGAGAATATGACTCATATGCTGGAGTATCCCAAGTGCCCATACACCTGCACTTTGGAAGACTTTATGCTTGCCACTGACACAGCAATTTTCGTGGGCACCTACTGGACCCAAAATATTTAAAGATATAAAAATGAAGGGTTTTCCCTGAGTCCAGCTCCGGGTCGCTCCGTGGGCCGGTCAAGGTGTGGCCCGGGCCGGTCCGCACCACACTATCCGTACCACGCACATTTTGTAGCTAGCTGTAGTTTAAAAAACAGTCGCGGAAAAATACCGCCAGTGCGGTCGCTAGGATTGATATAGGAACATCACAAAATTACGCGGCTCAAAACCGCGAGCGTTTGGATCATGAGTCCGGCTCCGGGTTGCTCCGCAGGTCTGTCAGGCGGTGGCCTGCCACAGCCTGACAGGCCAGGGCAAGGGAAGGGGCAAGGGGCAAGCAGGGCCTCCCTGGCAAAGTCCCGTTACTCCATGGGGCCAGTCCGACCCTGGTTGATTGAATTGTCGCTACGTAACTTAGTAAAAGTTCGTTATTCACAAAATTTATAGCTTCTCGTGACGGGGTCTTTAGAGAATAAGATTCGAGTGGACATGGCGATCGAGACTAAATGATATTTTCTCTTAACCCTTACACGCTTTTTTCTTTACGTTGCATTGCAACGCAATTAAATGCTGTTTGTTTGTAAGCATCACTTCTAGTTAGTTTCGGCTTTTAAAATGGTCAGATTAAGGTAGTGGTGGCGATGGCGAAATAGAACGTGCACTTTAAATACATAATGATATAAAAAAACTTGTTTACAAAAAATATACCGACTTCCAAATTGTTTTGCGTTATGGACACCGACTTCCAAAAATAAAGTTATTTTTCACTTTGTTGTTTTCTTATTTGGAAGTCGGTAATTTTTTTGTAAAAAAGTTTTTTTATTTTTCACTTTTTAGTTGTACCTACCTAATAGGCAAGTTGTTTAGTAAGTTTCCTATAACGCCAGAATAGATTACCCGAATATCATGAAACTTGAACAAAACCGATCAAATGAGAGATCTGCTTACCCCTTAAGAGCGTACTGGCGTGATGTTATGTTATGAAATGGTATAAACAATAAACAGACATGCGATTGCAGCAGTCCCGAGAGATTTGCCGTTATTTATTGTAGAGTTCTGTTGTATATCTTCGAAGTTCTAAATCAGATCTTCACCGAATTTAAATGGAACCAATTTCGAAACATGCTCTTTCAAACAAAAAAAAAATCTAAAATCGGTCCACAATTGACGGAGATATAGGTGAACATACATAAAAAAACATACAAGAAGTCGAACATAGAACCTCCTCCTTTTTCGAAAGTCGGTTAAAAATAATATGTATATGCATGGATATATGAAGTAATACTATTGAGCAATTCGTTATTAATTGCAGTTATTTTTTTCATAATCACTACATCTAAAATTTTGTTTAATCAACATTTCTCGGTGGCGGCTGGCGGCACTCCTCTAAACGCGAGCGGAGGTTCCTAAAAACTTTCTTCAATAATGTTGGTGTAATTGTAACCATTTAATGGCGGATATTCTCTTTTAATCTCAATTGACTGAATTGATGTGTGTCTTGTGGCTCCATCTTATTGGAACCATGTTCTTGAATCCATTATTACTGAATTTTTAACCTCTGAAGTAAAAAAGCCATTTAACATAGCAGTATAGCAGCCACTGTTAACAGTAACATTTTGTCCGCATGAATTCATTTTTCATTCATAGAAGAAAGGCCCAATAATTCCTCTGCTTGATATTGTCTTCGCTCCATGACGTTCTTTGACGACTTTAGGCACTTGGCTTAAATGTTAAACCTGTTTCTACTAAACTTTTAACACAAATTTTAATACAATTTGCACTCGGAGCTTCTCAGTCACCGAGCTGCGATGTGAAAACGACCGTTTTTACAGAAGTTATGTACGGACGCAAAAGCCGTCGTCATCCCATCAAACTGATCATGGCTAGACCACGTCTATAATGTTTAGAATAAAATCAATAAAAAGATTATAATATATGCTTGCAGTTTCATAAAGTTGGCGGATTATATGACAAACTACATGTTGCACCGACTAACAAAAAAGTCCAATTTAATGATGTCCAATATGCTTCGTACTCATATCGGTTTTACTCCCGACGATGAAGCGCTGTTGGATACTGACGTGGAAAGTCTGGTTGAAGAAGTGCCTAGAAAATCTGAAACTTGCAAGGTACTGAAATATCAAATTTACTTAACTTCGTGATTCTGAAGTAGACCGATCGTTGGACCTCAGACAGAGTAACCCCACAACAGAGGCAAAGCCCGTGGAATTTCGACTTACACGCGGGCGATTACCCTGGCCCGAGCCCAGGCAGGCGCTTTACTTTGTGTAAATTATTTCATCACCACTGCTCTCAAAACGGTGAAGGAAAACATCGTGAGAAAACCGGCATGTCCTAGAAGCAAAAATTCGAAGATATGTGACATCCACCAACCCGCACTGGGCCCGCGTTGTGGATAATGACCCATTCCCTCTCACAGAGAGGAGGCCTGTGTCCCAGCAGTGGGAACATTAATAGGCTGATGATGTGTGATGTGATATGATGTAATGATAGTTGATTATTTTAAGTGGCGGCTCAAGTACCTATAACAGTACCGAATTCTAATTGAATAACAATTAACGCGTTTTGCAGTGGGCGTTTTTGCAAGTCGATGCATACATTCTCGAATCTGGTGAAATGGTACTCAACCCAAGTGAGGATGTAGTAGTATCGCACTTCACGAAAATATTAGGATATTGGGAGGAGTACGTGCGGACGTTTCACAACTTCCTACACGATGAGACCTTACAGATATTTGTTCAGCCCACAATAATGGGCAAAGCCGTGGAATGGTCTGCGGGACAGTCACCGAACCTTTATTTCTTGATGAACCAAGACGTCAAAATGCTGGAGGATATAGCATTCATTCCCTATTCGCTGAAATTCGGCTATGAAAGTGTGTGGAAGTTTTTGAAACGTTTCCAATCGTTCAGGGATAACTATCGTGAGGCGTGTGCAATGGATATTAACTTAATTAAAAATGAGAGAGATGTCCTCCAGTTCAGGCAGCTGTGTGATAAGTTCGTCAAACAAATGGAATTGGTAGAGGACATAGTGAGCTACCAGCCCGTGGGCTTGCTCTTCTTGTGCCTGCTTCCCTTCCAAGAGCTGTTTAGACCGCAGCCGAGGAAACTATTCGATGTCGTGGCAAATGTCACACCTGAGTAAGTTTATTTACTTCATACAATAATCACCAAAAAATATTACTCGAGACTGTAAAAAGAAATAAATACGTTGAATATTTTAGTCTTCGAACGTGAATTTTAACAAAATATTATCAAGCAATACTTTTCTAGTATAAGTTGATATCGCGTACTGTATGGGTGATTTATTTTATTAATTCTTTAAATGATCTACAGAATCGGTCACAGTTGCATTGAAGAAATTGTGAGTGGTATTGAAAAACTCAACGAAGACGTAGTAAAAGAACCTGCTACTGCTGCGGAACTGGTGGCATTTAACTTTTTGATGGACGGCTTTGAACCGCGAGTAGCATACTTGGAAGAAAGGCTGGAGTACCTTCGGGAACTCTATGATCTCATGGGCGAATACAACATACCGATTTCACCTGATGACATGACGGAGTTTTTAGGTACGTACTGTCCGCAGGTGAATAATGTGAAAGCACTATTCAGCATTGAAGACCGGTTAGACAAATATTTGTTTAGGTATCTACCTATTTATAGTACGCGTCCGATATTATTGAACATCAAGTTGAATCAGTCTTTTACCTACTAAAATTAGAGTCATCACATCATCGCCTACCATCAGGTAAGATAGTCGCACAAACGCAAGCCTATCAATAATAAAAGGTTCCTACATCTAGTTGTGCTAATAGCTAGTGTAATATACGATATAAATACGTCGTTTTAAGGATATGTTCGTATATATTAAACGTTACAAAATATGAGGTTACAAAATTCCTGTATAAATGGTTTCCGATTGCGAAAATTGGGGTTAGTGGACGACTCGCCCGAATTTAAGAGCCTACCGAGGAAACGATACGTAATTTCGAAATAATTCCGTTCGTACGATCCCTTCCAGCATTTTTATTAATTGACCTTTGGTTATGAAATTAATATAAACGATATTTAAGGATTCACTCTACACGACATATGTTTTAGAAACACGATTACTTGTAGTTGCCTCGATAGAAAAAAAAACCAAAGCAATCTCTATAAAAGAAAATAAATCCTCGGTACGGAGTATGTAACCGTTTCGAGAGTTGAAGAATAGATTGGCAATTACAAGAAAGTGAATATTTCGCACTGCAATCTAATAATATTAAAAATAATGAATCGGAATTTTATAAATATTTGCGAATGCCGGAGACTACATTTAACGAAATTTTAGAAGTGATTCAAAATGACATACAATATTTAGACACTAATCTCAGAGTTTCAGTATCACCAGAATAGAGACTTGTTATAACTTTGAGGTATGTATATAAAACGCTTTTACCAAAAACAAACGAAAACCTGTTGGCAAAAAACGCAACGTTACCATCGCGTTGACGCGTCGTTAACGTTGCGAAGTCTCAGCGCTAACGCTTGCCACTAGAGTCTCGCAACAGCAACGTCGCGTCTGTTAGAGACTCGCCAACGCTCTTAAAACGCCAGTGGGATAGCGGCCTTAGGATTCTACTCTAGAATCCTTCGCTTCACTCTGGATTCAAACAATCGCTCTCGCGCTCAAAACATAATTTTGGTCCCTTGTGACACAACCTACTATTGTTTCCGTTAGGTTTGAGTACTACTTTGGGAACACTCCGTCAGAACGTGGACGCAAGACTCGAGACTCGCAGCAAGTTAGCGGGTCTGTTCGCTAGCCAGATCGGCAAGGACATGATGGAACTCATGCTCGACGTCAACAAACTAAGGGATGAAGTAGCGGTAATTATGCGATGAACCTGCCTTATTTATAAAAATATCTGATTTTTGTAGCAACTGCTTAGCATATACTAATATCAAAGAGCTTTATTTATAAAAATCTCTGAGGTGTTTAGCAAAAGCTAAACAAATTCTTAATTGACATTCTCTATTAAAAATTTGAATGTTCTGATAAATTGCTAAACAGTATCGAGATTTTTATAAATAAGAGTGATATCGTCTATAGAAATATTGAATTAAACATCTGCTACTCAGTCGCAAAGCAGTGAGTGGCGTGATTTTTATAAATAAGTGTGTTAATTGTCGCTCTTCGTCCATCAAAATTATATTCACCATATATGTTTCATCCATCTTTTCATCACTTTTCTGGTACTGACTTCTCTTTCACACTTCCTCCAATATAGGTACTCATAGTATTCGAAGCCTTACCATTGCAAGTAGTTTTTCTTCCGTCTCCATCATTATTCTATAAATCTTATGAAAATATTGATAGAAATTCCTTGAACTGCCAATAACATTGTTCGAGCCCCTATTGTCTGTGATACAGGATTACCTAGTACAGGCACCTAACATTGTTATACCTACATTATATATAAGACTTATTAGTAAAGTTTAGCAATACCAAAGTTTGAATAAAGATTATTATTATTTATGTCACTGCAACGTTTCATCATCATCACTTATCATGTAATCTAAACTATATATTATATTTACAAGCTATAATGAGTTACACATTAATCTTTTTACGTTTGTCGTAATTTAGCAACCGTGGTTGTACGATGACAAGTCTGACATAGAGAAGGTCATGGAGACCCTGCAGGAGTTGCAGGACAAGCTTACTGCGTGTTCCGCCAGGGACAAGCAAATACGAGAGTGGCAGAAGATATTTAAGGTAAGTTTATTACCTACATATCTTGTTTTGACGTGTGGTGGTGGCCTAGTGGCTAAAACCTCGCTTCTCGAATTTGAAATCGTGGGACCAAATCCATGCAATGTCGCTTTTTCAATTAATATGCACTTTCTGAGCTTATTCTTATTATATTCTTGACATCGGTGATGAAAAACACCGTCAGGCAAAACTGGACTTATGTTTATCCAACAAGTGTGGTGATTAATGCTTGTGCTTTCGCTGTATTAGAAGAGGCAGTAACAAAGTAACAAGCTAGTATTACTGAAATTAAATATTTAAACAACTTCTGCATTGGAAATGTAATCCTGGTTGAACGGCCTTACAGATACCACCGGCACGATTCGAACAATTAGACGAAGCCATTAATGACGTTAGACTCAGACAGTTACTTTGGCAATCTTCTAAAGATTGGATGGACATGTACCAACACTGGTAAGCACTAACTGTACTTACTTTTTGTTAGTAATACGAATGCGAGAGTTACGCTGTCATTCTATCTGATGTTCTTTCATGTCCTCATGGCTCAACGAATTTGGATGGAAATAGGCCATTTGTTACTTTTTAACACAGAAGAATGTGCCCTTGGTTGATAATATTAACGCGGGTGAAGCTGTTGGCAGAAGCTAGTTTTAAGACGACGACTCGCCAACGACATTGAGGAAACAAACAGACCCTTGTTTCACACCCGGGCAGCCCAAAATTCTTTAGTTTTTTGTACTTTCCATTCTATGACTTTAAAGAAAAAGGCTTGGATCAAAATGTAGATTGGTGATTGTTGTTTGATGTTTTTTGGGCGCACGGTTGGCGCAGTGGTTGAGCGATTGACTGCTGCGCTGCGTGTTGCGGGTTCGATTCCCGCACGGAACAAATATTTGTATGATCTACAAATAGTTGTTCCGGCTCTGGGTGTTTGTGTATGTGAGTTTATATGTTTGTAAACGCACCCACGATACAGGAGAAATTCCTAGTGTGGGGCAATGTTTTTTTTAACAAAAAAAACAAAAAAAAAACTGTCTTTTGAAGGTGAAAATTTTAATGAATTACTCCCGGCGGTTTTGGTGCGATTGTCATTTTTATGTCCTTGTTAGACATAACTTTGATGCCGATGATGACAGGATCGCTTCGAGAGTTTCTAATGGCGGTTGTACACGTCCACCAGTAAACCCGTTAGGAATCTAGCAAATGACCCTAGAGCTAGATTGTCCCGACACTATACCGAAGACATTCCGGACGTCAGCATGTACGAGATTCATCATCATCATCACATCATCAGCCTGTTAAAATGCCCACTGCTGGGACATAGGCCTCCTCTCTGTGAGAGGGAATGGGCCGTAATCCACCACGCAGGCCCAGTGCGGGTTGGTGGATTGGATGGTGGTTGGATGGTACGAGATTAGATGGCTCTTAAACAGCTTAAGAACTCCTGAAGGCGGGTGGAAAACCAGTACTTAAGGCCCTTCAGAAGCTGTTTGATTCCGTCATACTCGAGAGCAAAACGCCACAGGCGTGGTGCAGATGTGTGGTCGTGGTGGTACTCTTCTTCAAGAAGGGTAAAAATGCCCTACTGAAGAGCTATAGGCCCATCTCACTTCTTAGCTATGTCTACAAGCTGTTTTCAAGAGTCATCACGAATTGTCTGGTAGCAGTTTTGACGATTTCCAGCCTCCCGAACAATCCGGATTCCTTAAAGGCTACATCCACATACATACGCTGCAGCAGGTGATACAGAAGACCGAAGAGAACAACCTGCCTCTCTGCTTAGCGTTTGTGGACTACAAGATAGCCTTCGATTCGATCGAGACTTGGGCTGTACTGCAGTCTCTCCAACGGTGCTAAATCGACTGTTGAAGAACTGAAGACGACTGATATCAAAGCGTTGAAGTGTTTGTACAAAAACGCCAACATGTCAGTTCGACTTCAGGATCAGACCTCGGAACCTTCTGCTTCTGATCCTTGCGTGATCGAATTAGAAATGTAGAGATCCGCATGAGAACCAGGGTTACCAACATAGCCCGAAGAATTGCCAAGCTTCAGTGGCAGTGGCCAGGGCACATTGCTCGCAGAACAGATGGCCGATGGGGCAGAAATGTTCTGGAATGGCGACCGCGAACCGGAAGACGTTGCGTTGGCAGGCCTCCCATCAGGTGGACCGATGACCTGCAGCCTAATTGCGTAAGTGAATTCTGCAAACCAAACAAGTCGATTCCTTCCCAAAAACGACTTTACGTGTTAATATGCAATAATACGTCGTCGTCGTTTTTGGGAAGGAATCGACTTGTTTGCTTTGCAGAATTGACTTACGCAATTAGGCTGCTGGTGAAGATAGCGGGGATCATGATGATGACAAGAAATAACGTTTCAAATTAATTACACTATGTTACGCGAATAAAACTTAAAATTTCCATAGATCAAATTATTAAAAAAAATGGTCCAAGCTTCTAAGGCAACATATATTTTTCTTAAAAATTACGACTAGCCGTTTAGACGTGATTCTTATTTAAAAATCAGCTACTGAGGGGTATCTGCGCCTATACCTAAATACATAATATCTTTTGTTGTTTATGGTTTACCTACACATAAGTTTGTTTCTTCAGGACCGAAGCTCCGTTCAACACGTTAGACACCGATGAAATACAGGCAACAACTATTAACTTTGGCAAGATATTCAATCAACTAGACAAGGGTATCCCTGTAAACAAGATCGTGCCAACATGCAAGGCGACTATTGATGTCATTAAAGAGAAGGCTAGTGATTTTTTTTAAGTACAAACTGCTGATACAATAACATTGAATTAGTCCGACAAATGTAAGTCCCCGTCAAGAGAAGCTATAAATTTTGTTTTGTTCCAGTACCACAAAACATTAGACGACAGCGCTTATATCGCTAAAATATAACCCGACCAAGTGAAATTGCTCGTTGGTTTCGTATTACAAGT
The DNA here is from genome assembly GCA_948252205.1 of Orthosia incerta. NCBI lineage: Eukaryota > Metazoa > Arthropoda > Insecta > Lepidoptera > Noctuidae > Orthosia > Orthosia incerta. The sequence continues at coordinate 44,171,881 of OX411741.1, forward strand.
ATGTTACTGTGAGTTGATAAATTTAGGGATTATTTGTTGTTGATTGAATAGTCGCCACGTAACTTAGTAGAAGTTATTTATTGACAACATTTATAGCTTCTCGTGACGGGTAGTTTAGAAACGTACCAGCAGCGCTCTGTGTATAGGTATGTTATGGAACAAGCGATTAATACGGCATTATTCATAATGCCCAGACAATTAAAAAAATGCTTAGTATGAGTAGGCAATATGCTAAAAACTATTAAAATAAATAAATTTACTTGACTTTCTGAATAATGCCCATCACTTATTGGGCCGGGTAATAAAAATACTTACGTGTTTTTTTTAATTATTTTGATATTGACATTGAGTTTAATATAGAATAGATTTTTATGATTACTATTTAAGCAACAAAGTCGATAGCAACAATTGCGGGGCTCCTATTTCTTTCTGCAGGGTCTAAAGTAACCGAACATGCTCCATGCAGGTGACCTAAACTCCCGAGCTCGCTTCTCTCACTCTTGCACTAATTCATTGACCATAATTATCGAATTGCCCAACCTCTATGTAGCAATATGCATAATAACTAGACAATTTGATAAATATAGAAGTTTAAATCAGTATTCATTACATTGCCCGATTTGATTTGACTTGATTCATAATGCCTGGGCATTATACATAGTGCACTGATTATGATCACTGGGGTCATGACATATACAATTTCTATTGTTCAATTTTATTATTTTAGCTACCTGTAATGTCATATCTCCGAAACCCAGCATTGAAACCACGACATTGGGTTAAAATCGAAGAAATTCTGAAAACACGTTTTACACCGGATAAAGTTCTGACGCTGAAAGTGTTAGAGGAGTTACAAGCTTTTCAACATGCCGACGAGTTGATGGAGGTGGCAGGACAGGCCAGCTCGGAGGCTGGGCTGGAAGCGCTGCTTAAGAAGGTAACAACAAATGTGTTATTTGGGCCACTTAAAAACAAAAATTGTTGAGACTGTATTTCAAAACAGAAGATCTACCTGTACGTTTTAACCTTTGGATAACCGCAGTCTTCAATAGAAGACAACTATTTATAGATAAGTGGCGTGTCTACGCGACTTTTTATAGTAGATAAATCTAATGTTTTGTTATGAAAACAGTGATTTTGTAGCTCACAGCACACTGGTGCACCGTCCACGCCGACGAGTTTATGTTGTGGCAGTCAAAAGGGTTAAAACGCTGGTAAAAGTGAGGATTCACTTATAATGTGCATCCTAGAGGATATTACATTCCAACTGAGTGCTTAAATACAAAACAAGTATTGCAGCGAGCTTTAGCGAATCAACAATAGTAGTTTATGATACTGTTGCATAATGAGGGGTATTAAAACATGAGTGTGAGTTTAAAAACCGAGCCGTAGGCGAGGTTTTTAATAGTATTCACACGAATGTTTTAATACCTAGTTATGTGCAGTTTCATACACTACTTTATCTACACTCATACATTTTGGGATTGAACCTACTTAATCTTATTTTTTGTATTTTCCATGCCATAAAGTCGTGATAAATGCATCATATAATAATCTCGACTTTGCTGGTAAGAGATTATGAGTAATTTCCTTCGCCGCATATATTTGGCGGCGTCAATTGTTCTTCACATTCACTAATATCAGACATTTTAAGCAAGAATTTTAAAAAGTCATGAAATTCAGTACAACGAAACCTGCAAAACGTATGAATGGCGCCAAATCCCAGCACATCACCGCATTAAATTGCGGTAAAAAAATCGTACGGCAATAATACCGCATGAAATCCGTGTTTTGCAACAGAATCCACCGCATCGCAGCGCGAATATAATTCGCGCGAATATTTTGAGCTCCATGAACAGGTGGAAAGAGACAAAAGTTCGCGCAAATAAAAATGGCAGTGCGTAATATGCCTAAAGCGGGCATTGTTACAGACAAGTTAAAATTGGAATCAATTTTTTTTATTAGGTATAAGAATGGCATTTCAAAAAAATTAAATAATTGATGGAATCTCCTTAGTGATTAACTTCTTGGATTTGTCCTGTATCATAATAGAAAAAAAGTTATTTTATGATGCAGTTGTTTGAAAATCGAAGGAAAATGTTGAACTATAATGGTTTTTTTTTTAATTTTACCTATCCACGAATATAAAGTACCTACGTGTTTATGCAATATTTTTTGAATTCATAATTGGAACATTACGTTGTGAGTGTAGATAAAATGTTTAAGGCATTAGAAGTAGAACAAGCTAAACTCTGATCTAGGATCATTTGGGTCGAAAATTTTCGTGATGCGTAGTCGTATTGAGATTTTGAAATTGTTTGAACAATTCTCAAGTTAAGGTTTTAAGTTCAGAATTCAGGGATAATGTCAAACTAAAAAGGTGCTGCTTAGCACGAGCTTCGGCTAAACGAGATCCTTGTCACAGTCGAACATCTATTAAGCCACAAATGCAAGAAAGAAACGGGATCGTATCTTAAGCAAAGCAAGTACTAATTAAATTTATCTCGGTTTAATTACAATCTCTTTTATAGGTGGAAGAAATGTGGGCATCTCTCGAGTTCCCTGTCATATTGCATAAAGACGCTAAAGATGTGTATGTGTTGGGCGGTCTAGAAGAAGTCCAGACGTGTGTCGATGAGGGTAACATCCACATCAGCACAATACTCAGTTCCCGGAACTGTGGACCGATCAGGGGCAGGGTGGAGGAGTGGGCAAAAAATTTGGAGCTGTTCACTAAAACTTTGGTAACGTTGTCCTGATATTATATGCAATGTACACTCACCACTTCTTATTTATCATCATAATTTCATCCGAAAGACGTCCGTCGGCCGGCTCTGAGTGTCTTGCAACCAGCGACATATTCAATAATGTTGATTTAGAAATTTAGTGTAGATATTTCAAGAAAGACTTTAATTCGTTTTTGTATACAATAATTTTATCTTTTTTACCATTTTAACTTTTCTCGCTGCTTTTACAGGGTTCTGACTGATATAGCGAATAAAAAAGTTTTCTTTCAACTACGTAGTAATGTTATCATTAATCACTACAAAACCGATCACAAAGGACGTATTTTTTGCATAGAACCAAAACAGTGCAGAAATGTTATACGAAATCTCATTGTTGCACAGTTTATATATATATAAAAATAAACTACTATACATATATATTTTTAAAGAAACGTACGAACCAGAAATTTCTTTCTGTATCGTGGGTGCGTTTGCAAACATAATAAACTCACATACACAACACCCAGAGCCGGAACAACTATCTTTAGGTCATACAAATATTTGTTCCGTGCGAAAATCGAACCCGCGACACGCAGCGCAGCAGTCAATCGCTCAACCACTGCGCCAACCGTGCGCCCAATAATACACTGTTTTTTATTTTTTATTTAGATATAAATTAAGCACAGAGGTTTAATGTCTCCCATTAAGTTTAATACAAAATATATGCATTAGATCAAAAAGTTACTGGCTGAAAATAAAAATCGCCTGAATAAAATCGATTTGATGAAAAAATAAAACAACTGGCGCGCATTTTGTACCATTGTAAAACTTTTATACTTCATATTTGTTGTAATTTTGTATTAGAAAAGAAAAGACTTGTTTCATCTGGTTTGTTATAGTAAAGTAAAGGTAACCTAGTTACACGGAAGTAGAAGAATTTTGAATATAGTAGATTATTAACCAAGGGGATAAAGCAAAGGCATCAAGCTCACGGCCTCGTCGGTTTTCGTAATTTTATTTAATAATCATAACTGCATAATAAATACGTATTCCTTTTTTAAAATATGTATAATGCTTTATATACAAACTCAATGGTGTAAACACAGACGTAGTTCAGTATAAATTTCGGTAAGTATTCCAAATTTAAATCACATTCTCCCCCTAGAGGATGAATGCAATTCAGTACAATTTTCTTTCCCTGTTAACAGATTAAAAAAGATATCGGTGAACATACATAAAAAAAAACATACAAGAAGTCGAACATAGAACCTCCTCCTTTTTCGAAAGTCGGTTAATGACTATTGTTATGTTCGCTTTTTGTGGCATAGAATGTCACTTTTTTGAGCAAGTGGTACGAAAAATCTATTTATAGACAATATGAAGCAAGTATTATTACAACACGCCCCCTTAATGAAAATTCTCACAAATAAATAACATAAAAATGGACTCAAAATATACCAATATAAAAAAACATGAAAATGTATACTAATTACTGAAATAAACGTGTAAAAATCTATCTACCATGTGCCACACGTTGCAATCGTTTAGTTAAGATATCAGCGGGCATATCACTTGATTTGGTATATTTTAAGTATACCGAATTATCACAAATCTTTTCTCTAATAAATTGATATCTGGTATCTATATGTTTCGTCCTATGGTGGTTTACCGGATTTAAGGCCAAACTCTGTGCACTCTGACTATCGGTACAAATAGTTATGGTATTAGGTAATAACTTTTGCCGTACCATAGGATCTGAAATTAATTCAGTGATTAACCTCCTTAAATAAATCGCTTCCTTCATAGCTTCAATTATTGCCATATACTCGGCTTCCGCTGAAGACAAAGCTACGGTTTTCTGCTTCCACGAAGCCCATCAAACCGGACTGCCTGCTAATTTGAAACAGTAACCCGTATAAGAATCTATATTACAATTTGCCCAATCCGCATCGCAAAATCCTACAGGGGGCATACTTGATTTTCTATAACAAATCTAGTAATCTAAAGTGCCTTTTAGATATTGTAAGACTCTCTTCGCGGCCAACCAGTGAGTCTTGTTGTACCGAGTATTGAATTGACTCAGGTAACTAGTCGCGTATGCGATATCTGGACGAGTATTAACACTCAGATACATGAGGCAACCAATTAATTCTTGATAGGGATACGTCTCTAGATTATGATCTCTATCACTGCTGGGGTCTGAACTGGAACTGACCTGCAGTTTTCCAGATAGTGGAGTTGTACAAGTTTTACAATTCTCCATCTCAAACTTTTGTAAAAGATCTTTGATATAATTTTTCTGATGTACTTTTATTTCATAATTTTTCCTGCTTATATTTAAACCAAGATAATAGCTTAAATAGCCCAAATCTTTTATCGAAAAACATTTTTGCAAGTCGTTTTAGTTTGCATTTTTGACGATGTCAAACGTCTTGACATTACTGTAAAAAACAATTATGTCATCAACAAAGACTGCAACGATAACCAACTCTTTTCCAAAAAGTTTGGTATCCACACATGGTTCAGATGGAGTTTTCACAAAACCAAAAGATGATAAAGTATCATCTAATTTTATATTCCAGGCACGTGGAGCTTGCTTAAGTCCATACAAGGATTTTTGTAAGAGAAACACTTTGTTCTCCATACCTTTTACTTTAAAACCTTGAGGTTGCTCCATGTCATAAGTCATAAGTCATTTATTCATTTGTTTAACATAGGTACAATAATAGTGGTATATACAGGTAATAAATAGTGCGCTATGTTATGCCAGAGGGCGTACAAATGTTTCCAAATAATAAAAATAAAAAAACAAGCCAGCTAAATCTCAATAATTAAATAAAATAAGCCTGGAAAATAAAACCTACCAATTGTAGACCTTCTCTTGTAGATCCCCATTTAAAAATGCTGTGTCAACATCCAAGTGACGCATCTTCATACCCAATTCGGCTGCGAGAGCCAGTAGAGTTCGCACGGAGGAGTGCCGCACGACAGGAGCAAATGTCTCAGAATAATCTACACCTGGCGTCTGGGCAAATCCCTTAGCAACTCATCTTGCTATGTACTTCACAACATTTCCTGCTGGATCATTCTTTGACTTATAAACCCATTTACATCTTTTTCTTGTTTTCTCTGTCAACCAATTCATCTCATTATAAGTTCTAGACTCAACAGACGCATGCCTAGAAACTTGGTATAAGAAGTAATTAGGAGGTATCTGGTCTCTTGAAGGATATCTACGCTATCCATCAGTTTGACTAGTAGAAACTACTGCTTCCTCAATTGCTTCAAAAAATTGATCAGTTTCAGCAGTCTGATCTTCAGTGACAACAGTATGGCTTAGAGCTGGTTCATCAGTGACCACTGGAATATGTTCAAAAGACTCTTGAACTGTACTGGTAGGCAGACTATTAGAAAATACTAAAGGTTCAGAAGAAGTCTTCGTATTGTTGACATTTCTATTATTTAAAGTAGAAAAACAATATTCAAAAAATGTAACGTCTCTAGACTTTTGTAAGGTTCTAGGACAAGATGAATTTCTAAAAATATAACTATTAGGATCTTCTGTATAGCCTACAAATATAGCTTCATCAGCTTTAAGATCCAATTTCTTACGGTGACAAGATACGGGACGGGATTCTTTCTATGTATAAGAGCTCTACACCCAAAAACTCTGAGATTACTTAGGTCTGGTTTGCAACCATTCCACAACTCGTAGGGAGTTTTATTATTTAAAGCACGGTGTGGCCATCTATTCTTCAGGTACACAGCCGTTTGAACAGCATCTTCCCAAAAGGCTTTAGAAAGATCGCTTTCAGCCATAAGAGAGCGTGGCTTTTCTACAATTGAGTGATTATTGTGCTCGGCTACACCATTCTGCTGAGGGCTATATGGTACCGTACTTTGATGTTGAATGAATTCACTATTGACGAATTCCTTCCCACTATCCGTCCTTATTGTTTTGATTTAAGCCCCAGTTTGTCTTTCAACCATAGACTGGAAGTGACAAAATCTATCCTTTACCTCTGTTTTAGAAGAAATAAAATATACAAATATAGTTCTCGAAAAATCGTCTATTAAAACTAAAAAGTATTTATTACCCTGAAAGGAGCTAACTGACATTGGTCCACAAAGGTCAGAGTGGACCAGTTCTAATATTGAAGTTGCTCTTTTATAAGTAATCGCCTTAAACGGTTTTCGAGCTTGTTTCGATTGAACACATGGATTTTTATCCACATACTTATAATCAATAACCTTATGACTATTTTTCAGCAGATTCATACCTACACGACATAAATGACCTAAACACTTATGCCATAACTGATAGTTCGAGATAGAATCAGATTGCACATCATAGGCTCTAAATTGAGGCATATTCACCGCACAGAAGAGTGTGTACAATCTACCATAGGGCGAGCTATGTAACGTAGAACCGCATCACCTGTAAAGGAGAAGGTTTTTGAATTAAAGAAATTACATCCAGACTTATCAAACATTACAGTAAAACCCTTTTTCTACTGCTATCTTCACAGATAGAAGATTTGTTTGCAAGTTAGGTACATACATCACATCATTAATTGTATTGACGTTGTTTTCGGTATTTATAGATATTTTACCGTTGCCTTCAGCGACAATCTTAGTCCCGTTTGCAACTGTTACCTTGTTATTATCAATAGACTTTACAGTCAGGCCATTTTAATAGGTAACATTTGACGTCTGTCAGTTTAGTTTTAGAATGGTTTATTAGTGAAAGCAAATTGTAAAATTACTCGTATCCGGTCATTATTACAATAAATATGTAATCGTAATTGAAAAAAGTTAAGTAATTGTTCAGTTCTTATTTTATGCCCGCCGTTACAAGCTTACGTTGTTGAATTTTGATGAATTGTCAAATGTTACCTATTATAATGGCCTGACAGTAAGTCTACAAACCAATCTCGTTTTGAAGTCATATGTTTGGAAGAGCCTGAACCAATGTACTATTTGTCCATGTCACAATTCATTGCTCCTAAAGCGAGTCCTTATTAGTGGGATTCTTCCTTTTCATGACTTTCTTTTCCTTTAAAGGACAGTTTGTCTCTTGTGACCTGGTTCTCCACAACCATAACAAACAATCGTTTTCGCCTTTGACTCAACAGAAGAGTCAACCTTTGACTTCATACCTGTCTCCAGTTTCATCGAGCTTTCCTTGGCCATTACGTTGAGTAATCTGGACTTTCCCAGTTCCGTGGAAACGTTAACATTACTATTTTCGAGAGCCATAATCAATGGGTCATATCTCGACGTTAGACCTCCCAATAGAATAGCAGCAATGGACGCATCATCTATTACTTTGTCTATATCTGCCAAATCTTGGGCAGTGGAAATAGCAGCATTGATATACGACTCAATATTATTATCAAAGTCTTCAAGTCTCAATCTGTATAATTGCCGTTCTAAATGTAAACGCCGACCTTTGTCCTCATAAGCATTTTGTAGAGCTTTCCATGCTTCTGGTTGCACTTCGCACATGCGTAATTGCAGATGATTCAAGGGCAAGATACATTTTTGTTAGTGCCTTCTCATCGCTCCTCGTCTTTGTGAAATTGGAAACGTTCATCCCTGTTTTATAACCACTGATCGCTTCCCACAACTCCTCATGAATAAGGTAATTACGCATTTTAAACTTCCACGTACCCTTCTCTATTACGTAGGGTGAAATTTGGTATTGAGGAACTACGCATACCTCGCTCATTTGTGTCTCCTTTTGGGTTCACCATATCTTATGAGTACACGAAGAACTATTATGTTTCGTACCCAAACAAAAATAATGCACAAATATTACTTCAACAAATTATTACGAAAATACGCAAACATTACTTTTCCCGAATAAACAAATACTTGAGCTATATTCGTGCTGATAACGATTTGTTGTAATTTTGTATTAGAAAAGAAAAGACGTGTTTCATCTGGTTTGTTATTTAATGAATTAACGGTAACCTAGTTACACGGAAGTAGAAGAATTTTGAATAAATCTATTTTCAACACACTTGATCATAAAGTGGCTCTAATTTCACCGCAATTAGGCTCATAATGACACCTATAATCAAACAGTAATTTTTTCATTGCTATTATTCACAAGTGAGTTATAGGGTTTATTTTATTTTATTGGTTGAGTTGCTTTGTCCTTAAAAAAGTTTTGATACAAAAAAGGTCGTGCTCAATAGTACAAATAAATTAATGTAGGTACCTATTGCTTGCTTATTTCATGCAACTTCGTATTTAAATAGATAATTTCAACTTGTACGTGTTTAATAAATAAAACTTTTACTCAAATATAACTTTTGTTTTCTCTGTAATAAAGAAAACTTGAAAATGCCCCATTTTGTACGTGGCTAAAACGCCATCCGCGAAAAGCCAAAAAAAAAGAAACCTCATCTCTCTATTTTAGTAATTTAGTTTATGATGGCCAAATTATCGGATATAATTCTATTTGCTGATGATACTTCGCTATTTTTTAAAATGGATAGGAAAGATACGGATGAAATTCTAATTGTTCTCTCGGAATGGTTCGCAGCTAACAATCTTTTACTGAATGCGAAAAAAACAAAATGTCTAAAGTTCTCTTTACCAAATGTACCTCAACATGACCTAAATCTAAATCTTGACGGCAAACATCTTGAAATTATAACGGAAACTGTATTCTTGGGGATTAAACATACTGAAATAAAAATTGATCGATGAAGCCCCGCTTATTTTTCTGTAGGGTCTAAAGTAACCTAACATGAAGAAGATGACGGAGCTGAGTTCGACGCTTTGCTCGCTCACTTCAGCCCCCGTGATCTCCTCGCCCCGCACTCCCTAATCATCATCACAGATAAGGAATGTTCACGGCTCTCTTGCTAGCAATAAAACCACTTTCGTTAGGTAACTTTTCTAATAACGAAAACAATTGCAGAAAGCGGAAATGTCAAAAAAACCTTTTTTAACAAAGACTGTCAATAGCTGATCATTAGTGAATAACATATAGATAGATCAATGAATTTATATCATTGATCTATCTATATGTTATGAAAATAAAATAATGTTTTTAATTAAGTCTGTAGTTTCATTTGTGTGGTAAATAAAAATCAGTTTCTTATCAATGCTTAATTTATTATCTTCAATGATTACAATATTACTTACATCTACTTACATCTATAACCTTAACTACTGTAGTCTACAGTAACATTTCTGTTTTTATCTATTTCAATAATGTTATCAAACTCAGCATAAACTATGCAATTAATTGTTTGTATAAGTGATGATTCAAAACGTACTTCTAATCTAACACTAAGTACCATGTTTTATGAGATTCCAATGAGCTGTTGAGTTAGATGACAAATCAGGAGTTAAATCAAATGCTAATAGGCAGTAACCTTTGGCAATTTGTTCACGAGAGATTGCATTACCTTCATTAAGAAAGTGTATACCAGTCCCCGAGAACAGAGTATGATATGCTGATGTAAATATATTATTATTGAAAGATGGTTGCAAAGCTTTTGAAGGTATTTGTTGACCATCAATATATAAGCTAAAAGAACTAATACAATAGTTTTCAAAATTGAATGGATTTTTAGTTAGGCAGCCGCGGCATTACTCACAAAACCAATTATACATTTTTGGGTACCTGACCTAAGAATATATTATCAAGAGTTTTTCTTGAACACCAGATGGAATGGTTAAAACTTTGACTTCAACTCGAGTAATAGGATATTTAGAAGTAGTAGAAGCTAAAACTTTCTGATGTGCAAGTAATACGCTTGGATTAATTCGTGCTCTTCGAACAATAAGAGTTGCATCTGTGTAATGCAAACTTTAAACTTTACATCTGTTGTCCCAGCAATTAAATTAAAACTCTCTCTTGAACGAACTAACTTTACACTCATTTCAACACCATTAATCAAAAAAATTTCTTGATTGGAAATGTCACCATGAAAATGTCCAATCATTTCTATTTCCTTACTTTCAGTAACTAATTCCTGCCTTTTAACAAATCCTATGTTTTTTTCGTCTGTAGAGTTCATTTTTCCTGCTGTATCCTCATACCAAAGACTACAAGTAAGATGAGATTGTTTAGCAGCAGGCTCATAGTTTAAAAGGGTTTCCATGTATGCTCGATAGGCATATGTATTATTTGGTGGTGATACAAGTTTTTGGTTTAAATAAACATCAAGTTGACTAAAAAGTGAATGCTACCAATTATTTACAGGTGCTACAACGGTAGACGAAATCAAGTTGGTAGAATCTTGATTTAATACTTTTGCCTTTATGTGGAGTAATGTATGAGACAAATCCATGTAGTCATCGCCTGTACCAGGAACTTGAAACTCGATAGGTCCATCATCAGCAAGAGATGAAATTGGTTTATAGTGAATCCACAATCCACTTTCAATGCTTGTTTGTGTAGACGGTAGTGCAAACAAATCCAATTCTGATTTAACGCACTCACAAGAATGATTATGAAGAAAAGACATATTTAATTTGAAAATTTTTGGGTTTCAGACAGAGTTTTTTCGCAGCCTTCACTTTAGCAGTTAATGGTGGAATGACTGCTACTAGTCGTTTTCTTTTGGTTATATACCCAGATCCTGTCATGTTAAAACGATCAATTTTGTCATCAGCCTTTCGTTTTAAGTTCGTACTAAATTGCTTTAGACGATCTTTTATTGAAGTTTCCATAGGCCGCGCTTGAACCATATCCTTTAAAAGACCTATTCCAGTGTTTAATGCCTCCTTACCGATCACTCGAGCACCACTTGAAAGTAAAGGTAAAACTGATCGAAATAAACCTCCTAAGAAGCTCCCAATGCCATCCTAAGAAGCTCCCAATGCCATGGCCACGTTGATATGCTGAACCCTTATAAATTACTCCAACTCCTGATCCAGCTTGATGTGTTTAATTATTTTCATATGGACATTTATGATGATCACGAAGAGAATACATTATTGTAACTTTCGGCAATGTAGTTTAATACACACGGTTCCAAACTGGAACGGTATTTTTTGTCCTGTGCTTGACCTTATATCTATTTCCAATGTATCAAACTCCCTTCGCATAACAGGTAAGTAGTGAGGTGGAGAGAAAACTTGCATTTATTTGCGCCATAAATATATTTTGATGGATCTAATGAAATGATTCTTAATAAAGGAGTCATGACATCGCCTACAATCTGGGGATCGATTATGTCGCAATATACAAATAGTTGAGATGGTAGCCCTAAGTGTGAATTAGCAGGACACATTCCAAAATTTCTCTCTAGGAGATTTTTATTTGGTTCATAACCTAGTTGTAAACTTAATTTAGGTGATAATGTTACGGATGTTATATTTTTATCTAAAACAGAAACAGACACAAATTTTGTTATTTCATCATAACGGAATTTTAAGTTCTCTTTTATACCATTTAACGCTTTTAAAATGTGTTCAACGTCATCATAGTTGGTGGCTGGAATATGTGTTTTGTAGTACACTATTGATGGTTTATTTTCAATGGGCATTAACATGTTTTTTGTAATGTATATAACATTTTCATGATCTTCAACAGTAAACATGGTACATGGATATTGAAATTCGGCAACTCCAACCGACCATTCACCTTCTAATTTAATAGCTTTTGGTAATTTTGTTGAAAATTTTGTAGTCATGTTATCAGGAAAGTATTCCATTGAACTATTGCTGAGCAAAGTTAAATAAAAACTTTGTTTATTCATATTTTTTTTAAACTGGAAGCTAAAATCCAACTGCTAAATTTATCTGGATAACCTTGCCACTTCGCTAATACTTCTTTTCTGTTGCCCGAATAACGAGAACCGATTATTTTATCTATTTTAAATTGTGAGGTGGGGTTATAAGTGACCTTCTGTAATTCTCTTTCATAAAAAGTACCAACTATTGATTCATTTTGTAAATCTGTTATTGTGTATACAACCCATGGAGATCTATCAATTATTGAAGATATAATAAATATTTCATCACTCCAATTTGATTCATATCCTTTTTGGAAAACATGTTTATATTTAGTTATTCGAACATAATCACCCACATTGAAATTTGGTTTTGGATTTTCTAAAGAATGTTTGTTTGATCCTCTATCATAAAGATTAGTCCAAACTGTCATAATATTACTGGAATTTACATCACATGGGCACAACTTAATACTAGAGTGAATGCTGTGGTTATTCTTATAACCACAGCATTCACTATATTCATTATAACGTATGTTAAATCTTGTAAAACATCTATGTATCTATAAGTATTATTATGAGTAATATAGCGCCACATTTTAATTTTTAGTGTTCTTTGAAATCTTTCAACAATACTAGCCTTAATATCAGGATTGTTAGTCGTATAATAATTAATCCCTTTGGATTTGAAGTATTTTTGTACATCTTTTGAAATAAATTCTGTACCTTTATCAGATTGTATGTGAGTAGGTGTTGAATTACTTTCAGTAAATATGCTTTCAAAACATTCTTTAGTTGTTTCTGAGTTTTTCTTTTTCATTGACTTTGCTAAAGCATATTTACTAAACACATCAATAACGCAAAGTATGTAGTTGAAACCATCATTATATTGAGAATAAGTTCGCATATCACTTAAATCAGCTTGCCACAATTCATTAAAATTTTATAGAATGTACCTATTACGTGGGCATTTTTCCGAATGGGTTTATGTAATGTGTATGTATCTTGTGATTGTAACCATTCCTTTACTTGCTTTTTATGCATGTTACCATTCATGACTTTTGTTAATTTATCAATACTACTAAAACCAGCAGGATTAGATGGATCATAATAAATTCTATTAATTTCTTCTAGTATGGGGTCCATTTCTCCCAATCAATCTTTTTACGTATTTTACTTATAGGTCTTTTATCTATAATGCTCGGTGTAGATGATCTCTTGATCTTCAATCTCAGAGGTTTTATTCAGATCTTTTGTTAGAAGCTGGTTAATAAACTCACATCTCTTTGGGTTTCCAATATAAGTAAGTGGTACTTTAATATCTTTTAATGCTTTAGCAAATCTATCCCACCCTATTGGATCACTTCTTTTTAAGGGTCTTAGTGAATCGTTTATTAAATCAACGATATTACTGCCAGGATTTTTTTCATTATCTATTATTACTGTACCTTCATCATCCCAATGTAAACACATCAACACGGTCTAGGGATATTTCATACTCAATTAAATAACTCGAAAATTACTGGCCGCATTGGAATCTTATACACCGATTTGTTTGTAATTTATCTCAGACTAATACCAAATTCAAATTTTTGAAAATTCTTTTGTTTCGGTGGCATAAAAATGTCTTGATATGTAGGAGAGGGAATTTTCATTTGTGCGAAATTTAGAAAACAATACGAATTACGTTTAGTTAACAGTTTTTTTCATTTTTAAACGAAAGATAAAGTTAAAATTGAGGTATTGTCGGCATGCAACGCCAACATTTGACGAGGGCGGAGATGTTACGAGCTGTGGGAATGCTGGCAGCTGGGTCTGTGATCACAATCAAGCATGTTGCGAGATTTTGATACTGGGCTTGTACAGTTCTCAACCATTGGCGAGTCAAATCGGTATTTTTTTTCTAATGAATTCATATTTCACGTAGCGAAATCTCACGACAAGCTTTTATAAAATAATCATTGAATCAAATCAAATCAGTCAATTTATTAAATTGTACAATTTATATGTTTTCTAATGAATTCATATTTCACGTAGAGAAATCTCACGACAAGCTTTTATATCATTTAAATTGTATAATTTAATAAATTTACTGATTTGATTTGATTTAATGATTATTTTCTTCTTTTTAGAGCATTTAAATAAAAGCTTGTTTTTAAAAATGTTTTTTTACTATTAATTTATTTTATTATTTTTAGTTATCATTGGTCGTATTTCTAAGTCTAATCATTTCATTTAATGCGTCATTATTACATGATCGTTTGCCAGTTAATTTATTACAGTCTAGCTCTTCAATAAGGAGACCTTCAAGCGATTTGACTCTACTCAAGGCTACGTATGCTTGGCCAGCAGCGAAGAGCTTTGATCCTAAATAAACAACTGCATGGTCGACAGTACTATCCAGCATTTTATGAACAGTGCAAGCCCAGCATAATATAATTGGCAACATCCTTCTTTCGGCAGTACCATGACTATATTTTGCAGGAAATTGCACAGATTTTGCTTGAATAAGGTGAATACCATCTTTACAAAAGTCTATACGGACAGATGGTATGTCAGTTGCATACATTTGTGCTCTCCTGAAGCAGGGCCATACAATTTCTGTAATATGTATATCCAATGTCACCATTCACTAGACCTTTGGACACATCTACATTGTAACGCAACATGACTTTAGCCCCAACGAAAATTTCTAGCTCCTTAGGTAAACGTCCTGTCTTGTTTATATCGGATGGTATAATATTATTTAAATCTACATTGTCATTTATTCGAGTACAATCTATCAGACTATCTTGTGCTATTATTTTATTAATAGTTACCCCACGAGCACGGAAATGTTCCAGGACTATTTTATTGTGATTGTGTACTTGATGGTTTGTGGGATAAATTCGCAGGGCCTTGTCAATTGCAAATTCACCAATTTGTTCTTTGTTTAGCCTATTCATTAAAATAGTGATATGTTCCGCCTGAAGTTCTCCAATTAGTAATGCATTTAGGAGGTCTCTAAAATTGGTGCTACCCTGTTGTCTCATATTTTCGTTTAATTCAATTAATGAGAAAGAACGCCATATGTGTGTTGCTGGGACAAATCTAGATGGTTGATCAAACACTTGATTTCCTCGCTCAGGAGGTAACTGCATCAAGTCTCCGAATACTCATTTCATTTCATAGGGGACCATAGAGATTTCATCTATGAACAGAAATTCGATATCTTGCCACTGTTGTCGCATCAAACGCAGGTAATACCAGTAAGAATAGGCATTTGCATTATTCTACCATCTTTTTGTACTGGCAACTTCAGTGTGGAATGTAATGTGGATCCTCCGACTAAGCGCGCTGCTACCCCTGTTAGTGCACAAACTTTAACAACATGCTTGCCGTAACACCGATTTACTTGATTTTTTAACAAGTTGAAGAGGAATGTATTTCCAGTTCCAGCATTTCCCGTTATGAACAACCTAAGACGCTCAATGCTACTATTATTTAGCTGTTCTGAAATACTTCTTGTTATGAATACAAATGCATCCTTTTGTCCAAAATTCATTGCTTTTCTAGCAATTACAAACTCGTCATCGGCCATGTTCTGATCTGGCATCTCTAACTCTTCTTCAAAGTTTTCATGTTGACCTTCTTGATTCAAGACTTCAAAGGCATGAATTTGATTAAAAGCATTTTCTAGTTGTCGGTCACGCTCTCTAAATGCCTCCAAACGTGTGTTAGTTGTACGCAGATAAGATTCTCTTGCCAGAAAAGATTCTTTAGCTGTATCATAGTCAACGATTAATTCACTCTCATTCCGATACGGAACATATTGAAGAAGTAAACTATAGTAATAGTTTTCTGGATCACTCGCAGCCACAAAATACGGCACGCGTACGACGGCAGGAACATTCCTGATTATCATTTTACTATTATCGTTTAATGTAATTAGTCGCTGTCTAGTTTGCCTTTCTGGTTCATATATATCAACACATTCTTCGGGGTCTTGGTTTGATTTTATATAATGAGGTTCAAATAACATAGCAAATTCTAGAAGGCACATATTATTAAAATTGTAATTGGGATGCTCAATTGGCCGCTTTTCGTAACGTTCGAATATGTTGCTACAATAGCTGGTAGCCGAGCCGTTTGAATCAAATTTAAGGACTCTGTATCTCTGTTCCGGCTTTCTTGTATTTAAAAATGTGCATTTTCTGGAACTGTCCCTAAAATTCAAATGACAGAGTCTAAATACACATTCACACGCAGAAACTTGTCTTTCCTTTAATATACGCATACATACTTTAAACAATTTACGTGATATATCTGTTTCTTCGCGTTGTATTTCGCGTATAGCTTGTGCTACACTACTATCAAGCTGAGTAGGCTCAGATTTAGAAACATAATTGGCTATGTAAAATGCTATCGCTTCATTAGTTCCGCATGGCTGAATATCCATATTGGCATTCCAGACTTTTAGAAGAGTTGGGTTATAATTATTCACCCATCCAGATTCTGGTCTTCGCTTTAGTATACAAATTTTACCTCCGTTGTGAATAAATTCTTCTGATGAATGAGACACAATACGAGTTTCAGCGCATTCTTTTCTTGGAAAACCAAACCTGCATGTTGATGATTCAGTATTATTTTTGTAGCAATTACGTGTATGTTTGTGTAATTGATTTCTTTTTACCATATCACGCAATTCAGATGTATTGGGCGGTAGGTCACAACTACATGCTTGGTTAAACTGTTGCAGACCCTCTTCCGTATCAAAAGATGAGTGACCTTCCACCCAAGCTACCATATGAACATGAGGGCTTCCGCGATTCTGAAATTCGATTCTCCACCAGTAGTCTTTTATTCGACCATTCAAAATTTGATTGTTGTTTGACATAAATTTCATTAGGGCATTAAAGCGATACATGAAATGTCTACTAACAATAACGGGATACTGTTCAATTAACCGCTGTGTTGCTACCATATCCAGATTATCCGGATCGTCCATTGGTCGTCTATCGGCAATTAAGAGAGCTTTTCGCATATCTGGCCAATTAATGTCATTACAACAGAATGTTAAAAAGTAAGTTGGTGGCCCTAGACATCGAATTTGTGCTGATAGCTCGTTTAATGCCGTACGCCAATATGCCGCTGAGCCTCTAAGATTTTTAAGATAAAGATGAACGTCTTCGACTTTACCCTCCTGTCCTTCGACTCTTTTGCAGCAAGCGGATATTGTCGCTTTAACCCTGTGATATTCAAACATCGATAGAGCGTAAAACAAGTAATCATTTCGTTGAAACCTAGTATCGTTGCCCAAAATTCTAAATTGAAAATAATCCAGAGGAGAAATTTTGATACTTCTTGTTTGATTTAATCCATTCACCCCGTAAGGCAGTAGAAAGAACCATGCAAATTCCTCTGCTTTCCGTTCATGAGCAACATTCACAATGTTAATTGTTGTTTTCCTAGTAATTTTGTTAACAGTATTTGAGACATCTAATACTTCTTCTTCTGTAGGTTGTGTGCTGTCGATTGGAGCCATTACTGAAGTGTGTACAGGAATCGACTGAATATTTTGACTAGTTATGTTTTCACGATTTACTGATAGAGAGGTACATGGTTGTGATAATTGATGTTGCTGTGTATGTTGTATAAGACTGTTGTCTTGTTGTCGTTGTCTTCTGTTGTCTCTATTTCGCGTGATATTGAATTGCTTGAAGATGTAACTTGAAGTGATTGTTGCGATATCGAATTATGTTGTCTAGTATTATTATTAAGTATTAGTTAGATGAACGTCTATGTAATTGAGGGTATATTGTATGTTGCCCGAACCAGTGGCGCGTTTGCAAACTTGAACAAGTTCATTTAAGGAATTACATTCTATAACACATGCTCTACCATGGGTATCAGAGGCGGATGCCCCGTTAGGGCGCAAGCGTGAGAGTCAGTGAAATAGAATTTATTATTGTAATTCATGACTCCTAGGGATTTTGAAACGGCAATTAGGACACCGGCTTTGTGGTTTGTAAACATTGTAGTCAGAGCCTCTTTTAATGTCATCCGCAAATTTTGATTGTTTACTGAGTCCCGCAAGCATCCAATTAAATCTGTTTCCTCATCATATTCTATCCTGAAAGAGCAAGAATACATCATGAAATTTCCTTTGTTTGGTCCTTAATGACACCAAAATGGCGTATTTCTAGATAGCCTGTCTCATCAATAGGTGGTACGAGTGGGTTATTAACTGATATCTCTCTTATTTTAGCATATATCGCGTCACCCTCGAGCATATTTAAGTTAAGTAAATTGTTATTCCATAAATGTGGTGATAATATAGCTGCTCTTGTAATATTAGCCAACACCATAGCGCAACATTGGCTACCTGCATAGTTGGCATTGAAAATTTGAGTGTTGGTTTGATGCCAAGAAGCTCGTAGAATACGCATTAAATCATTAATTATTGTATAAGTATTAGTATTGGTTATTTCTCCCATAGCTGATACAGTAACAGACTCTAATAATGCTTGATCATTATTTCGAGATTATCATTCATCGTTTGATTTACTCTAATGAGATCTTGTTGTAATATTTGTGCATCGTTATCTATGATAACGTCATGATATAGAGGATTATTATTTATGAGCCACCTTAGTGCCTCATATACCCGCGGACGTGATATAGTATATTCCCGCGATATATTTAAATTTTCCAGGTGTTCTGTAATGACGACCATACCAATAGTCTCAGTAGACCTAGGTAAAATGTCAGGCAAATATTCTGTAAATTCAAATATGTCTTGTGCAAAAAGCACAGCTTGCCCTCTAAATCCATATTGACCAAATAGTCCATCATATTTAACAATTTCTACAAATGATATAATTCTTGATATTAAGCGTTGTTCTGGTTGTGTCAATTGCTTTATTACATCAGGAACTTCACCAGGATCTAAATTGTTCCAGTAAGCTTTGGCTGGCGTTGTGATTTTCTTGCTACTAAGATGTTTATTGCAACGATGACATAGCAATATAATTGCTTTGCTTGATATGTCACCAGGTAGATACGAGGCTCGACTTAAATTTATTTTGTGATTCCTTACTTGATTGGAATAACATATTTTAGTACAAACCTCGCAAACTTGGTCACAAAATATATTTATGGTTTTGTTAAAAGTTTCTATTTGTGACTTTTCTACTGATCGTACTTGAGAGATATGCTCTCGTAACGCACTTAAACGAGCCTCTCTCTGATCAGTACTTTCGCCTGCTCTAACCTGTGAGCTATGTTCTCGTAACGTCCTTAAACGAGCCTCTCGCTGATCAGTACTTTCGCCTGCTCTAACCTGTGAGCTATGTTCTCGTAACGTCCTTAAACGAGCCTCTCGCTGATCAGTGCTTTCGCCTGCTCTAACCTGTGAGTTATGTTCTCGTAACGCACCTAAACGAGCCTCTCGCTGATCAGTAGTTTCGACTGCTCTAACCTGTGAGTTATGTTCTCGTAAAGCACTTAAATGAGCCTCACGCTGAACAGTACATTCGGCTCTACGTTTTTTAGTCATTTTATCACAACTTTTTTCATTTCGTGCGTCTTTCTCTTCTTGTGATTCCGCTGCTCTTATTTCTTTCATTCGTTACTTAGCCAAGGCTAAGTAACGAATTCAGCTGCAATTGTTGTTGAGTGCTGGTTTCACAGTTTACCTGATAACGCCTTTTGCTAAGTCGTTGAAGTTTTACGGCATCGCTTTCGGTGGCAAGTTTTTCTTGCCGTTTTAACTTTGCTTTTTCTAACCTTCTTTTCCTTTGTGTTGATGTTTCTTTTCTTTTGTTCATGCTGTTCCCTTGCGTATGTCCCACTTACTTCAGCTTAAATTTAACTTCTAACAAAACACAGTTCCAGGTACTTTGCAGCTTTTCTGTCGCAGTGAATTGACTCAAATTCACGTAAATACCCACATGGAGTCCAGTGGACTCCTTAAACGTAATTACTAACCAATACGTAAGGTCCTCTTCACCCTGTGTCTGGCATGTTACTTTAGGACGCACGAAAACAAAACTGCAATATTTTATTTTTTAGACCAATATAATAATATGCGCGGAGTCCCTGGGACCTAACAGATAAATAAAGGGTTAAATAATTTTTACTATTTATATATTTAAAACATAGGAACTGTCAGTACAGTACACAGTTCAGTTCGTTCTATGGTAAACCAGCCAGGTACTACATATAGTTAGTAGGTTCTAACGGTGGTGTTAAACCTTAAACTATATTAGTATGTGAAGTAGGTACTACTACTATATAAAGCATATATAGATCTTTTACAAAATGTTTATAATTTTCAGAACATAAAGGCTTTGTCAAAATATCACTACGTATAATATCTTACGGACGTTTACGTATACGTTCGTTTAATGCCTTATGTAAATACGTTTGTTTTCTAGTTTTGTTCTCGTTAGCTCTGCTACCGTATTATTAGTGTACCTAAATTTTACAAATTATTCAGAGAAAGTATGTGAATCTATATTAATGTTTTAATTGGATTTAGAATGTAGTATTTTTTTATTTTTCGTATTCTTCTCAGGAAACTCTTTCATTTGATACCCATATCATGGCAGTGCACAAAACATAATTAGTCCGCCACCTCAGGCCGTCCGCCATATTGAATTTAGAATGACGTCACTTAGCTTACCATGCATTGTCATCCAAATTAAACGTTTATGCAAAATTTCATCTTAATCGGTTGAAGATAACTGCTTTAAAATACAGCTGCAAGATTTGTCCCGAACATACTTAGATACATTGCAAGTTAATTAAAAGCTTGTAATATATATTACTGGTTTATGGTGCTTACATTTCCAAGTGAAAAATATACAACAGAATTTGGCTTTTTAATAATAGCAACATTTTTAATACGAACGCATTCAACTTTCAAGATATCATCAGTAAACTGATTCAAAGAAGTCGTTCTGCAGTTACTGTAATTTTTCGGCTATTTTAATTCAACGGCGGTAAGTTCGTACTTCAATTTAACATTCTATTTGTAGTGTTTTAGACGGTTGTAATGAAATTTTAGTTATTAATTGTTTTGTAAGATATATTATGACCCTTTTTAGAATAAGACATTTAAAACTTGCCGTTAGCTTATTGCAAAACAGGGGGTGCCAACAATTGGGTACCTTTTTTAATTTTCTCATTTATCAGCACTCCTGCTAATTTAGCTAAAGTTCTTAGAGTTTACCATCAAGTCGAAATTCCTACTCCTCCGTTACTCTTTTCTGATTAAATTCGTTGCGGAATCCAATACAGTTAATTTCACTCTCCGGGACTTCGTCGAGCTTCATTGCCTCGGCGCTTTTCTGGTGGTCGCCACTGTTGATTCTGGCTTTCAGGAGTTGCAGTGGTTTGGGAAAAGTGCGGTGGGATTGTCCCAAAAAAAAAGGTCGAAATTCATGATACCTGCAAAAGAAAAAGAACTAGATGAAAACTAAAATACAGAAGAAGGAACAAGTAAAAATACATATATACAAAAGATAAATAGTTCTATTGAAGAATTGAGACTATGCACTTCAAATGTTATCCAAAAAAAGACTGAAAGCGACTCTGAACGACGTATAAAAAGCCCTAAAAACAAATATTACACAGTATATGTGCTGTAAAAGATTGTACCTAGCTACCTAGCTGATTACAAAATGTTCCTGTTGCTGTACCATTGCATGTTAAAGTTTGCATTTTTATTTAAAGTAAATTTAATAAATGTTTGTAAATATCTTGTTATGTATCGGTTTTCAATACTCGTGTTATTTTAATGTTAGGTGTAAGCATTATATTCATGTTTGTGTTTAAAAAAAAATCTTATCGTAACTTGTTAGGGAATTAAAAAAAAATACCTACCTTGGTCTATATTTCTATATTATAATAAAAGAATACTACCTACTTAGAACTCTATTTGTAGAAGACTTTTATTTGCTCCAATCTTAGTGCTGGTAATTGGGTAAATTCGTGTCAATAACTGGCAACAAGCGTGCCAACAAATAAGGATACGATTATTTTTCAATCTCTTTTATTATATTATTCAACTGATAACAATACATTTAAAAATTATTCAAAATATAGATAATAATAAACAATAGTAGATTATTGCATCGAGCACAAAGTAATTTATTATTGCACCGAGTGCCTGATTTAGAGCCCGAGCGTTAGCGAGGGCTCTAATCTAACAGGCACGAGGGCAATATAAATTACTTAAGGCGAGGTGCATAATCTGCTTTTCTTTCAACTATTACCTATAGGAATAGTAGATAAAAGAAACTCATATCAAACAGTTAAAATAGAAGTTTAATTATTGAAATTAAAAGTTATACTTGAGCAATTATTAAACGTAAGGTTAAGTTTTGTTGGGCAAATTTATATTTGTTTGTTTAACTTGGGACTGAATAATATTATCAGACGAGTTAGATGGGCCTGGCTGATTTGTTACAATGAAGTCGTTATCACGGGAAGTAGATGGGCGCGGCCACGGGCGCGGCGATGTCGTAAATCACTTTTTAAATTTCTTTCATTTTTAAATCAGAGTTAGCAGCAATCATTTTTTAAATTTGGAACAAGTAGGATAGAAACGAATAATACGTACGTACAAAAAAAAGTATTGACATCGGCTGGCTGAATAGAGCTAATCCATTGAGATTGGCACCTTTTGGTGCGATTAAAAAAAAACTGTGCAATATTGAAATTTCATTCCTTTTTTATTGCTCTAGAGCAATAAAGACTCGCTTTGTACTGAGTTTTTAGTGTGATTGTGATGAAATTAAAGCATAGTTGGAAGAAAAACATTTTATAATCACATTTAGCTAATATAATTTGTTTTTAATATAATATACGAGTACCAATTTGAAATATAACAACCGCTTAAAGTGCTGATTAATTATCAGCAGATTAGTAGTTGATTGAAAGAAAAGTAGATTACGCATCTCGCTAAAGTGAGTAATTAATGCACTCGTGTAAATTTAGTGCCCTCGCTACTTGGTGAGGGCCGAAAAATAAACGATAAGTAAGGAAAAGGATTGCCGCCAGAATTGGCGAGATGAAGCACAACACTGAAAGAAATGGAAGGAATGGGGCGTCCTTTGTCCAGGAGTGGGACCATCCATACAGACTAACAAAGAATGGATAGAAAATGTTTAACATATTATTTGCAACCACTTTATCTTGTTTATCGATGCATCCTAAAATCGTATTTGCAAGTCTAGCTTTGACCTATGGTCTGTATTTTTTCCCACAGGAAGAGTGGCAAGCTTGCCAACAAACTTGGATGTACTTGGAGGTGATATTTAGTGCACCTGACATTCAAAGGCAGTTGCCGAATGAAACGAGACTTTTTACTCTTGTGGACAAGTCTTGGAAGGATATAATGCGCAAACTTGCTAAGGTAACATTTTTATTGATTTTTTGTATAGGTTCGTTCAAATATTAAAAATAAATTGAACATTAGGGTTGCTACTAATCAGGAATCCATAAAGTTTGGCTAAAAAGTAATTTGGGGTAAACATATTGTCAAATTCCGTGAAATGCTGATGCACAGGAAGTCATTGACGGTGCAGTGAACTTGCACATCGGTGCCAATGACATCCTGCATTGACGCAACGTTATTTCTGCGTCGGCAATTGCCTGAGAGTATCAGCGAGTCATGGTCCATACGTAGTTTTGGCAATGTCGGCGAATTCCTAAGCACTACGTAACAAGCCTGCGTGATCTATTTATTTATAATGTTTAAAATATATAGGAACGGTATCACCGTGCATTAGTCCAACATCTCATTTTATACGCTTCTGTCTACCTTTACGAGAGAAAGACGTGAGTATGAGTATACTTATGTATGTATACTATGTTTCTTTAAGGTACCTTTGGCGATGCCAGCGGCGACTCAGCCTAAGCTTTACGAAGAATTCGTGAAAAATAATGAAATGCTCGATCAAATCATGAAGTGCTTGGAGGCTTATCTAGAAACCAAGCGAGTTGCATTCCCGCGATTCTTCTTCTTGTCCAATGATGAACTTTTGGAGATATTAGCTCAGGTAACACTTTTCTTTCATCTTTTAACAATTACTGCAAATTGTTGTTTCGGAATTTCTAAAACCTTATGGTAAACATAGTAGGTACTCGTGGAGGTTTTATATTTGAATTCATAATTTCGGTTTATTTCTATCCATCGCCAACAACTCTAACATCGACTTTAGCGTTGTGTATTTTAAGTTTTAAGTACTCAACTAAGTAACCGCGGTATCTTCTCGTCCAAGTTACAACAGTGTCTCAAGGCGAAAAGCTATGAACAGTGTGTGTTGCCAGTGACGATATATGGCTCTGAGACGAGGTCTCTCACAATGGGCCTCATCAGAAAGCTTACAGTCACCCAAAGGGTAATGGAATGGGCTATGCTCGAAGTTTCCTTGCGTGATCGAATCAGAAATGTAGAGATCCGCAAGAGAACCAGGGTTACCGACATAGCCCGAAGAATTGCCAAACTTAAGTGGCTGTGGGCACATTGCTCACAGGACGGTTGGGGCAGAAAGGTTCTGGAGTGGCAACCGCGAACTGGAAGACGTTGCGTTGGAAGGCCTCCCACCAAGTGGACCGATGATCTGGTGAAGGTTGCGGGCATCCGCTGGATGCGAGACGCACGGGACCGATCAATGTGGCGACTCTTGTTGGAGACCTATGCCCAGCAGTGGACGTCTTTCGGCTGATATGATGTTGCGAACCCGAAAATATGGCCTTCAATGAAATTGGAACTTTGTTTTGTATGACAAAGAGTTTGTTGTTTCAAACTTTGATAATTCTCTGAATCTATGTACCTATAGTTGACTCTTGAGAGTCCATACATAGCACGGAGCACGAAACCAGTGGAGAGAGCGTGCCGGGATTACCGCGGGCGCCAAGCGTATGCAGTATCAATCACATGCGGCGAAATTTTAGTCAGTCGCAACATTCGTAGGTAGGACGTACGAACGTCACGCGCTTCCGTCTTTAAAACAAATAAACTGAAAAGTAATGCCTAGTTGTGCAATTAAATGGTGTAGAAAGTGTTCTAATACTTCAAGTTACACAAAAGATGGGATAAAATTTCACAGGTAAGTGTTTTTCTACTCCATTTAATCAATTTCATTAAGTAAAATCAAATATTTTTATTTCTGGATGGTTCCGCTGCTGTCTCTTTCTGGTACACTGATTCGCGCGTTAGTCGTTGTCTCTTTTTTTCTCGATAGTGCTGCATCGCATCACCACGACGATTATATCGATATGTTAGGCTCCAAGACGGAAAAAACTCGTCGAGCGAAAAAAATACTCAGAATGCATTGTTTATTATTAAGTATTACACAATACTTTGTTGCCGAAATTAATAAGAACTGCAGCTGTGTACGTTCTTTTGTTTTTTATTGTCATGCCCGTATTTACCATATCATAAATCTAACCTTTAATCGAGCAATTCATGTATATATGTATCTTTATATATATAATTCTACTGTACGTGTTATGTCACTGCACTCCTCCTAAACGACTGGAACGATTTGAATGAAGTTTTTTGTATGCGTTTGGGTGGCGCCCCGGATGTTTTATATTCACAATAGGGTAGGGTAAGTAGGGTAGGTAGGGTATTTGGTGTTTTTATGACAGAACAAAGTTTGTCGGGTCATTATGAAAAATAATACAAGTCCAAAAGATTACATAAGAAAAACATATTCAAAGCTAATTCATTTTAGAACCAGTAAATTCATAATTATTTTTTAATTATACCTTTAATTTATTAAACACCAGTTTTATTTCAAAATCGAACCCGTAATCTCTGTATCCTAAAGAAATCCTTACACTATTAATAAGTTAAACAACTATCGATATCGATATTTTTTTAATTTCTTGTTTGGAATCCCTAAAGAATCAGCTGTCATTTGGTTGTCAATCTGTAGCCCAATCACAGCGGAGGAAGCTTACCTCTGCCCCCGCCGTAATTTGGTGACTTTGGTTTAGAACAAAAACGTGCCGATGCTCTCTCCACTGGTTTCGTGCTCCGTGATACATAGCAAAAGCTGTCGAATAGGTATATGGAAAACCAAAAAAGACCGTCCAAATTCGACTACCCTTGAATTATTGTTTTCACTGTTTCCGATTTAAGTAATGACCATTATGTCTACAGACACGAAACCCCCATGCGGTACAACCACATTTGCGCAAATGTTTCGATGCCATTGCTAAGTTAGAATTTGGCGTGAAACTGCCCGAAACTGAGATGGAAATAACTGAAGATGGTATTCTGGTAGAACGAGAGATGTCCTTCTTCACAAGGGATATGCTACAAGCTAAACTGGCCAAGACGGCTAAGCCCGAGGACCTAACTACTGATATCATAGCCATGTTGTCACCTGAAGGAGAGAGGGTTAATTTAGGAAAGGTATTTATTACATAAATGTTTCTACAATTCTAGAATTTGAGATTCCTTCTTGCTACTGACATATCTTTGAAACAACAGAATGTGAAAACATATCCATTATCCGATATTTTAGACATAAATCTCAAGTTTGCTACTAATTTTTGTGTGTCTGCCGTTACAATAATGAAATAGTTGTTACAGACCTAAAAATAAGCTTAGCTTAAAATCGGCTATACGAGTGAATAGCATTAGGGTTACTGATAGCTAAACAATCCTATATAAAAATTTAAAGCTGTAATTTCTGTTTTGAATATGACAGGGACTCAAAGCTCGTGGTAATGTGGAGGACTGGCTTGGAAAAGTAGAGGAAGCAATGTTCGCGTCTGTTAAGAGGTGCATGAAGTTCGCCCTGAAGGACTTCTTAGCCCGCCCGCGAGTGAAGTGGGTTCAGCTGCACCCGAATCAAGTAAGTAGTCTATTTAGGTGTTATACATAAATTTCCGGGCATGGTACCCGTCAGTGTTGTGTGTCCGTAGAGCATGCTCCAGGACAGGATGTGTCTGATTGGAACCTTGTAAACAAGTTCATACAAAATGTATCCAAAATTTTTTTCGTACCCTACGAAACACTTACGGAACAGAGAAATGTATGGATAGCGACTAAGTTGAAATTGCAACGTTTACCTAAAAAATCAGATTTAAAACATGTTGTATCATTAACAGATCATTTTGTCAGTGTCCCAAATAATGTGGGCCAAGGGTGTGCACGAAATATTAGATTTGGGTATCCCTCTGCGCATCGATACGGGACTGATGGAGTACGAGAAGAAGTGCATAGCTGATCTGAATGACTTGGCGGCACTCACTCGCGCCGATATCAGCCCATTGTTCAGGAAGGTTCTGTGCGCCCTCATCACTATAGATGTACACGCAAGAGATACTATTTCACAAATGGTGGAAAAACATGTTCAGAAAGCGTGAGTACCGAATTATCAATTTTGTAGATAGTTAATTAATTTCTCAGTACCTGGGCGACCGAGCTCTGCTCGGGTGAAAATAGAGAAAAAAACATTTTCTAAAAATGTAACCTCACTAGATCGATTTATCGCCCCCTAAAGGACCTTCATACCAAATTTCATGAAAATCTTTGGAGCTGTTTCCGAGATTCAGATTATATATAAGAATTGCTCGTTTAAAGATAGTAGATAGAAAACACAAACTTCAAAATAACAGATATATAAAGTGAAGCCATCAAGCACATGAGCTATCTATCATGAAAATCCGTCATTACAAAGAAACAATGATATATTTTTCATTGACTGTAATAAGTGTATCCGATCTCTCGATTTTTAAGGTTGGGGTAATGCCCAAACTTAGCTACTGCTTCTCTTTTCCTCATACTCGTAATCTATCCATACTTAATATTATAAAGAGGTAAAATTTGTAAGTTTGTATGTAGGGGGTAATCTCTGGAACTAATGATCCAATTCTAAAAAAATTACACTGGTAGAAAGCTACATTATTCCAGAGTGCTTTACATTATAATTCTTAGGTATTATGAAATTCGGACTTTTGAAAATCGGAGCATCGAAATTCGGAATTAAATATTTCGGAGTATTTGGGTGTTCCCGGCATTTAAAGCCCATTGGGGGTTTTATTCTATTTCAAGTTTGTTTAAATAACACGATAATCAACGATGACCATAGCTTTGTAACTGTGCTCTAAATCTACTGTACGGTAACTCAATCATAGTGAGATTCGAGTAATCTATCAGGCACCTTTTTTTGGTCCCAAAAGCACTGTTATGTGGTATTAAATACTAACCATTTCAATCACGTTTCTAGGACAGATTTCGAATGGTTGAAGATGATTCGGTACTATTGGGAGGAAAACATCGACAACTGTGTAGCGAGAATGTCAAGTGCTATGTACGTTTATGGCCATGAATATTTGGGTGCTGCAGGTATGTTTAAGAAACTTATTATTTCACTAAAAACAACTTACTTTTAGCATATTTTGCCAGTATGCTTCCCGCAGCAGAAAAACATATTGGGAACAACACTATGCCGTTCAGCATTACTTAAAGGAGGTTTCAATCATGATACAAATCATCATTCTACTACACTTATCTGGATTAATTTGGGGTCAGCGAAACGTAGTGTTCCTCTTCCTTGCTTCTCTATAAGTCGTAATCTCTCTAATCACTCCCTTAACATATAATTAATTATTCACACAGTCCATCCGGCCATCCATCGTTTTGTTGGTCTTATCTTCCCTTAAGTACTCTTATAGCATCCATGCACCTGGCATACTTAAAACTTAATCCACACACCTTTTTGGTCCCCTTTAAGAATTCGCAGAGGAATGTGTATTTTTACCCGAATGGATAGAATAAGACATAAGTTCTTTAAGAAGTCTAGCTTTTAGTAACCAATTATCTTAAATGTCAATTAAAGGTGTACTGGTAATAACACCACTGACGGATCGCTGCTACTTGTGTCTTATGGGAGCCCTGCAGCTGGACTTGGGAGGAGCGCCGGCCGGCCCAGCGGGTACGGGTAAAACGGAGACCACCAAAGACATGGCCAAGTCTTTGGCTATCCAGTGTGTCGTGTTCAACTGCTCTGAAGGTATAACCAACCACTACTTTATAAAAATGATGTTGACATGTTGATGATGATAATTTTATTCCTAATTTAAATACTTATAGTGAATTTATAAAATCTGACCTCTATAGTAAAATTAGGCTAAAAATAAGACAAGGCAAAAAAATAATCATCAATTAAAATCGGTTGAGCAAATATAGAAAAGAAGAAAAGAAAGCAATAAATAGCTAACATATATTTTTTGGTGTGGGGAAAGTCACCACGTACCACTTCCTTTTATGCTACTTGCAAATTAAAATGTAATAAAAAAAGTTTACACGACTACGACTTCCAAAACACTTCAAAGCAAAAAAATTACTTTCTTTTCCGAAGTCGGTGTCTTTTATACCGATTGCTTTCCGTTATTCGACACCGACTTCGGCAAATAAAGTTATTTTTCTCTTTGAAGTGTTTGGTTTTGGAAGTCAGTTTGATTTTTGTTAAAAAGTTTTTATTTTCTTCTTTATAGTTTTGGTAGGTAGGTACCTCCAATTAACATGAAAATAATTTATAGCCAAAGAACATCTCATGACGATTTCAATAAGCACAAACACGACTAGTATACATTGTTTTATTTCGGAGTTCCAGTGGCCATTGTGGTCTTTTTCATCAGTTCCATTTCACCAAATTATACTTTCTGAGTGCAAATGATTGCATTATTGACGAATATACCAAAATAGCTGTATGTATGCCTATAATATTTGAGGAGTTCTCTCGTTTCGCCCTGGTTTTCTTATCATGGTACCATCCTTGGGATATTTCCATTCCAACAAAAAAAGAATCATGAAAAACGGTTTATAAACTACGACGTTATCCGCGAACACACATAAAAAGACCTCTTCCTCCTTTTTGGGCAGTCGGTAAAAAAGATGATTCAAAGATGATTCAAACATCAAGAAATTTCACTTTTGTTTAGTTATTACATTCGGCTCAAACTAGCTATAATATAAAAAAAACTGGCTAAGTGCGAGTCGGACTCGCGCACGAAGGGTTCCGTACCACTATCGCAAAAAGCGGCAAAAAAAACACGTTTGTTGTATGGGAGCCCCACTTAAATATTTATTTTATTCTGTTTTTAGTATTTGTTGTTATAGCGGCAACAGAAATACATCATCTGTGAAAATTTCAACTGTCTAGCTATCACGGTTCATGAGATACAGCCTGGTGACAGACGGACAGAAAGACAGAGACTCCGCGATCCGTCTGTCTGAGACGCATCGCGGAGTCTCAGTAATACGGTCCCGTTTTTACCCTTTGGGTACGGAACCCTAATAATGAATCGCTAAATGTATTGCTAAGCGCAAATCTCGAGAACCACTGAACCGATTTCGCTAATTCTTTTTTTGTTGTGTTTGTTATTGTTAGGAGAAGGTTCTTACGAAGAGAAAATAAAAAAAAATCCCTGAAAAAGTCTAAAAACAACACTTTTTCTATATTCCCATACAAACGATTCGTAATAAGGGCGCGCCTTCAAATTAGCCGCAAAGAGCGGTGGCAGCACTGCCGCCGCGCTGCAACCGCTAGATTCGAGCATCATAGTGTTGTACATTTTAGTTTCACGATGGACTCTGACGATGAAACACTGCTGTTAGTGTTACTATTAAAACGAAAAAAGATTTTGGAAAAAGAAAAAAAAAAGAAACCTATGAAAACGTTGCCGTTATTTTGTCAACGAACTGAATTTCATAAAGTAAAAGGCTACAGTGACCAAAAATTTCAAAATTACTTACGATTATCAAGAAAACAATTCTACGAATTA
Source organism: Orthosia incerta (assembly GCA_948252205.1). Lineage (NCBI taxonomy): Eukaryota > Metazoa > Arthropoda > Insecta > Lepidoptera > Noctuidae > Orthosia > Orthosia incerta. The sequence goes on from OX411741.1 coordinate 44,203,106, forward strand.
CTTTCCCGTTTGGAACCTTATATTGGAAAACAAAATACATCCTTCAAAAATACTATTTGTGCTGAAGAAAGACTCTTTATAACACTCAGGTAAGTAAAAATTGACATATACCTAATATTTATATAATCGTTTTATTCTTTTAAGTAAATCACATTAGACAGTTTTCTTATTATTATTTTTAATTATCATTACTCTCCGAAAAGAAATTTTCATAAATAGACGACATATCAGTTAATTGTGATTCTTGTTTTGGCGAATCGGCTGGGCCTTGGTTTGATTGATTCGTGGAAGTAAAATAACCTTGATGTTCTTGGTATGAATAGCTGAAATTATCATGTGTATTGATAAATCGTCGTATCAGCCCGATCATTTCGTACTTCGCATCAGTCTTGCGGTTTTCAGGTATTTTCTTAAAATCACTTAACAGTGATAATAAAAAAAACGATCACCATCATTTTCAATAGATTCATCTTTTTTTTGCATCTTTTCCAAGAGTGCTTTCAAAATTTTATTGGTATCATCTTGTTCCGGCTCCGAAGCTTTCCTCTTTTTAGCCGTGAGTTGAGTAGGCCTGGACTCCGATAAACACGATAAAAATTTAAGTTGGTCAAAATGTTGATATTTTCGATGTGATGATGCAGCTGACCCACTTTTTGATGCTCTTTGTTTATTAAGTTCACGACTATAAGAATGCCTTAGGTTTTTCCATTTGCGTTGCAGTAGTTTAGCTGAAAAGAATTAATCAATATTTTAATTTACAGGTACTTGGCAGAAGGTTGCAGTCTTCCAAATTTATATCATACATATAACCGTGGGCTTTCAACGATTTGTGCTTTCGTAAAAGAAGTTTGTCAAGCAATTTATGAAATACTCCACGCTATTTATATACCCGAGCTTAAAGAAGAAGATTGGTTAGTGGTTGCAAACGGATTTTACAACAAGGCGAATTGAATTTCCCTAATTGTTTGGGTGCTATAGATGGGAAACATATAAGAATAATCAAACCAGCGCATACTGGTTCTTTATATTACAACTATAAAAAAATACTTTTCTATAGTTCTTTTAAAAGAACTTCTTTTAGCCAGTGGCGGCTGGTGAATCATAGTAGTGGTAGTGCACTTTGCCGTCTCACTGGGTAATTGTGTTAGATAATTATGCTAAAATTCACAGGAGCCTATGTAAATCGGCAAACCATCTCGCTAGCGACTTCTAATTCGACGCCAACGCCATCTAGTTACGTCGTTGTACAAGTTTTAATGTTGGTACTCGACCCTAAGATAAATTTCGTTCGTCAAACCTCGCCCGCTCTCGGTAATCTTCGGTTTTCTGGTGCGGCGCACGAGAATGGTCATATTTCGCCGTACATTTTCTATTGAACTATCTCTGTCTCACGCGCCAGGCGTTTTCGCTTGTTTCTCATAGAATTGTATGAACTCTCGCCGTGCGCTTTAGCCTAGCGCACGGGGAGTATTTTTTACAGCAATATACGTCTTATTACTTTAGCAAAGAGCTTAAATTTGTTCGTCATAATTTCGTATATATATTGAATAGATCGTTAATCAGATATTATTAAACATTTTTATTTTATTTCTAAACCTTTTTAAATCTGGCAGTTCAGTGCACGAGTGAACTTAAAGTACAGCCGCCTCTGCTTTCAGCAATATGTGACTCAGAATATTGTTTTACTTACATAGATGTTGGATCGTATGGAAAGGCTTCGGATTCGCAAATTTTCAAAAACAGTAATTTTTACAAAAGTCTCCAGGAGCAGAGAATTAATATTCCCAATCCGTTGCCAATTACAAGTAATGGACAACCAGTGCCTTTTGTTTTCATTGGTGACGAAGCATTCGGGATTAGTAATTTTATACAACGACCTTACGCTGGCAATTATTTAAATGAGAAGAAACGTATTTTCAATTATCGTTTATCGAGAGCACGAAGATACATTGAGTGCTCGTTTGGCATCATGGCGAATAAGTGGAGAATTCTTCATCGTCCGCTAAATGTACAAGTACCGTTTGCTGAAGATATCATTCGTGCGTGTTGTGTGTTACATAATTTCCTTAGGAAGACAGATTCGAAGAAATCCATCTCCAAACCGACAGCGCCGAGATACGATTTACAAAATATGCAACGAAATGACAATAATCACACACAATTAAGTGCTTCGACTGTACGTGATACGTTAGCTGATTATTTTGTTAGCCCAGAAGGAGAATTGTTGAGAAACTTTATGGTGTGGTATTAAAGTTCAAATTGACTTTTAAGTATTAGGGCGCCTTCAAATTAGCCGCAAAGAGCCACGCGGTGGCCACGCGGTGGCAGCGCTGCCGCCGCGCTGCTTTGTTTTTCCATATGAATAAAAAACGCGCGACTGCAGCGCTACACCCGCGCTGCGGCCGCGCATCATTTCATCGATCGACTAGTGACGATGCGCACGTAGTTTTTGTTCAGGTCTAAACATGAACGAAAATCAGGTTGAACAATTTATCGATGAGGTTGAGAGTCGTCCAGCGATATGGGATTCGAAGTCAGACAAGTATAGTAATAAACTCGAAAAGAAAAAGGCTTGGGAAGAAATATGCAATATATTTATTGAGAACTTCACAAACAAGACTCCAAGTGAAAAAAATGAAGCATGTAAGTAGGTATACTCGTCAACTTAATTTATATTTTCGTTGTTTGCCATGACAATTCTCCTTCTGGGCTAACAAAATAATCAGCTAACGTATCACGTACAGTCGAAGCACTTAATTGTGTGTGATTATTGTCATTTCGTTGCATATTTTGTAAATCGTATCTCGGCGCTGTCGGTTTGGAGATGGATGACTTCGAATCTGTCTTCCTAAGGAAATTATGTAACACACAACACGCACGAATGATATCTTCAGCAAACGGTACTTGTACATTTAGCGGACGATGAAGAATTCTCCACTTATTCGCCATGATGCCAAACGAGCACTCAATGTATCTTCGTGCTCTCGATAAACGATAATTGAAAATACGTTTCTTCTCATTTAAATAATTGCCAGCGTAAGGTCGTTGTATAAAATTACTAATCCCGAATGCTTCGTCACCAATGAAAACAAAAGGCACTGGTTGTCCATAACTTGTAATTGGCAACGGATTGGGAATATTAATTCTCTGCTCCTGGAGACTTTTGTAAAAATTACTGTTTTTGAAAATTTGCGAATCCGAAGCCTTTCCATACGATCCAACATCTATGTAAGTAAAACAATATTCTGAGTCACATATTGCTAAAAGAACTATAGAAAAGTATTTTTTTATAGTTGTAATATAAAGAACCAGTATGCGCTGGTTTGATTATTCTTATATGTTTCCCATCTATAGCACCCAAGCAATTAGGGAAATTCGCCTTGTTGTAAAATCCGTTTGCAACCACTAACCAATCTTCTTCTTTAAGCTCGGGTATATAAATAGCGTGGAGTATTTCATAAATTGCTTGACAAACTTCTTTTACGAAAGCACAAATCGTTGAAAGCCCACGGTTATATGTATGATATAAATTTGGAAGACTGCAACCTTCTGCCAAGTACCTGTAAATTAAAATATTGATTAATTCTTTTCAGCTAAACTACTGCAACGCAAATGGAAAAACCTAAGGCATTCTTATAGTCGTGAACTTAATAAACAAAGAGCATCAAAAAGTGGGTCAGCTGCATCATCACATCGAAAATATCAACATTTTGACCAACTTAAATTTTTATCGTGTTTATCGGAGTCCAGGCCTACTCAACTCACGGCTAAAAAGAGGAAAGCTTCGGAGCCGGAACAAGATGATACCAATAAAATTTTGAAAGCACTCTTGGAAAAGATGCAAAAAAAAGATGAATCTATTGAAAATGATGGTGATCGTTTTTTTTATTATCACTGTTAAGTGATTTTAAGAAAATACCTGAAAACCGCAAGACTGATGCGAAGTACGAAATGATCGGGCTGATACGACGATTTATCAATACACATGATAATTTCAGCTATTCATACCAAGAACATCAAGGTTATTTTACTTCCACGAATCAATCAAACCAAGGCCCAGCCGATTCGCCAAAACAAGAATCACAATTAACTGATATGTCGTCTATTTATGAAAATTTCTTTTCGGAGAGTAATGATAATTAAAAATAATAATAAGAAAACTGTCTAATGTGATTTACTTAAAAGAATAAAACGATTATATAAATATTAGGTATATGTCAATTTTTACTTACCTGAGTGTTATAAAGAGTCTTTCTTCAGCACAAATAGTATTTTTGAAGGATGTATTTTGTTTTCCAATATAAGGTTCCAAACGGGAAAGTAATTCGTAGAATTGTTTTCTTGATAATCGTAAGTAATTTTGAAATTTTTGGTCACTGTAGCCTTTTACTTTATGAAATTCAGTTCGTTGACAAAATAACGGCAACGTTTTCATAGGTTTCTTTTTTTTTTCTTTTTCCAAAATCTTTTTTCGTTTTAATAGTAACACTAACAGCAGAGTTTCATCGTCAGAGTCCATCGTGAAACTAAAATGTACAACACTATGATGCTCGAATCTAGCGGTTGCAGCGCGGCGGCAGTCCTGCAGCCGCGCTGCCACCGCGCGGCTCTTTGCGGCTAATTTGAAGGCGCCGGGCTTAGTGGAGAGGTTCCGGGAAGGCAAAACAATTGAGTGACGTGACCACAGAACAGAGAAAACAGTAGAAATCGCATATAGCTTTATTAGTATCGGAACCAGCGTACCCAAACTCACACATATACAGATTAATTGTATTTCATAACACTAAGAAATCTTTGGTGTGATTGGTAGTTTAATTTTAGATGAAAGTAGAAAATATGTCAGTCGTCGCTTATTTGAAAATAAACCACAGCTTTATGACAATAGAGTTGGTTTATTGTCTACTCTTTTTGAGTATTTATTACTTTTTTCGTTTAAAGCGCACACGGAATAGTTTAATGAGCAAGTTACGCTACCCGCCGCTAGATGTCCTTATAATAAATTCATTTAATTTAAAGCCGTATTTCGTTACCGATAAGATTTATATTTGCGAAATGAGGTCATTACTACTCGTCCTCCTGTAGTGATGTACCACGGTCGTTGACTTATTTATCGACATTCCGTATTGTACAAAGTACAGTTCATTGATGTCAATCGCGCGCGCAGTCAGCAGTTCCACGCTGACTCAAATATTTAGTTTTAGTATTAAAATCATTATAAAGTTAGTTAACGATCGGTCACCAACCAAGCCGCGTTTGCTCATACCATTAACCATTACCATTTTACCAAACCAATATACCATAATTTAACCATACGTGTTTTACTATTTATTTGTTGGGTTTACGCCTAACAAATAGGTCCTTCGAGCCTTCGGAAAGGTGGGATCTATCGCGTTGTGGACATTGTACGTGACGTGTTAGTAACTATCTTTCTATAACCAGTCCTTAGACAACAGTGCATTAAGTGATATCGTCGTGAGTAAGTTAAATTGGAACAACATACTTCTTCGAGTCACCACCCACCACAGTTCGCCTTCAACCAGGAGATTATCAAGTAAGATCTTTCCATTTTATTACTTACCAGAATGTCTACCATTGCCGATTTATTTGCCGTTCAGAAGGAGATCATGGAAAATATGAATAAGCTTTACATTAACTTTAAAAAAGAAGGTAAAGAGCGGAAAACATCGGAAAGTATTAAACGTCGTTTACAATCTTTAGAGACCTTCTGGAGAGAATTCTCGCGTAACCATGACAATTTAGAGAATTTATGTGACGAAACTGAAGATAATGAGTACTTCGGTGACGATTCGTACACTAAAACTAAAACATTTTATGACGACGTTAAGAGGCATTTATTAAGAGTTCTTGAGGGAACAACTACTCGGTCTCCATCACCAAAGAACCAACCACCAGCACCACCATCGCATGCAACGACCGTTCCACAGCCTAGCACATCAGATGACGGGTTTCCAAGTACCGGAACAGTACCCAAAAAGGTTTTACCACTACCACGATTCGTTTTCCATGACGTCGACGAACCAAGTAAAATCGAGGAAATGATGAGAAAACAGCAGAGTAACTTCAAAGCATTAGCCCGAACTATTTCTCAGATCAATCTTAATGTTTTGTCTGAAAAATGGGAGTTTAAAGATGTATTGAAGAATATTGAATCACGTTGGACAGCAATTGATTCCTTACATTGGGAAATCGACTGTAACTTACAAGGAGAAAACAGTAACTATGAAGATCTGTTTAACAGGTATGAGGATGAATATTGTGAAATTAAAAAATCTATTAACCAAAGAATGTGGGACGCTAAACACAGAGATAATTCTACACCAAAAATAGATATACCAATTTTCAACGGAAATTACCAACAATGGATTTCTTTCAAAGACTTGTTCAATGAATCTATCCACAATAATAATTCTATTTCTCCGGCCCAAAAATGCAGTTTTTAAAAATGAAACTACGTGGAGAAGCTGAGAAACTGATACAACATCTTCGTGTAAGCTCCGGCAATTACCAGACCTGTTGGGACATCCTAAATCAAAGATACAATAATAAAAAACTAATTTTTAATTCACACATGAATGTTCTCATGTCTTTGCCAGTAATGCACCAACAAACAGCTTCCAACATAAAAAAGCTTCATGATACCACTAATGAATGCCTCAACGCATTAAAAAATCTAGGCATAGACATATCTACCTGGGACCCGATAATCGTATACCTTATCACCCAGAAAATGGACGCCGAAACGTATACAGATTATATTGACTCATTGCCGGACCCTCGAGACCTGCCACATCTGCAAGATTTTCTAGCTTATCTTGAAGGAAAATTTATTGCCTTAGAGACAGTTCGTCGCAAAACTGAGACAATTAAGAATACGCAACCATTCCATAACCAACAAAAACATTCTAACCAAAATTTTAATACCAGTACTCAACGTAAAAACCCAAGAGATTCAGGATTCAATAATGCTAATAGACATGACGAATGCAAACCATTTATTAATCATTCTGCTATCAAACCATATCAAAAATGTGTAATTTGTGACGAAAATCATGCACTGTTTATTTGCAATAAATTCCGTGAACTAAATAACCAAGAAAAACGGAAACAAATTGCGCAAAATAACATTTGCAAAAATTGCCTAATTAACCATAACGGCAAAGAGTGTACGTCGCAAAAAACATGTCGCCATTGCCACGAAAAGCATAATTCGCTATTGCACAATGCCTACGTGATTACTAACCCTGTTACCAACCAGACTCATACCAATCAGCATAACCAATCAAAATGTGTGTCACACGTGTCAAAAGACGACAAGCCAATGACAGACATTCTATTAGCAACAGCTCAAGTTAATGTTTTAGGAGCTGACGGAACCTACAAAACTATGAGAGCCCTCATTGACCAAGGGTCTCAAACATCCATTATTTCCGAAAACGCAGCACAACAACTTGGAATCCCTCGCCGAAGGTGTAAAGGTTCCATCTTCGGGATTGGAGCGAAAGAAAGTAACTGTAAGGGAGTAATGACAATTACCATAGCATCAAAACATAATGAGTTTACCACGAATATTGATGTATTAATAATGAAAAACTTAATCAAAAAGCTACCAAACCAATCTTTCACCAAACCATCCTGGCAGTACCTCAAAAATATACAGCTCGCAGACCCTGAATTCAACCAAAGCCCCCCTGTCGACCTATTACTAGGTGCAGAGGTGTATTCTGAAATTATCCTACACGGCATTATAAAGGAAGATCAATCACAACCCATCGCACAACAGACGCAACTAGGATGGATCTTATGTGGTAACGTGAAATCGTACTACTGTAATGTGATCTTGAACAACTGTGACGATATAAAAAGGTTTTGGGAAATAGAAGATTTGACAGACCAACCCGATAACCAATCTAGAGAAGATTTATACTGCATACAACAGTATCAATCCGAAACTAAACGTCAACCAGATGGCCGTTATGTCGTAAGATTGCCAATGAAACCAGAAGTAAATGAACTATTGGGGGAGTCTAAGTCAAAGGCCATAGCTCAATTTCACCAATTAGAAAGAAAATTTAGAAAAAATAACCAAATAGCAGCTGATTACAAACAATTCATGAACGAATATTTTAACCTTGGTCACATGAAAATAAGTCGTAATAACCAACCAATAGAGTACTTTTTACCACACCACTGTGTAATACGAAGCGAATCAACAACGTCTGCAATACGAGTTGTATTCAACGGGTCAGCGAAAACATCTACTGGATATAGTGTGAATGACCTCATGTACAGCGGACCTAACTTACAACTTGACCTATTATCTGTAATTATAAAATGGAGACAGTACAAAGTAGGTTATGTAGCAGATGCTGAGAAGATGTTTCGCCAGATAATCGTAAATGAAGATGACCAACAGTACCAGAAAATCATATGGAGAGATTCTCCGAGTAAGCCATTAGGTCAATACCAATTAACAACTGCTACCTATGGAACCAAAGCGGCACCATTTTTAGCACTTATGACTATGAAGCAGTTAGCGAAAGATGAAGCTCACAAATATCCAGAAGCAACGAAGGTTCTGGAAAATAACCTGTACATGGATGATGTTTTACATGGGCAACACAACCTCGACTCTGCCAAAAAGATTAAGGGTCAATTAATCGAATTATTTAAGGCCGGTGGGTTTAATCTGCGTAAATGGAAATCAAATGAAACAGCCTTATTAGAAACCACTCCAAACGATAATGAAAACTCATTTCAGTTCAAACAGCAGGAATCAACTAAGACTCTAGGATTGAAATGGACACCATCCACTGACCAATTTAGTTTTGAAATAAAAATGTTACCATTTGTGCATGATGAACGCATAACCAAAAGAGAGCTTCTCTCAGAGATATCGAAAGTATTCGACCCTCTAGGATGGCTCTCCCCTGTAACCACAAAATTAAAACTCCTATTTCAGTCAATTTGGCAACTAAACCTCAACTGGAGTGATATTTTACCAGAAAATATACACAATGAATGGAACCAAAATAAACTAGACCTACAACAGCTAAATGACATACGAATACCAAGATGGTTGCAATGCCATGAAAACGATAACATCGAGCTGCATGGATTTTGCGACGCTTCAACCAAGGCCTACGCCTGTGTCATCTACTGTAAGGCGCATAATTCAGTGGTGCTCGTAGCTGCAAAGTCCCGGCTCGTACCGTTGACAAAAGATGTGACGTTACCGAGATTAGAATTATGTGCTGCGCAATTAATGACCAAGTTAATGAACAAGATGCAATTGTGTCTCACAGAACACCATATTAAAACATTCGGATGGTCAGACTCCACAGCGGTACTAGGGTGGATTAACGGTAACCCAAACCGTTGGAAACCATTCGTAGCCAATAGAGTTGACCAAATCGTCAAATGTATACCACCTGAACGTTGGAGTTACGTTAAATCAGACGAAAATCCTGCCGATTGCGCAAGCCGAGGGATAACCGCTGCGCAACTGTTAAAACATCCCATTTGGTGGAGTGGTCCTAACTGGCTTCTAACGTCGAAACCAAATCCTAGTACCAAGAAACCAAAATACTACACGCACGAAGAAACTAGAAAACAATACCAAACCAATGTCATCACTAAACCATATGAAAATGACGTCATAGGTAACTTGATAACCAACAACAGTACTTATTTACGAACGTGTCGAGTACTCGCGTGGATATTACGCGTGTTCTCACATAACAATAACAAACCAACATACCTAACCATTGGAGAATTGAATAGAGCTGCTAACCAATTAGTAATGCACGTACAAAGAACAGAATTTTATGAAGAAATTACCAATCTTAAAACCCAGACTAATTTGAGTTCAAAAGGTCGTTTATTACCATTACACCCTTACATTGACTCTGAAGATGTTTTACGAGTTGGCGGGAGAATAAAACATGCCAATCTCAGTGAAGACATGAAGCATCCGATGATATTACCACACAATAATCAGCTTACTGATATGCTTATTGACCATGCACATAAAATGACATTCCATGGAGGACCTCGACTTACGTTAGCTTGGTTGAGGAGGAAATTTTGGATCATAGGTGGCAATAATGCCGTAAAGAAGCGTTTACGTAACTGTGTGATATGCCGACGAGCTAAATTTGAAAACCAAAACCAGTTAATGGCAGACTTACCAGCTGCGCGGATAAATCAGACACGACCCTTTTTTCATACGGGCGTTGATTTTACCGGCTATGTAGAAGTAAAAAGTAACAAGGGCCGCGGCATAAAATGCAGTAAAGGATATATAGCTGTTTTTGTATGTTTAGCAACAAAAGCAGTTCATCTTGAGCTTGTGTCGGACCTCACGTCATCAACATTTATAGCTGCACTTCGAAGAATGTCAGCTCGACGAGGAGCTCCTCGACACATGTATAGCGACAACGGAACCAATTTTGTTGGAGCTAACAACACCATACAAAAGGAGTATTTTAATTTGACTCAAACCATGGACCAAATTGCTCATCAACATCTGGCAGAAATGCAAATAGAGTGGCATTTTAATGCACCATCATGGCCAAGCGCAGGAGGTCTGTGGGAGGCCGCCGTCAAAAGCCTTAAATACCATCTACGTCGAGTGCTAGGTAACCAAAGGTTAACCTACGAAGAATTTTCGACCCTATTGTCACAGTTAGAAGGCTGCTTGAATACACGACCTCTGTGTGCTATTTCTGAAGATCCAGACGATTTAAATTTTTTGACACCTTCGCATTTTCTGGCCAGTGGACCATTATTAACCATAATAGAGACCGAGAAAGACGAACGTACCAGATGGCAACTCGTCCAGAAAATTAACCAAGATATTTGGAAACGTTGGCAATCTGAGTATTTAACCCAACTAAATACGCGATCCAAGTGGCACCATTCTCATAAAAATGTTAAAATCAATGACATAGTGATTATTCAAGACGTACACGTGTCTCCAGGGAGGTGGGCCCTCGGAAGAATTTTAGCAATTCATCCTGGCGATGACGGTCTTGTTAGAGTAGTCACGCTCAAAACCAAAGGAGGCATATTAAAAAGACCAATCACCAAACTGTCAATCCTTCCAATCCACCAAGAGGAGAACCAACCAAATGTACTGACCGAAATAAATCAACAAAGAACCACAACTGAAGTGGACCCCGAAAAATGCTATGAGACACCACCACGTCGAAGAACGAGCATTTCAACGAAATGTAGCATTTTAACCATGGCACTTATGGTGCTTATGCTGTTAGTGTCGCCATCACAGTGTACTCTCCACACAAAAAAGCTGCCAGATAACCAAACCATCTACTTCGATAAAATCAGTAACATGAGACTGATTAGAGACGAATGGAAACTAGTAGTATTTTATGATATGACTGCTTATTGGGAAGGCGTATCATTAGCCACAAAGTATATAGACCATTTAGATAATTGTTGTCAAAAAATACAAACCATATCTCACTGTCAACTAGTTCTGTTACATCTGCGCCATTGTCAAGATGAATTAGACCATTATAATGAAATTTTGACCAACCATGGACAGTTACCAGAACGGCACCATCTTCGTCGTCGTGGCTTAGTCAATGCTGTGGGGTCTATAGCTCACAGTTTATTTGGAGTACTCGACGATGACTTCGCACAACAATACCAGCAAGATTTGACTAAGCTTCGAGGCAACCAGAAATATTTTAACCAATTACTGCAAAATCAAACATCGATAATTGAGTCAGAGTTTAATGTTATAAAGAGAATGGAAAAAACCGTAAGACAACAACATAAGAATTTTAACCAGCATCTTAATAAAATAGATAACTTAACTAATAGTATGCAAAAACAAATATCTGAAAACGCATATATCAATGAATTTACCTTGTCTTCAATATCAGCCAACGGTATACTTATGAATCTGAAGGATATACAACAAATGTTATTAAACACAATCACTGACATCTTCCATGGTACATTCAACATACATCTACTACAACCTGAACAATTAACCAAAGAACTTCATATCATCTCAGCCCACATCTCTAAGGAATTATCGCTACCAATCGATAACATTCAGACTGACTTAACCAAACTTTACCATTTATTAACGGTTAAAACAAGATTTACAGGGGACAATTTGATATTCGAAATAAAATTACCGTTAGTAGGCAGAGACACCTTTGAAATATACAAATTGACACCAATTCCAATAGCAATCGGCGACAAAATGCGACAAATAATTATTGCATCTGATCTATTGGCCATCAACTATCAAAAGGACTTACAAATACCACTATCTAGTCTACAACTACAACAATGCGTTCATTATGATTTAGACATCTTGCTCTGTGCCCATCAAATACCTATTTCAATAACCAAAACAGAACCAATTTATTGTGCAAGAGAAATTGAGTCCTTAAGTTGTAAGACGGAAAGTAGAAAGTGCAAGAATACCTGGGTACAATTAAACAAGGTAAACAATTACTTGTATTCATGTTGCGGGCAATGCTCCATACAAGTCATATGTGACTATCAAATTACCATTGAGCGATTAGACAAGGTCGGGATACTCGCATTAGCAAGTGGATGCGTCATCAAAGACGACGGGATCACATTACTTTCGCGCAGACAGTCGAACAATGACTTAAGGTTGAAACCAGATATCATAAACATTGATATACCTACCATTAACAATATTGTAAATGTGACCATGCCCTTACATGTTTATGAGATAGACACTAACCAAACAGACATCCGCTGGGAATTAAAAATGATCGGCGATAAAATTAATCAAGTAAAAAATAACACCAAAACAGATTTAGAAGACGAAACATCTTTAAACTACCACGATGTTCACCACTACATCGCAATTTACATAATAGCTGGAGCTATTCTATTAACATGTTTGGCGTACGGAGTGCGGAGGATCCGCGCACGAATGCAGTGGCGCGCGGAAGCGACGCCAACGTCCCGGACGCTGCCACCGCCCCAACCGCAACCGAGAACCCGCCGCGTAGCTGATCACCAGTGCCAGAGTGAAACTAATCAGTGTTTTAGTGTTAGTGATGAATACAATAGAGTGAATAACCATCCCTGTACGAGGGCGACTGACCATTTATATGCCCGAGTGAATAAAGTGAAATTCCCAAACTCATTCAGTTTTAGTGTAGTGGAATAGAGACTGTAATAAATTGAATTTTTAAGAGTTGTATGTTACTATCATCTTGTTTATTGCACCATATTATTGTTTTATCACCTTGTATCACCATGCACCCTCATCATCCAGTCCCTCGGGAATATGTACAAAGTACAGTTCATTGATGTCAATCGCGCGCGCAGTCAGCAGTTCCACGCTGACCCAAATATTTAGTTTTAGTATTAAAATCATTATAAAGTTAGTTAACGATCGGTCACCAACCAAGCCGCGTTTGCTCATACCATTAACCATTACCATTTTACCAAACCAATATACCATAATTTAACCATACGTGTTTTACTATTTATTTGTTGGGTTTACGCCCAACACGTATTATTTTCAAACAAAATACAGTTTAGTTAAAAAAAAAACGTTGCCCCACACTAGGAATTTCTCCTGTATCGTGGGTGCGTTTAAAAACATATAATTTCACATACACATACACCCAGAGCCGGAACAACTATTTGTAGATCATACAAATATTTATTCCGTGCGGGAATCGAACCCGCGACACGCAGCGCAGCAGTCAATCGCTCAACCACTGCGCCAACCGTGCGCCCAATAACTAGAGTCGATAAATATTATTATGTTTGTAATCAAGTTTTTATATAAATTTATTCCAATACTTACGATTTATAGAAAGTATTATAAAGATATTTTATGGTAAACTACTGATCCGATTTTGAAAATGATTCTATTGATACAAAGATGGGCGTATCTTTGTGTTTTTGTTCTATCAATAGAATTATAGAATACAATACTCTTTATTATGTACACCATATAAGTTACAGAAAGTATAGACGAAGAAAACATTACACTGGGTGGCACAATGGGCGGCCTTAAGGCCTTATCGCTAAAAGCGATCTTTTCAAGACAACCTTTCCATGGATTTAAAAAATGAAAGGAAAGATAGTACTGTACGTAGTCTTTGGTGTACTATTATTAATTACAAGCTGTGACCGCGGCTTCGCTCCCGTCATCTGTTTGCCAACACTACCCTACTTACCTTCCTGCCTACCCTACTTACCTACCGACCATATTTGTTTCTATAGTCATCAATCTTTCGTGGAGAATCTTAACACCGTGATCCAGAAAATGACTTCAAATTCACAACGCCATCTATCAAATATCGTGTTCAACTCTCCGAGTATCTAAATTACGTGTGTTGTGATAATTTTACTTCTTGAACACTTTAAATTCATCTAACTTTTGATAGAGTGAACCGATTGCGATGACACAAAAACTAAGTAATTCTTCAAGTTACGCACAATGTTTATTTATAAAGTTATTACATTGGTTTCGTACATGTCACGTGATGCGTGCACAAATAAACAGACAAACAGACAAACATTCCAAAAATGCCGGAAATAGGTTCTGTTGGTTATCCTTTAACACACTGGCTATTTTTTGGCAATATTTTCGATGTACAAAAAATACTTTTCTACAGATTTATCATATGTATTGATGATTGATGATGATGATGCGATAGACTACACTACAAATGCAATACGTCCTACTGATATGGGAAGCTTACGCTTTCGCCTGCGGCTACACTCTTATTATGATTAGCTTGACTAACTTCCTTAATGAACTGATGAAATTTAGGTCTATACACCAGTAGATCTTAAATTTCAGACTAAAGCCAGTTTTTAACTGACTTAAAAAAAGAAGGAGGTTCTATGTTCATGTGTTATTATTATTACACTTTGTTGATTTTGAAGGCTGTTGTATTTTTAACCGACTTCAAAAAAAGGAGGAGGTTCTCAATTCGTCGTAATCTTTATTTTTACACGGCTGCAAGGAAAGGGTTATGTTTTTCGCGCGTAGGAAGATTTTTTCGAATATTGTAAGTTTAAAGTATCGATAACTCATTGTCGATATTGGTAATCTCTAATTGAGTAGCTGAATGTGACATGTGCATAGTTGGAATCTTCGAGAACAATGTTTGAGTTTTAAAGAAAGTAGACCGGTAGGTGTAGGGTAGGTGTAGGGTAGGTGTAGGGTAGGTGTAGGGTAGGTGTAGGGTAGGTGTAGGGTAGGTGTAGGGTAGGTGTAGGGTAGGTGTAGGGTAGGTGTAGGGTAGGTGTAGGGTAGGTGTAGGGTAGGTGTAGGGTAGGTGTAGGGTAGGTGTAGGGTAGGTGTAGGGTAGGTGTAGGGTAGGTGTAGGGTAGGTGTAGGGTAGGTGTAGGGTAGGTGTAGGGTAGGTGTAGGGTAGGTGTAGGGTAGGTGTAGGGTAGGTGTAGGGTAGGTGTAGGGTAGGTGTAGGGTAGGTGTAGGGTAGGTGTAGGGTAGGTGTAGGGTAGGTGTAGGGTAGGTGTAGGGTAGGTGTAGGGTAGGTGTAGGGTAGGTGTAGGGTAGGTGTAGGGTAGGTGTAGGGTAGGTGTAGGGTAGGTGTAGGGTAGGTGTAGGGTAGGTGTAGGGTAGGTGTAGGGTAGGTGTAGGGTAGGTGTAGGGTAGGTGTAGGGTAGGTGTAGGGTAGGTGTAGGGTAGGTGTAGGGTAGGTGTAGGGTAGGTGTAGGGTAGGTGTAGGGTAGGTGTAGGGTAGGTGTAGGGTAGGTGTAGGGTAGGTGTAGGGTAGGTGTAGGGTAGGTGTAGGGTAGGTGTAGGGTAGGTGTAGGGTAGGTGTAGGGTAGGTGTAGGGTAGGTGTAGGGTAGGTGTAGGGTAGGTGTAGGGTTATGGGTACATTTTTGGTTCTGCTATCGTGTTTACATTCTAAAACGGCACAATAAGGCATTTTTGTATTTTTTTTCAAGTTTTTGTCACCGTGACGGTTGAACCAAGACTGATGTGCGTAGTGTGTGCGCGGAAGGAAACATATGCAGAACTGTGCAAAACTCGGGGTACGCGGGCCCCGCCCACTTGCGACTTCTATTGTAGTAGGCGTTTTTTTTGTTCTGTGGACGTGACGTTATCGTATAAATATTAATGTCAATATGGTATGGTATGTTAGGGTAGGTAGGGTAGGGTAGGTAGGGTAGATAGGGTAGGGTAGGTAAATTAGGGTAGGGTACGTAGGTTAGGGTAGGTAGGGTAGGGTAGGTAAGGTAGGTAGGATAGGTAGGGTAGGTAGGGTAGATAATGTTTGGTGTTTTTATGGTAAAACAAAGTTTGCCGGGTCAGCTAGTAAAGTATATATATATAGATGGCTTTGGCTCTGCGCTAAATCGCGGTGTTAAGATTTTCAGGGATTTCATGACCATGACATTTCATTGTATATATCAAAAATAAATGTTTCTCGATCTGAGCACGGTGTTTTCTTGGTGCAAACCGTAGGACGATAAATGTTTGATTAAAGTTGAACCACGCAGTGACATATCCAGTATCTACTGGAACGGTATGGGAAAGAGCGGAGAGTTTGGAACCGATTTCAGTAAAGTATTAAGAAGTGAAATTGTGAGAACTTACCAACAGGTGAGATAGTGGTCAAGCGCGAGCCTAAAGTCTATAAAAAAAAAACTCTTTGCAATATTATCTTTGGGAAAATTGAAGCAAATTACAACCTTCAATATAAGACGAAATAGACTCAGAAAATTTAGAAGGTGTTTGGACTTAGAATAGTTTCACAAAAAGTAAACATACGGGAAATCCACGCCGGTTTTTAAGTGCCAAACACAGGAAAAAGTTCAACGACTTGCAATGTTTTTGAGATTGGAGATTCAAGTAAATTGAAAATTTAACTATACATTCATATAAAAATGGATACGTATTTTACATTCCAAGAAGATGTGAAATCAAAGATACAAACACAATCCTATTTGGAAATTCGGCTTGAAACACTGCAAAAGTTTTGGCTCGCCGCTAAATCACGGTGTTAAGATTTTCAGGGATTATCAAAAATATATTTTTCTCGTTCTGAGCACGGCGTTTTCTTGGTGCAAACCATAAACTGCCGTGAAGGCTCCTCAGACTTTTTGGAAATTTGTACAAAGGTCTTGATTGGTAATAATCAATTGTTCAAATTATCAGGGTTGGACTACAAAATGATGGGGCGATTCTTCTCTGGTCTCGCTACATCTGGAGCGTGGTGTTGCTTCGACGAATTCAATAGAATCGATATCGAGGTGCTATCCGTAATCGCACAACAGCTGATCACCATCAGAAATGCGAAGGTCGCACGGCTGAGCAGGTATAACATCTTACTTTCATTACTGTATTTATTCGTTCTTTGTGGTGTTGTAGCGATCTTGCAAATAAATACTAGTTTATAATAATGAAACTGATTGATCTGATGGTTCCCTTTCGTGTTGGTTGATTGATTGATGACATTGATCTCGTAAAAACTCGTATGATAGACGGACAAAGTAAAATGATATAAAGAATCCTTTTTGGGGTCGGTACCTAAAAATCAATCGTTCTACGTTTTAAAGCTATTCTCCTGGGAAACGAAATTTTGCTCATCTAGTACAACTACTACTAACTTCGCTATTTCTTCAGGTTCATGTTTGAAGGACGCGAGATCAAATTGGTGCGCAGTTGTGCTGCGTTTATTACTATGAATCCTGGCTATGCCGGTAGAACTGAACTGCCCGATAACCTGAAGGCTTTATTCCGTCCTATAGCTATGATGGTACCGGATTATGGTAAGAGGATTCTTTTTATAATGTGAGAACGCTGTAGACCTCATAGATTCATCGATATGTTGAAGTTTTTCTATTTAGATTTACGTTTTTTTAAGTACTTAGTTTGTACTTTGTTGGCAGGCTTAGAGTGAGACCAAACGAACAAAATTTTGTGAGTCGCGTAAAATGAGTCGTGGAATTTACACTGCATTCGGTTTCATATAAAAGTCCTGTTTGTGCCACACGGCGACGCGAAATGAGTTTTCTGTTGACTCACGCACATTATTTCAACCGAATTGCGCTCGAGGTGAAGGAAGGGACATCAATACTGTAATATTGAAACAGCGTAAAACCAATTGACCCTTTATTTCTAAATTGTACAATTTAGAAATAAAGGGTCGCTTTGGTGGAGTCCGGGCCTTAGAATAGTCGAGCATGCAGGATTCTTCTTGTATTTTTCTGGTTTCTTAAAGTTTATCTCACTTTGAAAATGTTTTTTTAAAGCCTTGATTGCTGAAGTGATCCTGTACTCCGAAGGATTCGAATCTTCAAAAGGTTTAGCTAAGAAGATGGTACAAATGTACAAGCTGTCTAGCGAGCAGCTTTCAAAACAAGACCATTACGATTTCGGCATGAGGGCTGTGAAGAGTGTACTGGTAATAATATTATCATAACTTTCTAATGCTTTTTAGCTCTTGTTTGTATTGTAGGGGAAGTGCTCCAGTGAATGAACATTTAAGGAATCATCGAACTTCATAAAATTCTTAACGTATGTTGCCTCTAAGGGATACGGTGCAAAGCTCTATTTTGGTACCTAATACGGATATATTCAAAAATATTTTTAAGTTGGGTTTATGTCATGACCTGTATAATTTCATAGATATTTAGAAATACATTGAAAAATACACTAAAACCCCAGTAAATGAATGAAACTTTCCAGTAAATAAACAAAATAAAACCAGTTGAACACAATTTTTGTCTAATTAATAGTACAGAAAAAGACTTATTAATATAAAAAAAAACCGGCCAAGTGCATGTCGGGCCACGCGCAGTAATAGGGTTCCGAAGTTGCATAATAATGCGGACTAAGAAGAGGGTTTTGTTGCTGTTACATGAACATTAAAACGGTTTCAGCGCCTAAAAACGGGCCCACATAGGCTCTGTGAACTGTAGACCTCGCGAGTCTGTCTTGTTTTTTGAAAATCACATATTTATCGAAACGGCTCACAAGATTTCAGGAGAATCGGTTGAGAAATGCGACTTGTAGAGAACAGCTGGACATCCGGACATACGAAAGAATTTTTGCTCAAGCTGAAACGGAGACGCGCGCGCTTAGTACTCGCTCGATCAACAAAAAATATGAACTTAGGATGCTTTCAGAAAACCTTAGTCTCATTACAGTTTGTTATCTTAACTCATCGAATATTGTCAGTGACACACTTGATTTTAGCTTCCTTAACATAAAATGAAGAACATTAGTCGTCTTTTCAGAAAATATGATCCACACTGTTGTATGTTACTTGGATTGAATAAAGCCAGTGAACGTTTAACCCAATATTTCAGAATTGGGACATAATTGATCGTAACTTTTTTACCATAAAATGCCTTTTCAGAAAATATGAATCCCATAACTGTTAGTTACCCGGCTTGACAGGTATTTTCAGACAGGGTCGTCTGAAAATATAAATGTTTTATATATTAAATTTGATATGAAATGCTTTTCATCCATTAAACAGATAGATCCACACGAGACACAATGGCTTTTAAATTGTTTCAGTAATTACGGCATTCAACCGGTTAAAAAGATTGAAGGGACCGCTCAAATGTTGTCGTTCTAACCTATAGTCGTTATTATAAACAAAAATAATTCCACATATCTGATACTAGCTGTCCCACGCGGCTTCGCTTCCGTCAACTGTGTACCTACCTACCCATCTACCCTACCTACCCTACATGCCGTTTACGCAGCGCACGCAATGGAAGCTCTCAAAATGGAATATTTTTGCCCGTTTTTACAACATTTTTCATTTATGCTCCGCTCCTATTGGTCGTAGCGTGTTTTTATGTAGCCTATATCTGATACTAGCTGTCCCACGCGGCTTCGCTTCCGTCAACTGTGTACCTACCTACCCATCTACCCTACCTACCCTACATGCCGTTTACGCAGCGCACGCAATGGAAGCTCTCAAAATGGAATATTTTT
This sequence comes from Orthosia incerta, assembly GCA_948252205.1. Classification (NCBI taxonomy): domain Eukaryota; kingdom Metazoa; phylum Arthropoda; class Insecta; order Lepidoptera; family Noctuidae; genus Orthosia; species Orthosia incerta. Next base: position 44,223,097 of record OX411741.1, read on the forward strand.
TCCCGTGTTTGCAACATTTTCCATTTATGCTCCGCTCCTATTGGTCGTAGCGTGTTTTTATGTAGCCTATACACGCCTATACACGTTTTTATGTAGCCTATAACCTTCCTCGATAAATGGACTATCCAACACAAAAATAATTTTTCAATTCTAACCAGTAGTATCTACAGTAGTTCCTGAGATTAGCGCGTTCAAACAAACAAACAAACAAACTCTTCAGCTTTATAATATTATTAGTATAGATAATAATACCTTTAATCGAGCAATTCTTGTATATATGTATATATATAATCTGAATCGCGGCAACGGCTCCAACGATTTAATGAAATTTAGTATGAAGGAGGTTTCGGGGGCGATAAATCGATCTAGCAAGGTTTCATTTTTAGAAAACGTCGTTTTCTTTTTTTTCACCCGAGCAGAACTCGGTCGCCCAGGTAAGGTCCTTATAACAGAACCTTAACATTCCGAGGTAATATCCAGTAGCTACTTTGCTTTAAGCTAAGTTGCTATAAACGGTTGGTGTATTTTTATGTGTATTTAGGTGATGGCTGGTGCCTTAAAGCGGGCGAGTCCAGATCAGCACGAAGAGATGACTCTGCTGTGTGCTCTGAACGACAGCAACTTGCCCAAGTTCTTGGCTGCTGACGCGATACTGTTTGCTGGCATATTGTCCGATCTGTTCCCCGGCGTAGAACTCCCTGAGAGGGACTACGGCATCATGGATGAGGTCATCAGTAAGTACTCCATTTATCTTCTTCATCGTTTCTAGAGTTTGTTTAACTCCATAGATATTTTGATTTATGCAGTCTCAGACTAAAAGGATTAATATGAAAAAGCTGACTAAAACTTATTGATAGTGCTATACTTACATAGTTTAACGTACATACAGCAACAGAGAATCCTCACCCCTAGAAATGTATCAAAAGTGACATCTATGGACAGGAGGAAATACTACGATGTTTACGTGCGCCGCGTGCCCGCCATCTCTGTGATATCAATGAAACTGCTAAGATATTCTACTAGAAATAAAAAAAAGCTGACGGCGCTCATGCAAGCGACTGTAATATGCATCGCATCAAATGTGTTTAAAAAAACATTATACTTATTTACAGATTTCTAAAACATAACACCAGAATTTTAAATTGTATTAAATCGTTAGGTCGAAGCAAGATTCGAACCTGGACCCTATAACTCACGAGTCAAACTATCCATTCTGACACTTATCAAAGCTGTAAAATTCATCAATGTGTTTATAAATCATCCATTACATTATTCATGTCGGCCGTGACGTTTATATAATATTACAAAAATTAGATTTGAAGAAGTTTGAGGTTAAGGTGATAATTTTGTTAAGTAAAACATGACATAGCATCATAACATAATTACTCGTCTGCTTGTGTTGTTGGAATAACGACTTATAATTACAATAACATGATGTTGATCGTCCTTTTGTAACTAAATCAAAGTTCCTTTCTAAACTATAATCAATTTATATTTTATTTTTTTGCTATTAGAAATCTAACTTTTTAATTGACTTCTTTATAGTGAAACACAGTTCGTATAATGGGTGCGACGGTATGAAGAAACTGGTGAAGTAAAGTGTAACCGCCAAGGGCGTCCGATTGATTACACAAATCAATCCAGCCGTCATCGTGATATTGTGAATAGCCAAACCACGGATTCTTTTACAACCACCCGATCTTGTGCTATATGACATGGTATTTTGCTTACCACTGTCCGAAGCCATTTACATGCAACTGGGATCTATAATTATAAACCTGCCAAAAAAAAACTAACTGAAGCACATCGACAAGCCAGGATACGATTTGCGATCATTACAATTTCATTTGTTTTAATAATATGTTAAATGGAATAAGATCAAGATTAGAAGTTATAGAAAATAAAGGTTACCTTCTCCGTTATAAGTATAGGTTTGACCCCACAATTGTTTTTTGTAAACAGTTTAAAAAAATATCAAGAGATGTAAATTGTTGTTCTGTTTCTGTTTTTTTTGTTCCCGATACCGGTGGTAGGTATGCTAGTATTATATTATCTGTGCCAGTGTGCTACTATTTTTTATCTTTATAAATATTTTCTTTATTTTGTGTATGTATACAAAAACATTTAAAATGTAACAAATAAGAAAGAAATGAAATAAAGGACAATAAATAATACTACGTATATAAGTGAATCTCCTTTATTTTGAAAGTACGCCTTTTAAGAACCAGATTTTTTATTTTTATTATACCTACTTCCTCACAACCCGCAACACCCATCTATAGCCATACAGTGCTGCCTAAATATGCTGATGTTGGTTAGCGCATGACAATTTTGTATCAATAATATAAACAACTAGCTGTTGCCCGCGGCTTCGCTCCTGTGGACCACCCCACAGGGTTCGTTTTTTGGATAAAAATTGTCACTCAGGAATAATTAATGTAGGTAGCTTTCTATTGGTCAAAGAATTTTTCAAATCGGTCCCGTAGTTTCGGAGCCTATTCGGTACAAACAAAAAATCTTTCCTCTATATAATATTACAGTATAGATTATTGTTAAATGGGTATCTTGCACGCTTACTTGTGGAACCGATGTCAATAACTACAGAAAACTAACTTAAACCGCGCACGCGTCGCACGTAAAACTCGTAGTATATCCTCCTGCCCATAGATGTCGCTTTTTATACACTTCTAGGGGGTGAAGATTCTCTGGAGCTGTATGTACATGACATCTCGGTAACACACTAAGTATTTTTCAGGAACAATAGTCCTTGAGACTAAACTTCAGATCGAAGAATGTCAGATAAGTAAAGTGATCCAGCTTCACGAGACCATGATTGTGAGATGGGGCGTCATGTTGGTCGGGCCGACTGGTGGAGGCAAGACTGTTGTGTTAAATGTAAGAGACTATTATTTATTTATATTATTCCATATTTACTTATTTATTACTAGCTGTTGCTCAAACAGTTCATACAAAATGCCCCTAGCCTAAAGAATCTTCGGTTTCCAGAACTTTCCGATCAATTTTACTTAAACTATAAGGAACATAAAAAAATAGTTGGTCCTGTCGTTCTCAAGAGATGCTCTTTCTTAACAACGAAATGTATTTCATTATTTGATCTTCCTATTAATAAGTGAAATAACCCGCACTTATATTTTAAAGATCTTAGGAGATACTTACACAAGGCTTTTTGAAATGGAAGTAGAAGGTCCACAAAATCAACCAGTACAAAAGTACATAATGAACCCGAAGAGTCTTAACATCGGAGAATTGTACGGTGAAGTCAATCTGCAGACGCTTGAATGGCACGATGGAATTTTACCTCTCTGTTTACGTACTGCTGTGCAAGTAAGTATTAATTCACCAAAACATAAAAGTGAGAAAATAGCCTAGTTTCAGTATTTAACTACCGTAGAAATTGGAGAATGAAGGCCGCGGTTTTCAGCCAGCGGCGGCGGCGGCCAGACTCGAACAAGGCAATCGATAGGTTCTACTATTTTTACTGATTCTAAATTCGAATGTCTGTTCGAACCACCCGGTTTTTTTTTTCTGCCAGCCTGCATGCAGTAGGTAAGTTTTTGTTGCTACCAATCTTCACAATAAGAACAAAGGTCGTCTGTAAGACATTGCCCTGTGCGATAAGACCGCCCATTCTACACTTATCTTTATAAAAGTTTTGTCCTGTAATTATTTCAGTGGTGTACAATAAAGTATATAATAAATAAAATACAAGACGTCGGCTTTGCCATCTTAAATGGGCCCCCATATCTTTAAGAGGAAAGAAAGGTTAATATTTATTTATAGCAGTTAAGCCTTACTTGCCATGGCAACTATATTCGAGTATGAAAAAATAGCTTCTCTCACATAATATTTAGATACTCGATCAAAGCGATGAACGATATGGAATATTCGTCCAAATCCTGCTCTAATGTTCATCATATTTATGTAAACGAAAAACGTTCACTGCTGGATATAGGCCTCCCCAAATAGTAGCGACTTGTACCGGTCCCATGCTTCTTGCATCGAGCGGCTTCATCAGGTCACCTCTATATTTCGTTAACAATCTAATAATACAATATGTTATTATTTAGTGCGAGAGACCAGACCACCAGTGGCTGATCTGCGATGGGCCTGTGGACGCCGTATGGATTGAGAATATGAATACTGTACTGGATGACAACAAGATGTTATGTCTTTCCAACTCCGAGAGAATTAAGCTGACACCTTACGTGCACATGCTGTTTGAGGTACCTAACTATCACATTCATCATCTTTCCCCCCTTGCCCCATATAACTTGGGATCGGCGAAACACGTTTTCTTCTTTATTTCCGTCCTATCAACCCACACGCTATTACATATGGCTCTCTTTTTTTTAATTCATTATTCCTCGCATAATCCATCCATATTTTCTACCTCTCCATCTCCATTCATACATTTTTAGGATTCCGTTCCCTTAATTACCCTCACTTCGTTGTCTGCTTATCTGACCACACACAAAAACGCTTGAAGATATTAAGGCGAAATTAATATCAAATACTCAAGTCTGCAGTCCCTTGAAGCTGTGAAATATTAGTCAAAGTTATTAAAATATAGGGCCATTTATGCCGCATATGACAAACGCAAAGGAAAAAAACCTATAGGGCACTTCCCGTGGATCTAAAGTCACGAAAGGAGATCCGGCGAAAATGAATGGGCTCTGGTCGAAGAAGCTATCTAGATTCTGCTATGTTAAAATCTATTGTTGAGTACGGTGCTTTTCAAATAGCAAAACTCATAGAAACCGATAAATAAAATAGGGTTAAAATATTATATAAGAAACACCAAGTTCAGGTCCCGTCACGTAAAAAGAACGCTGAGCGACAGTGGAGGGGGTGTGTCTGCGCATGGGTACAGTCGCGTTCTAAAGTACTAGGAGATTGTTTTATAATAAACACATCAAAACGGTCTAGGGATATTTTTAAAAAAGCGAATTACTATCAATGTGTTAATTATTTACATGAGATGTATATATTTAAAAGATACGTTATTTAATATTCTACCATTTTTTAATAATGGTTAAGGTACTTCGATTAAAATTTCAGGATTTTATGGAAAAAAATTAAGCATAGACGGAAACCGTATATGAATTAACTTTTACTTTATGAGTAAAAACTGAAAAAAATAGAAAAATCATTTAATTTGTGTTTATAAACTTGAAGTTAGTAGTCTGAGAAAGCGCCCATGATGTTCATAACACATCGGCAACGATTCGGCATGCTCAGAACAAGGTTGTCAATGTCTTGCTGCGGAATATTGTCCCATGTCCTTCTGAGGTGCGCAAAAAGTTGATCTTCTGTAGCCAGATTTTCAGGAACTTCCTTCAGAGCTCTTCTTTGCAGCATATCCCACGCATGCTCAATGGGATTTAGATCTGGCGATTGAGCAGGCTAGTCTAAGGCCCTAACATTGTGTGTATGTAACCAAGCTACTACCGTTCTCGCCGTGTGTGCCCGGGCATTGTAGTGCATGAGCAGGAAATCTTGCCCCATTTGTGTTCTGTGAGGCAAGATTACGGGCCCCAGCACCTGTTGGACGTATCGTTCTGCCATCATATTGCCCCGCACCCAAACGAGATCCGTCCGTCCTCCAAGACGAATTCCTGCCCAAACCATAATTGTTCCTCCTTGGTATGGGTGAACTTCCTGAGGGTTCTGAAGACGGCTCCATCGTCCAGGAACTCGCCAAACACGCGTCCTTCGTGAATCTGGATGGAAGCCGAACCTGGATTCATCCGTGAACAGCACATTGGACCATTGCTCACGGCCCCAGTCCACGTGGTTCCGAACCCATTCTAATCGTCGTCCACGATTGCCTCTCCGTAAAGGTGGGACCCGGAGTGGTCTACGAGAGCGTAGATTGCTTTCATGCAGTCGCCTTCTTACAGTTTGGTCACTCACAAGCACTTGGTGTTCCACTACAGTTTGGTCACACTTTGGACCAATTGAGTCGCCGTTGCATTTGGTTGAGCTCGCGCAGTAATTTGCAAAAATCGGTCTTGTCTGGGGGTAGTGATGCGACTTGGCCCCCGGTGCCTCTCCGCTACTTCACCTGTGGCACGATAGCGTGTCCACAATCTTGAAATTACATTTTGGTGGGTCCCTATGGCCTCAGCAACATTACGCTGAACAGACCCAGCTTCCAGCATTCCCACAGCTCGTAACATCTCCGCCCTCGTCAAATGTTGGCGTTGCATGGCTACAATACCTCAATTTTAACTTTATCTTTCGTTTAAAAATGAAAAAAAACTGTAACTAATATGTTATCATAATAAATTATCAATTGATCCTTATTCAACTTCTTTCTTCATAAAACAATAGGGTACTATAAATCATGTTTCTTTCCTTCATTTTTAAAACAATCGTCGTGCAAAGAAAGCTGTGTGTGCGACTGTATTTTGGGAGCGAACGAAGCGTGATCTCTGCGCGGGAAGCATGGGTCAACTGACGAACCAATAGCGTGCGCGCACGGAAACACTGACGGAGCATACCCCCGTCGCGCCCTCTTCATACCACCAGTTTGATCGATAAATCGCTCACTGCGCAGATTCAAGGCCAGCGTTCTTTTTACGTGACGTGACCTGTACTGAGTTATCAAAACCTACGTTTACACCTAATAAAACCCCTACTTAGAGATTTGGTTTTATTTGCCAAATGGCCCCAATTTTTTAAAACATTTAATTTAAAATTTGAACACAATATTTACGTTTTTAGTTGGTAATATTCTGATGCGCTGTTAAATGTACTTCAATATTGCAGACGGCGTCATAAAGCTAACCTCCCCCGTTTAGGAGTAATTTGGTGCTATGTCACTGGCACTTTTTCATTGCTCGCGACTGTACTATAGCTAATTGAGGTAGGTTATATTTTAGACATTATATGTTTCAATCTCAATAAAAACAACAGTATTTTATAATAATTTTGGTTTATTCAACTTATTAGCGTCATACTAACTTATGAAATCTAACACCACACGTAAACAATCTTGTTTTTGTTTGAATTCGACGACTTTCTTCTGATGTTTTCCTTGATATTTAGACATCATGCGAAACGACATCTCCAAACTTTTAATCGTTTTATTCATTTTTCACATAATAAATGCTATTATCAAGACCACAACAAATCACCAAAAATTGATCTTAACATTAGTATAACATTGCCATATAAAAAGTTTGCAATAATTCGAGTGTCTACTTTCGTTTACCAGACTCTAGCAGCTTTTGTGTTACAAAATTTAATTAGATCGCTGGTAGAAACATAAGTTGGTTACATTCGTATTGTAGTATTCATTCTTAAACAAATAAATAGTTTTACAAATTGGAAGGTAGGGTAGGTTAGGTTAGATAGGGTAGGTGGGTACGTAGACCGTGCGGCTGTAAGAGACCAGGCAGCGCACGGAAGCACTGCTACTGGAATGCCTCTTAAACTACGTCAAGTCCAGAAGATAGGTACGTGGAATGTACGTGGTTTACTCATGCCAGGAAAATTGGAGATCTTGGAAAAGGAAATAACCAGATGTGAATTAAATATCTGCGGCCTTAGTGAGACACACTGGCGAGGAAATGGGCTCTTCCGGACCGAAAAACACGCCATATTTTCTTCGGGCAATGACAGTGTAAGCCAGAATGGAGTTGCTTTTGTCGTCCCCAAGCAACTGATGATACTATCGAGAAATACTATGATACTATGATGTTAGTGATTATACTATCGAGAAATTCTACCGTGACCTCGAAACTACCATCTCTAAAATCCCCGCTAGAGAAATGCTTATGATCGTGGGTGATTTCAACGCCAAAATTGGTAAAAATTCACATCAGCTGAAACACTGCGTAGGTAAATTCGGACTAGGACAGCGTAACGAGAGAGGCGAACGATTAATACAGTTTGTAGCTGATAACAATCTGATTATTTCAAACAGCTTATTTCAACACCATCCTCGTAGGCTGTATACTTGGACGTCACCTGATGGACAGTATCGTAACCAGATCGACTACATACTCGTTAGGTCACGCTGGCGAACCTCGGTCAGGAAAGCGCACACATTACCCGGAGTGGACTGTGGATCAGATCACCAACTGCTCATTTCCAAAATGCATCTCAAGCTGCGAGCAGCCAGAAAACTCGACCAGCGTTCAAGGATCGAAGTGAAGGACAGCACAAAATTTATGACAGCATTGAAACAAAATTGGAGTGAGTGGGAGTCTTAAAGTAAAGAACCCAGATGAGCTATGGGAAAGTGCAAAAATCCTGATAGAGCGGAGCGCGCGGTCACCATTTCCAAACCGCCCGCAGAGATTCGTAAACGCCAACAGTGGATTAGCGACAGCACTCTTGCACTGGTTGAGGAAAAACGTAGGTTAAAAGCATCGGGCGCTGATGTGAGATCCCTCAACCGACAGTCCGCGCAGATACAAGCAGCTTGCAGCCGAGACCGGAACGCCAGCTTACGTAAAATATGCGAAGAAGTCAAGTCTCATAGCGATAAAAATGAGTTCAGGGATTTATATCACAAAATACGCTCGATTACGAAATCAGTCTCTTCTAAGACTTGGGCGATTCAAAACAGTTGAGGGGAAATGGTCATTGAGCTGGAAGATATTTCCGAGACGTGGAAGCAGTATTGCCAATCTTTGTACGAGGACCCTCTATCCAAGGATTTCGCTCCTACGGAAACCAACAATGAAGACATGGAGCTAGACATTCTTAAAGAAGAAGTCGAAGCTGCCATCAAACATCTGAAGAATGACAAGGCCACTGGCAAAGATGCTATTCCAATAGAGACCATTAAGGCCGCAGGTGAACAGAGGGTATAGATGATTCATACCATCTGTAACAAAATATGGCAAAGCGGAACATGGCCTAAGGAATGGGCTCACAATGTGTTCATTCCACTTCATAAAAAGGGTTCCACAAAGAAGTGCAGCAACTACCGAATGATTGCACTAATATCACACGCAAGCAAAATTTTACTGCACGTGTTAAACGAGCGACTGAAAACCTACTTATCCAAGGAAGTTGCACCTGAACAGGCAGAGTTTGTAAAGGGAAAGGGCACTCGAGAGCAGATCTTCATAGTTCAATTTATTGAGAAAGCCCAGCCCGAGAGTTCAACAAGCCCACTTATATCTGCTTCGTTGACTTTTCGAAGGCATTTGACTCGGTGAAATGGCCAGTGCTGTGGAGCTCCCTTCTTGCTATGGGCACTCCCAAACACCTTGTGCATCTTTTGAGGCGTCTTTATGAGGACGGCAAGGCGTCAGTGAAGACGGATGGCGTACTATCGAAGGTCCCAGTGCAGGCGTCCGTCAAGGTTGTATAATCTCGCCGCTATTGTTCAGCATCTACACTGAGCTTATAATGCGGATTACCCTTGAGGACTGGACGGGTGGTGTATCGATAGGAGGTATAAGAGTATCGAACATGCGATATGCGGACGACACTACGCTGTTCGCGACTAGTGCTGACCACATGGAACGGTTGCTATTTCTTTTTTTCTTTCTTTCTTTTTTAAAAAAACGTTGCCCCACACTAGGAATTTCTTCCTGTATCGTGGGTGCGTTTACAAACATATAAACTCACATACACAAACACCCAGAGCCGGAGCAACTATCTGTAGGTCATACAAATATTTGTTCCGTGCGGGAATCGAACCCGCGACACGCAGCGCAGCAGTCAATCGCTTAACCACTGCGCCAACCGTGCTCATCTTTTTCTAGGACCAGCGCGTCTATCACAATGCGTAATGTTATAGGTATTAGATATAAATTGTTTGTTGATAGGAATGTCATATTACAAAATAATTCGCGACTTTCGGTAACCTTTAGCTGCTTGGTTTATTCTGTTTAGTAAACAGCACAAGGCATGGCAAGGTCAACAAAACAATGGTATTTGACATTGGCGACTAAACATTCGGTAAACTTCAACCAAATTGAATACATAAAAAACATAGGTATTTTTTTTTAATTTAACATACCAAATTTTATCTGTCCAGTCTGTGGATACTTGGACAGTCTTGTTATTTTCCATAATGATATTCTGGAAGTTGCAGCCACAACGGGCAGGAAAGGAAGTGGCACCTCCTGTGAAAGACTCCTCCACACTCGCACCTTATTTGGGATGGTACTATGATACTCATTATTACAGGTGGCGGATTTGGCTCAAGCTTCCCCAGCCACGGTGTCCCGTTGCGGCATGGTTTACGTGGATCCTAACGAGATGGGGTACATGCCGATGGTGCGCTCCTGGATAGATGAAGCGACGGAGAAAAACCTCTTCACTTTGGAAAATGCCGAATTCGTTTACGAAATGTTCAAAATGTTACATGATGGATTCCTACACGTTAACACCAAATGCCGCTTTGGAATCAGTCAGGTAAGACTTTGGATTGTTATTTCTTGAAAAATAAACAAGACAAAAAGAAAAAGACCGGCCAAGTGCGAGTCGGACTCGCGAACGAAGTGTTCCGTACCATTATCGCAAAAAACGGCAAAAATTCACGTTTGTTGTATGGGAGCCCCACCTAAATATTTATTTTATTCGGTTTTTAGTATTTGTTGTTATAGCGGCAAGAGAAATACATAATTTGTGGAAATTTCAGCTATCTAGCTATCATGGTTCATGAGATACAGCCTGGTGACAGACGGACAGACAGACAGACAGACAGACGGATCGCGGAGTCTTAGTAATAGGGTCTCGTTTTTACCCTTTGGGTACGGAACCCTAAAAATAAAAAGATTTAGTGTAGGTACCTAGTAATAAAGCCATACACTTAAATCAAATTTAAAGATGAACATTTACAATAACTTGTGATTTAAAAATGTGATGTGTAGGTCGACATAAGTAAAGTGTCTGCGGTGTGCTACCTCCTGGGCGCACTGCTGTCGGAGCCCGGGGATCGGTTCCCGGACAAGGCATACATCAAGGTGTACATCGCGCACTGCTTCATCTTCTGCTACGTGTGGTGCATCGGCGGCAACATCCTCGAGGAAGGACGGAAACAGTTCGAAGAGGTCATCAAGAGGCAGTTTGAGGAGTTCGAAGAAGCTGAATAGTTAGCGATTCACTTTATACATTTTTAAGTATTATTTCCAAATCTTATTATTTTAACGACCTCAATCACTCGAATAACCCTGATGGATTACTCGAATAACCGTGATGGATTTTCATCCATCAGGATTATATTACAGGCTTTACAAATCTGATTATAAAACAATAACAATAACACGCGAGTGTTTTAATACCTAATTATATGACGTTGCATACACTACTTTATCTTCACTCATACAGTTGAAATAAAACAAAAGTGGAAACAGAAAAAATATGTGGTATGGCGGGCAATTCAGATTCTCATTGCGCATGACTGCGCACTGCGCAGCGCGCGCCTCCATCGACAATGACACTACTTGTCTATATTAAGTTTAAAAATTAAAATAGTTATTTTATGATGCAGTTGTTTGAAAATCGAATTGAATGGCGCCAAAACCCAGCACATCACCGTATTATGCGCGCATGCGCGGCTTAGCACACGCACTGCGATATTTATTAGCGCGAATTTTTCCGCCCATTCTGCGACCTATGGAATTGTATGAAACTGCTCGCGTTAAAAAAATCTTGCGGCAATAATACCGCATGAAATCCGTGTTTTGCAACAGAATCCACCGCACCGCAGCGCGAATTTAATTCGCGCGAATATTTTGAGCTCTATGAACAGGTGGAAAGAGACAAAAGTTCGCGCAAATAAAAATCGCAGTGCGTAATAAGCCTAAAGCGGGCATTGTCACAGACAAGTGAAAATCGGCATACTTTTTTTTATTAGGTACTATAAAAATGTCATTTTAAATTCTTTGTTAAATTCTTGCTTAAAATGTTTGATATTAGTGAATGTGAAGAAAATTTGACTCCACCAAACATTTTATATGCGGCGAAGGAAATTACTCATAATCTCTTACCAGCAATTCGAGATTATTATATGATGCATTTATCACGACTTTATGGCATGGAAAATGCAAAAAAAAAAGGTATTTAGTAGATTCAATCCCAAAATGTATGAGTGTAGATAAAGTAGTGTATGAAACTGCACATAACTAGGTATTAAAACATTCGTGTGAATACTATTAAAACACACACTCATGTTTTATTACCCCTTATTATGCAACAGTATCATAAACTACTATTTTTTAATTTTACCTATCCACGAATATAAAGTACGTGTTTATGCAATATTTTTAACACGCTTTTATTAGCTTGGTATGTATCAATGTAATGTAAATGAATCTTTGAACGTGATTTTCACCCGCTTCAAAACGTCGGATTGATTTCCTCCAGATACCTGTCAAGGACCGATGACAATGCTATAATTTAGTCAAAGTACTTTTGAAAGTCAAACAAAAATTAACATTTGCAAGTAATAAAAGTTGATTTTACCGTGCGCGTTTAAATTGTTTGTCCCAAATGCCTTACCAAGATCTTCAGGGATAGCGACTTTTTAGCGTGTTTTTTAGTTTTTAGAACTACAATTTTTATTATTTGTATTCATATTTGGAATATTACGTTGTGAGTGTACATAAAGTTAATGTTAGGTGTGTAAAGAGTTATTTATTGCATAGTAACAAGTTGTCACCTGAGATTATTGCTAATATGTGTCACCTTAGCAGAAAACTTAATCGTCTTAATTTCCAGAGGCATTTTGGTATATTTAACTTTATTTCTCCTTTTATGTTTTACCAGCATGCCGCAGGGCTTCAACTTTTTCGATATGTTTATGGATACGAAGATGCGTAGACTGAAAGTGTGGGCAGAAATAATACCTGAGTTTGTGTATGACGCCAACAAACCGTTCTTTGAAACGCTTGTGCCGACCATAGACACAGTTCGGTACGGATACTTGTTTGAAAAGCTTGTCGGCTGTGGCAAGCCCGTCATGTTTACAGGAAATACAGGTACATACTATTCATACATACATACTTAATCCTATCTTGTGATTAAGGGGATGGAAGGAAGTTAATATGATAAACCAATAATTTCTCAAGTATGGCATCAAATAATAGGCATTTTGAAGTACTAATGTTACGCAGACGAATACCGGGCAAAAGCTAGTCTTTTATATGTCTACTACTATGTAAAAGAAAACGACGTTGTCTTGTACATAATAAGGTCGTAATGTAGTACGGCTGGGCAAGAGCCTCCAAACCATATAAATATTATCTATGCTCCAAATAATGGGTTCCTGAAGATGGGAGGTGCCTTCGAGTCCGGCCCAGAACGAGATAATTAGACGCGCACCATGGGGGGCGGGTCCGAGACGGTGCGGGGAAGGGAACTTGGAAATGGCTAGATAAAAGGAACAGGATGGTGACCATAAGCTCTTATAGCGGTATCAATTTGAGATCGAATAAGGGACAGCTGTATCTGACTTGTACACATCTGTCACTTACTCGATATCAAATTGATACCGCTCTAAGAGCTTATGGTCACCCCCCTATAGTACAATGGTTAAGAATGGCTTTAAACCCCGAAAGTTAAGGCATTAGGTAGCAAGGTTGATACAATTTTGATTCGTAATATCAACTTGTAGACAATTTATTGGTCGGCTTATTTCTATGAATATCTTTCTTCCAGGTGTCGGTAAAACGGTAATTGCGGTAGGGATGCTGAACAAAATGTCGCAGGCTGGTTACTACATACCGTTCATATTGAACTTTTCGGCCCAAACTAGCAGTGGCCGAACACAGGTACAATACTATTTATATAACTAATATTAATAAAGAGTTCTTCTTGAGGAAGAAGAAATTGGCATTGATGCCAACAGTGTGTCGCTATTAGTATATAATATTTCCATGCATGATATTTAACTAAATTAGAAAGTGAATTTATGTAATAAATATAGACCCGCCCTTGCTGACCTGTACGATTTCATATCATTCAATCAATACTATAATATTATAAATGCGAAAGTTTGTGAAGGTGGATGGATGTATGTCTGTTTGTTACTCTTTCACGCAAAAACTACTGATAGGATCTGGATGAAATTTGAGATGGCCCATAGATAGATTATAGTCTGGAATAGTACATAGGATACTTTTTATTCCGGTATTATGTTCCCTTGGTATAATTTTCGACAATCACGCGGGCGAAGCCGCTGGCAGAAGCTAGTATCATATAAAAACTATTCGTGAACTCGTGACGCAAATTATGCTTAGATTTGTCAGAAACTGTCGAATATATATATCTACCGACTATATACACTCGTGTTTATGTTTCTAACAAGAACTTACCGTTTTTCATAAGCTCGTACAGTATTATCACTACCACTACATATCATAAAATAAAAAATAAGTAAAGTGGGTTAGCGGCTAAAACAACTCTTTCACCAATAGAAAGAGTAACGAGAAAGGTTTTTGTGTATAATTTGTCAGCGGCGAAGCCGGGGCGGGTCGCTAGTTTGATTATAAATAAACATTATTTTCTAATATCTGCGATACGAGGGCCGTTTGATAAGTCCGTGGCTTTTTTAATTTCTCGCGTCGTAACTTTTATGGCAATACTACTTTTGTCAGCTACCACCTTTTACTAGACTACTGTAAAAATACGAGCAAGCTAAGTCAATGGGTTTCTGTATTCCAGCCATTTAAAGCAGTAAATCGCGGGCATTTGCACGAAAATGGTCAAATGTGAATTTCGTGTGCTGATTAAGTATTATTTTTATTGGCAAAAAATCGTCACCAAAACCAAGGAAAGGGACTCTGCACTATCAATCACTGGTTTAGAATTGGTTTAGTTAGTTCTGTTGTTGTCGTACCAGCACAAATGACGCCGAACGTTCAGGTCGCCCAAAAGAGGTCGTCACGTTAGAAATCGTTGATATAATCCATGGAATGGATACTGAAAGTGGAGATATAGGAGACTGAAAGTGCGTGAGGTGACTGAGGCTGTAGGCATTTCAACTGAACGGAAACACATATAACGTAAATATTTCGACATGAAAAAGCTATCCGCGCGATAGGTGCCGTGATTGCTCACACTCAAAGCGCAACCGTGTGACAACTTCGAAGGAGTTTAGAGATGTTTACCTGTAATCTGAATTTTTGAGCCGTTTCATCAGCGTGGACGAAACATAGATCCATCACAACACACCAGAGACCAAGGAACAATCAAGACAGTGAGTTTCTACGAGTGAACGTGCGCCAAAGAAGGCAAAATTGGTGTTATCGGCCAATAAGGTCATGGCCATAGTTTTGCACGCGGTGTGATTCATATCGACTGCCTTGAAAAGGGTAAAACAATCACTAGCAAATATTATTCAGAGCTTTTGGACATATTCGATATTGATTTGAAGCAAAAACTACTGAAATTGGTGAAGAAAAAGTGCTGTTCCATCAAGACAATTCACGGGTGCATACGTGAATAGTCACCATGGCAATAAGCCATAAAGGCGAATGGCAGGCTTGTATGGGACTTTCGTACCGCTAATAAAATTTCGTGTTTTGGGATATTTTTTTTTAAATTGGTAGTTAATATGATAGATAATCCCTTTTTAAATTCTTAGATTTTTTAAACTTGGGACTTAAAAGTTATAACCTGTTTTATTTTTAAGGCTATGTACTAGTGTACCAATATAGATTGTAACATAAAGTTAAATGTTACATATTGTTAATGTGTAAAGTAAATTGTTCGTTGCTATCTTTGTAGTGTTTTACCTACCATTAAGTAGGTAGATTGAGATGAGGATCGAACCTACTCAGGGCATTAGGAGATACCTATGTCTAGCAGCGGACTGCAACAGTTAGATAATGATGAGTTTGATTATATTTAATGTTATTTCTAAATAATTTATAATCATTTCAATATTTGTGTTATTTTACATAATGCAACTTTTAAAAACCTACCTACCTACCTACGATTTTATTACGTTTATTTATTTAAATCTTTTTATTGATATTATTAATTAATGCGAAGTTCTAAAAATAGTAAACTAACATGAAAATAAATGGCTTAGTTGCCTTAATAAGTGGTACAAATAATATACCGAACCACAAAAAAAGTATGCGGTACAGAATCTGCCGTTCACCTTTGTCTACGAACTGCTGCCTTATGCAGCATTTCGCCAGATTGGGCCCCTTGTGACTATTTCCTTTTGAAATGAGAAAAATAGCTGGACGGAAGAAGATTTGGCTCTAATGAAAAGGACAGCACTGAAACAAACTCCTATTTTGAGGGCCTTTATAAAACCTATTATATGAAAGGATTTTTTGATAAATAAAAGGCTTTTCTGTCGATAGCTATTTTTTTCTTATAGTCAGGTACTTATCAAACTGCCCTCGCTCTTAACTGAAGATAAATCTGGTCCTCTCCATCCGAGAACCACATCTTGGTACAAACCCGAATTGTATCTGGTTTAATTTGGGTAATAAAATTCATCTTCCTTTTTTAGGCGGTGTTAGAGTTGCGTTTAGACAAGAGACCACGCAAGGCCATTGGAGCTCCTTTGGGCAAGAAAGTGATTATATTCATCGATGACGTGAATATGCCTCGTCTGGATATATATGGTGCACAACCGACTATAGAACTGCTAAGGTATAAACTATCTTATTTTATCAGTAGGTATTGCAGATGTCTGATGGCCATATTCATTCAAGAAATAAACTCAACAGACGGAGATTTTGAGATGAAAACATCTTGCGTACCTATTTAGCAATTGTACAACATTTTGAATTCAACCATAATACCAAAATGTATGAAAGTCTATAACCAGTGTGTATTGCCGGTGATTACTTACGGGTCTGTCCCGTGACGTGGTCGCTCACAATGGGCATCATCAAAAAGCTTAAAGTCACCCAAAGGGCAATGGAGAGTGCTATGCTCGGCGTTTCCTTGCGTGATCGAATCAGAAATGACGACATCCGCAAGAGAACCAAGGTTACCGACATAGCCCGAAGAATTTCCAAACTTAAGTGGGCAGGGCACATTGCTCGCAAAACGGATGGCCGTTGGGGCCGAAAAGTTCTAGAGTGATGACCGCGGACCGGAAGACACAGCGTTGGAAGGCCTCCCTCTAGGTGGAGCTACGACCTGGTCAAGGCTGTGGGCGTCCGGTGGTTGGACGCACAGGACCGATCAGTGTGGCGACGCTTGGGGGAGGCCTATATCCAGCAGTGGACGTATTTCGGCTGAAGTGATGAAAGAAGACCGGTCTCTGCAACCAGTGTATTGATGCCACAGTAGGCAGAATCTGGTAATGTTTGGCATAAGAAAAGAGATGCTGTAGTCAGGCTACGGATGATTATAAAGATGACTGCTCATAGGATATCTCTCGCCTTCTTGAACAAACACAGACGAGCAGAAGACTTGCAGCGCTCTAGTTTATGTACATATATAATATTTTGTTCGAGTATGGCTCCTGGTGAAGTTTGCGGGGATCCGCTGGATGCGAGACGTACTGGAGTGGTCAATATGGCGGCGCCTGGGGAGGCCTATGTCCAGCAGTGAACGTCTTAAATTATGGTGATAATGATGGCTCTAAGTTAAAACTAAGCTTTATGTACAGCTCAGTTGAGGCTTAAATCAAGATTTTATAAATTGGTTTATGAGCAAAAGAGTGATGATGAAGTCTTGTCTAGGTACCCAAGCATCATAAATATTATTTTGAAACTTTAATTACACCATACATCTTGCGGTCCAGGCAATTCCTAGATTACGGCGGTCTCTACGACCGTGATAAGCTGTACTGGAAGGACATCCTCGACGTAGTACTGGCCTGCTCGTGCGCCCCGCCCGGCGGTGGTCGCAACCCCCTCACCGGACGTTTTGTCAGACATTTTGCCATGTTCTTCATTTCTGCACCCAGTGCTGGGGCTATGAAGACTATATTTAAGGTAAGTCACTAACACTGCTTTAATAAATGAGCACTTTTTATGTAGGGTTCATAAAAATTATACTCCCTGCTTTATTTTGCGAATTTCATATACCTACCTCAAAACTTTAATAATATTATTTTGTACCATCAATCAGGCAATCCTGGGCGGTCACATGGAGGACTTCGTGACTGAAGTCTCAGCCCTGGGTGGTCCCATAGTAGATGCAGCCGTAGACGTGTACCTGAAGATCTGCGCTGAGTTGCTGCCGACGCCGGCCAAGTCGCACTATGTCTTCAATCTGAGAGACTTGTCCAAGTGCATGCAAGGAGTCTTGCAAGCGGATGCCGCATACATGAGGGTTCCGCAAGCAATGCTCAGGTATTTACGTCTTTTCAGGGTGTATAAACTGCCTATCTGTATTCGTTTTTCTTGCTTATTTCCATAGTGCTAACATAGAGATACATAGTAGGCAAAGACGAAATCTCGAGTTATTTGCTTATAAATTGCGCGTAGACTTAATTGACTACTGCCATGTGTAGGTAGATACTGTTTGAAATTCTTCGCATTTCAGATTATTTTATCACGAGTGCCTCCGTGTGTTCCACGATCGGCTGATCAACATCGAAGATAAGAGTTACTTCTACCACCTCATGAGCTCGATCTGCGAGAAAAACTTTAAAACACCTATACTTGACGTCCCTGAGGACCCTATTATTTTACAACCACCTCTTTTGTTGTTTGGTGATTTCATCCACTCCGCTATACCGAGAGAAAACAGAGTCTATGCTGAGATACCAGAATTACCTAAGCTTATGGTGGTTGTTAAGGTAAGTACTTTGAAATTAATATCCCACCCACCCCAGAATGGTCTGGTGCCCACCCCAGGATGTTGGGTTACTGATTCGTAATTATAGGCTGGATACTTAAATATACTCAAACTCAATTTCAATTAAATAAATAATCTACAGCTGAGAAATGTACATAATATTTATTATCAGTTATAAGAAGCGCCTAAAAAAACGTCTCAAAATTTTTGCAGTTTTTCGCGTGGTGCACAGCGATCAACAGTTTTTTTTGGCGATGCAATTTTGTATTTACACTACCTTAACTGGTCTATACAACATACTAAAAACCCAGACATATGACATCATGTGATCTGACATCAGACTATATCAAGCTTGATGCTTTATTTCTACTGGGGCTAATCTAGATAGATTAGCCCCAGTAGAGAAATAAGTGGCGCACTAGATAGTGCGCCACTTATTTCACTAGTTCAATTCACATATCGCGTTTAAACTCAGTCAGCCTCAAACGCAGTCACGCAGTGGTATATTTGCTCAAAGACCAAAAAATCCATGGGGACGCAATCCAGCCCTATCATTCATCACTGCGAAAGGCGGCGCAATCCAGTCCTACCAGCCTAGCATATTTTTTGAGACAAGCACTACTATAGGCTCTTCTAGCCTGGGTCGGCTCCTTTAAAAAATAATACATATCCGAGGCAGGTTAATAAACAATTTTGAGGTCACTTCGCTCGGTTTTACATCCTTATTTGTAAAGATTTTTTGCATGAGTCGACGCAATAATTCTTACGAATACAAATATAGAAGTACCTTCAGGCAGAATACATTAATTTAGATGAAAGTAAAAAGAAAATTTATCCTATCCAAGGGGAGGTGGTAAAATTTTGAGCTTGCTTCGCTCGCTCTTACATCCTTATATTCCTCATTTGTCGAGATTTATTTTGCATGAGTCTACACAATAACTCTTACGAATACAATTAATATAGAAGTAGCCTCAAGATACATTCATTAAGATGAACGTAAAAAGAAAATGTTACCTATCAGAGGGCAGGTGCTAAAATTTTTGGCTCTCTCTTTTGTCCGTCGACTCGGCTTTATTGCCCCTCCCTGGAAAATAGCCCTAGATACACCAACGCTACGTGCTCCGCTGTTTTTATGATATGTAAGTTTAAATAGAACAACATTTATTATGTCAAACCTTTATAAAGCTAGTCTGGTTTGATCATGTATTACTTAGTCCAGCAATTTTGTGGGTAGAATGTAAAACCTTGAACTAAAACAACACAGGAATACTTGGAAGAGTACAACTCGACGGCGCGCGCGGAGATGCACCTGGTGCTGTTCCAGGACGCTATAGAGCACATAGTGCGGACGGCGCGGGTGCTGCGGGCGGAGCGTGGCCACAGCCTCATGGTGGGGCCCGGGGGCTCCGGTCGCCGGAGCGTCGCCACGCTCGCGGGACACATCAACGAGTGCAAGTAAGTACCTTCATCGGTAGGGGCTTTAATATGACGTATGATCTATGATTCCGTTGTGAAAAAGGGATAGCGCTTTCCGTCCCGTATCGCTCGATCTCTCTCTCATACTTGGCACCATGTTAGTTTTTACTCGTTATAGTGAGGCCCCTGTTCTCCTGTCTCTAGGCAACCGATGACACTTTTCCATTTCAGGGTCCCCTCAGCATTGTGTTCGTAGATGTCGTGACACAGTACTGTTCGATTCGAACAAACTGTTTATTAAACAAAATGTTTGCAAGTATTTTTTCTTCGTCCCTGAAGGAACACTCACGAGACCCTAACCCCGGAAATATGTGAATTGGCTCCTAATGCGCGAACTGCCGCGTTTTTCGTTTCCGGAAAAGTCAAGAAATTTCGTGGTGCCGGGCATCCAGGGAACATCCGGGAACTAATAGGACATGTACATGACGTGCATTCCATTGCGTCGGATAACCTCATCACAATTTTTATTTCTGGTCCCGCAGCATAGATACTTTAACCGTATAACTGAGTTAGCAGCCATTTTAGTAATCATCTCCTTTCTAGCCATGTCATCTTTCACACGTACATCCATAATTTCCGTGTACCTCATTATTTTATGCAGTGATGCACTCCTTGCACATTTGCAATATTGCAGGGTTCTCATAATACGGTCGGCGAATTAATGATTGGGACTATTTAATTCACGGCCATCATACTACAAAGTATATCGTGTCGCGACTAAATCTGTGCTAAACTGACCCCCGGAAAATAACAGTGGGAACGCGTCGGGTTACAAATAGCTGCCTGTCTCGCTATCAGACTGTGACTGCGAAAGCTCTACGTATTCGGACGTTTATTTATCGATACATTGATATTTGTTAGTTAAATATACCAAGTTTGAAGTTTACAGGTCAATGGGTAGTGAAACATTTCGTCGGGGACACAATTTTGTTAAAAGTAGATGACTTTTGTGGCTTCTCATTCCTTCATTTGCCAATATTATTTAAAACAAAAAATACAGCATTTAACTACTCAACGAGTTCTAAACAATTATACCCCACTCGATGGGGTAGGTCAAAATTTTATTTAAAAATGTTTTAGCCCTCACTTATACACTCAAACTATTAAGACACATCGTTGATATCTTTCAAAATTCACAGGTGGTAAGCATTTTGTGATTATATACCCGTTCGACAATACTTAACAGATAATATATTATTTTACCATACAGGGATAGATTAGTAGTTCAAAAATGCATATAATTTTATTTTGAACAGATAGATTTAGTCGTTTTGTCATGATATCTAGACTGCCAAAGGTCTGTTTATAAAATTTCGCGCGCTCGGTTTCGTCCTAAATCATTATCTATTTAGCTACAAATTTGCAAAAGTGTGTATTCGTACGCGAAATAGCTTACTTCTGCTCATCAAAGCATCCATCTCTTCCGCACGTGTTGTCGGTTGATATAAAATAAATTTTAACCCTGCGCACAAAATAGTTCGTGCCTCGACTAGTGTACTACCCTTAAAGGGGTGAACTAAAAAGTCATCTGTTGGATAAAATACGGATCACGCGAACGAAGTCGCGGGCGAAGTGCTAGTGTATATATATCTATCGATATATCTATCGATATATCTATCGATATATCTATCGATATATCTATCGATATATCTATCGATATATCTATCGATATATCTATCGATATATCTATCGATATATCTATCTATCTATATCTTTAAGAAATAATAAGCGAGATAAATATAGGTCACGTAATTAATGGACTAACTAATGGAACCTCGAGGTAACGCTAAGTGGTGGTTCCTGGTTTTGCACTCAATTAGTAGGTAGGTACTTACGTAAAGGTACTTACTCGGTCGGAGGTCGAACTCGTACCACGGAATAATATAATGCTACTACCAAACAGGCGGTACCATTGCTCAATACCCTGACCCATTGCACAGCATCCGGAGGTCGACATATTCAACTCGAATGTGCGTATATTCCTAAAGGAATGTAAAGAGTGTTTTAGTACCTAGATAATGCTGATTGCTTCTAAACGTTTTATATATTAAATTATTGAATTATTTTTATTATTAAATTTAAATTATTGAATTATGTTTATTATTTGTATTACATTATTGTTATTAAATTATTCGTAACAAGTTTATTTTAATTTATTTATTTTTTATTTGAGATGGGTTTGCTCTTGACTCTATAGTCTAGGTCAGAGGTGACAGAGACAAAGTCTACGATGGAGTGAGCTTACCCAGAAGTAGCCTGTTCACTCTAACTTTGAAGAGATTCGGGTTGTATGCGTTCGGAAACACAGACGCAGGCAGTGAGTTCCACTCTTTTGCTGTGCGCATTATGAAGGATGTTTGGAAGCGCTTGGTGCGAATTGGTGGAATAGCAACTAGGTGAGGATGGTAACTTGCAGTGCGTCTAGATGTCCGATGGTAGAAGGCTAAATACCAGCTTGATGCACTAGAGTCGATCGAAAAACGGGCCAAGAAACTCATCAGCAATGAGGCACTGGTCAAGTCAAAGCTCCAGAGCCTTGAACATCGTCGACGAGTTGCCAGTTTGTCGGTATTTTATCGGTTACATTTCGGGGAGTGTTGAGCGATGGAATTACATGATTTAATTCCGCCCAGCCCGTTCCATCATCGGACTACCAGACGTACGGCGATGCGTCATTGGTACATGGTGGACATCCCACCCATACGCACAAAACGTTTTGGGGACACTTTTATTATGCGTACAGCTAAAGAGTGGAATTTTTGCCGGAATCTGTGTTTCCCGATAGCTACAATCTGAGGGTTTTCAAGTCAAGAGTGAATGGGTTTCTTCTAGGCAAGCGTGCTCCATCGTCGACCACATCATCGCTTACCATCAGGTGAGATAGTGGTCAAGCGCAAGCCTATAGACAATTAAAAAAAAAAGAAGGGGGCCGGTGGGACGAGGTCGTGGAGTTCATGAGCACACTCGCCAAAATTATTAATAATTAATTGAATTATTTTACTATTGATAATTAAATTAAATTGAATTATTAAAATGATTGTGGATGTATTTTTGATTATTTAGACATTATAATGCTTTTTCTTGATTATTATGTTTTTATTTGTGTTGTATAATATCCTCTGACATATACTTAATTGATGTTATATGTGTAATAGTGAATTTGTTGACTCTCTGTACGTGTTGGGTCAAACTGTAAGTGCATTGAGTAATTGAGACAAATAAATAAATAAAGGATGCGATTGTGAAATGTTTCTCTATTGTTGTGACGTCAGTGCCTTCGAAGAACTCTGTTAAAGGTACGTGTTTAAGGCGCCGATTCCCTTGAGTAGCTGATTTTAAAATGAGAATCACGTCTTAAGACGACGACTAACGCCAGCGACCTTGAGGGAACAAAACGCGCACTCGTTTCACACCCGCGCGACCCAAAATTGAGTAGTTTTTTGTACTTTCCTTATTATTCTATGACTTAAAAAAAAAGCCTCAGATCATAATGTAGATAGTTAAATTATCTTTGAGATGGTGTTGATTTCATTAAAATACGCCAAGCGGTTTTGGTGTGATTGTCGTGTTTTTGTCCGTTTTAGACATAACTTTACAAATTAATTACACTGTGTTATGCAAATAAAACTCAAAATTTGCTTAGATCAAATTATTAAGAAAATTGTCTTATATTTATTATATATATTTTTTTTTTTTTTCAAAGAATCTCGACTAGCCATTTAGACGTAATTCTCATTTTAAAATCAGCTACTCAAGGGAATCGGCGACCTCCTGCCTTAGGGAAGACCTCTGCCCAATAGCGGGACAGCAACGGCTAGATAAAATACAACTTATCTGCGTCGGTCGGCGTGGTTGACTGTTTGTTTTTGATATATTTGTAATTAGCCGTCTTCCCGAGACACACGCTTTCTACGTCTATAGCTATATCATAAGTCACAAAATCCATTTGGTCTTTCCCCAATCAGATTTGTATACAGATATAGTTCTTGCCAAACTCCTTGGCCGCACTGAAGTTGGCTACAATGGATGTGCGTAGTAAATCTCATACAAAAACAGCACCGTTTCGTGCATCGCGCATACGGAAAGCCTACTTCAGGGCTGCTTTTGAGTACTATACATATTCAAAACTTTCCTCTCGTAAACTTATACTGCCCCAGACCATATCAACGGGTCCACCAAAACGATCCTTTTCATGTATGCAAGGATCTAAAACCATTCTCCAGATATTTTTCATACTTTAACAAAACATCATATACTCAAGTCTGCAATCCCTTCGAGCTGTGAAAAAGTCAAACTTCTAACTAAACGCCATAAAAATTACGGTCGTTTATGCCG
Organism: Orthosia incerta; assembly: GCA_948252205.1. NCBI lineage: Eukaryota > Metazoa > Arthropoda > Insecta > Lepidoptera > Noctuidae > Orthosia > Orthosia incerta. Next base: position 44,247,619 of record OX411741.1, read on the forward strand.
CATATTAATTTATTTTATTTTAAAAAAGGCTTACAGACTAACAAACCAATGACATAAAGAATGTAATATAAAAAAATTGCTAATGACAAGCCGCCTCCACATAAAGTTAATGAAAAAAAAAACTCGATAAAAAGAAAGTAGTTACATACAAGTTAATATAATTAAGGTAGTAGATAAGTTAACTATCCTTGAAAAATGACTGTGGCAATAGCCGTCTCAAGGTCGCCACACTGGTACAAAACAAGTCGACATTAAGGTCCCCAGGAAGCTTATTAAAAATAAGTGCACTTCTTATTGAAAAAACATTCCGCCTATAATTAATGCCATTGTGATAGGTACACTTAATATTGGCCGCTGTCGTAATGACAGATTAGCAATGAGTGCAGGACAGTCAATGTGGCCATTTGCTATACCCAAAAGTAAACTCAGTATATTTGAACACTTGCAAGGGAATCCAAATCTATAGGGTACTTCCCGTTCATGATCATGAAATTTTACAAAAAGCAATAAAGCAATTGTCTTATAGCACAAATAAAGGTAAAAATCCGAAAACCGTAAATTTACCTACTTCAGAAAAAAATGCTATTATAAACTTATTTGGTAAACTGACTGCGACCTATGTCGTTGTACTCGTATATGGGAGCAACAATTTTCCAACGGCAAGTTAATTTTGTCAATCAATCCAGTTTATGTTTTCGTGCTTTTTATTTAGGTAAATGAAGCTGTTTGTACGGAACCTTGTTCAACTCACACTTGGCCGGGTTTGTTATAAGATATCAATTATGGTACTAGGGGATAGAATAATAATATGTTTTCAAATTGAGCGTATTTTCTATAGTTGCTTATGTTGTCATGGGTAAAATAAACACAGGCATAACAACAGCGCGCGGGTTCGTAATACGGCAACGCTTAGGGGAGGCCTATGTTCAGCAGTTTTTAAGTCTTTCAGCTGAGACAATTCTAATTATTATTAATTCATTTATTTCAGGCGACAGGGCCCATATAAAATAACTTAAATCTAAACATACATAATAATGGTTTTAGTAACAATACAAACTTATACCTATGTTAGTAGCACAATAACAAAATATACAATTTGATCAACATTTAAAAATTCACAAAGATTCAATGATCATTGCTTCAGCATTCCAGCTGAAATACTGGAGCAACGATTCATGTGAACACAGTCCAGCCTATCAGCAATCATGGCCAGAATGCCGTTGGAGCTGGCCCGCACCCTGCGCACCAAGGATGCACATCTTTTACGCATCAGTGTATAAAAGCAATCGACGCACATTTCCGCAAACATCCCTGATGCGCTACAGAAGCGAGGCAGCCTCATCAGCACCCTGAAGGCATTGCTATACTGAACGCGAAGGGCGCTGTACGATTTTTGAGTGAAATGAACCCACAGGCTACAGGCGTAAAACGAGGTACAGAAGGCCCTAAACAGAGTCTTCTTAACCCCCGCAGAAGCACGTGAAAACCTGCGGGCAATCATATTCGCTCTGACCGACAGCGCCCTCCGCTCTCTCTCAATGTCGTCATCGTCCCTGAGGCTAGTGGTCAATACGTGCCCAAGGTACTTAAAGGTCTGTACTCTCGACAATGGTACACCATTCATTTTAACATGAGGTACCGTTTCTGCATATTTTCCAGCAGCCCCAAACACCATAACGACACTCTTCCGCACATTATACAATAGGCCGTGGGCACTGGCGTAACTTTCACACAGACTAACCAACTTTCTAAGGCCACAGACTGAGGCACTGAGCAGCACCATGTCATCTGCATAGCTAATGTTGTTGACACATATGCCATCAATATAACATCCGACTCTGGTGCTGCTCAGCTCCACAATCAACTGGTCCATGTACAGGTTAAAGAGTGTGGGAGAACTTAGAACCCCCTGTCTCACACCACACTCCAAACCATATGAACTCGAGTACGCCCCGTCCCACCTAACACTGTTGACCTGGTTCCCGTACCAAAATTTTAAAATATTTGTTACTTCAGGTGGTAAGTTAGCATCATTTAGCTTCTTCCAAAGAGTGTCGTAGGAAACCAAATCAAAAGCATTCGATAGGTCGAGGAAACAGGCTTACACTGTCGTGCTACGGCTTGTATAGTACTCCACAGCGTGCTTAAATCCCAAAATCACACTTTCAGTGGACAACCCTGGTCAAAATCCAAACTGGTTGTCATGCAATTGTACATGTTTACCTAATTGCGAATTAAGCACGCTGTCCAATACCTTAGACACAACCGTAGCCAGCGAGATAGGTCGATAGTTATTCCTATCCGTCAATAGCCCAGTTTTATTTTTAACTACGGGTACAACTATCGTTCTTAACATCTCCGGGGGTAGATACGCATGGCTCAAACAAAGATTGTAGTACAACAAAGCTAATAGACGTGGCAAGTGAGGACCCGCATAACGAAGATGCTCGATGCTGAGCCCATCGTGACCGGGAGACTTACCCCTTGACATAGACTGTATGACAGAAGCAATGTCTTTAGTAGTAACCCTGACTCCCAACTCCCCCACGGGCTCAACATCGATCACCGCCCGCGACGGACCTAATGACGATTTCACTTCAAATTTATCTTTGAACAGTTCGGCTATTCCCTGTGGATCGCTCACACCGTCGACGCACACAGGCACGCTCGGCTTATGACTAAGTTTCTTCGTGTTTTTCCAGAATCCACGAAAATCTTTATTAACATGATTGGATGCCAGAATATCCATTTTAATCTTATCTTCTCGGTCCTGGCACCATTTTATCCGAGATTTAAATTTCCTCCTGGATTCACACATCTCCTCATAATAACGACCAGAAGTAGGCCTACCGTACAAGGTACCATAAAATAAATTTATACCTAGCATGCCTGTGTGCATCGGCAACATGCCTATTCCACCCAATAACAATCTTCTTGTTGCGTTTATTACTATGGCGGCCCACCACCGAAGATTCACATAAAGCCCCAATAATCTGACCATACATTTTATCAATGAGATGTTTATGATTTATATCAGTACACATATCATCATCTGCTTAGCCTTTTCCCAACTATATTGGGGTCGGCTTCCAGTCTTACCGGATTCAGCTAAGTACCAGTGTTTTACATGGAGCGACTGCCTATCTGACCTCCACAACCCAGTAACTGGGTAACACGGTACCCCTTGGCAAGACTGGTGTCAGATCTCAAGCTTCTGACTACCCGTAACGACTGTCAAAGATCTTCAAATGACAGCCGGGACCAACGGCTTAACGTGCTTTCCGAGGCACGGAGGAAACTCGGTATGTTGAAATGGTCACCCATCCACGGACCGACCTCGTCAAGCGTTGCTTAACCTTGATGATCGACCCGTGCGGCTGTTATTATTTAGCCACGAGCTCCTCCTTTATTATATCAGTACACATATGATCACAACAATATTGAAACTGCATTGGGAAATCTATCAATCTCAAACGCCTATGACACTCAGCATTATACAATCGAATCTGAGCCAAGTCCCTTTCGCCCCATGTAATCCTGTTATAAACATGCTCACTAGACGCACATCTCTTAGGTACAACAGTATCTAAATAACATTCGACCAGAGGCGGCTTTACTTTAAGTTCACTCGTGCGCTGAACTGCCAGATTTTAATAGGTTTAGAAAAAAAAATGTTTAATAATATCTGATTAACGATCTATTCAATATTCACGAAATTATGACGAACCAATTTAAGCTCTTTGCTAAAGTAATAAGACGTATATTGCTGTTAAAAATATTCCCCGTGCGGTAGGCTAAAGCGCACGGCGAGAGTTCATACAACTTGTACGAGAAACAAGCGAAAACGCCTGGCGCGTGAGACAGGGATAGTTCAATAGAAAATGTACGGCAAATTATGACCACTCTCGTGCGCCGCACCAGCGAGCGCCGCCAGGTCACTAGACAACTGAAAAACAAGTGGCGGGGTGTACTTGGGTGCCACCTTGGACCGATCACTGACATACAAGAAGCACTGTATTAAAACTAAATTTAAAGTCAGCACCCGCAATAATCTGCTTCGCCGTCTGACATCCACTGCCTGGGGTGCCTCCCCACATGTACTTCGTACATCGGGCTTAGCACTCTGCTTCTCGGCCGGCGAATACGCATGCCCAGTGTGGCACCAATCCGTCCATGCCCGAGAAGTTGATGTAGCCCTCAATGAGACATGCAGGATAATTACGGGCTGCCTAAAACCCACACCACTCGCAGCACTGTACCCGCTTGCAGGAATAGCCCCTCCGGAGGTCCGAAGAGAAGTGGCCTGTTCTTCCGAAAAACACAAGCAGGAGACAGATAGACGACACTCGTTATACAATGTGGACAAGCCAAGGGGCAGATTGAAGAGTCGGAGAAGCTTTCTGAGGTTAACCAAACCAATTGATGACAGCAGTTCTGGTGGGGCAAAGAAGAGACTGTGGCTCCTCAAACATCCTCCTCCGACTATGTTGAGCCTGCAGAAAAGCTGCCTGCAGGCCACCAACTTCCATGGCCCACCTGGAAATCTTTCAACCGACTCCGAAGCCAAGTGGGTCGCTGCAGGCACAACTTAGTTAGATGGGGGTACTCCAATGACCCGCAGTGCGATTGCGGAGCCGCGTCCCAAACAATGCCTCACCTCCTATCGTGCTCTCTGTGCAACAACACCTGCACCCTGAAGGACCTTTGTGAGGCAAATGAAAACGCTATTGCCGTGGCTGAATTTTGGTCAAAACGTATATAATTGAGGAATCATCGATACGACGAAGAAGAAGAAGCGAGCCGAAGATTACCGAGAGCGGCCGAGGTTTGACGAACGAAATTTATCTTCGGGTCGGGTACCTACATTACAAGTTGTACAACGACGTAACTAGATGGCGTTGGCGTCGAATTAGAAGTCGCTAGCGAGATGGTTTGCCGATATACTTAGGCTACTGTGAATTTTAGTTAATCTTACACAATTACCCAGTGAGACGGCAAAGTGCACTACTACATCTATGATCCACCAGCCGCCACTGCATTCGACTATCATAGGAAAGTGGTCAGACCACACAACATCATACTTCACATATACCCTACTAACAGTCTGAGCCGCCGCCGCTTTGGTAACCAAACCGTGGTCAAGCCATCTCGACGACCCATGAGCCTGACTTATAAATGTATACGTATTTGATGCTAGTCCCAAACGTTCAATGTCAATACACAACCAGTCTTGTTCACTACAAAACCCCACTAGCTCAGCATAAAAACCTTCCGTAGGGTGAGCGTTAAAATCCCCCAGTATATAAACGCACTCAGTATTGCAAGAATCAACAATAGCACTCACCGCGCTGAGGACGTCCGTGAAGTCCACTAAATTACGCACCACATCAGTCGGCATGTAAATGCTAAACACTAAAATTGACTTTTCTTGCATCACTATTTTAATTGCACTTATACGCGGGTTATCACTCGGAATCACAGTTACGTTTGTGTAAACGCTCCTCCTCCACAATAGTGCCACACCACCATGTGGTCTTCCTCGCAGCATCCCATTAGTGGAGTCCACTGCTGACGTTCCCGTACAATTGAAGTCGTCACTAATGGTGTCCAGGTACGATATTTCATGCGACAGTAGCCAAGTCTCTTGCAAGGCTATAATGTCAACATGTTTACACAAATCCTGATTACTGTCAACTGAACGCTTGACGTTCTTACAATTGAATGTTGCAAACTTGTGCAGCTTATTTTCCATTAATTAATGCGGAAATCCTCCGGGTCTCTAGTCAAAATGGGCGTGCCCCAAGGTTCAATTCTCGGACCTATCCTTTTTCTTGTTTACATTAATGATTTCCCTTTTATGATGGCCAAATTATCGGATATAATTCTATTTGCTGATGATACTTCGCTAATTTTTAAAATAGATAGGAAAGATACGGGATGTCTAACATGTCAATGAAAGTCTAATTGTTCTCTCGGAATGGTTCGCAGCTAACAATATTTTACTAAATGCGAAAAAAACAAAATGTCTAAAGTTCTCTTTACCAAATGTACCTCAACGTGACCTAAATCTAAATCTTGACGGCAAAAATCTTGAAATAATAACGGAAACTGTATTCTTGGAGATTACTATCGATTCAAAATTGCAATGGGGCGCGCACATTAGAACTCTTTCGGGCAGGTTAAGTTCGGCTGCCTATGCAGTAAGGAAGATAAGGCAGTTAACCGATGTAGCCACAGCTAGACTAGTATACTATGCTTATTTCCACAGTATTATGTCTTATGGCATTCTGCTGTGGGGGTCAGCAGCAGAAGTTGACTCAATTTTTATCTTACAAAAGAGGGCAATCCGCGCGATCTATAAAATGGGTCCTCGCGAGTCCCTCAGAGAAAAATTTAAAGAGATCGATATACTGACTCTACCTTCACTTTATATTTTGGAATGTATTTTGTATGTCCGCAAAAATCGAGGGCTTTTCAAAACTAGAAGTGACTTCCATAATTTAAATACACGCAGTAAGCACGAAATTGTAATACCCAAATTCAGATTAACGAAAACTAGCAAGTCTTTTCTTATAAACAGTATACGCTTTTATAACAAGTTGCCTAAGTCAGTTATAGAACTGACCGATGGAAAGTTCAAAAACTACATCAAACGTGTCCTTATTAAAAAAGCATATTATAAAATCAAGGACTACGTTGAAGATAAAAAATTTGGCTTTGACACCCTCTGCGCATGCGGCTTCCCTGGTAACTCGTAAACGGCACAAATATATATGTATATCTCTAACTATTCTCAATCTCATTTTTTTTCTCTTTTAATTAGACTTTTTACAATATTTTTCAATCATCATTATAGCCCTTTGCTAAGAATAGTTACAGCACTGATTACAGTCTTTGTGCCACATGTTAAATTTAGTGTTGTTTTTTTTATTTTTTTTTACCTTTGTATAGATTCTTTTACCGATTGTGAATGTGTGAACATTGTAGGCTTTCTAGATTTCTAGATGATTGTTAACATTTGTTAACTTTTTATTTCGTGCATTATTTCTTTTGTTTGTTTTATTTTTTTCAATTTCGTACGACTTATTGTCGGGCCTACGTTGTCCCCCCATATCCAAGTACTAATGCTGTAACATAGAAATATTGTAAACAAAAAAAAATTTAAAAGAGTAACCATGGAGTTTCTTGCCGGTTCTTCTCCATAGGAAACGACTAACCCGAACCGTGCACCTTTTGTCGACGTTTTATAAGTGCCCATGTAGGCCTATGTAAAATAAAAATATTTGATTTTGATTTTTGATTTTGAAGAACCGTTGCCAGAGCCAGTATTCGGAGTATTCATTGGCTTAGGTCGAAAATGCACGAACCGTCTGAAAATAATTCCCTGCGGCCACATTTCGTTATTCAAGAACATATGTACGTTATGATGCAGTACAAAGAACATAAATGCATTGTAATCACCTTGTTTTTTCAAATTTATTTTCTCCAATTTCACATTTATAGAAGTTTTTCTATGTATATAATTTCTAATGTCCTCCTCTGCTGTATCTTTGTGAACATTGGTAATGAAGATAGGCACTTTTCGATCTGCTGCTCGAAACCTTTCATCAGTATCAACAGCACTATTACCCATTTTCCCCATAAAACGTTTCTTGAACCTTTGTTTACGATTCTGTACTAAGGTCCACTCGTCATTCCGCCTTGTCTCCTCATTCACTAAGGTAGATTGTTGTATAACTGCATTCGCAAACGATTGTTTACTTCGCGGTCGTATCGACTCGCCCAGCTGATTAGTGGCCAGTTGCGATGACTCAGTCGCCGCAACACACCGCGGCGAACTCGGCAACGGATTTTTATTTAAAGCGTCAACAAAACAGCTACTTCCCGCAACTTGATTTTTTGTTATGACAAGAACGGTTATTATTTTCCCTTATCATGAACAATGAATCATCAATATTTTCGCAGTTTTCCGCTGCCGAACCAATCATGGTAGGTGATGGTAATGAAGGTTCACTGTCTCGGCGCGTTCCACTTTTCGTGTTGACATTCCGGGCTGAAGCAGAAAATGACAGGGCTTTGAAATCCTTCTTCAGATCTTCTAACTGCGTCACGGTGGCATAGGATGCGATGAGACAATGATGATCGCAACTACATGCCCCTTTGCATCGATTTTGAATCTACGCCTTTGGAAGAACAAACTTCGATACCCACAATATAAAAGTATCTAATTTAAAATGTGTTTATTCGTCCTTTTTTTATTTGAATACAGGTGCATGGGAATGGAAATCAAAAGGAATTACGATACGCCAGAGTTTCATGATGATCTTCGCTTGATGTACATGCGAGCTGGAGTCAGCAATGAAGACACGGTGTTCCTATTCACCGACACTCAGATTACAAAGGAGGAATTCCTCGAAGACATTAATAACATGCTCAACTCTGGTAATTCATTCACTTGTAGAGTTTCTAGTAAAACCGCAGTAAGAGGCAGTGTCCTTACATATGTTTTCCTTCGTAATAACCCCTGGTTTCTGGAAAGAAAATTTTGATGTCTCACAACACGAATACAAAACTCAACTACGCGCTAGCTGCTATGACTGGTTGATAGAATTTAATTGAATATGATGTTTGTTAAATTATCTGATTCATTTTACTTTCCAGAAACTGGCCGTACATTTTTCACAGATTATCGCTTTGAAGGTAGTCCAACAATAAACGTTGAACTCTTACGCAGGTGAGGTACCGAACCTGTTCGAAGGTGACACTTACGAGGCGGTGCAGACCGGTTGCCGCGCCGACGCTGCCAAGAACAACATAAACCCGGCTGACCGCGATGCTGTTTACTACTTCTTCATCAATAGGGTCCGAGGGAAGCTCCACCTTTGTATATGCATGAGTCCCGTAGGAGAAGCGTTCAGGTAAAGTAGGACTTCCTACTTGCACATTTACGAGAATGGATGTGGTGACAGTGACACCACATCCATTCTCTAGCAATTAACAGGAGCTGCACCTTAGCTAGATGCGTGTACCGTGTAGTCACAAGCTTTAGAAACATGTTTGAAATAGTTCTGACTTCGTTGGTTTCTTTGATTACTTAGGATGTTAGTTAAGTAATTTATCTCAACCACATAGCCTCAATCAAATACGCATTTTAACACTTATATCTAGTATCATGCACTAACATGCACTTTAAGGTCAGTCAAGACAGTAACTAAAAGTAAAAAGCTTAAACTATCTAAAATCGTTTCGACCACGAGACTAGCTCAGACGAGAATCCTTGACGTATTCCACATTGGGTACCCGTTTTAAGGGCTCCTGAATTAATGGGAACTGAGGTATTCCACATTCGGCATCTATCGATATTTTGGAATATAGTGGAATGATTTATTATTTAAAATTTGATTCGACTTTTGGCACCTACGGATCAGTAGTTAATAGTGTTGGAACGCTTATTTTTTTAGGACGTCAAAATCAAAAACGCGATTTTAATAATATAATAAAAATATAATTTCCTCTTATGCTTTTTTAGTTAGATGTTGAACATTATAAGCATTTTTTACCCTTTATAGGCCTTTACAAATTCCTACTTTGGCGAACCTTCCCCCTTGCACTTTCACTTAACTCATGAATCTGGGATCGACGCCAACTCTTACATTGGGGTACTAGTCGACGTTGAGCTCGCTGCAAACGAAAGTGCATAATTTGGATCTAGATTTGGTGAAGACAAACTTTCAAGCATGGGGAATGTATTTTTTTTTTCAGATAACATAAAACAAGTTGTGGCTGTTAGGGTTTTGGATCAATAACTGTTGATTAAGGCCAGAAGGGGTGCAGGGCAAGGGGAGGCTGACGGCTGCGCTATGTAACGCTCCCCGCCTCCCACACTCTCCACTCCCCGCCCTGCACTCCTCGATGCATTATGCAGTACTACGCACTACAATTATAACCGTATTATAAATGATATAACGCAAATCGAAACCCAGTTATAAAGGACACGATCCTGTTTTACCTACCATTTCTCGATACAAAAAGTGTCGCATTCAAGCGTCCTAGTTTCATGGATAAGTTCTATCTAAGTGCTTCTTTAAGAATCCGCACTTTTCAACCTTAGTTTCTTATGAAGATTATAATGCTCCCTCCCTCGACTCGGCATGATGCAAATTTTACTTACGTACATCAATGTTCCTGGTCTATAATATTTATTTTATGTAGGTACTCCAACTTAGGTACTTTTTAAATTTCGTAGACGACGCTGCCGAATGTTCCCATCTCTGGTGAACTGCTGCGCCATTGATTGGTTCACAAAATGGCCGCCAGAGGCGTTGCTCTCGGTAGCCAAGCAATGTCTACAGCCGCTCGGGGACCAAGAGATCATTGACAAAATAGCAACTATTTGCGTCACCATGCATCAGGTAACTCCTGTTTTAAGAATAAAAGCTTTGTAACATGAATTCCTGAAAAGCCTAATCACCTTTAGAACGAACTTAACAGATTTCGCTATAACTGGAAGGGGGAAGCGCGATCTCGCAAATGGTGGTAGGCCTTAGTCCAGAAATAGGACATAGTAGACTAGCATAAAAAAAACCCTCATCTTGTCATAAGGATTCATTATCATCATCAGTATTTTTAATGTTCCCACTGCTGGGACACAGGCCTCCTCTCTGTGAGAGGGAATGGCCCCTAATCCACGACGCGAGCCCAGTGCGAGTTGGTGGATGTCACATGTCTTCCAAGTTTTGGTTCTAGGGCATACCGGTTTCCTCACGATGTTTTCCTTTACCGTCTTGAGAGCAGTGGCGATAAAATTATTTACACAAAGTAAAGCGCCTACATGGGTTCGAACCCAAGACCCACAACTTAGTCGCGGCCGTTACCACTATGGGCCACCACTGCTCTCAAACCGGTGAAGGAAAACATCGTGAGGAAACCTGGGCATAAGGATAAGTGATTACAGTTGTCAAGTCTCTACCGCTAATTAGAGCCGTACGGCGGTGTACTATTTAACCAGCAAACGGCCACACATTTATTTAAGAAATTCACTTTACGAGGTCAAAATTGTAAGAAATTCAGTCAACCCTTTACATAACAATAACATTTCGTTTGAATCATTGCTTATTTGAAAAAATATGAATTCTAACAAGTTTTATTAAAGGACCAAGACTGAAATACATACCTTATCATCATGAAAAAAATAGCTAATGAGTTGAACAATGCTAATGAGTTCAAAGTCAGACAGTCAAGCTACCTACGTTTATAATTTCGCCTTTTTCGAAAAATTTCATTGAAAAGACATTTTATTTCAGGCCTAAATTCGAATATAATAGTCAAAATAAAAACCCACACGTCGCAAGATTCAAGTAGCAGACGTAACAACTAATTTCAAACCATTTTAAACCTCACGAAAATATATATTGATTATGGATATAATATAGCAAAATTGCATGAGGTCCAGTGATTCGACCGGGTCGGACGAAGTGTTATTGGGTTTGTCCATCTGGAATATAAGTATCTAATAGTCTCGAATTGTGGCCGGTTGATGGCAATAGACTCGCCGCCTGTAATGAGACTTCAACATAACTGGCGAAATGTGGGTTTACTGTAGGCGTCTAAAGGTTGTTTATATATTTTTTTTGTACTTTACACAGAAGGTAAGTCAAAATATATATACTTTGACTCACCTTCTGTGTTTATACTATTTTATTATTATATATTTTATTCTATTTTATTTTTAAAATATTGTATATCCCATTTCCGTGAATGTCATCAACAGTGTGCCTTATCAGAATAGCAGCGCAGCGTTCATATAATTATCGCTACACATGCTGCCTGCATACATGTATGCTGGCATGATGCCTTTTTGGTCTCGTACGGGGTTTTATTTTTTTTACTATTGTATTTTTTTTTGTGTTTTTCTTATCTCGTTTCTCCTGTGCCTTTCTTTTGTCTAGGTGCACCTCTGTCTAACCCTTCGGGGAATACAGGCGTTATGTTATGTTAAGTTATGTTAATAAGTATACCTACCTACTTATGTTTTTACAAAGGATGTGGATGTAATGACGGACCGGTTGTTCCAAGAGATGAGGCGTTATTTCTACACAACGCCTAGCAGTTACCTCGATTTGCTCAAACTCTACTTGGTGCTGCTAGATAAGAAACAACAGCAAATTATCCGCGGCAGGGACAGAATATCTTGTGGATTGCAGGTAATATAGTCAATCCTTAAGGTCCGTTTACATCTACAGACACTGAGCGTGCCAGACACGTGCCGTGTCAGACATCGACAGACACGATGTCAGCGTCGGGCCCGCTCTATCAGTTTATGAACAGATTTGACAATGTTCAGACATTTCTCTGTGGAAGATTCAAGGTCCGTTTTGTCCGTCCGTTCGCGGGATTTTTTTTTCTTCTTCTGTTACGCTATCTGCAACGTTCGATACACGTTGGATATTAATAAATAAATATGAGTGAATCCAGTGGTGACAGTCTGCTAGTTAACACCGGGATAATTGAAGCAAAATGTAAACAATGCAAGTCGCGATAAATATCTAAAAGCTAATGATAGCTTTAGCGTTTTTTCATTTTTTTTAATGTAATTACTTGATGTTGGTAAATAGTAAATGAATCATTATAACAAGACTCAAATATACATAATGTCTGCTCGGTTCCGATGCTCTGTTCACACTGCCCGGTAGGTAGCTACAGATACGTACAGACATGAACCGTACAGACAAAATATTCTTTCCGCGAATACTGGCCGCGCACGGCCCGTGTCTGTTGGTGTCTGCGCGGCCGTGTAACGATAGATATAAAAACGTTAATAGACACTATGAAAGAATATGATTTTTTCTGCCACGACACGTGTCTGGCACGCTCAGTGTCTGTAGATATAAACGGACCTTTAAGCTGATGGTAAACTTCCACGTTTTATTCATAAACATAAACTAGAAAAGAAATCACGACATTATCATCGTTTTAATATTACTTTTCTGACGACATTTTCCTTATCCGCATCATATGCTCATATAACCAATAACCAACCAACCAACGAACCAATTATAACCAATTTCCACACAGTTTTCAGTCACCGCACCGGTTCAACTTTCAGAATTTCTCGAATACATTCATTTTTTATTCTAATAATTCGCATTATCATCTCATCCCTTTTGTGTCCCAGAAACTAACGTCATAGGTACCAAACATCGCCATCATCATCATCATTTCAGCCGAAAGACTGTTGAACATCCCGTGCATCCCGCTATCCTCACCAGGTCTTCGGTCCACCTAGTGGAAGGCCTTCCAAGACAGCGTCGTCCGGTTCGCAGTCGCCACTCCAGAACTTTTCGGCCCATTGACCATCCGTTCTTATAGCAATGTGCCCACTGCTACTTAAGTTTCACAATTGTTCGGGCAATGTCGGTAGGCTTGGATATCCTTATTTCTGATTACCAAACAGTACCAACGAAAATAAAGTTATTTCATCTGCCTGTCTGTCTGCACATATAAAATCCCAGTAGCTTGAAAAAATATTCTTTGAAAAATTTAATAGAGAATCCAACTGCTTGGAGTACATAAGGATTTTTAGCAACCATATTCAGAGTGATAAGTAGATAGCTTACCATAGTAATGTATATTTTTTACACCATCAGAAAGTAGAGATTTCAACGAACAAAAAGTCCACCGACTTATTCAAAAAACCGGCCAAGTGCGAGTTGGACTCGCGCACGAAGGGTTCCGTACCATTATCGCAAAAAAACGGAAAAAAATCACGTTTGTTGTATGGGAGCCCCCCTTAATTCATTTTATTTTAATTTAATCATTACCTACTATTTTTTTAAGTGAATATACAACTAAATATTCTGTGAATATTTCAAGCGTCTACCTGTTTCCGTTTTTAATATCGAGCAAAAAACAGCAAAAAAAACACGTTTGTTGTATGGGAGCCCCCCTCAATTTATTTTATTTTAATGTATTAATTATTATTTTTTGAAGTGAATATACAACTAAATATTCCGTGAATATTTCAAGCGTCTACCTGTTGCCGTTATTAATATCGAGCAAAAAACGGCAAAAAAAACACGTTTGTTGTATGGGAGCCCTCCTTAAATATGTATTTTCTTCTGTTTTTAGTATTTGTTGTTATAGCGGCAACAGAAATACATCATCTCTGAAAATTTCAACTGTCTATCTATCACGGTTCACGAGATACAGCATGGTGACAGATGGACATACAGACAGACAGACGGATCGCGGAGTCTAAGTAATAGGGTCCCGTTTTTACCCTTTGGGTACGGAACCCTAAAAATCAGATATTTTGTCGGGAAAATTTTCGATTGAAAATTAGGGTAGTTTTTTCGATATTAAGTCAAAATTTGGTGAAAATAAATATTTCAAATCAAATAAATTACAGTGTATTTGGGACATAACAAAGTAAGTTTTCACCAAATTGCGTGAAAATAAAAAACAGTGTGTAAAAGATCAAAATAAAAACCAAAAACTCGTTTTTTTGTATTTTTATATAAATTTTGAGGTTATGTGAAAATACAAAAGTTATAGATCTTTTTATTACCTACAACTTTGCCATTTGACTTATTTCCATAGAACTTATCGTTTTGCCGGAAATCGATATGAACCGTTTTCTACCCTTAAAAACTCACCCCCTTCCCCTTCCCGACCTCAGATCGTCCGTAAATTATTTTTACTTTATTTTTTATTATATTCTCCTCCTTTTCCAATGGGATTCATTCTACTATTTTTTTTCACTTTTTATTATTTTAAAGGATTCTACCCTGGTCTATCAAGTCACTCGTTATGACGCGATGAGGATTTCCATCGTCTGAAATCAAAATAAAAGGTGTATTTTTTCTAAATTAATTATTAATTTAGATTATTAATTTATTCAATCACTATATTTAGGTGATGGCAACAAAACTTAAAAACATTGTTTAATACCAATCAATCATCAAAATCATAAAAAAGATTCATAATCATAAAATTATGCAAACAATGTTCAAATTGTAAAATTGGTTCTTATATTATTGGTGCGTATATCAATGAAAAAATAAGATTCCTACCAAATCAACAGTTAAAAATAGTAAAGATAAAAGTGTATATAAATAGAAAATATTTCATTCATTTATATAACAATTCTTAATAAATAAAGCGATTAATTTTATTAATGATTATTACAATATCATGCTAATTTGTTTGATCAAAAGGTCTTATAATAAATAATTGCATTAACTATGTTCTTTTTATAATAATTTGATCATTCAATAATCTAACAATTTAAATCAAAATAAATTTAATTAATTACATAATTTAAAATAATAGATAACAAAATAATATAATTAAAATAATTTAAAAATAATTTAAAACTATATTAAATTTAACTTCATTATATATAGGTAATGGCAATACTTTATACTCGTAAAGCATTGTTTAAAATCAATCAATCATTAAAATCATAAATAAGAATCACAATCATAAAATTTTTGCAAACATTTTTAAATTCTATTATAAGTATCATTTCCAATTTATAAATCGCAACTTCGAGAAGTACATTACTTTTCTCAAACATGCATGGAAATATTGTCATTATTTTAGAAAAATGAACACGCGAAGTACTGAATTTACGGACAATGACAATCAAGTCCATTGCTGGAGCGTTTTTTGAATTTGGAACATTTCAACGCTCCAGCAATGTTGTATGAAACGGCGAGCTGGGGTTATTAGATACTCTTAGATTGGATCTCTTTTATCATTCTTGGCGTAAAGTAAGTCTCGAAAGTAAAGAAATTCGTCTTGATTTGTTATTTAAATATTTAATAAAATATAAATTTAATAATAATTGAAATGAGTACCAACGGTTCACGGTCCACCAGATTTAAGATCAGAAGCCAAATTGGCAATGGAAAACCTGATTCCAGCGAAGTCAAAAGAAAAATACATGAAATTATATGAACATTTTATGATTTGGAAAAACGATAAAATTTGAACATTTTCCGGCCTTTGCAATAATGTACTATTATTATTATTATATACTTTATTGTACACCACAAAAAAACATACAGGACAAACATTCACAATAACAAGTGTACAATGGGCGGTCTTATCTATTACTTCCTTTACTAATAGTACATTATTGCAAAGGCCGGGCAATAGACAATTGCAGGTCGAGTATGAGTTTGAAGGCCGAGCCGAAGGCGAGGACTTCACTAATACGAGACAGGCAATTGCCATTTCCGCCGAAGCATATATAATGCTTTTCTCAAAAGAATGCAGGGAAATAAAAAAGTAGTTAAATTTCCTTAATTTTTAAAGCTAATGCCATTTTTAACATGAACTGTACATTTCAGCATGGAATAAATTGCCCATAATGTAGATGGCTTTTTAGTTTTAGAAATCTCATTAAAATACGCCAAAAATACTGTTTCGGAGGAAATGTTATTTTTTTATCGTTTTTCCAAATCATAAAATGTTCATATACGTTCATGTATTTTTCTTTTGACTTCGCTGGAAGCAGGTTTTCCATTGCCAATTTGGCTTCTGATCTTAAATCTGGTGGACCGTGACCCGTTGGAACTGATTTTAATTATTAAATTTATATTTATTAAATATTTAAATAACAAATCAAGACGAATTTTCATCTTTGGCGCCGATTTTCTATTTATCATCTGTGCCGACACTGCCGAAAGGCAAACGCATTTATGGCTATACAGCCACGTGAACGCAATTTGTACTAAGCAAAGAGACTTACTTTGGTATGCCAAGAATGATAAAAGAGATCCAATCAAAGAGTATCTTATAACCCCAGCACGCCGTTACATACAACATTGCTGGAGCGTTGAAATGTTCCAAATTCAAAATCCGCTCCAGCAATGGATTTGATTTTCATTGTCTGTAAATTCGGTACTTCGCGTGTTCTTTTTTCTAAAATAATGACAATATTTCCATGCATGTTTGAGAAAAAGTAATTTTCCTTAGAGAAGAGGTACGAACAATTAATCATAATAGTTCATAAATGTTGACTTCCACTCTGACCTTCAATAAAACTCATTCCACCAAATAATTGCTCACAAATATTGGTAACGAGACATTGAAAATTGAAGGTTGGAACGAATGGGAAGTGGGGCATGCAATCCTAGGGGAACGCTCAATGTCACGGCTTGAGGGGAGAAGATGACCTTGAACAAGGGTTCGCGATCGCTTAGCAACCCTTTTCAAAGTACCGTATCTACTACAGATATAAACAAGTTTTTGTATTACAAATAATGATGACTTTTGTAAATTAATTTTTTTTAGTGAAACTTGGCACACAGGTAGACCATGTGTTGGATTAGGAAGAATCCTTTTTAATCCGGGAGTAAATTCCCTTTGAATAATGTTCTCCTTTCACGCGGTCGTAACCGTTAAACTACTCACATGCGTAAAATGCGTTTCATGCCACCTTGTGACAGGCCCATAACAAGTCAAACGATTTCCTATCATTGCTTTGTACTTTCTTTCACCAGAAGCACATCCATCTCAATATTCTCTTTTTAACCGACTTCATAAATGAGGAGGTTCTCAATCTGACTGTAGTTTTACTAATAATTTTCCTTAATATTCAACGTACACAGAAGCTTTACGAAACATACGAAGTTGTAGGAGTGATGGAACAGCAAGTTCGTGAGATGGAGCCAATACTCGCGTTGAAAGCAGAAGAAGGGCAAATTCTGGTTACGAAGCTGAAAGTGGAACAGAAAGCTGCTGATCAAGTGAAATTCGCGGTCATGAAGGACGAAGCTGCTGCCAAGGTACGCTTCATTAACTTACACAAAACTTTCGCAAAGAGAAGAAAGAGATTAAAAATACAAATACTAATTTATTTAGTTTTCTTACTGATTGACTTTTTGTCCCTAGATAAAAGCGGAAGAGGTAAGACAAATCGCGGACGAAGCGAAAGCGGACTTACAACTCGCGATGCCCGCTATGGATGCCGCCCAAGCGGCCCTAAAGGCGCTCAATAAAGCAGACATCAATGAACTGAAAGCCTTTCAGAAACCTCCTGTGCTTGTACGATTCGTCATGGAACCTGTCTGCATACTGCTTGGTGCAAAGTTAGTATTCAAAAACAAAATTAATCAATCAACAACATATATTAAACCTACCTTATTCTTTACGGTGTCTGAATTGGTTCGGCAAAACTTCACAGACTTTTGGAGGTAGTGTAAATTCCCGCAAACCTCTATAGAAAATAGAGGTTCATCCGACCAGACGGGTGTTTTGTCTCATTCGGGCAACTTCCAAACGGTTGATGTCGGAATGTTGTATACCAACGTTCAAATCGCGCCGAAAACTTAGCTTACGCGATGCAGGACTTGTTTGACGTCATGTTATTAGTTTGTAGGTGGCGGCATTGATGTCGCTAGTTATTGATATCAGTGGCGTAGCTACGGTATGGCAAGGTGGGGCAGTGCTTCGGAGCTCCGAACTTCAAGGGGCCCCTCGACCTCCTGAACGATTGCTGCATAAGTACATATTACTAAGTACTAACTTAGCCTTTCTTTGCTTTTTACCCTGCAAATGGGTGATAAGGTGCTTGTGTTTTTTATTATTAATAATAGGCATGCGCTTGACCACAACCTCACCTGATGGTACGTGATGATGTGATCGACGATGAAGCACGCTTGCCTAGAAGAAACCTATTCACTCTTGACTTAAAGACTCCCAGATTGTAGCTATCAAGATATACAGACTCCGGCAGGGAATTCCACTCTTTTGCTGTGCGTATAATAAAAGTATTCCCAAAATGTTTAGTGCGTATGGGTGGGATGTCCACCATGTATCGATGACGCATCTCCGTACGTCTTGTAGTCCGATGATGGAACGGGCTAGGAGGAATCAGTTCTTGCAATTTCAACGCACACTCCCCGAGTGACTCAGTCTCCCACTCTCCTTTGCTTGAGTTGAGTACCCGTTCCATACTAGCTTTGTTCTCGTCGAGGTTGCGCAGCACCCTTCGAAGGTCCTTTTGATGGATGCGAATGTCTAACATACTCGTCTTGCATCCATCACCCCTCCTTGGGTCGCGCGTCATCAGAATCCTGACGTGAAGATTCCGCAAAAAGAGAGGCAAACGAGTTTGCTTTCTCCTCAGTGGAATGGGCCAGTGACCCGTCGGGTTTCAGCAGTGGTGGTTGTGAGGGACGGCAGAAGTTCGATTCAAGCGACTTAGCCAAAGACCAAAACGCTTTACTACCAAAAAACTGGTGGGTATGAAGCAAGTTTGGACCCAATACGGCTTATGTGGTCAAACCGAGGCCTTCGCATCACCTTCTTGCAGTACTTGGCAGCCCTATTGGAGGCTATTGAACCTTCAGACACGCACTGAAAAGACGCCATCATTGGAGCACTAGTCTGGAAACTGCGGGTACGCCCGAGCCCCCCCCGAAATCAACCAGCACGATTTAGCAGCATTCCGGGATTTTTCGACAGTTGGCGGGGCAGCCTTTCGTATGGGGCTAGCACACTACTTGGGCCCCCAACTACCTGCGGTCGGCCAGCGGCGCACCGTACCTCGGATCCCGCTACACTCCACCTCAATCTACGTGGGGTCTGTCTTTTTTTTAACTTTAAAGACTATTTATTTGCTACTACGGGCTACTTACTTGGGTTGTATGTGCTATGGGGCGCCTGTTTGGGCTGATAGGGACACAATAGGGGCGGTACGACATAACTTGCTTCAAAGCCAGCGTTTAGCTTTGATATTCTTATGCATAGCATACAGGACGGTTAGTACTGAGGCGTTGCCAGTACTTGCTGGCGTACTTCCGGTCGACCTTGAAGTGCAGCGACGTGCTACAATGTACTATTCCACACGAGGGACCATGAACGCGTACTTTTTAACGCGGTGTGACCGTGAGAATATCTCTAGATTATTCAAACCACATATTGACGTCTGGGAGGAACTTTTATCCGAATGGCAATGTAGGTGGGATAATTCCATCAAGGGCCGGCACCCATTCTTTCCATCCGTTCGCGTGTGGCTAGCCAGGACGTGGCTGGAGGTGGATCACTGTGTTGCCCAATTTCTCACAGGGCATGGTAACTTTACAAGTAAATTATTTTCCTTTAAGCTAGTTACCTCGCCTTTCTCATGAGATCACTTAAGATGCCCTGAAATTTCCCCGAGATTAGAATTGCTATGTCGAGTATAGACTGCTGGCGTTGAGCTCATTCACGACTAAGTTACACAGAAGTGGTGACAGCATCCCACGACTATTACTATACTGATTCTACGACTTATGGTCAGCCCATTGCCACTTCAGCTAGCTTATTCAGTGAGCTATATCGACAACTTTACTTCTCTGCCGGATCACCTCGTTTCGGATTCGATCCATTAGAGCGACTCCGAGCATAGCCTTTTCCATAACTCACTGGTCGACTTTAAACTGATGGACCAGCCTTATCGTGAGTGTCCACGTCATAATATTCTTAATAATAATGAATTCTAAATTAATAATGTATAAGCTCGAATAACGCATTGGAGTGCGCGGAGTCGTTGGCAGTACCGGTATGTAAGACGCATGTGCTCGGGGGAGTTTTTTGTGTTAGTGCAGAAGTATTTTCGACGTTTTGTAATCTAAAGTCAAACTAGACTCGATTGCCAACCAAATGCCGCTACCCAACCATAGATGGCGGTATTCTTAGTGGTCGCAATTATTAATTGCATTTGTCGTAAGGTTATTGACATTCGTGTATAGTGTACAGGCGATATTTACTATCAGTGCAGTATAACATATTGCATTTTAATTACATTAACGATATCGATAGATACCTGATTCGTTAATTCGAAAAAATAAGTTGTTGTTGTTGTTGTTGTTGTTTGTTTTGAAATTTTATATCTTATACTTATTTTTTATAAATAAAATCGATTTGAAATTATGTACTAATTTAATTAGTTATGCTTATTGAGGTGGGTGGACCTCTTTATAATATTATTTTAGAGAAATATTAAAATACTTATTTTCTTTCGTCGATATCCATCTATAAAGTCAATATCCGACCCGACTGCATCACTAATTGAGTAGCGAAGAACTTTCGAGAACAAAATAGTGAATACATTATTTCAATGTTTCAAATTCCGAAAGAGAAAGAAACAAGAACCGTGCGTGATCCAGGAACGAATCACACCATTCCCCGTAGCTCTAACGCGCGGTCGTATCGGCTCCTTTCGCAATTGACGTCCTCCATACAGATTATTTGTTGCAGCTTATATACGTTGATTGTTTGCTTCTATAATTGAATAATTTGATTTTACTTTTTGTTAGTTGAGTAGGTTGTTTGAAAATACTCATAGGTACTAAAATATTTGTTTTCGGTTTGTAATTATTTGGCGATTTAACGAAAACATCTCCGTAACTGCAATACTGCAGTATTCAAATTATTAGGTGACGCTGGTTATAAATCTTTATTACAAACCCTTGTCTCTACCGGCTCTACCCGCGGTGGTACTCAAATAGATAATATTTCTTTTATTTCACTGGATTTTATAACTCCTTCTTCAGTTACCATCGTACTATGTGGGTCCGTTTTTAGACGTTGTGAGCCGCTGAAACCGTTTTAATGTTCATGTAACAACAAAAAACCCTCTTCTTAGTCCGCATTATTATACAACTACAGAACTCTATTACAGCGCGTGGCCCGACACGCACTTGGCCGGTTTTTTTTTTATAAAATAATATGTACCTATGTCATGTTACAGGCCTGACTGGGACTCCACAAAGAGACTGCTGGCTGATGTGAACTTCATCGGCAGGCTCGCAGATTATGACAAAGATCACATACCTGAAGCCACGCTGAAGAAGCTGAAAGTATACCTCACTCATAAGGACTTTAACCCAGACACTGTCGTTAGAGTCTCTAAGGTAACAACATCTCATTGTATTCTTTGAAATATTAGGTAAGGCATTAAAATACACCCGCATTTCACCTTGCGTATTCGTCAACTTGCCTTGCTGGGACACAGGCCTCCTCTCTGTGAGAGGGACCTTAATCCATCACGAGGGTCCAGTGAGGGTTGGTGGATTTCACATGTCTTCGAATTTTTTATTCTAGGACATACCGGCCGGTTTCCTCACTATATTTTTAGAGTAGAATAGAATAATGATTTATCTGCACATAAAGTAGGAACAAGATACAGATGTTATTGTGATTATGTGTGTGTGTGTGTGTTGTTTTGGTAGTGGTGTTGAAATAATTTACACAAAGTAGTGTGCCGGCTTGAGTTCCAACTCACGACTCACACGTAAGTCGGGGCCGTTACCACTGGATCACCACTGCTCTTCACTTTGCGTACCTATTAGACTTGATTAACTAGATAAACGGTGCACAAGTGCCGACACTATTTTCGAAATGTATTTTTGGATGATATGGAAAACCCTAACACTTTCTAAGGAATCGAACTGAGGAACTGACGACCATGGTCCATTGTAAACATACAAAGGTATTATAATAACGGTAGAATTACTTATTAGAAATGTCTTTGAACTGTTTTCAAGTGTTATAAACTCCCGACGAAAAAAAGAGAGGGGGATAAAAGAGAGTTAGATAAAAGTTTGAAGTGTGTACCTTTGTGTTTGTGTATTTGTGTATCTTTCTGTGGCATCATAGCTCCTAAACAGATGAAACGAGTTTTTTTTTTTTTGTTTGATAGGTGACTTTATCGAGAGTGATAATGTTTGATGTAAATCGGTTCAGCCGTTCTAAAGCTATTGGCGTTTTACTATTTTAATCGGGGTGTTTTCGCAAGATACCGTGTTCAGATAGATTGCCAATCGAAGCGTGTCTACTAGATAAATTATTTAGAATGAAATATTTTTATTTTTTAATTTTACTTGTTTAATGCACTAAACGCGTTATTTAAATGCATTATGAGAAAGTAAATTAATGTGTGTTAATATTTGATGTTTGTTATCACAAATAACCATAAGCTATCGTCTTGTTAACTATAGTTATTGTATTATGTTTTCATAGGTATGCCGCTCCATGGTGCTTTGGGTGCAGGCCATCGACATGTATGCCAAAGTATTCAGAGTTGTGGAGCCTAAGATAATTGCGTAAGTTCGATACAATTGCAATTTCATCCATATAATGTCGCGGGTTCGATGCCCAATTCCGATACAAAAGAAATAGAGCATTTTGAAACATTCGCCGTAGGCCTACACAAGCTCGTTCCTGAATCTAAAATTAAAGACCTAAAGAGCCTCCTACACCTTATTCTGCAAGTGACACACTCACCACAATGGAAGTCACACGACATTTATGTTAAACTTGTCGGAACAGGCTAATATTAAAAGACAAAGATATCGAAGTTTACCGGCCCCAGTAAAACTAAAATATAAGATCCACTGCTAAACAAAAACTGTAGACCTGATTTTTATTATTTAGTGTGCCTGTAAATATACTGAACCACCAATAGAAGATTGGCTCAATATAATCAGTACAAAAGTTGAGCGCATGATGGCTGGACTTCTTTTGTAGGACTTGGCAACTACTTCTATAATGAATGCGAAGACTCCTCTAAACTATATCAACATTATTCTTTTTGCCCTTGGGGCGTATCCGTTTTGCCCAACCCTTCTTCCAAAACGTATAATTGATTTTTTTTGTGAATGCTCAAATTTTTATAAAAAAAAAATATATATATACCCTCTTATGCAAAAATAAACGGCTCTTAAGGAAATTTACATACTAAGATCGACTTGAGTTAATCATAACATTTAAAAAATAAATAGTTTCTGCAAGTCCTTTTTCGTTGCGCTAAGCCTGACTAAGAAAATGAAGTGGTACCCATTAGCGAACATTTTCCTTGCGCAGAACTTTGCTAAATAGCGCCTCTTTAGTGGAAAGACATCCTTAAGCAATTATTATAATACCTTTCGAATGATGTATATCACAATTTGATTATTAGAAAGGGATCAAATCGCCCAATCTCATTTGATATAGAATATTTAATACACAGTATTTGTAACTGTAGTCGAATTTCAAAATAATTATAAATATATTAGGAACTTATGAATGATTGGAAACACTATCCTAAAACTTCTCAACATCCTTTTTGTAAAATGTTTTGTTACATAGGCATAAAGAAGCTGCTGGTATACTGAAGAATGTGATGGCACTCCTGAGGGCTAAACAAAGAGAAGTGGAGGCCATCGAGGCCCAGCTCGCTAAGATGTTGGATGAACTCACTGTATGTTGTCTTATACAAAAATATTATTTATACTTTTATCTACAACTAGCTGTCCCACGCGGCTTCGCTCCCGTCAACTGGCTACGTACCTACCCTACTCTACACCTACCCTACACATACCCTACACCTACCCTACACATACCCTACACCTACCCTACCTACCCTACATACATGATTGCATAACTGAAACCGTCTACGCAGCGCACGCAACGGAAGCCCTCAAAAAGTAATATTCTTGCCGTTTTTGCAACATTTTTCATTTATGCTCCGCTCCTATTGGTCGTAGCGTGATGTTACATAGCCTATAGCACACAGGAATAATGTAGCTTTCTACCAGTGAAAAAATTTTTAGAATTGGATCATTAGTTCCAGAGATTACCCCCTACATACAGACTTACAAACATACAAACTTACAAACATACAAACTTACAAATTTTACCTCTTTATAATATTAAAGTATAATAAAGTATAGATCATGCTATAAATCCTTTATAAAAGTTCTTGAAACAGTTATTGCAGTTATTGCTGCCAACATTAAAACAGCCAGTGTCATAGTAACCATAATATCATCCAAACGGGTGTTATAATGTTGTACTAAATTTCATAATGCAACTCCTTTTTTTACTCATCGAACAGCTACATTCTCATGGTATCTTTATGAATTTCAAAAAAAAAACATTGTCATGCACGCGCGTTTCACTACCACAGCGCCGTAATTAAAGAAAAACTTTTTCGAATTTTTGAATTGACGTCGTATCCCGCCATTTTTGTTCAATAATAGAATAAAAAAAAAAAAAAGTTGTTTACAAAAATGAGTGATACAAGCTTTGATAACACACCACCAGATATTCCGAGTACATCAGGATCTGCCAACATTCAGCAAGGTGCAAATATTCAAATGCATTTAAATAATTGTACGATCCAAAATGTAAATAATTATTACAATAAATAATTATATTATTACCTCAGTAATTAAACTTTCCATGAATTTACATAGAGTTCTTACAACACTGTACAATACCCTATGGTTTCAGAACCTTTATAGAGGATTCATATCATGGGTGTAGATAAAGTCTTGTATGCAACTTTTATAATTAGGTATTAAAACACTCATGTGATACTATTATCACACTCGGCTTCGCCACGTGTTATAAACCCACATTCGTGTTTTAATACCCCTTACTACACACCCGTGTATCACACGACGTTTTTCAATACAGTTGTGAGAAACAGTAAAAACAAATCAAAGAATTAGATTTGTTTATTCACAAAAAATAAAATTTTCAATATGGCGCGTTTTTGCAACTGGACATATTTTTTTACAAAGAAAACACCCTATACAGCCTATCCGATTTTTGACAAACGTTAATGTGAAAATAATTAACTTAAAACTGTTAATTAAACATATTAAACAACTTAAAAAAAAAATTGAGAATTCAATTCTAAAACGTACGGAATCATTAATTTTTCCTCGTATAAAATCGTATCCCATTTTATTCTGATACAGATGAAAACTCCTTGCTACTAAACTTTTTTAAATTGACTTATGGTGCGTTTTTGCAACTGGACTTATTTTTTTACAACGATATCAGCCTATACAGCTATACAGCCTATTCGATTTTTGACAAATGTTGATGTGAAAATAATTAAATTAAAACTGGTAATTAAATATATTAAACAACCATTTATAAGACTTTTGAGAATTCCATGCTAAAACGTACGGAATCATTCATTTTTCCTCTTAGAAAATCTAACCCATTTTATTCTATGTTTGAAAACTCCTTGCTCCTAAACTTTTTTAAATTGACTTATAAATTTAAAACTAAACTGCAAACATAATGATCGAGCTCGTAAACAAAAGTCACGACCGCGTAACAGAAAGATGCCTATGCGTAAGATTTAACTTTCGAATCATAATTATAGCCTCTGAAAGTACGCCATGTTTAACAACTGTATTGAAAATAACTAATAGCGCACTGCATCGCAAGTAGCAGTCGATCAGGGCGGGCTCAACCTGGCCAAAGTCACTGATCGATAACAGCATCTGTCTAAGTCACGCAAGCTTGACTAATTTATGCACAAGGGGGATACAATATGGCACGTTGCACTGAGATGAATATATAGGTAGACAGGTTCTTAGGACTGGTACCTGAATGTTCTGCATCGGCACCCATAATTTGTTACATATTGATGAAACATTTGCTGTGGTCCTTAACAATTTTGACTTTGCCTTCGTCCAGAACTTTCACAATTAGTAATGAACACAATCACCCGATTGCATGATTAAGAATTTAAATTTAAGTACCTATTTGTCAAACTTACTTTAGTCTGAAAACCTGTAAAAAATTGGGATTCATATTGGATTTGACACGTTCTTAACACCAAATTCTCAATCTAGTAACCGGCCTAAAATATTACACATTATTTTTAAATGTTGATAGTTACACATTCAGACATTGTAACTCTCTTCTGAAAGCCATGCCATGTTATTTTCGTACTTGTGAAGCATTACACTAGATATGTAAACAGATCACAAAATACTAAATTCTCAAGAAAAGCTAGTATAGTCAACAAAATATGCTTTTTTGTTAAACTTTTTTCAGCAGAGTCGGAAAAATATGAACAAGGTGTCATTCGATTCGAAATAGCTTGTAGATGTTTAGTAAAAAAAAGTTACGTTCGCAAAAAATACAAAAGTTTGATACACTTCCTGAAAAATAAAAAGAGGGTTTGTTTTTTTTGCAAATATCTCAAAAAGTAATTAAGATTTTAGAAATATAAAAAACGGCCTAATGGGAGTTGTACTCCTGTACATGCGCGAAGGGTCTACCACTACATATACCACTACCGCAAAAAAACGGAAAAAAAAAATAACGTTTCTTGTACTTAAATATTTATTTTATTCTGTTTTTATTATTTTTTGTTATAGCGGCAACAGAAATACATCATCTGTGAAATTTTCAACTGTCTAACTACCACGGTTCATGAGATACAGCTTGGTGACAGACAGACAGACAAACGAGGAGTCTTAGTACTAGGGTCCCGTTTTTACCCTTTGGGTTCTAAAAAAATATTCAAAAAGAAAACGTAGTTTTCTAAAAGAAAGTCCCAACTATCAGAACTATAGATAGTTCTGATAGTTGGGACTTTCTTTTGTTTTTGTTTCTTTTTTCTTTTGTTTTTTGTAAATATCTCAAAAATGAATTAAAGACAAAGACCAAACCGCCTTTTAATTTTTCGGTAAATTGTTTCAAACATTTGCATATTTTGCGATTGTAGCTTTATTTTTATCATAAATCATCTACAATCAACATGCCATTCCGAATCGAATGACACCTTGTTCATATTTTTTCTAGACTTCTAAAAAAAGTAGAACAATATACCTAGTAGATTGTTTATCTAGGGAGCAAACAACTATTTTAAAGGCGAGAGTGTTTTTTTTTATATCCTGAGCAGAGTGAAGAATTCTTGAATAGAATGCCAAGCGTAGCGAGGGATTCTAAAGAAGAATCCCGAGCGCAGTGAGGGATTCAAAGTATGTCACTAGAGCTTAAAATAATGTTGCTCCGGAGGCACTCTACTTTTTATCACCCTCTATGAGAAAATAAATAATTGCAACATAAGAAAAAGAACGTTACGTTTATATATTTAATTAAAATTAGGAACCATAAGACATAGCATAGAAATAATTAGAGGGTAATGTTTATATCTGAACAATTATGGAAGTGCATCGAAGCAAATTCCATAGTACTATCCGTTACAGTTGTGGATTTTATTTTATTTGGCTCGCGCGTGGTTTTCAAGCAGTCGCTTGTTCAACACAATATTCCCGTGCGATCCGAAATAGAACACACAATCAATCTTTCATCATCATCACAGTCGCTCATTCTCCATACATCTCATACATTCGTCATAATCGATTTCAGCGATCTCTTTGCGGATTGGAACATTTACTAATAAAATAATATCCACATTCCAAATTCAAATCACTTTTAGTCCCTCAGGGATTAATTAGCAACTTTGTTCCTGTTTACGATGATTAAATTAACGCTTTTTGAACAGATGTGATAATAGTACATTGTGATACAAGGGTGGGAAGTAGGTAACTCGTGTCATTAAAAACCCTCGCCTTCGGCTCGGGCTTGTTAATGACAGCTCGTTTGCAATAACCTACACACCCGTGTATCACACGACGTTTTTCAATACAGTTGTGAGAAACAGTAAAAACAAATCAAAGAATTAGATTTGTTTATACACAAAAAATAGAATTTTCAATATGGCGCGTTTTTGCAACTGGACATATTTTTTTACAAAGAAAACAGCCTATTCGATTTTTGACAAACGTTAATGTGAAAATAATTAACTTAAAACTGTTAATTAAACATATTAAACAACTTTAAAAAAAAAATGAGAATTCAATGCTAAAACGTACGGAATCATTTATTTTTCCTCGTATAAAATCGTATCCCATTTTATTATATGTATGAAAACTCCTTGCTACTAAACTTTTTTAAATTGACATATGGTGCTTTTTTTTTTTTTTTTTTGTGTTTGTTCCTGACGGAACAGGCTAAGGTCTGAGACCATGCTGCCTAGTCTTTAGTGCAATTTTAACATTCTTTAGTATGCATTAGAATACGGATGTAACAGATTCTAATGTTTTATGGAGTATTTGGCAGCAAATTGTATTGAGTCAGCCTTCCCAGTAAGCTTAGCGGAGGTAGTAAATACTACAATAAAATTCTCCGCTCCACTATCCTGAGATCGCTTCTGTCAATGATTTCACATATTGTCCAGTTGCGTAGACAGTTGAGACACAAAACTACACCAATTTTATATCACAATATCCACTAGGAATCAATTTGCAAGTAATATTAACAGCCGCTGAACTTCACTCGAAAAAAGCCCGCCAAAAACTCTGACATATGGTGCGTTTTTGCAACTGGACTTATTTTTTTACAACGATATCAGCCTATACAGCTATAGAGCCTATTCGATTTTTGACAAATGTTTATGTGAAAATAATTAAATTAAAACTGGTAATTAAATATATTAAACAACCATTTATAAGACTTTTGAGAATTCAATGCTAAAACGTACGTAATCATTCATTTTTCCTCTTAGAAAATCTATCCCATTTTATTCTATGTTTGAAAACTCCTTGCTCCTAAACCTTTTTAAATTGACTTATAAATTTAAAACTAAACTGCAAACATAATGATCGAGCTCGTAAACAAAAGTCACGACCGCGTAACAGAAAGATGCCTATGCGTAAGATTTAACTTTCGAATCATAATTATAGCCTCTGAAAGTACGCCATGTTTAACAACTGTATTGAAAAAAAGCATTTGTTGACTAGACTAGAATTAAAATTTGTAAATAGTAGGTATACCTAGTAGTAGACATAAAGGGCAGTAGCATATATTTTGATGCAGCTTGAGCCTGCGTTTTTATACTTATACTTTATATATTAAACTCAGGGTGGCTCGGAAGTGTATTCGCCAGTTTTGTTAGAAGTCTCATTGTCCCTTGTAATATGGGGTGATTGGGCGCAAGCTAATTGCTATTTGAACTAAAATTATAATACTAATACTAGGTTGTTGAAGAAGAGCGCCTCAAGTTACAAGCTGATGTGGACCTGGCTGCGGCGCGCCTCTCCCGCGCCGGCAGGCTCACGCAAGCACTGGCCGATGAGCAGACACGCTGGGAAGACAGCGTCAAGGTAACCACGTCGCTGACCATTGGTTCAATAAGTGCGCTTCACAGGGCCTTCTCTACACGGGGATGCAAGGGTTGCAAAAAACCTAGGCGCAGACATCGGCAAAATAAAAAGAAATTGTACTTTAGAACCTACTGCAAATAACCCCAACTACCGCCGTTTCGTTTGACCAACGATTTTTTGCCCACCCAGCATAGTGTGAAAATGAATACGATTTTCATTGGGAAAATATATTCAAAGAGGTATAAATGCTGCCAACATATATAAGTATATATTTTAAATAGAGACATACTCCACTTGATCTATTACATAATTTTAACAAAGCCGAAGCAGTAAGCAAGCGCTGACCCTGACTTGAAATAAAAAAATATACGAAAGGTATAAAAGAGAGCCATATAGTAACCTATAAGTATGAGAATCTAATCAATCCTAGACGATGTGCTTAGATATGGATCAATTCGCTCTTGATTCTTTAACTTTATGCGTACCTTTACAAAAGAAAAGAAGACTATGAACAATCGTCCAATCACATGCAAGATGAATGAGGCGATGTGGCATTCCGTCTATGTGATTGGTCGATTGTTCATACTCTTTCATGGGGTCAAACCCTTTGCCTTGCCGAATTCACTTACGCAATAAGACTACCGGTGTCGATAATCAAATCTTGCAAATTAAAATTAACTGAAATTTCACATGTTTATAGTGAAATTTCAGTTAATTGTGTTAAAAATGTTTAGTATAAATGCATGAAGAAAAAAAAAATATGTATGAGCTTGTTTAATGTGCATCTCACAGGCCGCGACCGTTGCTTTGCACTGTACGACAGGCGATATCATCATAGCTGCTGGCTGCATCGCGTACTTCGGAGCTTTCCCTTCGACCTACAGGCGTGAGCTGGTCGTCAAGTGGATAGACCAATGCAAGGAGCTGGAGATACCTGCTTCCGCGCTTTTCAAGTGAGATGATATATGTTTCTACGTGCCGATGTCGATGGTACGGTATTTCTTTAGTACCTACACCCGAAACTTCTTCACTACTTGAGAGAGTTTGTCGATCACGTCCACATGTATCCTAATGCTGAGAAAGCCCAACTTAACGAGATTGGAATTAAATCTTCCAATTTAGGCTCCAAATCGGTGAAGTGACGACTTCCAAGGATGAAAATGCATGAAATCAAATCAGTAATTTTATTGGTACTTCTGCCCCATTCCCCCGTAATGATAATGTATTATTTTGTTCTGGTTTTCCAAACATTTTATAACCTGCTGCAGACTAATTGCGTAACTGAATTCGATTTTGGGAAAGAATCGATTCCTTCCCAAAAACGACTTTACGTATTGCATATTAATACCTAAAGTCGTTTTTGGGAAAGAATCAACTTGTTTGCTTTGCAGAATTCACTTACGCAATTAGGCTGCTGGATTTTATATCCCTGAGTTGAGATGTTCGTGGCTAGAAAATGTCATTGATAACGTATGACATATGTTTTCTTTGATATTAATGCTGCCTGTAAGCTTTCTTTAAAATAAAATCTATAAGTATAATCCTTGTTATATTATCAAAGTAATAATATTTCATTAGACCGGTGACCTAACAAAATATTTAGGTACTGAGGTAATATATCTAAAATCTAGTTACGAACAACGATTATTAAAAAGGATACATCATCATCATCATCATATCAGCCGAAAGACGTCCACTGCTGGACATAGGCCTTCCCCAAGCGTCGCCACATTGACCGGTCTCGTGCGTCCCGCAACCAGCGGATCCCCGCAACCTTCACCAGGTCATCGGTCCACCTGGTGGGAGGCCTTCCAACGCAACGTCTTCCGGTTCGCGGTCGCCACTCCAGAACCTTTCTGCCCCATCGGCCATCCGTTCTGCGAGCAATGTGCCCTGCCCACTGCCACTAGGATAAAAAAAGGAAAAGCTGCCAAAAGGATACAGCTCTAATTTTATTATTATCGACACGTGATTGCCAAAGGTGGTTCGGGAAGATTTCTCCAAATTTACAACTTTAAAAAATTGTCAGTAACATAAAAAACCGGTCTAGTGCGAGTCGAACTCGTGCGCCAAGGGTTCCGTACCCTACCCATTATACCGCCATAATAAAATTGGTATAATTTTTATTGGTGGCTACGTTTTAAAGATATGGGCAAATTTGGAATTTCGCGGAAACTTGTAAATACCAAAAATTACCTTGATTTTCAACTTTTTTCGTTTTTTTTCTTAATTTGTTCTGTAAGTCCTTACTTTTTGCCAAATTTCGTGATTCTAGGTCAACGGGAACTACCATATAGGTGTACGACCCAAAACCTATAGGGTACTTCCGGTTGACCTAGAATTGTCAATTTTGGTTAAAAGCAAGGTCTAACAGCACAAGTAAAGGGAAAATTACGAAAAATAAAAAATTTTGAAAGGTAAATTTTGGTACTTAAAAGTTTTCGCGAAAATCTAAATTTGCTTATATCTTTTTATCGTATTGACCTTTTTAAACACCTAATTAGGACTATAGATCTCAGTATC
Organism: Orthosia incerta; assembly: GCA_948252205.1. Classification (NCBI taxonomy): domain Eukaryota; kingdom Metazoa; phylum Arthropoda; class Insecta; order Lepidoptera; family Noctuidae; genus Orthosia; species Orthosia incerta. Next base: position 44,280,099 of record OX411741.1, read on the forward strand.
TGGTATCATTTTCAAGTTGCTAGGTCCCTGGTAATGTATTTTCTAATGCCAACAAATTGTCGGCATTGCGATATTCTGTTTCTTTCTAATCAAGGTCCCTTTAAAGTAACCGGTATTAAAACGGTAACCTAAATAAAGGTAACCTTTTTCTTCTTCTTGGGTTACCCAGATAGCTGTTACCTAAATCGTAGAGATAACCGAAATTCTTCGATACCGGTACCTTGATCGGTCTTGTAGTAGGTACCCTCCTAGGGCAGTGAAATAAAGTGGCTCTTGTAATTCGTATTTTAATAACAGATAACTACGCAAAATACGCGCTTAGACGTGGAGTTGCGAACATCAGCCCGTCTTAACTAACTAACAGATATTTAACGGCTGGTGCTCTGAAGAAATTGTGCTATTTATGAAATCTAACTGTTGTTAATTTAAATCACATTATCTATTATATTGACACTATACTTATTCGTAACATTATACAATATAATAATAAGTTACGAGTTAAATTGCTTAATAGCCTATTAAGGCTAGATTGTAATTTATTATTAAGAACCTTGTAGAAAGCACCTGCGTTCTTATTTGGGTCAGTCGTATAATACCAGACATAATTTTAATATTTATTCAATTCGCACGGCGAAGGCATTGCATGACACATGCTAGATGACCTATTTTAGTAATCTTTATTTTCGTAGCAATAAGGTTGGGATTTGAGATTCATAGGCAATAACAGTGAACGGGTTTCTCTGTGGTGAACGGTCTGTCAGATACTATATATACGCCAGGTCGAAATAAGAACTTGCTAATGTTTTTCTAAAAATCCTCAGCAGAGTCCGTTTATGATGTGAGCCTCTGTGTTCGGCATGTTGTGTAGTTAATTATCAAATACTTTTCGCTCCAATTTAAGTTTGGCCCTAAGCTGTCGATGACAGTGGGCTCAATACCTCAGATGTCGATTGTCAACTGTCCCACTTCAGACCCTTATTTTGTTTTTGCTGTCTTAAAACTCTTAAAGATTTCCTAGCCGCAAGCCAAGTGCATACAAAGATTATCATCCTTAATTTGAAATACAAATATTTTGTCATCAGTTTGATCGAAGTAATGGCTGACTCTTTCACGATTCGGACATGGAACTCGCAAGGGCTGCCACGCGATTCTGTATCTACGGAGAACGGTATCCTGGTAACGCGCGCCGGGCGATGGCCTCTCACCATCGATCCACAGGAACAGGTCATAAACGTATAGCCCTATTTTATAATAACCCATGTAGCTGCACAAATGCAAAGAGCGAACAATATACACTTCCAGCTCTGACACAATGTCCGAAGCCCATAATATGTATAACAACTTATAGATCGAATCGGATTTGTGTGGGTGGCTGCGTTCCCCCCTCCCCCTCCCCATTTTTGGAGCCGGAGACCGTGCATATTTTGCTCAATGATATCTATACCTGTCTAGAATGGTAGGTAGATGAGAACTTTCATCTTTGGAACATCGGAGGAGACTACGAATTAGGTAACTTATGAAGTATTGACAATGTGATTTGCTTTTATTTGATATTGTATTTACTTTTTAAATTATATTTATTGGCGCATATTACATTGAAGATATATAATGACAAGAAGTTCCTATTAACTTGTATTATAATGGCAGGCTAATAGATGGATACGGAACATGGAGAAAGATAACGGGCTCAAGATAACAAAACTGAACGATTTAAACTACCTGCGGATCCTTGAGAATTGCATCCGCCTTGGCTGGCCAATGCTCATAGAGGATCTTGGGGAGACGCTCGAGGCCACATTAGCGCCTGTGCTTCTAAAGCAAACTTTTCTACAGGTAATATTTTTGTAAAATCATAGCATAATGCATGTCGTAAGTCAGGGTAGTATTCAAATCAATTTACAAGAAGTCTGCGTTAACAAGTACTAGATACTACGCTCTGGGTATGGTTGTAACAAGAACTCGAACATAATATTATCGGATGGTTTTTTTAGGAGGTGGAAGACTATATATTGAAATAAAACACAGTAAAATGTTTTATACTTGAATAAAATTGGCTTTACTTGTGGGATATATACATACATACATAGACTGATAATCACTACCCTCCATCAGCAGTCGGGTATAAATGTTTTATACTTCAATAATTCTGGCTATATTTGAGAGAAATTGTTGTGTTCAAATTAAACTTCGAACTGTGCTGTGGCCACCGCAACTAGCTCGTACATAGCGTAATCTGGAGGTCCAATTTTCCCACACTCTTCGCAGTAAATCAGGCCGTATTTCGGCAAAAGGCATCGAATGTTGCCTTCCAACTGCTCACTTGTTTCTGGTTTATTGGCGTAGACATGCGACTTTACATATCCCTAGAGAAAATAATCTAATGGCTTAAAATCAGAAGCATGGTCTTATCTACAATGTCAGAAAGAGCGAGTACTTGGTCTTTAAGGCATTCGGTAGTAAATGTCCGGCATACATGCCCCCGATTAAACTCAATGGGAATGAGTTAAGACGAGTGTACCTTTTGTATTTGTTCAAGTACTTGGGGCAGTATGTCACCGACAGCCTTGATGACCGGGTAGATATCGAGAAGGAACGTAGGGCGCTGGCAGTCCGTTCTAACATATTGTCTCGCAGGTTTGCACGGTGTAACAAGCTAGTAAAAATAACACTTTTTAAAGGTTATTGCCAAGTATTTTACACGTGCAGCCTATGGACCTACTACACTCAGCGGGCTATCGGCACCCTAAGGGTTCAAAATAATAACGGGTTCAGGATGTTGATGGGGCTGCCCCGTTTCTTCAGTGCATCAGGTATGTTCGCGGAATCTCGCGTCGATGATTTCCATGCCATCGTCAGGCAGAGATATGCCATCGTCAGGCAGAGATCTGCCTCTTTGCTCTGCAGAGTGCGAGCTAGCTCCAACTCCATCCTAACCATAGCCAGGAGGTACGACAATCCGATAATAGGGGATGTTGTTCTGAAATGAATTCGGAACAACAACCTCGTTACTAAATAAGTTTTGAGATAATATTTTTTAGAAATTAAGAGTGGTTTATGGTAATAGTTTACTCGTTTACTAACCCATATGGATGTTACTTGTCCGAAATTAAGATTTTTTTATTTATTTTTATAAATCGCACGAACGAGATGGCCAGTTAACAGGTATACTTATTTTGTGAAATGAATCATTTGTCAAAAGTCTCTTTCAGTAAATTAAATGTAGCACGCTCTGTATGGCATATGGTGACGTCCTGCTGAAACCACATGTATCCAACATTAATGCTTTCCAATCGAGGCACGAAAAAGCTACCTAGTAGGTAATCATGTCTTTGTACCGTTCGCTTTTGCACACATATAAATATATGGGCGCTATTCGCGGTAGCCACATGCCCGAAATTATGTTTAAACATTAATGTCATAAAATACCCAGATGCTGACATGTGAGTCAAAGTCCTTTTTATAATCAACTAGCACTTCGCCCGCGACATCGTTCGCGTGATCCGTATTTTATCCTACACATGACTTTTTAGTTTCACCCCCTTAAAGGTTGAATTGGCAAAAATGCCTTCTTAGTGCTCCCTTACATCATAAAAAGAAGGTAAAGTAAAATTCTACAAAAAATTTCATTACCCCCTAAATCGTCTTTTAGGAGTAGTTTTGCAAAACTAATAATTAAAATCTTTACTATTTACTTAGGTTAGTATTTACGGCAAGTTTCAAATATATAAACCAAACAAATTTCCACCTTTTCACCTCTTTAGGGGTAGAATTTCCAAAGACCAATAAACACGTGAATTCTTTTTAACAACCGAAAGCGTAAATCTTTAATTTCACGTGTCACACTTAAAAGCGTAGAAACTCCATACAAACTTTCAACTCCCCTTTTACCCCTTAGGGGTGGATCTTCCAAAAATCCTTTCTTAGTGCGCACTTACGTCACTTGAGAAACCTTCCTGCCAAATTTAATCTTTATACGTCATGCGGTTTTCGATATTTCGTGATAGGTGAGTGAGTGACCTTTCGCTTTTATATATATACGTGGGACACTCAGAAAGTTTTGCGAAACTAAAAAAAATTGTTCTATACGTACATATATTTTTATTAAATCTTTTCAAAGTACTTTCCACCAGCCTCTATACAAAGATTCATGCGCCTAAACCAGTTTTCAAAACACTTTTTCCAGTCCGCCGCAGACACCTCGTTTACAGCCTGCTCGAACGCAGCCAGCGCATCTTCCGGCGACGAAAATTGTATCCCTTTGAGCTGATTTTTTATTTTTGGGAATAAAAAGAAGTCACACGGTGCTAGATCAGGGCTGTAAGGAGGGTGACCCAGGAGTTTGACTGGCGTGCTGTCCAGGAAGTCCCTCGTTTTGAGTGCGGTGTGCGCAGGTGCATTGTCGTGGTGGAGCAGTAGCCCGCGGAGCCCTGTGTTTGGTCGCTTGTTGCTTATAACAGAGAAAACTTCTGGCAAACATTTGGTAGTATACCATTCGGCATTAATGCTTCTTTGATCCCGTAAGGGAATTGATACCAAGTGGCCAGTCAAATTAAAAAAGCTAGCGATCAAAATCTTACCCCCGCTTCTAGATCGCTTCACTTTGGTAGGCGTTGGCTCATTTTGAAACACCCAAACAGTCGACTGGCGCTTGGTTTCTGGGTCGTATTGATAAATCCAGGACTCATCACCTGTAACGATGTCGTAAACACGCCGAGACGAGCCTGCTTCAAATTTGTTAAGCATATCACGGCACCATTCCACCCGGGCCTGCTTCTGAGCATCGGTGAGGTTGTGCGGCACCCAGCGTGATACTATCCTCCTCACGCGAAGATGGCTGTGTAGAATCTCGTGAACGCTTCCCGATCCAATCTTCAATATGTGTTGAATCTCCTGATATGTAATTCGCCTATTGTCTTGGATTAAATTTTTCACTGCTAGCACGTTTTCTTCGGTAACAGCCGTCAAAGGGCGACCGCTTCTTTCGTCATCCCCCAAAGTTGGTCGACCGCGCTTGAATTCGTTATACCAACGATACACGGTTGCCTTGGAAGGGCCTTCATCCATGAATGCCATTTGAAGTCTATCGTACGATTCATCCGGTTTCAGGCGACACTTGAAATCGTATAAAATCATAGCTCTAAAATGTTCCCGGCGCAGATCCATATTTCAGTGAGACACAATACTTTGAATTAACTCGCAAAAAATGTGGAGGGAAATTTTGAAATTGGAACTTACTTATTTTTACTTATAAATAATCATATTTTCGAAAAACATTATAACTGGCCAGTCTCCCATATATAAAAACTTTTTTTCGCAATACTTTCTGAGGGGCCTGGTATAGAATAAAAGCCATAAAATAATTCTTCAAATGAAACTAAAATTATTGATAATAATAGTAGATGCAACGGTCGAAGGAAAACATCGTGAGGAAACCGGCATGTCCTAGAACCAAAAATTCGAAGACATGTGACATCCACCAACCGCACTTGGCCCGCGTGATGGATAATGGCCTATTCCCTCTCGCAGAGAAGAGGCCTGTGTCCCAGCAGTGGGAACATTAATAGGCTGATGATGTGTGTGTGATGCAACGGTCATATAATAGGAGTTATTAAAACGAGTGTGGGATTATCACACGAGGCGAAGCCGAGTGTTATAATTGTATCACCACAAGTGTTTTAATACGTACCTAATTATATGCCGTTGTATAATAGTACATTATGATACAAGTGCGTAATGTTGGTGATTACCGCTGAGGCGCCATTGACACCCGAGCCGTTAGGTGAGGGTCTTAAGAGAGCCTAGGACGGTAATCATCAATACGTTTTTCACCACACTTGTGAAGAAAATAATACAAAAAAATCAATCAGTTTTTCTATGCGCGCGCATTTAACAATGGCGATCGGCCATAGACTAAAAGAATGAGGTTTCTTTTTTTTTGGCTATTCGTGGATAGTGTTTTAGCCACGTACAAAATAGGGAATTTCAATTTTTCTTAATTACAGAGCAAATAAAATTTATATTTGAGTGAAAGTTTTATTTATTAAGCACGTACAAGTTCAAATTATCTATTTAAATACGAAGTTGCATGAAATGAGCAAGCAATAGGTACATTAATTTATTTGTAATATTAAGCACGATCTTTTTTGTATTGAAACATTTTTAAGAACAAAGCAACTCAACCAATAAATTAAAAAAAAACTATAACTCACTTGTGAATAACAGCAATGAAAAAGTCACAGTTTGATAACAGGTATCATTATGTGCCTAATTGCAGTGAAATTAGAGCCACTTTATGAGCAAGTGTGTTGAAAAAACTATTTTCTGTGTTTTATTTCAATTTAAAGTTCTCAGCCTGTTTTAAAAAACAGCCTTTATTATTCGACCCAAATATTATGTTGCAATAACAAAAGGCTATCACGTAGCCTTTTGTTATTGCGACATAATATTTGCTTGGGCACTTATCTATTTGTACTCGTATAGTTGCGACACCTTTTAATTAAAGCGCAACGGCAATAAAATAGGTTAATAAGTGATTATTATAACTCAACAGGCGGGCAGACTGCTTATCCACTTGGGAGACAGCGACATAGAATACGACACGAACTTCCGCCTGTATCTCACGACTAAACTAGCGAACCCGCATTATCTGCCGGAAATCTGCATCCAAGTGACTCTGGTCAATTTCACTGTGACATTGTCTGGACTTGAGGATCAATTACTGGCGTTAGTAGTTCTTTTATTTATTAAAAAATACTAAAGTAACATACGTTCACTTCTTAAAACCTTTACTTTTAATCATTACCTGAAACTTAAATTTTATCATTAACTAAGGCTCAGTTTTTGATCCGTAGTTAACTCAACCAATGGTTAAAGAAGCTAACCAATGGTTTCAAATGTCGGTACCTAATATGCGTTTTTCATAAAAAAATTGCCGCACAAATGATCAAATAAGTTGGAGGACCATTTTTTAGATCAATAAATTGATGAATAAACGCATTTTACCGATATTTAACACAATTGGTTAGAATTTTTAATCATTGGTTGAGCTAACTACAGTTTAAATCTGAGTCTTAGTTAATAATAAAATTTATGTTTCAGGTAATGATTAAAAGTAAAGTTTTCCTGGCCAGTGTACATTAACGGTAGTACATAGCACGTTTACCTAAGCTAGCAGGGCTGATCGATATCTACGTACATATACATATTTGTATCTATCTATCTGCATACATAGATTTTGAAGTATCAGTTCAGTCAGGTAGGTACAGTGTTTTCTTCCAGCAGCCTTATTGCGTAAAAGAATTCGGCATGGCAAAGGGTTTGACCCCATTAAAGAATATGTCAAATTCTCTTTGAATAATTAGGTATTGCCAAAAATTATTGGACGGTTTCATTGTTGAAGATACCCTTTTCGAAACAGTCCAATATTTTTTGACAATACTCTTTCATGGGGTTAAACCCTTTGCCTTGCCGAATTCACTTACGCAATTAGGCTACAGGGCTACGCAGCATTTTAGTTTTGCACCAGCACAACAAGATTATTAAAGAGGAAAAGCTAAGTACCTATAAAAATATCACGAATTGTTTTGTAGATATATTCTATTCAATAGATAAACAGTATTCTCTTATTAAAGTTGCATTGCGCTTTGTTGCATAGCTTTCGCCAAACTTCTTGGCGGCCCTGAAGTTGGCTACAACGGCTGCGCAATAGTAAATCTCATACAAATACAGCATCGTTTCGTGCCTCGCGCATGCGTAAAAGCAAATTTCTTGGCGGCCCAGAAGTTTGGCGAGAGCTATAGGTACCCTTCGATCAATAATACACTAGATAGGTACACAATTCCATCCAAAAACTCTCTTTAAAACAATCGCCAATTATGTTTACGTAATTCTAAGAATTCTAGTTGAAATAAGTAAACATTAATGCAAATTCAACCTGAAATTGCAATCTTGAAGTTGCATTCACAAAGCATGAACAATAAAAAAAAAATGTCCCACTACCTAGTGTATTATGGGCTAAAATTTCCATTATGGGCCGCTGATTTAAGGCGCGGGGATAGGGGGAGAGGGGTGGGGGGAGGGGGGTTACCCCCCTGTACCTTCCCCACCACTCGGAGCCCCATGGTTATGGAGATATCCATGGTTAAAGTTTTGAGGTTAGAATAAAAATTTCATCAATTTCCATCGGTTTTTGGGGCGGGAAGGGGGGTAGGGATGTGAGGGGGCAGGGGGGCTACCCCCTGTACCATCCCCACCACTCGGAGCCCCATGGTTATGGAGATATCCATGGTTAACGTTTTTACAATTTCTTTATAACAACAATGTCGACGGAGCCCCGCTGCACGGGGCTCCTATTTCTGCCCGAAGGGTCTAAAGTAACCTAACACGAAGAAGATGACGGGAGCTGAGTTCGCTCGCTTTGCTCGCTCACTTCAGCTGCCATCATCTCTTCGAACCTAACCTGTCCGTGTCGGGGTGCCCTAAGTTAAACTAATTCATAAAGACCACATGGAAAGTGGGTGCTCTGATTCGGTTTTGGGTATTTCGGATAATCACATAGTAAATAAAACACGATGACTAACACTGACAGTTAACACAAAGAAGCGTGGAGTCGCTTCACGTTCCGTTCCACAGTGTAAACAAAATTCGGTATTTTTTGTGTAAAAATGTCAATGTAATTGCATAATACACCATGGTTATTGTGCACATTAATTACACACCAAATAAAATATGTGAGTAAGTGAAAATAAAATTATATTTAAATAAAAAATATGATTTCAAATTTAATGAAATACACCTCTACGTCAACGGAACGTGAAATGTGAACTTTGACGTTTACCATGACAATATAACTAACCTTAAAATTTGCACAAAACAAAATATGTATGGGAATTTTAAACTTTTTTTTCTCGAAAACCGTGATGCTCCGAGTTTTGAAACTATGGAAAAAGCTTTCTATTTATGAGTACTATCTATAAAAAAATGGACGTCCAAATCAGCGGCCCATAAAGGAAACTTTATCCGTATTATGTATGTAACACATTGCCAAAGTAATTCGTTTCGAAATATGAACATTTAGAGACAAAATTATAAAACAAAATAAAAAAATACATAATAACAGTTACGAAATGACTTTTGTATGGATCATTATGTAACTGGCAGAATGATATTAAACCTGTTACCTCTCGAAAAAGCGCGCGTTGATTGTGTGTGAGTCAGTGGTTTTTAGTCTAAACGTTTCTAATAAATTGTTGGTGGAACTTATTTGCATTTAATTAAGTAAGCTCATCAGGTAGTGGAAAAAGAATCGTTTGTGTCTCGCATAAAAAGGCTTTATTTTAACACTCGCATGTAGCTTTCAATGGAATGTACTATAATGACCTTTTTTCGCTGCTCAACATACATCAAAACAAATTGAATTTTACACGCATGTTTTAAAGTCTAAATTACAAAGTGCCAGAACTTTGTTTTTATTATTGGTAGCATCGCGTTTGTCCTGATGGTGGGATAGTGTTTATCTAGTTGTCTAGATTTATTGAGTATTAAATTTTGATTTTAATTGAGCAGTGGTGGCCCAGTGGTATTGACTTACAAGTTGTAGGTCGTGGGTTCGAGTCTAGGCAAGCGCTTTACTTTATGTAAATTATTTCATCACCATTGCTCTCAAAACGGTGAAAGAAAACATCGTGAGGAAACCGGCATGTCCTAGAACCAAAAATTCGAAGTCATGTGGCATCCACCAACCCGCACTGGGCCCGCGTGATAGATTACGGCCCAATCCCTCTCACAGAGAGGAGGCCTGTGTCCCAGCAGTGGGAACATTAATAGGCTGTTGATGTGATGTGTGATGTGATTGAGCTAATAGATCTAGGCAATCAGAAAAAACCCTATCTGTTTGTAGTTATTATTGTCTAAAAGAGCCGCCAAAACAGGTATGTACCAGGAAACTAGACTACATAGTTTCAAGACCTACCAAATTCTATTAATAAACTATTTAAGAGTTTTTAACCCTCATTTTCCGTTATTAGCGACGTGGTTAGATTGGAACGCCCTGATCTAGAGATTTTACGAACTGAGCTCATACTTCGTATCAACGCCGACAAAGCCTCGCTGCTTGAGATTGAAGATAAGATCCTCAGATTGCTATACGCTTCTACTGGGAACATTCTGGATGACGAAGAACTAATAGAAACGCTCAACGAGAGTAAAGTAAGAATAAACTTATCATGATTTTTCTAACGTAGTGTACTACTTGTATAAGAACAGCCTTGTAGTCAGGGTTCAATGTGATATTGGCAGTGCCGATCTATTGATAGGTATGTGCCCGATCCAGTAATCAATAATGGCAGTATCACTTTGAATTGAAAACAAACCAACATCACAGGCGGCGGGAGTAGGTATTGTAGTCATAGAAATATTTATTATATCTATGATTTTAGTCAATAACCCTGACACAGAGATGGTGGATCGAATTGAGAGGTGTGCAATGACTGATGCCTATGAAACCTTATTCCGATGTAAAAAATTCTCACTATAGGAAACATCAGAAATAATAAACGCTCGGTTAGAAGAAACTGAAGCCACGGAGTTGAACATATCGGCAGCGCGTGAGAAGTACCGGACGGTGGCGACTCGGGGGGCAGTCTTATACTTCGCTGTAGCGCAACTAGCAGACATCGACCCTATGTACCAGTTCTCATTGAAGTACTTCAGCCAGGTCAGTACTAGGCATCTTATCATTTTCCTATTGTTATTGAAGTAAGTCACCCGTGACGACCAGCTTATGAGCTGTGTGAGTACCTAAACTGCGTTTGCAACACACGCACATATTTATTATCCTGGCGACTTACAAAAAAGAAGGAAAAAAAGCTAATAAATAAAATTAAAATAAACCAACTGCCTAAAAAGCGAACTAAAAAGACGTAAGCAAGAAGAAAATCATGTTGTGCAGTCGGAGAACACATATTCGCGAGCTGGCTGAACAAAACCAGATGTATCCTCCGACTGCACAGCATGATTTCGCTTTTTAAGCAGACGGGTATTGGACTTTTAATTAACTTTTTTTATTTACAACTTTTTAATTATTTTTTTTTATTGAATTAGGTACATATAAGTGTTATATATTTTTGAAATTACCTCATATTCATTTATTTTGATACCACACACGATGGATTTGGAAGAAAGAACAAATTTTCCCCCCTACAAAATGGCTCTCTAATGCCGCAATTTTTTTCTTTTTCAATTTGAATGTAGTCAGTGACACTCGCAGGGTTAAGACGAATCGATTAACTTAAGAATCATCAAAATCGGTTAACGTGTTTAGTCTCTAGAACGCCACATAGGAACAAACATTCATAAATACATACATAGACTGATAAACACATTACCCTCCTTCGGCAATCGGGTAAAAAAAATAAAAATACATTGTGTTTGGCTATACCTAGGTATTAAACTTTATGCTATGAAAGCCCATATTTTAGAACTGGATAATATAGACAACACAAGAGAGAAATTTGAGGAGATGATAAATAAAAAATATTTTATCAAAAAAATTAAACAAACTTCTAAAGCAAAACATCACTAAAAAGCGAAAAATTACTTTGTTTTCTAAATTCGGTGTCTTTGGTACCTATTATTTTTCGTCTTTCTACACCGACTTCAGAATTCACACTTTTTAGTGTGCTGCTATAGAAGTCGGTTTATTTTTTATGAAAAAGTTATCTTAGTCTATCCCATGGTGTATCGTTGGATAGGGCATTCAAAAATATACGTGTACGGGTCTGTGAAAACCATTTTTCGATTCAGAGACCCGTTGGCAAATTGTTGTAAGAGTCAAGCCCCCTGTCAGCTATTTTTTTTGTGAAAATGTTTATATTTCCCTCTTTTTAGTTTTAGTACCCTATCACTAAAACGTGAACAAAGTCTATAGTGAGGTACCTAAAGGATTGACAAAATACCCTTAATAACTCAATTTACTTATTAGTGGAGTTTGTCGCTAAGGAGTTCGGTTGTATTTTCCATATCTTGGAAACTGCTAAACTGATGTTGATGAAACTTGCACAGGTGGGTGACCATAAGCTCTTAGAGCGGTATCAATTAGAGATCGAGTAAGTGACAGATGTATACAAGTCAAATATATCTAGATGTATCAAGCATTAAGTATTTCTCAACTTAGAGAGTTGAGAAATACTAAATACAATAAAAATTATCACGATCCAAGAAGTAGTTTCGGAGAAATGCGTGGACAAACATACATACAAACAAACATACATACACTAATGAAATTACGCACAAGTGTTTAGAAGCCCATACAAAAAACTTTCGCATTTATAATAGAAGTAAGATGTCATACCAAACACATAGGTGCATGTCGTTTCTGTAAGATTTCCAGAACTTAAGTACAGCAAAAACAGCCGAACAGAGCAGCTTCTTACTGACCCGTGCACGCCACGATTTTTATCAGGCGCCGTCGACGCGCGTTTCACGATCGTGCGTTCTTTGCGCTGCTAAACTTGAAAAGGGCGTATCATTACTTGCGATTGCATCGCTGTAAACGCAAGAGAAACGCGCGTGGACGAACTAAAAACGCGCATGTTTTTACCACTCCTTGTTTTTTGTATTGCAAAAAGTTTAGCGTAAGGTGATAAAATCGTAATGCGTATGGACTTACTACCGGCTTATATTTCAGGTCTTCAATCAAGTCATAGAAAAGAGCGAAAAAAGTGACGTCCTGGAAATTCGACTGGATATCCTACGGCGTGAAATAACTCTGTCCGTTTACCGGAACGTGTCCCGGGGACTATTTGAACGGCACAAGCTCGTTTTCAGTTTCCTTCTAAACATGGCCATATTTTTGGATGCTGGACTTGTTACTCCAGAACAGTGGAATTTCATTCTACGTGGACCAGCCGGTACGGCAGTGGTTAGTACTAAATGTGAAATAATTGTATTTTATATCAAACACTGGCAAAATTTGCGGAACAAAATAAAAACATATTATAAATAAAATAAAGTATTAAAAACTTATTTTAAGACAGCTTTCCATATTTAAAATACACATTTTAAAATAAAAATGAAATGGCATTTAGAACATTATTTGTGATTAATATGATTATATGGGCAAACTGTACATTGTTGATTTTTAAAGTTAGGGCAAGTTAAAAAGTTAATTAAATTTTGGTACTTTAATAACTTAAATACTTTAACTTTAATACTTTACTTTGGTAATTTTGGTAAGTTTTCGCGAAAATCTAAATTTGCTTTTATCTTTTTATTGTGTTGACTCAGGACCTTGAGTTTTTTACACCTAATAGGGACTATAGACCTCAGTATCTGGTATAAACAACTTGCTTGGTCCACCCTTTGCTGAGAAAATCGGTGGTGACACACGGACAGACGGACAAGAAAATTATCATAAAAGGGTTCCTTTTTTTACCTTTTGAGGTACGAAACCCTAAAAAGCATTAGTCTCTCTTCTCGAATCATCGGGAACTGCAATAAATGGATGAAACATTTCAACGATGAATAATGATGCACATGCACATCTCTCTGTAGGTTTGATCATTCTCCTCATCTCAAGTGCCCTCGCTCTCTCAGTTTGGGTGAAGTCTGGCACAATGACGTACTTGACTTCGAAAAGATATAAACGTTAAAACTAAAACAAAATACTTTTCGAAACATTAAAAACCCTAAAATGGCAATAAGCGAAATTCTCTGAAATGATGTTAGTTCGCATTAAGGTTCGCATAAAGTTAAAACAATCGCATGAAAGGTGACGTTCAATTGTTTCATCAATTAAGAATAATTGGTTTTACTATAAAACAAAATAAAAACCATTCTGTACCTAACGGTAAATAAAAACTGTTTTAACAAAAAATCAAACCGACTTCCAGAACAAAAATCTACAAAGCAAAAAAAAACTTTCTTTTCCGAAGTCGGTGTCTTTTGTACCCATTGGTTTCCGTTTTTCGACACCGATTTCTGATAAGAAAGTAATTTTGTGCTTTGTGGTTTTTTTTTCTGGAAGTCGGTTTGATTTTTTGTTAAAAAGCTTTTTATTTTGCTCTTTCTTGTGTTGGTAGGTATGTCCAATTAACATGATAATCATTTATAGCCAAAGAACATCTAATGACGATTCCAATGAGCCCAAACACGACTAGGTTATATTGTGTTAAGTCAGAGTTCCAGTGCCTACCTTCCGGCTTCTTCATCAGATCAGTTCGATGGTGCCATTTTCATCACTACCATTTATTTATAAGTATTTGCTTCATCACAGTCGGTTAACTATTCGACATATCTTATACCCGTGACATACTTAGCATTTAGGAGTTCCAGTGGCCATTTGTGGTCTTCTTCATCAGTTCCACTTCACCAAATGATACTTTCTGAGTGCAAATGACTGCATTTATGATGAAAATACCTAAATCGCTATACTTTCCTCAATTTATCTAGGATCACATCATCAGATCCTGACCTTATGACTATGGAACCAACTAGGAAGTATACCCTTCAAAACAAAAGAAGAATTTTTGAAATCCATCCAGGCGTCTTTGAGTAATCGGAGAACATACATAAAAAAAAGATTCCGACGACTTGAGAACCTCCTCCTTTTTATGAAGTTGGTTAAATAAGGTTTACGATATTGTTTTCTTGTTTCACTAATTTTGCCAGTGTGTGTAGGTATATTGCATAGGTAGGTAGTTTGTATTTTTTCCTTGACTATCCTTTTTTTTATGATACCTGTTTGTTTATATGGCATCGCAAAACCATAAATTTTACAAAAGATGAGTTTTCTTACCGATGCCAGCTACTTCGATCTTAGGAAAAAGCATCTTCAATCAAAAAACCCCAAGTGTGATTCTTTCAGGGTAAAGTTTTCAAATATCATTTTTAACTTTAGGCTGGCCGCATACGTACGTTTTCTGCGTTCGATTTCCGAATTTGTTTTCCTTATTCGGAGACCCGAATGCATCGTACGGTAATAAAATACATTGACAGCCGCACACGTCCGTTTTTAGGGTTCCATACCCAAAGGATAAAAACGGGACCCTATAACTAAGACTCCGCGGTCCGTCTGTCTGTCCGTCTGTCACCAGGCTGTATCTCATGAACCGTGATAACTAGGCAGTTGTAATTTTCAGATAGTGTATTTCTGTTGCCGCTATAACAACAAATACTAAAAACAGAATGAAATAAATATTTAAGTGGGGCTCCCATACAACAAACGTGTTTTTTTTTTGCCGTTTCTGCGATAATGGTACGGAACCATTCGTGCGCGAGTCCGACTCGCACATGGCCGGTTTTTTTAATTTTTCGAACGGATCGCTTTCCGTACGTACGTATCAAATGCCAGCCCGCGCGTTCGTACAAATTCCAAACAGGAAAAAACTGAGGTTTTTTTTTTTTTTATTGTCTATAGGCTTGCGCCTGACCACTATCTCACCTGATGGTAAGCGATGATGTGGTCGACGATGGAGCACGCTTGCCTAGAAGAAACCCATTCACTCTTGACTTGAAAACCCCTAGATTGTAGCTATCGGGAAACACAGATTCCGGCAGGGAATTCCACTCTTTAGCTGTACGCATAATAAAAGTGTCCCCAAAACGTTTTGTGCGTATGGGTGGGATGTCCACCATGTCTGCGCTAGGTTCACGGCATTCAGAGTCTGTATTCCGTATTCGGAAATCGAAATCGAACGTGGAAAACGTACGTATGTGGCCAGTCTAAGAAACATTCAGCAAGATATTCTATAATAACCAGTATTATATTATCTGTGCTATAACTAAGCTTCTTACAAGCTTGCATTATTATTTTCTCAAACATGCTTAGAAATTTGCATTATTTTGACAACCTTCTTCGAGATAAATCGATATTGCTGTACTAGCCATACATGGGAACAGCGGCCGGCAAAAGTTGTACGAAAATCCATATCTGTCCTGTCGTCTTTAGCCGCCAAATAAATTACATAGTAAACTCATATCTGTCGTATAATTTAATAATTTAAAAATGGAACGATCTTTTACTATTTCAATTTCGAACTGGCTTGCATAGGTATAGAAAGCTGTTTAAAGAAAAAAAACCGGCCAAGTGCGAGTTGGACTCGCGCACGAAGTGTTCCGTACCATTATCGCAAAAAACGCCAAAAAAATCACGTTTGTTGTATGGGAGCCCCACTTAAATATTTATTTTATTCTGTTTTTAGTATTTGTTGTTATAGCGGCAACATAAATACATCATCTGTGAAAATTTCAACTGTCTAGCTATCACCGTTCATGAGAAACAGCCTGGTGACAGACGGACAGACAGACAGACATACAGACGGATAGCGGAGTCTTAGTAATAGGGTCCCGTTTTTACCCTTTGGGTACGGAACCGTAAAAAGATAACACTATAACACGGGAACAATTACAGTTCGACCAACTTAACTGTGAATTATGAGTGGCACTGTTCGTCACCATTTCACACGGGAACAATTACAGTTCGACCAACTTAACTGTGAATTATGAGTGGCACTGTTCGTCACCATTTCACCAAAAATAAACAAAAACCGATCTTATGTCCCATTCAAAATGTAAGTTCCAAAAACGTCCGTTTCACAGATAAGTTGGTAGGAGTGTATTGTTGTTCATTGTTCGTCATTTATTTCGAAAAGTACCCAATTGTATTTGACAAAATGTGTTCTAGGTGCTACTTAGTTTTAATTTCCGCGCATTATTTGAGAAAAGTACTATCAAGCCTTGGCCACAACTAGGCATTGATGGACTTACGTATTTACACGTTCGTCCATCAATGCCTCTTTTGCTGGCCGCTGCAGTAATGTACTATTATCTGTGTAGCCGAGACCTAGATATAACTTTTACGTCGCCTGGTGATTGATATTTTGGTAAATACTTACCTATAGACTCAGAGATAGGTATCCTATGTATTTATAGGTACTTGTTAAAAAATAAAAATCCCAGGTACCACCCCCGAAACCTCCAATTGAAGCGTTGACTGAACAAATGTGGCTGGCCACTTACCACCTACATGAAACAGACCCGCGATTCGAGGGGCTAGATGTGGATTGTCTAAAGAGAATTCCTATAACACTTGGGAATTTCAGTTTGGTAAGTGACTTTTTCAGATGGATAAATACCTACAGTAGACGTAATGCGTGATTACTCTGATTATTACTTTACCTCCATAGAATAACTAATAGGCATGGAGAAAGGACTGATCTGTACCCTCATTAAATGACTACCCTGTAGAAAGATTGTATGGTATTGATTATTTCTAGGTTTAACGTGTGAAGGTCAAGGAATGAAAATGTTAAGCACCTTAATTTTACTTGAAGATCTCTTTTTCGCTTCCCTGGCCCCACACGTACGCGTCTTAATACCGAACTGGCTCTAAGTGATTTCAGATACAATAACATGCGCCCTAGTTTCGATCCGAAAATGAGTACTGCGCAGCAGCGTTTCAGTTCTCACTTTTCAGAAACTGAGTGATTTTACGCGAGCTGTACCTGTAAAATACGGGGAAAGAGTAATAAAAAATACGAGACGGATTACCCACAACTTACAGGCCCAGACCCAAAATACTACATTATTTTGCACACTAGCTATGTCTAAAATAAAAATCTAATGTTTGTTTTTAGGGAAACAGCAGCCGAATTGCGTAAGTATATTATCCAAAGCAAAAGAATCGATTCTTTCCCAAAACCGACTTTACGTATTGCATATTGATACGTAGTCTTTTTTGGGAAGGAATCGTTTCTTTTGCTTTGGATAATATACTTACGCAATTCGGCTGCAGGTCGGTGGAATAATTTATTTACTTATACCTACATAATGTTTATATTTCCAGGATATCCATGTAGACAAAACAAATTTTAAGCCCTTAGATATAGATTGGGACACGAAGCTATCTACATTTGAAAAATTAATGTTATTGAAGTGTCTTAAAGAGGAGAAACTAGTATTTGCAATTGGGGAATACGTCGCAACCAGTCTAGGAGCCGTGTTTATAGAAAGTCCCACTATTCAACTGAACACCCTGTACGTATATAACTTTTGTTGGTTTTAGTTGTTTTTTTATCTGCACGGATTTAATGTAAGCATGGTAGACAGAAAAACTTTACGAAACATTTAGATGTTTATTTCTAATAACACAAAAATAAGTAATAAATGAGTTTTTAATGTTAAGTAGGTAGACATCAGATATATAGATAATATAGAATGTAGTACAATAAAATATTCGATAATATTCGCTTCTAAATAGCTGTGGCTTTATCACAACATACACGACAATACTATGGACATTTATAATATTTGGACTGTAACAACAATATTTATTTGGCAATACACCACAAGTTCTTTTATTCTAGAATTCCAACCTGTAAAACAGTAGGTAAATAAGGGTTGAGGAATTACAAAATATGAATACACCATGATTTTGTTCTGGCCAGAAAAACTTTCAGGTGTATCACACTCGTTAGTTTTATGGATTACATGGTACTTATATCAGATTTCCCAAACAAACTCAACGATATAGTCGTGAACACACGACTTTGTTATAATTTCTCAAAAGCACGGTGCATCAGTATCAAGTCGCATATTTAGTCGCAATCAAAAATAATTTACAATCTTGATTCGCTAAAGTAGACAATCGCTTACGCAAATATTTGAGCCTTATTATACCTAAGTTGTAACAAAAATATAAACTATAGGTAACCTAACAAAAATGCAACAGTTTAGCGCGTACGCATAAATCCAACTTCATTAACACTTTTAGCAACAAAATGAAATCAAATCGTCACTATTTGATTTCTAACGAAAAAATATGTATAGATTAAACTTTTTAGATTGGTCAGTACCTGTGATACGTGCACCTCCTAATATTCATAAGCTCATTCAATAATGGTCCACCTATATTATTTAGTATACATGTAATATAGAGAGCAAAAGAAGAGTGATCTCGAAAAATAAGAGGTCACGGTTATATAATTAGATACCAAATCGCTAAACATTTATTTTATTACTGTGTTAAACACAGATTAATATTTCTAGATATTATATATATTCATCCACAATTTGATTTAACTATCTATTATTTTCTATATTGATTTCGTTTAGGGGTCGTGGTCCAACTATAATGTCCAACTAGTTGGACTACGGGTCTTCGGTAGGGGCAGTTGTCCAACTAAAATAATGATTGGACAACTGCCCCTACCGAAGACCCCTGGTCCAACTGACCTATTTTAATTATTTATATTGTTATTCATCATTGCACGATTTTGACAAATTTAGTAAGCTGGCGTGTTTAGTGAAAGACACAGAACAAATAATGTTTTGGAAGGGTCGCATGCAAAACTGAGTCGTATGTTAAATACGAAAATTTACAAAATGTTGCGGTATCGAAACGTGTTAGAAAAATAACAACCCTTGCAAAAATAAGAGAAGTTAAAAAAGGTAGCTCTCAGACGAAAATGCCAAATTGAAAATGATGATTACATCATGGAGATACAGTTACAAGTGTTAACTGGTGAAATAACTGTTGGACATGCTTTAAAAAAACGTGCTTTTTTAAATTAATTACAGTGTTGATTTGATTGATAATGATTGTTCTTAAATGTATAATAATAATTCAATAACATTAATGTTTTATTTAGCTGTTAATGTCCCACTGCTGGGCACTGGCCTCCCCCATATCTTTTCAAGTGCTCTTTTCGAGGGCCACTTAAAATTTTGTTATTTATATATTAATATATAAATTAATAAAATAAGTCAGTTGGACCACGGGTCTTCGGTAGGGGCAGTTGTCCAATCATTATTTTTAGTTGGACAACTGCCCCTACCAAAGGCCCGTAGTCCAACTAGTTGGACATTATAGTTGGACCACGACCCCTAAACGATTGATTTCTATAAAATATATAATAATATGGTAAGAGTAATCAATCATCGTGTAGGTACTTAACAAAATAAAATTAATAATAGTTCACCATCGAAACTGATCTATAAATATTCAATAAACTCTGAATATGTGAGATTACAATAAATCACCAACGTTGCATTCTCTAGAACACCTAATAATACAAGATATGTTAATTCATTGTAACGATTAATAAAACTTTGATTACCTATCTTGCTACGATTGCATTTGAATACAGTACATAAAAACATTACACGCCAGATTATATCTCGTTGACGATCACTGCCGCAGTGCCGCTGGGCGGACTTCAAGACAGAGGGACCCTTACATTTATCACTTTGTAATTATAACTGCTACAGATTGCTTCATTATTACTAAAATGTATTTTTTCTTATTCTACCAGAGAAATAAATATTTTAAACAGCTCTGGATATTTGACATTTCTCAGTAAAATGGGGCGGATGCGTCTGCGCATATTTTTCAAAATATACAAGTTACGATTAAAGAAGCCCAACTCCCTTTCATGAATCATAGTCTAATAATATTATATATCTTACACTATAAGAAAAATACCGACATGGCTATTAGCCCAACCTGCACCATTTTATATCACTCTTCTCATACTGGAATTCCAATTCTACGACTATAACACTTGTATATGTAACATTTAAAGCATTTAATAGAAACACTGCAATAATATCATATTCATTAAAATGTTCTTGAATGGGAACAAGTATGTTTAATAAACACATTAATTGTAACGTAACGCACAACTCCTCCATCATTCACTTTGCATAGTTGAAATTAGATTTTTTCCACTTTTAGTTTCTTAGGGCCTGCTTTTAATTAAAACAAGTTGGGGTTTTGTCGTGTTCATGACCAGACAAGGCTGATTAAAGAATGCTAGGCTTAACTGTTAGTTTGTTGTGGAAAAATATTTTTTTATTTGCCGGAAGCATTTTAATTAAAAGAAGACTTCTACTTTTGTATGGAGTTGTAAATTATTTGTGCTTTTTTGCACCCTTCTTCGATTTGGTGCATTTTTCACGCTTCTGTTAAACAACATTACGGGGATCCCATGCATACTTAACTGTGCCCTTTGAAAGGTTGCCAAGTATTTGCATATCTTCAGAAGAAATTTCAAAATCCAAATCAATATTTTGTTTTATATGCACCGGGTCACTTGATTTAGGAATGACGGCAATATTTAGTTGCCTTGCCCATTTTAGCAATACTTGAGCATTGGTGACCCCATGACTATGGGCTATTTTAGTAACTGCAGGATGTTTTACTAATTCGTCATCGTTAATTGATTTTCCTCCAAGGGAACAATACGCTTGTAGGACAATATCATTTGCCTTACAATAATCCAGTAATTCCATTTGATAGTAGAACGGGTGCCACTCCACCTTGACAAAAAAACAATATTAGAAAATGTTTTTTTTTGTGAAATGATGGTCATATTATTATGTCTACAGTTCTGAAATATACCTGATTTACAGCAGGAACTACTCCATGATTCCTTTCCATAAGAAGTTCTAGGTGATAATTGGTGAAGTTAGAAACACCAATGGCATTCACAATGCCACTATCATACAGGTCTACCATGGTTTGCCAGGTTGCATGCCGAAGCTCAGTATTTTTTTTATTATCAGCTGCAAGTTTCTGTGTCCCAGGGAAATGGATCAAATACAAGTCTGCATAATCCATCCCCAACTGTTCTAATGAAACAGAGTAGGCCTTCTTGATATTTTCGGGATTGCCGTGTTCCGCAGGTGCTGTAATTATTTAACTATTTAAAACCTACGAAAATAAATCTGCACTACTTATTATGGAATCAGTTTTGTAAGATGGAAAATAACCACCCCCCATCATCATCATCATATTAGCCGAAAGACGTCCACTGCTGGACATAGGCCTACCCCAAGCGTCGCCAAATTGACCGGTCTTTCCCCCCCTCCTCCCCCACCACAAAACATTACTTTTGTATAATTATGTGGTGACGCCTGGGGGAGGCCTATGTCCAGCAGTGAAAGCCTGTCGGCTGAAATGAGAATGAATGATGAATGATGATATCGTGTTCGTCTCTTTGACATCTGAATAGCATTACAGAAACAACACTTACAGAGTTTGGTTGTAATGAAAATATCTTCACGATTCAAGCCATAACGGGGCAGTAGTTTTTGCAATGCCTCCCTCAAGAATGCTTCATTGCGGTAGACAGCAGCAGTATCTATATAAATAGAATATAATAGATATAATATAATTATACAAAGGAATATGGTCATCGTCTAAATAAAATAAGGCAAAATATTTTGATGAAGTTAAATTGAGAAACAATTTGAAAACTTCAATTTCGACTGCAATATTAAAATAAGTAGGTAGTTCAGTATTTATTTCCCAGGAATGCAAGGTAGCGATAAAACGGATATCCGGTCCGGGCCTAATTACTATCCGGCCGGCTATCGGATAAAAACCGCCTATCCGGCCGGATACCGGCTTTAAAAAGAATATCATATTAAGGTATTTAGGTAATTTCTTTATTTTAATGACTTAACAAATACAATCAGTGATCACAAAATGTTCATTCTACATTTTAGAAAACCAATTAAGTAGCACGTGCACTAAGGGCAAATTATAGTGAATGACTAATTTCTCTGCACTTCATACACAAGGCCACTACCAGTAAATTACGTTCAAGCTTTTTAGAATGGTATTATGAAAATTCTTGAAACTTTTGCTATCTTCGCTCATGAACGAAAAGAACTGAATTCGACCGACACCAACCGATCGTTCGTGTGCCATCTACGCAAGCTTGCTTCTTGCGATGTACCAATCGGCAATGTTCTGCCGGATATCCGGCTACAAGGGTGGCCAAATATCCGGTATCCGGCCAAACAGCTATCCGTTTCATCTCTAATGCAAAGTATTATATGTAGTAAAACTTACCGAACATACGATATCCTGCTGCCAAAGCATGGTCTACTACTTCTGTTACCTCCGCTTGATCCTTCATGCGGTAAGTCCCCACTACAAAAATATTTAATATTTTAAATAATGTTTGATTTACATGGCCATTTACCAATATGTGTCTATTGTACACTCCTACCAACTTATCTTGAAATGGACTTTTTTGGAACTTACATTTTGAATGGGACATAAGATCGGTTTTTGTTTATTTTTGGTGAAATGGTGATGAACAGCGCCACTCATAATTCACAGTTAAGTTGGTCGAACTGTAACAACATTTTTGCCAGAGCCAACCAGAGTGCTTCACAGGCTGTAGTTGCTATAGTATTTTAGCAATAGCATCTAGCAAAATTTACTAGCTTCAAAGCTTAACCAAAAAGTAATTGTTCACATCTGCATCGGCCAGACATATTTTGTGATTTTGATAACATTGCCAGGCCAAGGAGGTATACAAGATATAAAGAAAAAAAAAGGGGCCCTGAACCATCTTTTAATTCTCTAGTCACCTTTGAGATGCCAGGTCAAGGAGAATTCATTTTAAGATCCACTTGAACCACAAATCGTTTAATAGTTAAACTTTTCCAAACATTATTCTGTCTGTGGCACATTGATGTCCAGCATTTGAAAAACCGGCCAAGTGCGAGTCAGACTCGCGCATGAAGGGTTCCGTACTTGGTAAATTGCGGTTTACGATTTATGACGTATGAAAAAAGAATTACTTGCTAGATCTCGTTCAAACCAATTTTCGGTGGAAGTTTACATGCTTATGTACTTCATATATTTTAACCTCTATATCATTTTTGAAGACCTATCCATAGATAACCCCACAGTATGTGTTTGATGAAAAAAATATTTTGGGTAGTAAAAGTATGGGGAACCCCCAAAATATTTTTCCCCCAAACTGATTAGTTTGGGGGAAAAATATTTTGGGGGTACGCAAAAAGAACGGAACCCTTAGGGATTCCTAAGGGTTCCGTTTTTTGCCATTTGGCTACGGAACCCTAAAAAGATTTTCATTTGTTCGGCTAAATGGCCCAGTGGCTAAGACCTTGCCTCTCATGCTTGTGTTTGTGGGTTCAAATTCTGGCAAGAATCAATCTGACTTTTTCAAATTTACTTTTTAAGTTTTATTCTGGACATCACTGACAAAGGTGAAGGTAAACATTGTGAGGAAACCTGGACATATAGTTAATATAAGTTTGAAATCGCTAACCCGTCTTGAGTGAGTATGGTGAGTAATGCTCATAACTTCTCTGTATAAGATGAAGCCTTTGCCCTGTAGTGGGACAGTTACAGGCTTTTATATATTTGTACAGCATTTTCTAACTTGTTGTGCAATAATATGTTGGGCTTGTTAATTGCATTAGTACAGTCAAAACCGTTTCAGACCCATTGCCGCACTTAGTCCTTCAGTGGACCATTGTAAGTGGGTCATGGTGGCTGTTTGGTGGTTATTCCAACCAGCCCACCTCCCTCCAGAGGTTAATTAGAGCTCCTGGTTTTCTTAGAACATCTGTGTAAGATCTGGACGCGCAACGGTTTCCTCAGCCTTCATGCATGCCCTGCACAGAGGACTGTTGTGAGAATTGTTTGTTAAGTGAGCAGTGTCCCGTGATGGTCCCCGTCAACAGGTGCAGGCCATTCCTGTCCAGGCGACATTGACATTCTAATATTAGTTTCGATGTAATATATTTTTCCGTAAGGATTGGAGGACTGAGGCACTGTCGAAGAGTGTATGTATGTAGGTGTCCATAATCCTCCTGACTTCTAGGGCGTGGACCGCTTGTATGATGTCCACACACTCTGCCTGATCGACGGTGTTGAACCCTCCTAGCGGTCTGGATATATTTATAATGAGATTGTGTGAGAAGACTCCGACTCCGGTACAGGAGTCAGTCAAATGCTGTTGTTATAGCCGATGTTGTTATAAACGTAAAAATCCAAATAGGTCCTAACAAGACCTTAACATTCCATCATAATATCCAGTACGTTTTTTATTTTGGTTTTTTTTTTGCTCCACTGGAGGGGGGTACACTAGAAATATGTATGGAGCATGGTGTAAATGAAGTCCATTAGTATTGGTTAAATGTTTGATGCTTGTAGGGCCTAATTTAGACTACAAGAATAGTCAGTCCTCTAGCTTCTGAACGCTAAGCATAGATAAAAATGTGTGAAACAGTTTTGCAATATTTTGTTCTAGTGCTAGAACTTTGTAAACAGCTATTTGTATTTAGGTCAAACTGAAGCTTAGAGCTTACGAGGTTAACGGTTCTATGATAAAAGAACCGTAAGCGTCGCGAGATATTGCTTTAGAATTCTTGCAAAACAAATTTGTGGAAGTGGGTAGGTTCTTTATGAAATGTAAAAAGTTTTACTTACATCCCACTGCAGGCATTTTGTGCCCCGTGTTCAATAGAAATTCTTTCTTGGGATCTACTTCTACTGCTGTAGCCATGTTTTCTTATTCACTTATCATCCGGTCAGTGAAAGAGTTATTTGAGCTTTAACTTAGAAGCTTGTTTTTCTTAGTACTGTTTCTGTATCACTTCGAGAACGGCAGACTAAATGACGAATGCACAAGTAATTAAACTTTGAGAGTTGTCTACACTTCCACAGTCTTCATAGCCTATGCACTAAGCAGTAAATAAGCAAGTTCTGATAGCTTATAACTGAACTGTGGCTTGTAATCAGTGACAAATACGAGGGATAGCAGCGCTGCACCGCACTATTCGAGAGACAAACAAGCAAGGAAAGAAAGTTAATATGATCTTAATATGATAAACGAGTTTAAACGACTAGGTGTAGGTACATTAAAGTTAAATAACTAACTATCCAAGAAGTAAGAACGAACGAATAGGTTTGATTAGTTTGGGAATGAATGAACGACAGACCAGTAGGCAGCAGCGTTGCCAGAACGTATCTTTTGTTACATTTTACGTAACTTTTGACCTTCTCATGTAACCTCCATGTAACACGACTCAAAATGTAACATTTAGGACTTAGTAAAAATATCGAAATATTTTCCAGCAAACAAAAAATAATCGTGAAACGGAACGCATCTAAGGAAGTTTTCGTTCGTCGTGTTCTCGCACCTGATTTTGTGAAACACAAATTGACGTTTTGCTTATAAACTTACTCATTCACGTATATTTTTAAATCTTCCATCCCGCTTACTCCGGCGAGCGAGTGAGCGTATAAGGCTTTGCACGCACTGCGATTTTTATTCGCGCGATTTTTTTCTGTCTATTCGGCAATAATACCGTAAGAAATCCGTGTTTTGCCACAGAATTCACCGCACTACGGCGCAGATTAATTTCGGCGAACATTTTGAACTCTATGAACAGGTAAAAAAGATACAAAAATCGCGAGAAATTTTATCAGCAGTGCGTGTTAGTTAGATTCAGTACGCGGACAAAAATGTAACTTTTTGAGATGTATCATGTAACATTTGACTATCTGTCACTGGCAACACTGGTAGGCAGTAACCAACGTCCAACCGAACGACTATTGCCAACGCAGCGTTGCCAGAATGTAACTTTTGATACATTTTACTATACTTTTGACCTTCTCATTAAGATTAAACAAAAAATATCTAAACATTTTTCAGCAAACAAAAAATAATCATGAAACGGAAAATATCTCATCATCATCAATAATTACATATTATAAAAATCCCTATCTTGACTCGCGCAATCAATTTAAAAAAAAAGTAAATAGATAAAGTGGTAAAAAAAATTAAACTGCGAAAAATAATTAAATTCCCCTTTTAAATACGTTCGTGTAACTCGGTAAAATGTAATGAACAACTGATTTTCTTTTCGCGATTACTGGTTTGGATTTTTGGACCCATAGCAAAGTTGTTTATAATGATAAAAGATAAATAAAAATAAATGCTAAAAACTGTTTGAGGGTCACTTCAATAGTTATTTATGCTACAAGTGCGGAAGGTAGTTGATTTCCGATGAGTGGTATTCTTATAGTCGGAAATCATCTTACGTACGTGTATCATACAACATTTTACTATGCATTGTGCGAGGAAATAAAAAAATATATCTGAACCAAGCAAGAAATTAATAAAATGGCGGACTTATTCAAGCGCGTTCAGCATATCCACAGATTATTAACTAACAGTTCCTCGGGCATATCTACTGCGCATGTGCAAATAGCTGTCACGTCGTAACGCAAAAAGGCACGAGAAAAATATTAATTCTGCCAAACATATAAGGTTAGGGAAAAAGTTAACTTTTAAAACTCAAATAATAAAAACTATGCGGCGGGCTGAAGTTGGAGTTAAAAAATAAAAAAATACAGGAAAGTAAAAAGTACTAGTAAAAGAGTGACACTTTCCGCACAATTTCACTCTTTTCGAGGACAAGCATTTTATGATACTGTTGTATAATAAGGGGTATTAAAACATGAGTGTGTGTTTCACACGAATGTTTTAATACCTAGTTATGTGCAGTTTCATACACTACTTTATCTACATTTATACGTACTCATACATTTTGGGATTGAACCTACTTAATATTTTATTTTTTGCATTTTCCATGCCATAAAGTCGTGATAAATGCATCATATAATAATCTCGACTTTGCTGGTAAGAGATTTTAAGTAATTTCCTTCGCCGCATATAAAATGTTTGGCGGAGTCAAATTTTCTTCACATTGACTAATATCAGAAATTTTCAGCAAGAATTTAAAAAAACTCATGAAATTCAGTACAGCAAAACCTGCAAAACGTATGAATGGCGCCAAAACCCAGCACATCACCGCATTATCTGCGCATGCGCTAAGGCTTAGCACACGCACTGCGATATTTATTCGCGCGATTTTTTTCCGCCCATTCTGCGACCTATGGAATTGTATGAAGCTGCTCGCATTGCGGTAAAAAAATCGTGCGGCAATAATACTGCATGAAATACGTGTTTTGCAACAGAGTCCAACGCACCGCGGCGCGAATTTAATTCGCGCGGATATTTTGAGCTCTATGAACAGGTAGAAAGAGACAAAATTCCCGCGAATAGAAATCGCAGTGCGTGCTAAGCCTAAAGCGGGCATTGTCATAGACAATTTAAAATTGGAATAAATTTTTGTTTTATTAGGTACTATAAAAAAAAACGCAGTGCGTGCAAAGCCTAATACGCTCACTCGATCGCCGGAGTAAGCGGGATGGAAGATTTAAAAATATACGTGAGTGAGTAAGTTTATAAGCAAAACGTCAATTTGTGTTTCATAAACTATTATTTTATATTCATTTTAAGCAAGAATTTTAAAAAGTCATGAAATTCAGTATAGCGAAACCTGCAAAACTTATGAACGGCGCCAAAACCCAGCACATCACCGCATTATCCGCGCATGCGCTAAGGCTTAGCAGACGCACTGCGATATTTATTCGCGCGAATTTTGCCGCTCATTCTGTGACTTATGGAATTGTATGAAGCTGCTCGCATTGCGGTAAAAATATCGTGCGGCAATAATACCGCATGAAATCCGTGTTTTGCAACAGAATCCACCGCACCGCAGCGCGAATTTAATTCGCGCGAATATTTTGAGGTCACTCTATGAACAGGTGGAAAGAGACAAAAATTCGCGCAAATAAAAATCGCAGTGCGTTATAAGCCTAAAGCGGGCATTGTCACAGACACAGAACAAAAAAAACGCCTACTACAATAGAAGTCGCAAGTGGGCGGGGCCCGCGTACCCCAAGCTTTGCACAGTTCTGCATATGTTTCCTTCCGCGCACACACTACGCACATCAGTCTTGGTTCAACCGGCACGGTGAAAAAAACTTGAAAAAAAATACAAAAATGCCTTATTGTGCTGTTTTAGAATGTAAACACGGTAGCAGAACCAAAAATGTATCAAATTTAGGTATATCTTACCATCGGCTAGTCTTAATTTATTATATTTCGATAAAAATGTAAAAACAATATTTTATTAAACAAGACAAGTAAAAGTTGATTTTATGGTGTTAAACTTAAGGTCTACTTTCTTTAAAACTCAAACATTGTTCTCGAAGATTCCAACTATGCACATGTCACATTCAGCTACTCAATTAGAGATTACCAATATCGATAATGAGTTATCGATACTTTAAACTTACAATATTCGAAAAAATCTTCTTACGCGCGAAAAACATAACCCTTTCCTTGTAGCCGTGTAAAAATAAAGATTACGACGAATTGAGAACCTCCTCCTTTTTTGAAGTCGGTTAAAAAGACAACAGCCTTCAAAATCAACAAAGTGTAATAATAATAACACATGAACATAGAACCTCCTTCTTTTTTTAAGTCAGTTAAAAACTGGCTTATGTGTTAGTCTGAAATTTAAGATCTACTGGTGTATAGACCTAAATTTCATCTGTTTATTTGTGCACGCATCACGTGACATGTACGAAACCAATGTAAATAACTTTTATACATAAACATTGTGCGTACTTTGAAGAATTACTTAGTTTTTGTGTCATCGCAATCGGTTCACTCTATCAAAAGTTAGATGAATTTAAAGTGTTCAAGAAGTAAAATTATCACAACACACGCAATTCAGATACTCGAAGAGTTGAACTCGATGTTCGATAGATGGCGTTGTGAATTTGAAGTCATTTTCTGAATCACGGTGTTAAGATTCTCCGCGAAAGATTGATGACTATAGAAACAAATATGGTCGGTAGGTAAGTAGGGTAGGGTTGGCAAACAGATGACGGGAGCGAAGCCGCGGTCACAGCTTGTAATTAATAATAGTACACCAAAGACTACGTATACGTACAGTACTGTCTTTCCTTTCATTTTTTAAATCCATGGAAAGGTTGTCTTGAAAAGATCGCTTTTAGCGATAAGGCCGCCCATTGTGCCACCCAGTGTAATGTTTTCTTCGTCTATACTTTCTGTAACTTATATGGTGTACATAATTAAGAGTATTGTTTGTATTCTATAATTCTATTGATAGAACAAAAACACTAAGATACGCCCATCTTTGTATCAATAGAATCATTTTCAAAATCGGATCAGTAGTTTACCATAAAATATCTTAATAATACTTTCTATAAATCGTAAGTGTTGGAATAAATTTATATAAAAACTTGATTACAAACATAATAATATTTATCGACTCTAGTTATTGGGCGCACGGTTGGCGCAGTGGATGAGCGATTGACTGCTGCGCTGCGTGTCGCGGGTTCGATTCCCGCACGGAACAAATATTTGTATGATCTACAAATAGTTGTTTCGGCTCTGGGTGTTTGTGTATGTGAAATTATATGTTTGTAAACGCACCCACGATACAGGAGAAATTCCTAGTGTGGGGCAACGTTTTTTTTTTTTAACTAAACTATTTTGTTTGAAAATACGGAATGTCGATAAATAAGTCAACGACCGTGGTACATCACTACAGGAGGACGAGTAGTAATGACCTCATTTCGCAAATATAAATCTTATCGGTAACGAAATACGGCTTTAAATTAAATGAATTTATTATAGTGACATCTAGTGGCGGGTAGCGTAACTTGCTCATTAAACTATTACGTGTGCGCTTTAAACGAAAAAAGTAATAAATACTCAAAAATAGTAGACAATAAACCAACTCTATTGTCATAAAGCTGTGGTTTATTTTCAAATAAGCGACGACTGACATATTTTCTACTTTCATCTAAAAATTAAACTACCAATCACACCAAAGATTTCTTAGTGTTATGAAATACAATTAATCTGTATATGTGTGAGTTTGGGTACGCTGGTGCCGATACTAATAAAGCTATATGCGATTTCTACTGTCTTCTCTGTTCTGTGGTCACAGACAAGTTAAAATTGGAATCATCAATTTTTATTTTATTAGGTACTATAAAAATGGCATTTCAAAAAATTTAAATAATTGACGGAATCTCCTTAGTGATTAACTTCTTGGATTTGTCCTGCATAGTAATAGAAAATAGTATATTATGCAAATAGTGAATAAAGGAGGAGCGGCACTATAGGGACACGTACATCTGTATGCATGTAAGGATGCCAGATGTTGGGAAAAAACCCCCACATTTTTTTCGATTGTTCTCTGGGGGCCATAGATAAATCACGAACAAGTGAAGGATTCTAACAACTGAATCACGACCGTAGGGAGTGATTCATGATGATTGAATCACGAGCATAGCGAGTGATTCAAGTGTTAGAATCCTGAGCGACGCGAGTGATTCATGGCCCTCGATATAAATCCGTTTTATTCATGAGTTGCATACTATATTTTATACCATGACTACGAGAAAAAGAAATATTTAAGCGAAAAGCACAAGGAATAATAATAAATAAATGTTTTATTAGCTTTAAAATTTACAAAAATTTTGAAAACTCAGGGTTTTACATTTTTTGTAAATTGAAGCTGAGCTAGGTAACAGCATCTGTGTTTCAGGGGCCAGTGACCACGTCCGTTACGTTACATAATTATAATTAATTAAACACCAATGTAATTAATATTAGAATTACAATCCAAATCAGTAAACAATAAACATCCCAGACTAAAATCAAAATCATGAAAATCATTATTGAAATCCTAAATATTAACAAACTGAAAATTAAATCGATGAAGAAGTTTGAAAGTCGAATATTCTTTGCACAAGGAGTTTGTATCGAGTATGTTATGCGCAAGGAGGTTGTATAGCATTGAGATGGAAGTCGAATATATATTGGTGTGTTCTAAATTCAAACACCAAAACAGTGAGAAAAAGTGCTTTTTATTCACTGTTTTCAGTAAATAAAATAAGCTTTTTAGATGGGGAAAGGTATAAAAGTTATTATTGTTTATTGATAGAGTTTTTGAATCCCTATTCTTTTGTTGGTATTTGCGGTTGATTTGTGGCTTGTTAGCGTGCAGGGCACGCGCGTGTGTTTATGATCTGGGGTACAAAAGTTTAAAAAAAAATACTGCAAATACCGAGTGCGTTTCAAAATTCTTTTACATACAATTTAAATCATACGGCTAGCAACACATGGGAAGGGAACGTGATTGACATGAAATGACATTGACAGTTATCTTTACTCACTCACTCAATGTTGCTACCTACTCGCTCAGGCATGGCAGATTTTGCCGCAAAGAACAATGGCAGGTGCCCATACATTGTTTTAGCTGAGATTAAACTCCTACGTCATTAAATGAAAAATATCTGCAAGAATTTTTGTTCGTGAATGTCGAGCATAATAGATATTCAGTCATAAACTTGTGTAGGTTATGTCTGGGTAACTTTTAATAATGTGTTTAAATTTATTCAATTTCGTGAAAGTAAAAGGGGAATATCGCATTAGTATTTCTCTAACGTAGTTATTTCAGCATGAAATGTATAATGTACTGTTTGGAAAGAGTACCTATATTTATTTAAACCACAGATTACTGCTATGTAGCTATTTAAACCATATACATATTAAATAGTATGGACTGGAAATACCTACAAAAAAAACGTGCCTACCTAAACCTTAAAATGGCACTTAAAATGGCTGCCGATGCTATGGTTGTGTTAATCACGGAACACACACACATTAATAGTACAAAAAGTAAACAACCATTTGACAGCAGGACTACCACGAACACAACTACAAAATCCGTCACATAATATGGCGAATATGGCACGTACCTACTACTGTCACTACGTCATAACAAAATGTTACCATAATGAGCAACAACTGAAATATTGTTGTCTCTTTTGTCAAATACGATTACTACATTACAAAAGAATGAAACAAAACGATGTTTCACATCGTATTTCACTCATATTTGTATAAGCTAATGTATGTATAGAACATCGCGGCGCCTCCATATTTTTCCTAGCTCAATGATTTAAACTAAGCGACCGACGTGTATCAAAAGGTCGTCGTCAACCATGAAGGTATAGATAAATATGGAGAACACACTTCGAATACCTACTTGAAGCAAAACCTATGTATCACTATCTCGCTCTCTGTGGGCAGACCCTCTCTGTCTAAGCAGGGTAACCTTCATTTTATTTTTCCCAGGACGTCTACCTGTTTCCGTTATTAATATCGAGCAAAAAATCACGTTTGTTGTATGGGAGCCCCCCTTAAATATGTATTTCATTCTGTTTTTTAGTGTTTGTTGTTATAGCGGCAACAGAAATACATCATCTCTGAAAATTTCAACTGTCTAGCTATTACGGTTCACGAGATACAGCCTGGTGACAGACGGACAGACAGACAGACAGACGGATCGCGGAGTCTTAGTAATAGGGTCCCGTTTTTACCCTTTGGGTACGGAACCCTAAAAAGGAAATAAAAACACTTGCCGAATTAAAATCATATATTTTATAACTTTTCTATTTATTATACATGACTAAATATTATTGCTCTGTGTAGTTTTTGTCACTTACCACGTAAATCACTGAAAATATTTTCGTTGTGACTCTTTAAGTGAGCACGTATACGCATGAAAAATAACCAATTAGCTATTTGCTTAACTATCTTAGTTTCATGCAAATCATTACAATCAATGGAGTCCGTGATGGGATGGTTAACCATTACCTGCAACAGAGAAGTAAAATATTGTGATACGACATTTTTTTTTCTGTGTTATTTTCTCTAAGTTGGCCCATCAATTTAGCTCGTTGAAAAATTTTGTCCCAGATATATCCTCAATATGGTCACACTACTGCAGTACGACTTCATGTAAACAAAACAAATTAAATTGCACAAAATCAATGAAATTCAATGTAGATGTATTTGATCTTTACATAATTATCATTTACAATTATTTTGAAAAGACTGGTTAATCGATTTAAGAGGAAATTATGTGAAAATACAAAGAAATATGTTTACAATGATTCAATGTCAGAAATCACGATTTAAATACTTACGCTTGAAATCTTATATCACCTTTTGGACACCACGTACTATGGCAACCACTCACAACACAATTTTGCACCAGTTTTTGAATTATAACAGTGTAAAATATCGAAAAATCTCAAACGAAGCTGTAAACCGCAAAGAAAACAACCGCTATTTTGGCCTGATTTATTTTGGCATATAGGGCCAATGTTGCCACATTACCGAATCCTTAAGAAATGGGATTATATTTCGTTAATTTTCCAACCCAGATATGCTGTGACCTACAATTTTAGGATTTTCAATTATGGAACTAATCTTAGTTCTAGTATTTATTTATAGGTAAATTATTTGACAGTGTTTAACTTCTGGTAGGGCTAGTGTGGTGACTATTTCTAAGAATTTTCTAGGAGATTTAAATAAGAAGATAGCAATACTATAGTCCACACTAGAAAGAGAGGTCGGCCCACAGAAAGCGGGATGGAGATACGTAGGTGTTTGCCTCAAGATTTTGTTCTAAGTGTGGCCTCCATCTTTACCTATAACTTCATGTCGTCAACAACCAAGCTATATTTTTTTAAGACTTGGATACAAGTCTTTTTGCCAATCATTAATTGAAAGTAATTCATTTATTTCTACTACACTACGATATTCTTACCTACCTGCAAGGAACATCTACACTTATACATAAACTGTATTGTTAACTCATTTACTGCAATAAATACAATAATATGATTATTACTTAATATAGTTACTACTTAACACTTATATATTATGATTTTTTTATCCATTTTGAACCAGCCCAATTATACATTAAAAAACGTAGACAATTAATAGAATGTCTTTCGTATATAACTCACTACCAGACGCTTAAATTTAAGTCAGCTAATATTTCGCCATTATTCTTTAAAAGCTTTTTAGTGCGCACCCAGAAAAAAGCAGTTCGGCTTTGAGGAAGTTGCTTGAAATTGGCTATTTTTTCAGCGACTACAAAATAGCTTACAAATGCAAAAAAATTGTCAGGCTAGAATAATAATAGATATTTATTTATATACTAGCTGTCCCACGCGGCTTCGCTCCCGTCAACTGGCTACGTACCTTCCCTATCCTACCTACCCTACTCTACACCTACCCTACACCTACCCTACACCTATCCTACACCTACCCTACACCTACCCTGCACCTACCCTACACATACCCTACACCTACCCTACACCTACCCTACACCTACCCTAAGTGCAAGGATCGATCGCAGGCCCCACGTTCTGGAATGTGCTCCTGAACCCGCTGCTTGAAGAACTGGAGGAGAAGAAAACGTACTGCCAGGCATTTGCAGACGACGTGGTGCTTATATTTTCCGGGAAAACAGCTCTGGATCTGGAGATCGAAGCCAATGCCAGCCTGGCACATGTGCAGCGGTGGGGTGTTCGAAACAAACTAAAGTTTGCGCCGCATAAAACTCATGCCATGCTGCTAACTAAGAAGCTAAAGTTCGACACACCACGGCTGCGGATGGGCGGGGTTGACATTGCGCTGGTAGAGGAGATAAAGCTGCTCGGACTTATAATCGACCGGAAGATGACATTCCGGAGCCACGTCACATATATCTGCAAAAAAGCCATCAACATCTTTAGGCAGCTGTCCGGCGCAGCAAAGGTAACCTGGGGATTAAACCCGGAAGTGTTAAGGGTTATCTATGCTGCGGTTGTAGAGCCGGTGATCCTCTATGCAGCTAGTGTATGGGCCAAGGACCGCCTTGGTCCATACACTAGCTGCATCAGCGATAAGATTTACGTACAAAACCAACTGAACGCTGTTCTAAGGGGCTTCGCCCAGAAAATCAGCAAGTCTTACAGGACAGTGTCACTGAATTCGGTTCTGATCTTGACAGGATTGCTGCCTCTTGACCTAAGAGTCAAGGAAGTAGCATCCCTCTATGAGGCGAAGAGAGGTAAGCCTCAGTCATTCCTCAAAGACCGATCAGTCGAAACAAAAATGAGCTTCCTGGCGAGGCCTCACCCAGCTGAGGAAGAAGAACTAGAATTCCAATGCTTGGAGAGCGAAGCGGAGGTACAGCTGCGCATGAGAGACGGTACAGTACAAATCTTTACGGACGGGAGCAAAATAGAGGGCAAGGTTGGGGCTGCCCTATCCTGGTGGAATGGGGCGGTCGAATCCAAAACCAAGAAATTTAAGCTCGAGCAGTACTGTACTGTCTTCCAAGCGGAGCTCTATGCAGTAAATCAGGCTACGGAGTTGATCGCGCGTAGCGAGGCAAAAGAGTTCAACATATTTAGTGACTCCAGATCTACTCTGGAGCTATTGAGGAACGGTGACACCTGCAACCCACTCGCATTGGAAACAAAAATAAATATTAAGAAGCTGAAATTTTCAGGCAAGAATGTACGTCTGTATTGGGTCAGGGCCCACGTTGGGATACAGGGAAATGAAAGGGCAGATGAACTGGCGAAAACAGCGGCATTGACTCTCAAAAGGAAATCAGACTATGATAAATGTCCTATCTCATTTGTCAAGCGAACCATACGAAGTGCTTCGATTGACAAGTGGGAGGAAAGATATCAAAGAGAGTGCAAAGCCAGTGTCACTAAAATATTCTTTCCCTCAGCCACAGAGGCGTACAGAACAATTAGGAAGATACAACTTACATACCTACACACACAACTCTTCACAAGGCACGGGGGCTTCTCCCAATATCTTAACCGTTTTAAAATAAAGGAGTCACCTTCATGTATCTGCGACCCGGTCGCAGAAGAATCGATCTTGCACCTTATAGCTGAGTGCCCAGTATATGGGCTAGCCAGATTTAACCTGGAACAAAAACTAGACGTAACAATTAACGTAAATAACATAAACATAATTATGATAAATAAAGATACACGAAGTCAATTCTTAGATTTTTGTTTAAAAATAATAAGATTAGTAATAGATAGAAATAAAACTTAGATTAAGAAATTAACACAGTAAATATAGTGAGTTATATTGTACAAAGTGTTAAATATATAAGGTATTGTAATAGCTGTGTGACATAAAAAATATATATTTATATACAAAATAAAATATAGTAAAAATAACAAAGAAAAAAAAAAAAAAAAATAACAAAAAAAAAAAAAAAAAACAATGTTTTAAAAAAAAGAGCCCTAACCAGCTAATAGTGTTAAGCAGATAAAAATAAAATGGCCTGTAATACTGTTATGTTGAGTAGTAAAAATAGTCTTTAATATAGTATTTAACCTCAGTAGTCCCATCCTGCGACTACAATTATATTGATAATATTATAAATACTGTTATAAAATTGTCACAGAAAAATAATCCTCCGACCGCAATATCGGGGAGAACCGTGTACAAGTTATATATACTTACCCTACACCTACTCTACACCTACCCTACACCTACCCTACACCTACCCTACACTACACCTACCCTACACCTACCCCACACCAACCCTACACCTACCCTACACCTACCCAACACCTACCCTACACCTACCCTACACCTACCCTACACCTACCCTACACCTACCCTACACCTACCCTGCACCTACCCTACCCTACACCTACCCTACCCTACACCTACCCTACCCTACACCTACCCTACACCTACCCTACACCTACCCTACACCTACCCTACACCTACCCTACACCTACCCTACACCTACCCTACACCTACCCTACACCTACCCTACACCTACCCTACACCTACCCTACACCTACCCTACACCTACCCTACACCTACCCTACACCTACCCTACACCTACCCTACACCTACCCTACACCTACCCTACACCTACCCTACACCTACCCTACACCTACCCTACACCTACCCTACACCTACCCTACACCTACCCTACACCTACCCTACACCTACCCTACACCTACCCTACACCTACCCTACACCTACCCTACACCTACCCTACACCTACCCTACACCTACCCTACACCTACCCTACACCTACCCTACACCTACCCTACACCTACCCTACACCTACCCTACACCTACCCTACACCTACCCTACACCTACCCTACACCTACCCTACACCTACCCTACACCTACCCTACACCTACCCTACACCTACCCTACACCTACCCTACACCTACCCTACACCTACCCTACACCTACCCTACACCTACCCTACACCTACCCTACACCTACCCTACACCTACCCTACACCTACCCTACACCTACCCTACACCTACCCTACACCTATCCTACACCTACCCTACACCTACCCTACACCTACCCTACACCTACCCTACACCTACCCTACACCTACCCTACACCTACCCTACACCTACCCTACACCTACCCTACACCTACCCTACACCTACCCTACACCTACCCTACACCTACCCTACACCTACCCTACACCTACCCTACACCTACCCTACACCTACCCTACACCTACCCTACACCTACCCTACACCTACCCTACACCTACCCTACACCTACCCTACACCTACCCTACACCTACCCTACACCTACCCTACACCTACCCTACACCTACCCTACACCTACAGAAAAATAATCCTCCGACCGCAATATCGGGGAGAACCGTGTACAAGTTATATATACTTACCCTACACCTACTCTACACCTACCCTACACCTACCCTACACCTACCCTACACCTACCCTACACCTACCCTACACCTACCCTACACCTACCCTACACCTACCCTACACCTACCCTACACCTACCCTACACCTACCCTACACCTACCCTACACCTACCCTACACCTACCCTACACCTACCCTACACCTACCCTACACCTACCCTACACCTACCCTACACCTACCCTACACCTACCCTACACCTACCCTACACCTACCCTACACCTACCCTACACCTACCCTACACCTACCCTACACCTACCCTACACCTACCCTACACCTACCCTACACCTACCCTACACCTACCCTACACCTACCCTACACCTACCCTACACCTACCCTACACCTACCCTAAACCTACCCTACACCTACCCTACACCTACCCTACACCTACCCTACACCTACCCTACACCTACCCTACACCTACCCTACACCTACCCTACACCTACCCTACACCTACCCTACACCTACCCTACACCTACCCTACACCTACCCTACACCTACCCTACACCTACCCTACACCTACCCTACACCTACCCTACACCTACCCTACACCTACCCTACACCTACCCTACACCTACCCTACACCTACCCTACACCTACCCTACACCTACCCTACACCTACCCTACACCTACCCTACACCTACCCTACACCTACCCTACACCTACCCTACACCTACCCTACACCTACCCTACACCTACCCTACACCTACCCTACACCTACCCTACACCTACCCTACACCTACCCTACACCTACCCTACACCTACTCTACACCTACCCTACACCTACCCTACACCTACCCTACACCTACCCTACACCTACCCTACACCTACCCTACACCTACCCTACACCTACCCTACACCTACCCTACACCTACCCTACACCTACCCTACACCTACCCTACACCTACCCTACACCTACCCTACACCTACCCTACACCTACCCTACACCTACCCTACACCTACCCTACACCTACCCTACACCTACCCTACACCTACCCTACACCTACCCTACACCTACCCTACACCTACCCTACACCTACCCTACACCTACCCTACACCTACCCTACACCTACCCTACACCTACCCTACACCTACCCTACACCTACCCTACACCTACCCTACACCTACCCTACACCTACCCTACACCTACCCTACACCTACCCTACACCTACCCTACACCTACCCTACACCTACCCTACACCTACCCTACACCTACCCTACACCTACCCTACACCTACCCTACACCTACCCTACACCTACCCTACACCTACCCTACACCTACCCTACACCTACCCTACACCTACCCTACACCTACCCTACACCTACCCTACACCTACCCTACACCTACCCTACACCTACCCTACACCTACCCTACACCTACCCTACACCTACCCTACACCTACCCTACACCTACCCTACACCTACCCTACACCTACCCTACACCTACCCTACACCTACCCTACACCTACCCTACACCTACCCTACACCTACCCTACACCTACCCTACACCTACCCTACACCTACCCTACACCTACCCTACACCTACCCTTCACCTACCCTACACCTACCCTACACCTACCCTACACCTACCCTACACCTACCCTACACCTACCCTACACCTACCCTACACTTACCCTACACCTACCCTACACCTACCCTACACCTACCCTACACCTACCCTACACCTACCCTACACCTACCCTAAATCAGCCGGCGTTTGTCCTTGGGTGTATTTGCTTAGTACAAACAGGGATAATTGTCGGTTGGTATCACATTCAAAACGACATGTCTAACAAGGCCTCTGCGAGTTAGTTTCGGCCCCTCGCACGCCTTTCAACTGCCGGGACCCCGGCACGAGAATCACACAGAAAAATGAAATCACAGTATTCATTACATTGCCCGAATTGAGTTGACTTGATTCATAATGCCCGGGCATTACGGGCAAACAACATACTGCACTGATTAATCACTTGGTCCATGACAATATTTCGATACTTTGTTCTAGATATGCAGACACAACAGAAACAATCCCGCTAGTCTTCGTATTAAGCACCGGTTCGGATCCTTTCGTAGCTTTCCAGAAGTTTGCGACTGAGATGGGCATGCGAGACCGAGTGCATTCCATCTCGCTGGGACAGGGACAAGGACCTGTCGCTGAGAAGATGATAATGGCCGCTAAACCAAAAGGCGATTGGATATTCTTACAAGTATGGACAATTGATACCCAAACAAAGAAATCAGCATTTGTACCTAGATGAATATAAAAATAAATCATTGGAACTTATTTATAAGTAGATACTTCTTTCTGATAGTAAAATCTTACCTATGTTAAATATTTTCAGAATTGTCACTTGGCTGCTTCGTGGATGCTGAGTCTTGAACTAATAGTAACTAACTTCTCTACTGAAGCAGGCATGCCCCAACCGGAGTTCCGCCTCTTCCTAAGCTCAATGCCCACTGCCAAATTTCCTGTCTCTGTATTGCAGAATTCTGTTAAAGTAACAAATGAACCGCCCAAAGGTTTAAAAGCGAATGTGAAAAGAGCTCTAATAGAAATGGAAGAAGATTTCTTCGAGAATCATGGTTAGTATGTTGACTATTACCGACAGAAGGACTAACCTGCAATGACAGAGCACAGATGTGTGTGGAAAAGGGAGAGGGCGGCTAATCTAATTAGAATCTAGGTAATAGATTAGAATGTTACTGCCAATTGCTCCCGCCAGATGGCGCTTGACGGCTCTGAGTAAACAAAAACATAACAACATGGCGTCTACTACTGTTTGTGGTTACCGAACTCTTTTTTACTGTTTTTAAGATAACTTGTGTTCAAAAACCAAATAATAATATTGGGGAAGTTAGTTAGCTTCATTTTTCTTTCACTATTTGTTTTATATTTTGTATACATAAACTGCGAAATTTTGTCCCTGGACTTTGACAGTTTGGTTTTTTTTTAGGGATGTGTCCGATATATATAAACGTAACTTATATCGGATATGTGTTAGATATCATATCATATCGATATCGATATCAAAATAACCGATATTACAAAAGCTGTAATAAAAACCTTACTAGCGTGTGAGAAAGAATAACTCTTTTCAAAAAGCGACGAGGAATACAATATTCAGCAAATAAAATTTGCTAAAACCTCAGACCAACTTTTTTTTGTTGGTCTGAGGCTAAAACGTAACATAAGTATTTTAAATTTCACACGTATCACCTACTGCGTCGTGTCGTGGTGCGATACACCAATCATGCATCTCAATCTGTTCAAGCCTATGTCATATCACGAGTCTTGTAGCCAATCAAATGCGTCATAGAGATGCGCTCTCTCATAAAGTGTATCAACAATCGAAAAATCTAATGCAAGCAAGATAAAAGACGCTATGTGGATTTCCGTCTGTGTGATTGGTCAATTGTTCATAGGTGCTCTTTGCCCTTTGTCTTGCCGAATTCATTACGCAATAAGGCTGCGGGATGGCAACCAGTCGGGTGTCTTTCAAATTGAAGGCAAGGTATGAATATTTCCGTCAAACTTACAAGGTAAAGAACACTTACCTAAGCACCCAATTGCGAGCAGATTCGCAAGAAGTTTGCAGAATAATCATGAGTTGATTTAATGGATTCGGTGTCTCAATAACATTATTTATGTGTTTGTATTTATCTAAGTATATATATGTTAAATTGTTTTTATTTTTGCTTATCCTGAGTTGTTTTTTTCATCTAGTTGCTCCGGCCATATTTTATCTCTGCACCACCCTAAAGTGGTAGAAAATGCCTAAGGCATTAAGGCTGGGTTTCTCAACGCTAAATTATCGCAAAATTAATGTGACAAATTGTCAAGCACGCGTTATCTGCTGTGATTGGTTGAATGAATTTTCAACAGCCAATCACCTGCACATAACCGGCGAATGTTCGTCAATTACTTTAACAGCCCGTTAATCGAGTGTTGAGAAACCGGGGGTAACTTTACACTTGTGCCTTGTGAATAAAGTTTTAATAAATTAAATAAAAAAATGGCGCCACGCCACGACACGTAAGTATGTTTCCGCCTTTACATGTTAATTTCCTGTTTTAGTGTTGGGACAAGACTGGCGCACAATGTTATTTGGTATTTGTATGTTCCACGCCATAATTCAGGAGCGTAAAAAGTTTGGTCCGCTGGGGTGGAACATCACCTACGAGTTTAACAATAGCGACCGCGAGTGCGCCATGATGAACTTGCAAATGTTTTGTGAGGATGGACACATGCCATGGGCCGCTTTGGAATATATTACTAGTAAGAAACTGCACAATTAGTGTCAAAAATCATTGCAAAGGTTTATCAGCTGACAACCTACCTCTCTTACCTACAAGGTTTTAGTAGGTGATGGTTCCTAAATGCCTATAAAAGTTGTAGGTCTAGTACAAGTTCGCCTCTGACCTTTGTATAAGTAGGTAATTCAACCATTGATAACATTTTTTCATTTTTTAGGGTTCCGTACTCAAAGCGTAAAAACGGGACCCTCTATTACTAAGACTCTGCGGTCCGTCTGTCTGTCCGTCTGTCACCAGGCTGTATCTCATGAACCGTGATAGCTAAACAGTGAAAATTTTCACAGATGATGTATTTCTGTTGCCGCTATAACAACAAATACTAAAAACAGAATAAAGTAAATATTTAAGTGGGGCTCCCATACAACAAACGTGATTTTTTTTGCGGTTTTTGCAATAATGGTACGAACCCTTCGTGCGCGAGTCCGACTCGCACTTGTTCGGTTTTACTTTCTTGCTTTCTGCCTACTTCAGGAGCGAAACCGCGGGCAAAAGTTAGTCTAAATTTAATAATAAAATCGTTACAGGTCTAATAACGTATGGTGGCCGAGTTACAGACATGTGGGATCAACGCTGCTTGACCACTATTTTAAAACTCTTCTTCTCGCCTCCAACTCTCGAAGACGGATACACATACTCAGAATCCGGCACTTACTATTGTCCCAGATCTGATAAATTGGAAGACTACCGTGAATATATAGAATCATTACCTAGTGTTGAAGACCCGGAGGTATTTGGTATGCACGAGAACGCTAATATAGCATTTGAGGTGCCTAACTCCCTACTTTATATTTTTAGTAATATTTTAATGTGATGTGATAATTATGTTTGCATAAAAAAATCTCTTTCTCCCAGAACAAAGAAACGGTTACTTTAATTCAAACAATAGTAGACGTGCAGCCGCGAGCTGCAGGAGGCGGCGGAGGCGACACGCCCGACCAGATTGTGTGGCGAGTGTGTGACCAGACGCGGGCCAGGATCGCTAAGCATATCGACAAATCCCTCATCAACCCAGACCTCATGATACCAGACGATATGGGGCAACTCCACTCATTGACCACTGTGCTGATACATGAAACTGATAGGTTCAACACGCTGCTAGGATTACTGCACAGTTCACTC
Source organism: Orthosia incerta (assembly GCA_948252205.1). Lineage (NCBI taxonomy): Eukaryota > Metazoa > Arthropoda > Insecta > Lepidoptera > Noctuidae > Orthosia > Orthosia incerta. The sequence continues at coordinate 44,323,851 of OX411741.1, forward strand.
AATGAGCTGCAAAAAGCGATCAAAGTAAGTTCAGATTTGACCTATTGTTACTGTAACCTATGTAGGCGAGTATAGCTACCGAAAATATACGGTCTGCCGTTTCAAAGTTTTGCACTTCCCGACCAATTGTGGTCCGAGGCTCGCACTACTGACAGCACTGCTGACGCTGCTTAGGGTTCTCGTCGATGCGCATGTTTGTGTGAGTGTTCCGTTTCGAGCGTTTGTAGGTAGTTTCCATACTGTTTGTCCATATTTATACTGTGACACAGAAATGTGTCCGTGCCTGACCTTTTTACCCGACTGCGGGAGGGTAATGTTTTTCGAGCGTATGTTTGTATGTCCATTTCTATAGCATGATCGACAGCCCAAACGGCTTGACGGATTATGACATAGTAGGTACCTGGGCGAAAGAGCCCCGCTCGGGTGAAAATAGAGAAAACGACGTCTTCTAAAAATTAAACCTAGCTAGATCGATTTATCGCCCCCGAAAGGCCCTGCATACTAAATTTCATGAAAATCTTTGGAGCCGTTTCCGAGAATGATTATATATATATATACATATGCCGTATTAGCTTGATGTTATATCATATCTTTGCTGTTATAAAATCCGATAACTTAAACGACATGCAGACTGACCTGGATAGTATTTCAGTAGCTGAGTCTGCCACCTGTATGATTGAGGACTGCAGGGATATTGCTAATTTGCTTAAAAATGCACTCTTACTTCTCTGTCAAAATATTCGCAGTGTAATCAAGAACTTCGATGGCTTGACAATGCTTTTAGAAAGAAGTGATACATCCTGGGATTTCATAATTTTTACGGAATGTTGGCTTTTCAACTCTCCTCCCCTACCTACAATCCATGACTATTCTGTGATCCATGTCGGTTTGTAGTGACGCTGGTCACTACAAACCGACATGGATCACAGAATGAGGGTGTGATGGTGTTTTTCCGCTCCCACCTTCAGGTTTCCTGTTTCGGAGCCCCAGGTCCAAGATGCGAACTGCTTGTTGGTAACACTCAACAATAATACCGCCCTGATAGCAGTCTATCGCCCGCCTGCTGTTCGGAATGTCTCCGCGCTCGTGGACTCTTTGGATGTATCTATTACTAAAATTTGTATCTTCGTACAAAAATATTATCATGACCGGTGACATAAACATTAATATCTCCGACACCAGTAATGACTCACGTGCAACTGAGTATCTGACAATGCTCGCCTATCACGGAATGCTACCAGCACACACTCTTCCTACACGACAAAATATCTCCTGTCTGGACCACCTAATATTAAAAACGAAAACAGCTGCTTTTTGTTTCTTCGCCAACACTTCGGTCACTGATCATGATACTGTTTTATTATTTATGGAAAACAATAAACCTTCTAATATTTCTTTGAAAAAAGCTAGACAGACCAGAGTTTTGGATTTTGACAAAATTTAATTGGACCTCCTTCAGACAGATTTTAGCCCCGTTTATAGTACCCCAGACGTTAATGAAGCAACTGACTTCTTTATCAGCGCCATTAACCGTATCACAGATAAAAACTCTGTTTTGAAGGTCTTGCCCAACCGTAAAAGACTAAGTAAGCCCTGGATGACTATAGGGCTCCTTAAATGCCTACGAAATCGAGACAATAGGCACATGAAATTAAAAAAGAATCCCGAAAATAATATACTTCGCACAACGTTTAAAAGATACAGGAATGCTCTAAGATTCTCAAAACTACTAGTTGGACATTATAGTTGGACCACGACCCCTAAACGAAAACTAAGTTAGTTATGTGGTTGTTACTATAAACATCCCATGCCTCACAAACCAAACACATTAATCGTGTAAAATCAAATATCAGCATCTTTTAAATAATGGGTAATAAAGATACCAAACCACACACACCTCACATGCTGAAGTGCATTTTGTTGCATGCATCCATGAAAACAGGTGTGTGACGTATTATTGGATCCCATAATTAATAGTACATTGTGATACAAGGGTGGAAAGTAGGTTATTGCAAACGAACTGACAAGCCCGAGCCGAAGGCGAGGGTTTTTAATGACACGAGTATGCAATAACCTACACACCCGTGTATCACACGACGTTTTTCAATACAGTTGTGGGAAATAGTAAAAACAAATCAAAGAATTAGATTTGTTTAATCACAAAAAATAAAATTTTCAGAAAATGGCGCGTTTTTGCAACTGGACATATTTTTTTTACAAAGCAAACATGTGTACGTTACCCCAACAGGAAAGTGGCTCCTGGAGTGATATGAGTGGAACGTATAATTAGAGCGTAATCTGCTGTGAATGTGCGCTACATGAAAAACATAAAAACCTAACCTATATAAGTTATAGCTAGGAAATCTGTGCAAACTAGGAATTGTATTCAATTCCTAGGAAATTTATAAAAATAAGGCTTATGTAGGCAATGTGTTAAATGATAATTCAATAATTATGTGCGTGTCGTCGTTTTTTAAAAAAACGGATAAAACGTTTCCTGCTAGGGTAACGTTGTTCCAGCAGGAAAATTCTAAACGAATGATCGGAGTGAGAAATATTGTGCATGGGCAGAGAGCTTATAGCTGTGCAAGAATGTGCGCTGAAAATATAATAAGTGCGTAATCAGGTTTTCGAGATATTGCATTTCCTGCTGGGGTAACGTTTTGCAGAATCGTGTATCTCTGAAACTATTGTATGTGCGCCTGCAGAATAAACATACACGAGTAGCTCTTGATTTGTGCGTATTTTTGCCGGAATAAGATTTAAGAAAATATTTACAGTTTTCAAGAAATCGCACTTTTTTGAAAACCCGAAAAAAAACAGCGCCTAAATGAGAAAACTTATAAGCTCGCTGAAAACTGTAATCAGTCCATCTTGACGCTTGTATTAACCATAAAAAGTTTCAAAAGTATACATGCTTGCGTTATCGAATAATATTGTCACGCACATGTTTTTTATGTAGCGCACATTCACAGCAGATTACGCTCTAATTATACGTTCCACTCATATCACTCCAGGAGCCACTTTCCTGTTGGGGTAACGTACACAGCAAACATGGTAGCAAAATGTTGCCTATAAAATTCATTCATTGGCGTGCGCTGATAAAACTATTGATGATAGATAGAAAATTATTAGGTAGGTAGGTAGGGTAGGTAGAGTAGCCTAGGTAGAGTAGGTTGAGTGGGCATAGTAGGTAGATTAGGTAGAGTAGCTAGAGTAGCTAGAGTAGGTAGAGCAGGTAGAGTAGGTAGAGGCAGGGTAGGCAGGGTAGGGAGGTTAGACAGGGTAGGCAGGGTAGGGAGGTTAGGCAGGGTAGGCTGGGTAAGCAGGGTATAATAGCCAGTTGACGGGAGCGGAGCCCCGCGGGCCAGCTAGTTGACTTAGTGCCGATTTTCCAATAGTCTGATAACTTATAACTGGGGAATAAAAATGGCGGTTAGACAGCTTTTGTATAGAAAATATGTCAAACGGCCATTTTTATTCCTCAGTTAAAAGTTATCAGACTATTGAAAAATCTGCCCTTATAAATTTAAAACTCAACTGCAAATTTAATGATCGAGCTCGTAAACAAAAGTCACGACCGCGTTTTTTTTTTTTTATTATTTTTTTTTTTTTTTTGTATACTAGATAGGCTCGCGCTTGACCACTATCTCACCTGATGGTAAGTGATGATGTGGTCGACGGTGTTACACGCTTGCCTAGAAGTAACCTATTCACTCTTGACTTAAAGACCCCGAGGTTGTAGCTATCTGGAAACACAGACTCCGGCAGGGAATTCCACTCCTTAGCTGTACGCATAATAAAAGTATTTCCAAAACGTTTAGTGCGTATGGGTGGGAAATAGAAAGATGCCTGTGCGAAAGATTTAATTTTCGAATCATAATTATAGCCTCTGAAAGTACGCCATGATTAACAACTGTATTGAAATAGTTATTTATGCTAGAAGTGCGGAAAGTAGGTGATTTCCGATGAGTGGTATTTTTTGTGGATAAATTGACACGAGTCGGAAATCATCTTACGCACGTGTATCATACAACATTTTACTATGCATTGTTCGAGGAAATATTTTTTTTATCTGAACCAAGCAAGAAATTAAGCTTATTCAAGGGCGCTCAGCATATCCACAGATTAACTAATAAAAGCTGTAACGTCGTAACGCAAAAAGGCACGAGCAAAATATTCATTCTGCCAAACATATTTAATGAATTATACTTATTTAAAATTAACTTATTGATCAAAATCTAAATCTAGAGTAATTAAAAACGCCTTAAATGAAGTATTAGTTTTGTTTTACCTTTTATATGAATGATAAACTGTACTCAACAAATTTTTAAAACTTTTCTCAATTAATAAAAACTATATGTGGCGGGCTGACGTTAGAGTTATTAATTAAAAAAGTACAGGAAAGTAAAAAGACTAGTAAAAAAGTGACACTTTCCGCACAGTTTGGCTGCTTGGAAAACGCTATTTTCGAGGACATGCATTGTAAAAATATTATAATGTTTCTAAGTGACTTTTTTAAGTCAATGGTTGTGACATAAGGGATGTTTTCGGTTACAACCCTAAAGATAACTTTGTTTTTCACAATTTTATCGAGAAGTTCAATGAAATCACATCACACATCACATCATCAGCCTATTAATGTTCCCACTGCTGGGACACAGGCCTCCTCTCTGTGAGAGGGAACAACCTTAAACCTCAATGAAATACAACCTTATTTTTGTGATTGATAAAAACCAATAATATACATCTTTTTGCAATGTCAGGACGGTATGGAAGAAGAAAACGCCTAATGCAAGTAACATATGGCAGGAAGATGATGATGTCAGTGGTAATAGTTTCCTACACAATACCTTCGCTATACGGTTACAAATCAAACACAGCTCATTCTAAAAATCAATAAATTTTAATTCTCTTTCTCATTTCAACTCTGCTAAAACTCGTATATTATTATCCGTCTTCTGCTTCTTATTCATTTTTTTTTTATAATCTCTCGCGTTTGACCACTATCTCGCCTGATGTTAAGCGATGACGTGGTCTACGGTGAAGCACGCTTGCCTAGAAGAAACCTATTCACTCTTGACTTAAAGACTCCAAGCTTGTAGCTATCAGGGAACAAAGACTCCGGAAGGTAATTCCACCCCTTAGCTGTGCGCACAATGAAAGTATTAGCAAAACGCTTTGTGCGTATGGGAGGGATGTCCACCATGTACCGATGGCGCATGGCCGTACGTCTTGTAGTCCGATGATGGAAAGGGCTAGGCGGAATCAAATTGTGCAGTTCCGTCGCTCACTCCCCGAAATGTAACCGAAAAAAGTTTTTTATTTTTCACTTTTTAGTTGTGGTAGGTACATAATGGACCAGTTCTATAGGCTAGGTACCTATAACGCCCAAAGTGAAGCCAGAATAGATAAACCCAATAACATGAAACTTAAATAAACAAAACCGGTGGAATGAGAGTATACCAGGGTGAACTGTTCACACCTGCGTACTCCTTTAAAGTGTACCAGTGAGATGTTATGTTATGAAATGGTGTAAACAATAAACAGATATGCGATTGCATCTATCCCGAGTGATTTGCCGTCATTTATTGATGAGTTCTGATGTATATCTCCGAAGTTCTTCATCAAATCTTGATGAAAATTAAATGGGACCACATGACAAATACCACCTTTCGAATAAAAAAAGAATCATCAAGATTGGTTCACCCAATAAAAAGTTCTGAGGTAACACACATAAATAAAAAAAATACAATCGAATTGATAACCTCCTCCTTTTTTGCGAAGTCGGTTAAAAAAACCGACAGGCTGGCAACTCGGCGTCGGCTCTGGAGCTTTGAGGCGACAAGTGCATCGTTGCCAATAAGCCTTTTGACCTGTCTGTCAATCGACTCAAGTGCACCAAGCTGGTATTTGGCAGATCCATCCCAGAGGTGACAGCAGTACTCCATGCATGACCGAACTTGTGCTTTATACAAGTTGAGCAGCTGTTCAGGCGTGAAGTACCGTCTCACCTTTGCAAGAATACCCAAGTTTTTTGCAGCTAACTGAGCTTTCGCCTCAATAAATGGACCGAAGTTGAGGGTCGATGCCAACGTAACACTGAGAAGATCCGATCCGAGACGGTCCGATAACACCACGGTTACACCACGGAAAGATGGAGCCGGGTGGAATTGGCTCTTTTTAGCGGAAAAAGACACGCCTGGGTCTTAGCAGCATTGAAACTGACCAGATTGGCATCACCTCATTCGGAGACCGCCTTCAAGGACTGTTTCAAGCGTTCAACCATGGCCTCCCGGAGAAACCTAACCTGAGGCCCAGTAGCTTGTGCGCTGGACACGTATCTCTCAGCAACAGTGCTGTCATCTGCGTACCCAAAGGTTCCGGGTTTTAGCAGATCATTAATGTGCAGCAAGAATAATGTTGCCGAGAGCACTGACCCCTGAGGGACTCCGGCGTTGATATCTAACTGACTGGACGAGCAGCCGTCGATAACCACTCGGATGGATCGATCCCTCAGGAAGTCTGCAATCCAATCACACAGACCACTAGGCAGACCTAAGGAAGGAAGTTTACCAATAAGGCTTTCGTGCCAGACCCAATCAAAAGCCTTCGAGATGTCGAGGAAGACGGCTAGCGCTTCCCTGTGTCTCTCGATGGCCTCACTCCAGATGTGAATGGCATACGCTAGAAGATCCCTAGTGGACCGATTTCGGCGGAAGCCGTATTGGCGGTCACAGAGGATGTCGTTCGCTTCTAGGTATGCCAGGAGCTTACCATTGAGCACACGTTCCATACTCTTACAGAGGATGGACGTTACAGATATGGGTCTGTAGTTGGCCGGGTCAGCTCGACTGCCCTTCTTGGGCACGGGCTGTACGTTGGCTTGCTTCCAAGCCTCCGGCACTTTGCCAGTCTCTATGGAAAGGCGATATAGGCGTGTCAAGATCGGAGACAATTCAGGCGCACAGGTTTTAAGTACAATTGCTAGTATCCCGTCGGGGCCACTCGCTTTGTTCACATCAAGGCTACGCAGAACCCTACAGACGTCCTTTTGATTGATGCGAATGTCCGACATACTCGTCACACATCCATCAGAAGAAGGAGGAGGCTGCGTGCCATCAGAATTCAGATGCGAAGATTCCGCAAAAAGGGAGGCAAACAAGTTTGCCTTCTCCTCAGCGGAGTGGGCCAATGACCCGTCAGGTTTCAGCAGTGGTGGTAGTGAGGGGCGACATAAATTTGATTCGACCGACTTAGCCAAGGACCAAAACGCTTTGCTACCCGCTGGGTATGAAGCAAGTTTGTTCCCGATTCTGCTAATGTGGTCAAACCATGCTCTTCGCATCACCTTTTTACAGGACTTGGCAGCCGTGTTGAAGGCTCTCTTCTTCTGACTCACGTCATTTGCCTTGCGCGTTCGAGCGTCAACCCATGCCTGGTAAGCCTTGTGTTTTACCGCGTTGGCGTAGTTACACTCGGCTCCAAACCATGGTCGGTCGACGTTAGACATTGCTACGTCAGAGTATGGAATATAGTACTCCATCCCCCGACGCAACACATCAGTCACAGCGTCAGCGCATGACGATGGATCGTCCGAAGAGAAGCAAGTGGGCTGCCAAGGATAGCTTGCGAAAAAAGATCGCATCCCATCCCAATCTGCTGATATGAACCGCCATACCCGCCGGGTGCCTCTTGAGCTGGGATCGGATGGGGAGTAGACGGATACAGACTTCACCAGACAGTGGTCGGAACTACCCAAAGGTGAAGATATCGACACTGAGTATCGGTCTGGATCTGTTGTCAGCAGAAGGTCCAAGCAATTGGCTGTGTGCGAATCAACATCTGGCACCCTCGTTGCCCCCTGGACCAGCTGGGTGAGTTTTTTTTTTTTTTTTTTTTTTCCGGACTACTTCCACCACGAAGTTGGTGCCTATTTTATATCTATTCCTCATCCATACTAGTTCTCGCTTTTCATTCCTCTTGCACTTTCATGCTTCATACTATATCTTTCTTTTATTCACCTTTTGTTCTGTGGGTGGGACTCCCACTTATGAGTTACTTGCTATTCTGTCTATCTAATATTTTGTTCACTTTATTTATTTAACTCTAGGAAAATATTTTTTTCAGGTTCACTTTTTATTTTACACGTTTTTCTTAACTAATTTTATACATAATTTCCATCTACTAAATACAATATTAATATAGGTACTTTAATTTCATAATCTATTTTATACACACAGTTTTACACTTATGTCATATATCAACTTACTACATAGGTACCTTATACTTGTTCTTAACCTACTGCTTACTCTACCTAAAATAAGTGCTATGTTTACATACTTATATACATAATATAATAGAAAACATAGTATTATTATCGTGTTTTGTTTTTACTTATGACTTTTGCTGCTATATTCACACAGTAGGCTATTAAAACGTTTCTGTTTTTGCCCGACATAATTTTTGGTACGCTTTCTCTCTGCAGTCCCACACCTAGCTCCTGTTCCAAATTGTATCGCTCCTTGGCGTACACCGGACAATCCAGAACTATGTGTGGTACTGATTCCGCTATGTTGGGATCGCAGGTGCACGATGGGCTCTCCTTACACTTGAAGCGATGCAAGTATTCTGAGAACCCACCGTGCCCTGTTAGAACTTGCGTGAGCACGCCTGTTGGCCTTACCCGTTGTACAATACGATAGGCAGCCACGGCGTCCGGAAGAAACATTTTCGTCACCGAGGCCGTCTCGCCCGACACATACCTCCGATTCCATTCACCAAGCGAGGCCAACCGGATGTGACGCTTGATGAATGAGACCGGACACTGGTCGTAGTCCGGCTTCCTCCGTAACGATAACGCCGCTTCCTTGGCCAGCTCGTCGGCGCGTTCATTCCCCGGCAGGCCCGCGTGGGCCTTGACCCAGAAGAAGGACACAACTTTATGCTGGTCCACAGCCCGAGCCAAATTGGCTCGCGCGCGGACCGCCAGGGGATGGAGAGAGCCATGGCTTGCAAGCATCTGCAATGCTGACATTGAGTCGCTGTACAAACCATAGCTCGTCTCTTTGCGCTTGAGGATTACGTCCGTTGCTTTGCAAATGGCTAGTAATTCCGCCTGGTAGACAGTGCAGTACGCGGCGAGGCTAAGCTTGAGGTTCTGGATTTCACCCTCATTATCCCACAGGGATAATGCGGCTCCGACCTTCCCCTCAATCTTGCTGCCGTCAGTGAATATTCGCACTGCCTGCACGTTCTGGCTGTCCACAAGCTGTTGGTCTGCCAGGCACATGAATTCCAAAGCCATTTGTTTGGCAGGGTGAGACGTCTCTGCAAATCTCACCATACCCTCAATCTCCCGGTCTCCTGGCACGAACTGGGACGACCCTCTCTTTGCCTCATACAAGGCGGCTGCCTCTTGTATGCGGAGGTCTAGAGGCAGTATGCCCGCCAGTACCAGTGCCGAGTTTAATGAGACTGTACGGTAGGACTTGCAGAGCTTCTGGACGAATCCTCGTTGGACAGAGCCTAGCTTCCTACGTATACCCAACTTTTTCGTAGCGGGAGCCCAGGCTCCAGCCGCGTACATGATAATCGATTCTATTGTTGCAGTGTATATGACCTTTATGACCTCCCTATTTAGGCCCCAGCTATATCCCTATTTAGGCCGCGCGTGCAAGCTGCTTGTACACCTCCGCTGCCTTTTTGCAGACATTTTTGGTGTGCTCGCTAAAAGTTAATCTGTCATCGATGGTTAAGCCCTGGCTGCTGGGTGCTAAAGCACCTAGCACCTTGCGCTAAAGCTGGGTGAGGTTTAGCGCTAGCGCAAGTTTGCGCGTCTCTCGTCCAGCATGATCAGTGCACCGGTATGGGAAGAGCCACTCCTGGTGGCCCGGCGGAGCTGCGAGCGACACAGCCTTCCCGTGCCAATGCTAACGCGCGACTGGCTTCGGCCCTGTAGACGTAGAGGGCTTGAATATATACACTGGACCTTACTTTGCAAAACTTTCTTCGCAAAATTTTTATTAATTTAAAAAAGCATAGTACAATCTAAAGAACCTTTTACCACCAATCTGTCTACCTAAAAATATTTTTGAATATCATAGCCGTTTTGGAGGAGTTTCCAAAAGTTGAGAAAAAATATCGTGTTGTTAATTATTTTTTTATAGCAAAACTATTAGTTACACGAAAAAACCTTGTGTACAAAATAATGTACCTACATGAGTCTTTATTTTGATCGAACATCGTCAAACAGTGGAATAATCCCTAGACTACGTTTGTATGGAAAAAATTTCGACTAGTGTAACCATAAGACCCTCACCTACGGCTCGGGTCTCAATGGCGCCTCAGCGGTAATCACCAACATTGCACACTTGTACCATAATGTACTATTGAGCACGACCTTTTTTGTATCAAAACTTTTTTAAGAACAATGCAACTCAACCAATAAAATAAAAAATCCCTATAACTCACTTGTGAATAATAGCAATGAAAAAGTCACTGTTTGATTATAGGTGTCATTATTTGCCTAATTGCGGTGAAATTAGAGCCACTTTATGAGCAAGTGTGTTGAAATAGTACATTATGGTACAAGTGTGCAATGTTGGTGATTACCGCTGAGGCGCCATTGAGACCCGAGCCGTAGGTGAGGGTCTTAAGAGAGCCGAGGACGGTAATCATCAATACACACGTGTATCATACGACGTTTTTCAACACACTTGTAAAGAAAATAATACTAAAAAATCATTTTCAACAATAAAAACGAGTTGTGATTTTTTTTTCACAATGGCGGTCAAAATTAATCAGTTTTCCTTTTTTTTTTTTGTATTTGTTCCTGACGGAACAGGCTAAGGTCTGAGACCATGCTGCCTAGTCTTCAGTGCAATTTTAACATTCTATAGTATGCATTAGAATACAGATGTAACAGATTCTAATGTTTTATGGAGTATTTGGCAGCAATTGTATTGAGTCAGCCTTCCCAGTAAGCTTAGCGGAGGTAGTCAATACTACAATAAAATTCTCCGCTCCACATTCCTGAGATCGCTTCTGTCAATGATCTCACATATTTTCCAGTTGCGTAGACAGTTGAGACACAAAACTACACCAATTTTATATCACAATATCCACTAGGAATCAATTTGCAAATAATATTAAGACGACGACTAACGCCAACGACCTTGAGGGAACAAAATGCGCACTCGTTTCACACCCTTGCGACTCAAAATTTACTAGTTTTTTGTACTTTTCTTATTATTCTATGACTTTAAAAAAAAAAGCTTCAGATCAAAATGTAGATAATTAAATTGTCTTTGAGATGGTGTCAATTTCATTACAATACGCTCAGCGGTTTTGGTGTGATTGTCGTGTTTTTGTCTGTTTTAGACATAACTTTACAAATTAATTACACTATGTCATAAAAATAAAACTCAAAATTTGCTCAGATCAAATTATTAAGAAAATAGTCTAATATAACATATATTTTTTTCAAAGAATTACGACTAGCCATTTAGACGTGATTCTCATTTTAAAATCAGCTACTCAAGGGAATCGGCGCCTTAACAGCCGCTGAACTTCACTCGAAAAAATCCCGCCTAAAACTCCGCTCAGTTTTCCGATGCGCGCGCATTTAACAATGGCGATCGGCCATAGACTAAAAGAATGAGGTTTCTTTTTTTTTTGGCTTTTCTAGGATAGTGTTTTAGCCACGTACAAAATATGGTTTTTATTTTTCTTAATTACAGAGCAAATAAAATTTAAATTTGAATGAAAGTTTCATTTATTAAGCACGTACAAGTTGAAATTATCTATTTAAATACGAAGTTGCATGAAATGAGCAAGCAATAGGTACATTAATTTATTTGTACTACTGAGCACGATCTTTTTTGTATCGAAACTTTTTTAAGAACAAAGCAACTCAACCAATAAATTTAAAAAAAAACTCTATAACTCACTTGTGAATAATAGCAATGAAAAAGTCACAGTTTGATAACAGGTATCATTATGTGCCTAATTGCGATGAAATTAGAGCCACTTTATGAGCAAGTGTGTTGAAATAGTACATTGTGATACAAGGGTGGAAAGTAGGTTATTGCAAACGAGCTGTTATTAACAAGCCCGAGCCGAAGGCGAGGGTTTTTAATGACACGAGTTTGCAATAACCTACACACCCGTGTATCACACGACGTTTTTCAATACAGTTGTGGGAAGTAGTAAAAACAAATCAAAGAATTAGATTTGTTTATTCACAAAAAATGAAAATGGCGCGTCTTTGCAACTGGACATATTTTTTTTACAAAGAAAACAAGGTAGCAAAATGTTGCTTATAAAATTCATTCATTGGCGTGCGCTGAGAAAACTATTGATGATAGATAGAAAATTATTAGGTAGGTAGGTAGAGTAGGTAGAGTTGGTAGAGTTGGTAGAGTTGGTAGAGTAGGTAGAGTAGGTTGAGTAGGTTGAGTGGGCAGAGTAGGCAGAGTAGGCAGAGTAGGTAGAGTAGGTAGAGTAGATAGAGTAGGTAGAGTATGTAGAGTAGGTAGATTAGGTTGAGTGGGTAGAGTAAGTTGAGTGGGCAGAGTAGGTAGAGTAGGTAGAGTAAGTAGAGTAGGTAGAGTAGGTAGAGTAAGTAGAGTAGGTAGAGTAGGAAGAGTACGTAGAGTAAGTAGAGTAGGTAGAGTAGGTAGATTAGGTAGAGCAGGTAGAGTAGGTAGATTAGGTAGAGTAGGTAGAATAGGTAGAGTAGCTAGAGTAGGTAGAGTAGCTAGAGTAGGTAGAATAGGTTGAGTGGGCAGAGTAGGTAGAGTAGGTAGAGTAAGTAGAGTAGGTAGAGTAGGTAGATTAGGTAGAGTAGGTAGAGTAGGTAGAGTAGGTAGATTAGGTAGAGTAGGTAGATTAGGTAGAGTAGGTGTAGTAGGTAGAGGAGGTAGATTAGGTAGATTAGGTAAAGTATGTAGAGTAGATAGAGTAGGTCGAGTAGGTAGAATAGGTAGAGTAGGTAGAGCAGGTAGAGTAGGTATACCTGGATAGGCTGGGTAGGCAGGGTACCCAGTTGACGGGAGCGAAGCCCCGCGGGTCAGCTAGTTGACTTATAAATTTAAATCTCAACTGCAAAACTAATGATCGAGCTCGTAAACAAAAGTCACGACCGCGTAATAGAAAGATGCCTGTGCGTAAGATTTAATTTTCGAATCATAATTATAGCCTCTGAAAGTACGCCATGTTTAACAACTGTATTGAAAAAGATATTACAGGGGGGTAACCATAAGCTCTTAGAGCGGTATCAATTTGAGATCAAATAAGGGACAGATGTATCTGACTTGTATACATCTGTCACTTACTCGATATAAAATCGATACCGCTCTAAGAGCTTATGGTCACCCCCCAGGTCTGTGAAAACCATCTTTCGTTAGAGCCAACCTGCCAGCTAAATGGTTGCTTTTGGATATGTGAAAAATTCACGAAATTAAAAGGAAAACTACCTAGCTAAGTAGGCTTCACAAGTTTACGAGTAATAGTCGACCAACTTATAAAATGTACTTAGAAAAGTATAAATTTTGTATATTGATGTAGGGGTCACCAGTTTTCGACCGGCAAAGTTTTTTTGTTCCTTCGTTAGAGCAATGTGCTTTCATTGTTTATATGAACGTTAGTAATGTTACCTATTTTTAACCGACTTCCCAAAAAGGAGGTGGTTTTCAATTCGACTGTATTTTTTTTTATGTGTTTTACCTCAGAACTTTTTACTGGGTGAACTGATTTTGATGATTCTTTTTTTATTTGAAAGCTGGTGCTTGTCGTCTGGTCCCATTTTCTTCAAGATCTGGTGAAGAACTTCGGAGATATTCATCAGAACTCTTCAAAAAATTACGGCAAATAACTCGGGATAGCTGCAATAGCTATTCTGTTTATTGTTTACACCACTTCATAACATAACATCACACTGGTACGCTCTAAAAAGGTACTCAGGTGTGAACAGTTCACCCTAGTATACTCTCATTCCATGGGTTTTGTTTAAGTTTCATGTTATTAGGTTAATCTATTTTGTCTTTTCTTTGGGTATTATAGGTACCTAGCCTATAGAACTGGTATATTATGAACCACAACTAAAAAGTAAAAAAAATCTTTTTTACAAAAATACAACCGACTTCAAAATAAAAACACTACAAAGTGAAAAATAACTTAAATTTCGGAAGTCGGTGTCAAAAAAACGAAGAAACAAAAGCAGGAACACCGACTTCCGAAATTTAAGTTATTTTTCACTTTGTAGTGTTTTTATTTTGAAGTCGGTTGTATTTTTTTTTTATTTTATTATTGATAGGCTCGCGCTTGTCCACTATCTCACCTGATGGTAAGTGATGATGTGGTCGACGATGTAGCGCGCTTACCTAGAAGAAACCTATTCACTCTTGACTTAAAGACTCCCAGGTTGTAGCTCTCAGGAAATACAGACTCCGGCAGGGAATTCCACTCCTTAGCTGTACGCATAATGAAAGTATTCCCAAAACGTTTGGTGCGTATGGGTGGGATGTCCACCATGTACCGATGACACATCGCCGTACGTCTTGTAGTCCGATGATGGAAAGGGCTAGGAGGAATTAGTTCATGCAATTCCAACGCACACTCCCCGAAATGTAACCGATAAAAAAACCCACATACTGGCAACTTGGCGCCGATGTTCAAGGCTCTGGAGCCTAGACTCGACCAATATCTCATTGCCGATGAGCCTCTTGGCCCGCTTTTCGATCGACTCTAGTGCATTCAGCTGATAATATATACTTGGCAGATCCGTCCCAGAGGTGAGAGCAGTACTCCATACATGACCGAACTTGCGCTTGATACAAGTTGAGCAACTGTTCTGGCGTGAAGTACCGTCTCACCTTTGCAAGGATCCCCAACTTTTTGGCAGCCAGTTGAGCTTTTGCCTCAATGAATGGACCAAAATTGAGGGTCGATGTCAACGTAACGCCAAGAAGCTCGAGATGGTCCGTTATCGGCACGGTCACACCACGGCAAGTAGGAGCCGAGTGGAATTGGCTCCTTTTAGCGTAAAAAAGACACGCCTGGGTTTTAGCAGCATTAAACCTGACCAGATTGGCATTGACCCATTCGGAGACTGCCTGCAAGGACAAGTTCAAGCGCTCCACCATGGCCTCCCGGAGAGACTGGACCTGAGGCCCGGTAGCACGCGCGTTGGACAAGTATCTCTCAACAACAGTGCTGTCGTCCGCATACCCAAAAGTGCCGGGTTTTAGCAGATCATTTGTTATGTGCAACAAGAACAATGTTGCTGAGAGAACCGATCCCTGAGGAACCCCGGCGTTGATATCCAGTTGGTCAGACGAGCGGCCATCAATAACCACTCGTATAGACCGGTCCCTCAGGAAGTCTGCGATCCAATTGCACAGACCACCGGGCAGACCGAATGACGGAAGCTTACCAATAAGGCTCTCACGCCAGACCCTGTCAAAAGCCTTCGAGATGTCGAGGGAGACGGCAAGCGCTTCCCCGTGCCTCTCGATGGCCTCACTCCATATGTGAATGGCATGCGCTAGAAGATCCCCAGTTGACCGATTTCGGCGGAAGCCATATTGGCGGTCACTGAGGATGTCGTTAGCTTCTAGGTATGCCAGGCGCTTGGAGTTGAGCACCCGTTCCATACTCTTACAGAGGATGGTGGTGATTATTTTGGTGAATGTAGCTGTTTATACGGAACCCTCTGTGCGCGAGTCAGACTCGCACTTGGTCGTTTTTTTTTTAATATGAAATATCTTTTAAAGTTCATTGGGCTTATTCTGATCGGCTTTGCGAAAACTGGCGGCTATTAACCTTAACAGTTTTAAACTAAACAGAATAATGTGCCCTTTCGTTGCTTTTTATTTGATTCTAAATCGATGGCGAAAAATCTACCGCATTGATTAGTAATAAAAATCTAACGGTTTCAGACAACTTTATTTGTCGTCTGTAGGAACCCACATTTTGTTAAAAATTAGATATTTCCTTAAGTTTCCCGTGTACCTATTATTACTTTCTAGAATTTGATCGTTATTAGCGACACTGTGATACGGCTGAGGATCGTGTAATAATCAACGTGTTTCTTTATTAAAAATCAACAGCTTCGATTCCTGGCTAAGAATATTGAGTTTTCAAAAAACCCATGCAATTTTAGTTTGCATCAAAACGGCCTCGAGACTCCTTACAGTGTTTATAGCTGTTCCTGTTTCGAATATGGCCCACTTAAAAAACTCGCCCAGTATGTGATAATTTTGTATTTTTTTCAACATTCTCTTGACTCACATTAATGTGATTAATGCCATCGTAAAGAGCCATAAATTTCAACACATTCTACTATATTTCGTTTGTGTAAGCCATCGGTATGGTTTCCATACTAAGATGGCCCAAAGACCTTTGTCTAATACTGGAGGAAGAAATAGGCGAGAGCCAAACCTCGTAGGACATTTTACTAAGGAAATTCAGTCGGAGCTCTCTGCCCGCCTCATATTTCGCCGCCAGGTTGACGGCGCGGCGGTAAGGTTACGTTTCCGGGTTGATACGAGTAAGTAAGCTGTATATCTGTGCCTTTAGTCATACCAAATTATCTATGTGATTGTTTGTTTTAGGGCATTGTGGTGATGTCAGAGGCCATTGAAGAAGTTTTTACAGCTTTCATAAACAACAGAGTGCCCAACATGTGGCATAATAAAGGCTACAACTCGTTGAAGTCACTCGGCAGTTGGATAAACGACCTCACTTTGAGGATTGATTTCATGGAGGTAACCGTTTCAAAACATATTATATAGGTGTACGTGTAACGGAAGGTTCGATTATATTTAAAAAACTGCTTCTGCACATGTAAATGAGCAACTTTCACCCATAGTCAAGTCATAGTAAATCCTCAACAAATTTTGGTCATCTGACAACTTTGTATAGAAAATAGGTACATATTTTTATTAAAAATCCAGCTATGTACCTATGATTGCTTCTAGAAATGGTTGGTGGAAGGTCTGCAGCCAAGCAGCTGGGTGTCGGGGCTGTTCTTCCCTCAAGGAATGCTGACGGGCTCGCTGCAATCGTACGCGCGCCACTATCGCGTGCCTATCGACGCGCTCATGTTCGACTTCTATCCCTTGCCTATATTCCTGTCGCAAGAAGATGTTTTCAAGCAAAATGCTAAGAAGAAGGTCCGTATAGGTGTACTGGTGGCGAAATCCATATTGATTCGTCTCGACTAATCTTCAATGATGACAGTTATTCTAACACATTTGCCCATGTCTTCATCAGGTTGAAGAGGCGGAGAATGTTTACAGTTTCTTACAGCGACCAGAAGATGGTGTAAACATCCATGGTTTATTTATTGACGCCGGCCGCTGGGACATGAGGGCTAATATGCTTGTGGACGCTTACCCAGGTCTGTCAACATGTGCTTTCGGTTATATTCGCCTGCTCTGGATATTTTATAGTAACTCGATGCAGTCATACTCGGATCAAATCAATGGGAATTAAATCGGAGATATTTAAATAAATACGAGTATAACTCGACAGAAACAAAAATCTTAAACAAGAGAAAGTTTATTGCCTTAAAAATAGTTCTGTGGCATACGAGTATATTTTATACAATATTTATCCTATTTTAATTAATTTATCAAAATTAAATGATTAACTGGCTAAAAAGCTACAATTAAAATAGAGAAAAATAAAATACCTACGTCTGTTTTGGTTTGCTTTTGCCGTATATTAAACTTAAACATTAGTGTGATCTACTGAACCTAATGTTTAATAATTCACAATACTTACATATTACATGTGGATAGATATAATATACCTAATGCAACTGTTCTGTGTGGCAGGTCAAATGAATCCGCCATTGCCGGTGGTATGGTTCAGGCCTGTGCTGACATTGCCTAAGCCGGACCCTCGTTATGAAGCACCGTTGTACAAGACATCAGAACGAGCAGGTATTTTGTCCACAACTGGACACAGTACAAACTTTGTCTTGCCCGTCCTATTGTCAAGCCGTCAAACACAAAGCTTTTGGATTATACGTGGCACGGCTCTACTCACACAGATAACTGATTGAACATTCATTTTATATTAACTAAACAAGCAGCAAGCACAATCAGATGAAGGTCATCAGGGAGTGTGTTTTCATGTCATAAGGGCTTAATTAATTATTTTATTTTAGATGTAAACATATTTCTTCGTTCCCAAAATGGCCCGTTTCCATTATTTATTTGATTTTCTTAATTATTATATTTTGTAGCATTTTGGAAACGAAGGATCATGTTGGTATGTCGTATATTTGTTTTTTTAATTAAGGGTCAATGAGACAAATATTTTAGAAGCCGATATCTTTCGCAATTATTTACATATAGAGTAGTTTTTACAATAAGTCAGGCTTTGCAACTTTTAAAGTGGAGGCGGGCGCAACAGCTCTACATTCCAATTATTCAAAATCCGAGCTGTGCACCCAAAAACAACGGGAACTCTGGCCTGGAAACGAAAACTGTAAGGGCGGTTACGCACGTTCGTGTCCGTGATTTGAGTTCAGAGTTCAAAATGTTATGTTATGAGTTTAGAATTATGACGGTTAGAGTTCAGATGTAGTGCGTAAGCTTCTCTACAAGAAGTACAACGGCTACATCGGATTCCAAATTTCACGGACACGGATCGGATTCAGTGCGTAACCGCCCTATGAATGATTGTATTGTATGTTTTTGCGTTCGTTATTTCATTCTTATAATTTTGTTGCATATCGGTCAATAATCATGGTTCGCTTGAGATGTGTAGGCTATAGTAGCATGTTTTAAATAAAATAGATACATAGCATCTATTTTGTTTCATTTCCATAACAACACCTTTTTTATGATTCTAACACATACAACCGATCGTAACACTAAAAATAGATGATGATGATGATGAAGGATGTGAAATGTTAGTAGCCTGTTGCCAAACTACTCGAATGGAAAATTCAATCCTTTTTGTAACTTTTGCCTTTTATAAGGATTAAGCTTTAAATAGGAAGCAAAGTAAATACACATAGTTATCAGAAACTGATTTATTTATTCCGGTTTAATTGTCATACTTCTATGTGAAAAATGTCACAATGTTTATGGGGCTCACTTACACAGACTGGCGGTCAAGCGTTCCGCGTTCGGTTCATGTAAGTTTTCTAATAAACGCGGGACGGTTGACTGCCTGCTGCCTGCGCAAGCTCTGACAGAATGTGGAAAGAATTTTTATTCTAAACAAGTCCTGCGTGGAGGCGACGTTACAAAGTCGCTTAATATATTAACTTCAATTATTACTATCCTAAGTTTACGGCGGGCGATTTGACAGGTCCCTAGTTAACACTAAAATACAGTAAAAAGACGACGGCTGAAGTACACCGCTTCGGGATTCTATTAGATTTTGTCAGAGACCTGATTTCAGAAGCCCTAAAACATAAATTAAGTGATTTATAAACAGAGTGCACCTAATTACAGCTCCACACAGGCCTTTTATACATACTTGCAAACTTCTATTATTACCTAATACATGTGAAATAATGAATATCACAGTAGTATTTCCTTTGATTTATTAATTTATTACATGTAAAATGTGTTTTAATTTCAGCAGTTCAAACATAATATAATTAGCCCTATAATATTAGAAAAATAAAAAGACCTAGACCGGAGTTTGCTTTACCTAAATAATGATTCACTATATTGTTACTCAAGGAAGAGAATAAATATTTATTTATCCCCTCACGTCGCTGTGTTGCACTTTCAAATAACAAAACAAAAATGACAAAGCAAATGTTAAAAATACTGCTAAAATTACATAATTTTATTTAAGTTTTTAAAATTTTGCACTCAAGCCATTAAAACGGCTTGAAAGTCAGTTTGGAAATATTACTAAAAATACTTGGTTCTTGAAACTTTTAGTAGTTAAAAACTGAACAGCAGCACTCACTCGCGACAAGCTCCGCGCGACGACGGCGACGCGCGTGCGCCGAGGACGAGACCGAGAGGTTCGCTACGTGGCCACTACCTGCGACTTCTTATGTAATGACGATGCGTACCAACTATTGAAATCATTCGCTACCAAATACATTATTCAATAATTTAATTTTTACAGTAAACACATTACAAAAGACTTGTAGTACCCTTACATTGACAAATAATCATTATAATCTAAGAATGGAACCAACGGATAATACAATAATACACTATTAATTATTTTTATTTGTATTAAGATTTTCGTTACTGGAGGTAAACTTGAGAATCAAAGTTGACAAATAATTATTTTTGAAAAACAAGTGTTGTTTGTTAAATTTATGTGAAGAAAGATAAAAATATTACTATAATATGATCTCAGCTTCATGACGCGCGCTGCGTCGTTTGCCCAGTCGTACCTACTTAAAACCTATCTACATAAACAATAGTATCATCAAAACATACTTCCTTTGTATTACAATTACATAATTATATTGATTACTCAACATCTCGATACAAATTAAAATGAAGCTGAAAAATTTGAACCTCGATTGAAATATCATAACAATAATCAAATTGAAAAATCCTGAATCTCAAGTACTTAATTGCTTAAAATTTAACAACATCAAATCACACAACACAAGAGTAAACATGCGATCTAAATTACATAGAAAGTGAACGGAATGAACAATGTTTAGCATTGACATGTGAAAGTGCCCCCGGGGGGGCGGGAAATGCAGCGCGCGGGCGAGGCGGCGGCGGCGCGGCGCGAGCAGGGGGGCCGGCGGGGCGGCGCGGCTTCCCCGCCCCGAGCCCTAGTCCTCCGACATGAACGAGTTCTGCGACTTGAGCTCCTCTAGCCGTGAGATCTGCTGCCGCAGGTACATTATTCTGTGGGGCATTATACAACACTCGTCAGGCAAAATATACGGTGAGTCATCCATATCGAGATATGCTATATATAGCTAGTTCGCTGTTCATTTATTATAAATGAACTAACAAAACATGCTGCATTGCGCTTTGATTAAATGGCTACGGCTTAGTACCATTGGGAACACAGTTCGTCCACGTGATACGTGATGTGGCCGGTCGTCCACCTATTATTTCCTGTCTATCTGGCTCGCATTTGCCCACATTTGCCTTTGTAGCCCTTTAGCAAAGTACGTGCTGATCTGAGTCGAAAGTTATATATTTGTAGAAAATGCATACTACGGTAAAGTTGGCTAAGCACAGCTTAATGTTTATTAATCACCCTCATTACCGGTACACAATAATCAAGACGCAGATGTTAGGTCCAATAAAACATACATCAACTAACCTAATTTTGTAAACGCATCCACGATACAGGGGTAATTCCTAGTGTAATTAATAATAATTAAGTTAAATAAGAATCTAAAATATTTTAACTAAACCACAATTCGATTCGATACTAAATCGAATGTTCCTGGTTTTATACAATTCGTTCATGGAATGCTATAAACTGGTTGTTTTTATGGTACAAAATGTTGAAGTGGTATTTAAATTATTATTACTAAGTATTTCGGCGCTTAGGTTAAGTGCTACTATACAATATACATTGATTTAAAGAAATTATTAGTATAGCCCTGTAAACTGACCTCTGTGTGAACAAGCACTAAAACGATGTCCTTAAAATACTAAAAATAGACTTCATGTTACATCTGAGGAACAGAAATGGCTTCGGCAGACGCGGTCATCGAGTTTGTTTTACAGGTACTATTTACAGTTTTCCCCTATATCAATCATATATCTATTTGATAAAAAATCTATAGAGACAAACTTTTTACAAAAAAATACAACCGACTTCCAAATAAAAACACTACAAAGTGAAAAATAACTTCAATTTTGGAAGTCGGTTTCAAGAGTTTAATCGTCTTACGTTTACAAAACATGTTCTGTTCTGCTCGGGTGATACGGAGAAAATAAGCGATGATGTGGTCGACGGTGTAGCACGCTTGCCTAGAAGCACGGTAAAGATATCTAACAGTATTCTATTTTCATACAAACGTCGGAACGCGAGTCATACCTACGCCTCTCGAGTTCAGCCAGCACTCGAACACTACAGTCACGAACGGTGTGATGATTTTGTAAGCAGTAAAGTGTGCGATTTGTGAATATTTGATTGAAATACGTACAACTACTTACTTAATATGGCAGAGAGCAATTATACACTATATTTTGCTGTTTTTGGTTGCTTGAATTCTTCTATAACTCACCCAGAGATAACATTTTGTAAATTACCTAGCACCTCCGAAAGGCAAGACTATAAAAAAATAGGTATACCTAACTTACTATACTTCATAAAAGATAGCTTGATCTCTGCGAAATATGTCAAACTGACGTATATGTAATTGTTAGCATGTCAAGCGCTATTGATACTGACAGCTGTACGTAATTTGTTTTTTTTTAGTAGGTAGGTATTTCGCTATTTCCACCGAGTAAAATACCTGGATTTAATAAATAAATAAGTGGATAGGGTGATAAGGTGACACACGAGTGACCTACCTACGCTCGCGTTAAAAAGAACTAGTAGTTTCCTAGGCTATGCTACATACTTACTTATGTACTTAGCTACTTACATATATTATTGAATTAGACGAATTAATATCACTATGTAATGATTACCAATGAGAGTAATAAATGGTAGGTATTTACCAAGTGAGATTTAAAATAAGTATGATAAAAATTATAATATTTACCTCAGGTTAGAGAATCTGTATTAATCACAAAACCAGAAATAAACTTAAGTAGGTAGAGGCGGGCAGCCCTAACGCGTGTTTAGGTGACGCGAGCTTGTAGGCACTTATTTCAAGGACAGGGCCGAGTCACAGCACAGGGGGGTGACCATAAGCTCTTAGAGCGGTATCAATTTGAGATCGAATAAGGGACAGATGTATCTGACGTGTATACTATAAGTAGTTTTTCTTTCCTTCATTTTTAAAACCTTCGTCGTGCAAAGAAAGTTGTGTGTGCGACTGTATTTTGGGAGCGAACGAAGCGTGATCTCAGCGCGGGAAGCATGGGTCAACTGACGAACCAATAGCGTGCGCGCACAGAAACACTGGCGGAGCATTCCCCCGTCGCACCCCCTTCATACCACCAGTTTGATCGATAAATCGCTCAGTGCGCAGATTCAAGGCCAGCGTTCTCTTTACGTGACGGGACCTGTACTGTTAGATATCTTTACCGTGCTAGAAGTAACCCCTTGACTTAAAGACCCCGAGGTTGTAGCTATCGGAAAAAAAAACCTTCATTTTTCGAGAACGTAATTATAAATATATAAATTTATGTACAGATACAGATATTGCTCGTTTAATGGTACAGGATGATGAATGTTTGTAGTCTATGCAATTCTAAACAATTCATCCGGTTATGATGATAATTTGGTAGGAAGGCATACCTGCTTTTTTACGTGGCATTGCAACACATGCACAGCTAGTCCTAAATATAATATTTATAGACTGTTTTTATTAATGTTTAAATGTATATCTGATATCTTTACTTATTATGCATAATAGGTACTGAGTAATAATAATTAATTTACCATTTACCACAACATTTTCTGCCAAAAAAACCATTTTTCATGAAAGTGGCAGAAGGCTGTAGGCTTTAGCCAATGATGATGATGATTCATGATTGCTTCATCATTTCAGCTCAGCCTGTCAATGTTTTGCGGCTAGCGTAGTGATGCCGAGGCTTGTTTGTGTCGCCAAAATCCTTGTGTCCGCCCGCACCAAATCATGTGAATGTGTACTTACTTTTGTTCCTGTAACGTGGCCCGTATTTCTGTGTGGCGTACAAGTGACCGAGAGCACTTGAGCTCAGCGGACACCCGCGTGCACTGCAGGCATCCCAGCTGATATGCTTCCTCAGTGAACTTATTTGCCTGGCACAACAGAAAGAAAGATCAACATAATCCTCTTTGCCATCTCAAGTTCGTTGGCCAACACGTCTCTCTCCGCCATCACCATCAGTCCAGTGCCTTCCTAGATCTAGATTGATCCTTATCAGCACCCACATTCATACAAAAAGAAACTCTTAGCAAATAATACTGATAAGACACAGGATTAAACTGCCTCGTTAGGATTTTTGTCCAGCGCCGTCGTCATCGAGAAGATAAAAACGTACGTGTTTGGTACCTGTAGTAGTAGCCTAGTTTGGGGGTGATTTGCCTTGCCGGTATTAACAGTAGTAAACATCTCGGCGGTAGGTGAAATCGCGGAGCGCAAGTTACCTGTTTTTCTAGGATATCTGCAGGCCAGCCAGTAACGTGTGACGTCAGATCCGATCGCACGTAGTTGACGAGCGACGGCGTCAGCATCGGAGGCGCGTGGTGGAGAGTCCCTCCCACAACTTGCGAATAACTTCCTAGGCATTCCACTGAAACGCAAATGAATTTCATTACTCTCGTATCTCGACGGTGTTAAGCAATTCGGCTTCTAAAATTATTTTGAGATTAGTTGTATAGGAGTCGTTAACTTTTGATTTTGCTTTATATTTGGCCATTACACTCCAAAAATAAAGTTTTACACTTAGTAGCAAATTTTAGAAATCTATTTATTATTTTTATATAGGTCGAGCACTGGATTGGAATAATGAAGCGATTAATTTATTAAGGCTTTTATGAAACACTATTCTGATAACTTTATTCCAGAATTAATTTTGAATTGTTGGCTGTGTTTCTGGTAACGAGAAGTTTCGGTTTCGGTCGAAACTGGATGACAAGCCGAATATTCGGTTATGGTTTCGGCTAAAAATCATGTTTCGATCGGACACTAGTTTTTATCCAGGTAGTCTGTTCAGTTGGGATGATAAAACACTTTATACGCAGTAGAGGCAGAAGCTAGTGTCAAATAATCAAAGAATCCTGGGAACTTACTCTTTCTAGGTAACGCTGTATCTAGGTGTAGTGGTGGGGCGTGCGGGTCTGTGTTCTCCGAGTGTGTCGGCGTGGGCGGCCCCGGGTCGCGATGCGGCGTGCCCGATCCGCTGCGGTTACCGTCGCAGATGGGCGACGCCGTCGCGCCGTTGTTGTTGGCAGGCGGTATCGTCACCGGCGGCTGAACTGCCACAATCCGCGGTAACGCCGCTGCTAGTAACGACCCACTCTGTAACATGCGAATATCATTATAATCATCAGCTCTAGAGACTATACAAATTCAGCAGTAATAGACAATCAGCTAGAAAAACATACCGTTTGATTCGAGTTATCGAGTACAACAACAGGCGGAACTGCATTATTCTCCGAGTTATTCCGTACCACAGCACTTGCTTCTCTTGCTCCATACGAATTCTCAGAGAGTGGCGTACTCCTATCTGGAGAGATGTCCATGTCTTGTAATGATTGTCCATCTATTGGCAAAACATACTGTCACTAACAAATACTTTATTAAACAATTATCATCATTTCAGCCGAATGACGCCTACAGCTGAACATAGGTTTCCCCCAAACGGTGCCACATCGACCGGTCCCGTGCGTCTCGCATCCAGCAGATACCCGCAACCTTACCCAGGTCATCGGTCCACCTAGTGGGATGCCTTCCAACGCTGCGTCTTCCGGTTCTGTTCTACGAACAATTTAGCCTGCCCCCCGCCCCTTAATTTTCGCAATCGACTATGTCGGTAACTTTGGTCCTGCTGCGGTATGCAGGCAATAAAATTAAACAAATGTTTTACCTTTTCCGTCATGTGGAGTCGCTGAATGTTTTGGTCTAGTTCGGTCATGCACTTCCTCCTCCCTACTGCTATTCCAGTACCTCTCACTATTCGTTCTTTTACTAGATTTTTCAACTTCTCTCCTCCCCGATCTCGAACTTGACCTCTTATCTCGACCTAAACGACATAAACATTAGTATAATTTAAATTAATACTTCATTCAGACATAAGCTGATTTATGAACCATAGTGGCAAGCTTTTGAAATTAAAGGCTAAAATTATGAGCAGCATTTATAAAGCATTGAAAAGTTACTACCTACTTCAAGAAGAATTAAACTTCTGCCTTTTAACATCATGTCATACCCGCAGATTTCTGACATGTTTAAACAGTCTACTCTCATATTTCTGTCTTGTTTGTCTTGCTTGTACTTTTCGACAATTAATTAAAGAATATGTTTTTTTTGTCATTACCATTTTACCATTGCATACCATAATCTGGACACCTTGATAGTGCGACCCTGTTTTTGCCTATCTGAATTAGCGAGATCTTAATGTAGTTAAAATTAAAAGAATTGATGTGTGATGCGTATTTCGCAAGCATTTTGTATGATTCGTCGTTTAATACATACGGTGACATCGGTTTGCATACTGTCGGCGTAATATATAAAGCCCACATCAAAATATACAACGCATAGGCATTATGTGAAACGCCTTAAAACATAATTGATTATTCGAATAACGTCTAGGTGATTTGATACAACTAGTTCTATTTTCTACCACCCGATGCGCTGCTAACAAATAATTTAAAAAATAACTACAACGGCGTCGAGTCGTGGACGTATTTTAAACTGAAAACTATTTTATTTTGCAAGAAAACAGTGTAGATATAATATGAAATTTATTTCGTAGTTTATTATTAAAATATTACAGAAATATTTACCATGCTTTAATATTCATTAATCAGACATGATAGATTGCTACAGGATTGGTTGCCTGGCAATATCTAACCGCAATTATCTTTAATAAAATAGTTTATAATTAACAAACCCCAGATATTATATGATTTTCAAATCAATCCAACGTCATTTGAAATAAAATTATGTAGGAATAGGAAAAAAGAAGTTTGCCAACAGCAATTTATGGATTGCCAAGTCACGGGCACCCAACGCGAAGAATAAATTTTTGATTAAATAAATTGCACTAGATGGCGTGATAAGCTTCGATTTGTTATTGAGTTTTGTGAATTATTAAGATTTTCTAGAGACAGTCATAAAAAATGTATGTTTAATTAATTCTCCTAAGAACAAAATTAAGCAATATTGAGCTTTTAATTCACATTTCAAAGATTATTTGAATGGATCATTTAAAATTGATTCCAATAGATGGCGCGGTTCTAAATTTCTGACGCAGCCACTCAATTTTTTAAATTTGTTTTGTTACACAATTTTGGTACGAAACTAAAAACGTGCAAAAAATACTATAAAACAAATCGTCGGCGTATTTTAAATGAAATATTCTAGAACCGAGTAAACCCTTTTACTTGCAAGTCGCTGCTAACACCATCTATATCCATGGAACGGAACCGAACGCGATCGAAGTGCCTAGAAAAATAATCAGTTTAATCAGACGAAAAACCCTATTTACGTCAGCACTGTTTCTTTGTATGCGATGAGGTATCTGTATGCTAGTTTTATATTATCTGTGGCCAAGTGTAGATTGATACAGGAGAAATTTCTGATATAGTAGGGCAACGTTAAAAAAAAAAAGTTAATCCGGTTAGATATTGTCTGGTACTCTACCATGCAGTAATATATTATCATCTTTATACATACAATTTTACTGTACATGTTATGTCACTAAACTCCTCCTAAACGGCTGGACCGATTTTTTTGTATGCGTTAGGTTGGCAACCCGGATGGTTTAGATTCACAATAGGGTAGGGTAGTTTGGGTAGGTAGGTAGGATGGGGTAGGGTAGGGTAGAGTAGGGTAGAGTAGGGTAGGTAGGGTAGGGTAGAGTAGGGTAGGTAGGGTAGGATAGGTAGGGTAGATGAATGTTTGGTGTTTTTATGGCAAAACAAAGTTTGCTGGGTCAGCTAGTATAATATAGAACTATTAGTAAAAATTAAGTTTTAACAATAAAAACCGCTGATTTATGTGGCAGGAACTATTAGGGGTTATAAATAACGGCGACAGTATGTAACGGACGGCGCCGTATGTATAATAACGAATCATACAAAATGCCTGCGACACGTGCATATATATGGAATATAGATAAAGTCATTAATCAGAGGTTTAGGTCAGCTTCAAAATGAATTTTTTCAGCAACAAAATAAATTAAGCTGCTTCTAGAGGTCGGCAAAATTAACTAAATTGGTCAGCAAGTAATGTGATATTTGGCAGCCTTAAAATGTATGTAAGGCGCAGGCCACATAGAAATGGCGTTGGGCGCGGACATGGCACGGGCGGCTTTCTATTCCATGCAAATTTCATACAAAATGCATGGAAATAAAGCGCAATTTGTTCAGGCGTGGGCGCCGAAATGGCGCGTCTTAACCACGTCCTAGGACATACCGTGTGTCCTAAATTGCAATTTCTATGCATTTTGTATGAAATTTGAATGGAATAGGAAGCCGCCCGTGCCATGTCTATGCCCGACGCCATTTCTATGTGGCCTGCGCCTAATATGAAAACACAATATATCTATCTACACGTTACAGTTCAAGCTACAGTTTATGTAACGTAAACTGTCTGGACACTTTGAATAATGCCCTTTTAAGCACTTGTCAATAACATATACATTGAATAGCTTTTAATACCATATTTAAACAAAATTATGTGATGATGATGACGGCTATCATTTATCGATATTATATGTATATCTCCATTTGAGAACAAAACTATCGCACAGGCTTAATTTGAACTTAAATCGCAGATATTATTAGACAATAAAGTTTATAATCAAATAATATTGTTTTAATTTGAAGAACGGCAAGTTCTTGTTAGAAACACATAAAAACGATTGCATAAAGTAGGTATATTCAATAGTTTCTGACGCTTTATCCGAAACTACTTTACTAAGGTAAGGGGTCCAGAAGAAAATGGGGTGTGTGAAGTGATTTAGGTAGGCGATAGCTGAACTGTAATTTCATCTACTTAATATTTTAAAATTCACTGGAATTTGAATCTACCTACTACAGAAAATCGATTATCTATCTGCCTAGCCTTTTCCCAACTATATTGGGGTCGGCTTCCAGACTTACCGGATTCAGCTGAGTACCAGTGTTTTACATGGAGCGACTGCCTATCTGCCCTCCACAACCCAGTAACTGGGTAACACGGTACCCCTGGCAAGACTGGTGTCAGATCTCAAGCTTCTGACTACTCGTAACGACTGTCAAAGATCTTCAAATGACAGCCGGGACCAACGGCTTAACGTGCTTTCCGAGACACGGAGGAAACTCGGTATGTTGAAATGGTCACCCATCCACGGACCGACTAAGTCAAGCATTGCTTAACCTTGATGATCGACCAGTGCGGCTGTTATTATTTAGCCATGAGCTCCTCTACAGAAAACTCTCAACTACAGAAAATCGACTATTTAGTATATTTCTGCCCTGTGTGTATAGTCACCCGTAAGCAAGTCTAGTTTTAACAAGTTTCTGTTAAATAACTCGATTTGTACAATCCTGTATCAATCGGCTGGTTCATCGTTAAACTTGTTCTTACTTGCTCAGTAATAATATAATATCTACAAATTGGTTTTGGACACATAAGTATCAAATGAGAAAAAACAAATATAATACCCGTCAAGTGCATGTCGTAGGGCGCTTTCAGTTCCGACGGGTGGTGGCGGTCTGCCGCCGCGCCGGAAAGACCCGGATTCACATCGCCGTACTGATGCCGTCCGTGCGAAGTGCGAACCTCGCACTGCTCTCTCGTCACGTCAACTGTATAAAAAAAAACATTCGCTTTGCTCAGTACGACACCATCATTTTTTCGCGGCAGCAAAGCCCGATAAAAGTCTCATTTTGAAAGCGCCATTAAGTATAACTTAAGTTCAATAAAAAGGTTGGAATAATCAGACAAAAATTCAGAAAATTGCATGAGGTTCACAGGCTAGTTAGAGAAATTGACAAATATTTAACAGCTGGGGAATATAGCGCTGCTGCAAAATAAATATTCCAGGTTTGCTGTACATTTTACACATGTACATAGAGTGATGAAGCTATAATTAAAGTTGGGCCTCAATAGAAGCTACTGGTAAAACGTTATTTTGATACAAGGAAAGAAAATTGTAAGTGTGCCTACATAATTGATATGCCATTTAGCTAACTCATCGCCCAGACAAGTACCACGAGCAAGGCGGTGACTGTTAGAGCTGCTTTACCGATAAACAACTCGAAATCATTGTGGTTTCTTATTGGACTTTGAGGTGCACTAAAATAGCCTATACGAGATGCACGTCGGCGTATCCTGGGCAAGAGGGACCCACTATCACTGGCTACCTAAACTACCAAGTTAAAAATATTATTTTACCGAAAAACAAAACCCAACTAATTAAGTCGTTCACCGTATCAGTTCCACCTTGGAATCGGGATGTTTAAGTGTACAGAGCTTGACGATTAACTCATTTTCTAAATCCAAACGCAAAAATTGTATACAATGTGTCCGGGCCTTTTTTTTTTGCAGTATTTTCTAAAATACTGCAAAAAAAAAAAATAAGGCGAATGTGTACGCAGGGTTTCTTTTAGAGGCAACAATAATATTAAAACTAAAGCTGTGTGTAGAACAACTCAAAGACCAAAAAACTCATAAAAGACATATGTGTTAATCCCTAAAAATTTGCAGATATTTAGGAAATATACTAAAAACATGTTAAATTATGTTTAAAGATTGACTTTTGTGACTCGATACAAAAATACCTTTTATTAGTTGAATATTTTTTAGATTCTCTATGCTATGGTCGTAAAAATAACAATAAATCATCTAATGCTATTTTTACGAGGTAACTGTAATCGTGACAATCTAAGAAGTCCGATGACGTTTCTCATTTTACATGCCGCGATAACTTTGTATGAGTCTACGAAAAATCAAATTCATAATATTAATTAATTACTATGTTACCCATACACTAAAGTTTAACTTATTCGTATTTTTATAGCTGTCAAATCCGACTGCTTAGATTTCACGACTTTAAGTCGCATAAAAGCGTACTTACATTTAATTTAAATATACGCTTCTATGTGACGTAGGTCCAAAGTTATCGTTGTTAGACTATGTGCATACCGTAATAAGTAAAGTCAGTTAATAAAACTGCTCTATCTTTGAGAGTGTGGTGATTGCACCCATTATGTGGGGTGTTTTTAACGTCAAAATTAGGAGTATTTTAAGGCCTTAAAGTTTTATTACTACAAGTTCCGACATGTTGTACGTACAGTGAAGGTAGCTTTAAAACTGCGTAATTCTATTCAATTATGGTAAAAAAATATTTTTGAGAAGGTTTAAATCCAGCTCACATCACTCGCTCTTGTATACTTTAGCCAGTCTACGCAAGTCAACAAAGTAACTCCAATTTTCTGAAATGAATCTAGATCTAAGGAAAATCTGTCATACTCGAGGAGATGGACGAACTCTTTGATTTATTTGCAAAATTATTTTTTTGTTTGAAAGGATATACTCTCGAGATGGTCCCATTGTCATCAAGACAGAATCAGATTATGGGATCCCATGGAAATCGACGGAACTCCTCAAATATTGTAGGCAGGCATAATTATAATGATTTTGGTATTTTATGAACATGGCAAGCTCTTGCACTCAGAGAGTATCATATGGTGAAGTGGAACTGATGAAGAGGACCACAGATGGCCACTGGAACTTAATAAGTATGCCATGGCTATAAGATATCTCCAAGAGCTAAGCGACTATGATGATGCAAATACATATAAATAAATGGTACTGATGCAAATGGTACCATCAAACAGATTTGATGATGAAGCCGGGAGGCACTCCACAGTAAATCAATGTATCCTAGTCGTGTTTATTGGAATCGAAATGAGATGTACTCTTTGGCTATAAATGATTTTCATGATATGACGTTGGTGCCAAAACTAAAAAGAGAAAATAAAAACCGGCCAAGTGCGAGTCGGACTCGCACACGAAGGGTTCCGTACCATTATCGCAAAAAACGGCAAAAAAATCACGTTTGTTGTATGGGAGACCCCCTTAATTCATTTTATTTTAATTTAATCATTACTATTTTTTTAAGTGTATATACAACTAAATATTCTGTGAATATTTCAAGCGTCTACCTGTTTCCGTTATTAATATCGAGCAAAAAACAACAAAAAAAAACACGTTTGTTGTATGGCAGCCCCCCTCAATTTATTTTATTTTAATATAATTATTATTATTTTTAAAAGTGAATATACAACTAAATATTCCGTGAATATTTCAACCGTCTACCTGTTGCCGTTATTAATATCGAGCAAAAAAAAACTTTTTTACAAAAAAATACTACCGACTTCCAAATAAGAAAACTACAAAGAGAAAAATAACTTTATTTTTGGAAGTCGGTGTCTTTCGTAGATCCCATTTTTTGCGTTATGGACACCGACTTCCTAAAATAAAGTTATTTTTCTCTTTGTAGTTTTCTTATTTGGAAGTCGGTAGTATTTTTTTGTAAAAAAGTTTTTTTTATTTTTCACTTTTTAGTTGTACCTACCTAACCTAATAGGCGAGTTGTTTAGTAAGTTTCTTATAACGCCAGAATAGGATACCCGAATATCTTGAACTTGAACAAAACCGATCAAATGAGAGATCTGCTTACCCCTTAAGAGCGTACTGGCGTGATTTTATGTTATGCAATGGTCTAAACAATAAACAGACATGCGATTGCAGCAGTCCCGAGAGATTTTCCGTTATTTATTGAAGAGTTCTGTTGTATATCTTCGAAGTTCTTCATCAGATCTTCACCAAATTAAAATGGGACCAATTTCGGAACATACTCTTTCAAACAATAAAAGAATTTTCAAAATCGGTTCACAATTGACGGAGATATCGGTGAACATACACAAAAAAAAAAAAACAAAAAAACATACAAGAAGTCGAACATAGAACCTCCTCCTTTTTCGAAAGTCGGTTAAAAAATCACGTTTGTTGTATGGGAGCCCCCCTTAAATATGTATTTTCTTCTGATTTTAGTATTTGTTGTTATAGCGGCAACAGAAATACATCATCTCTGAAAATTTCAACTGTCTAGCTATCACGGTTCACGAGATACAGCCTGGTGACAGACAGACGGATCGCGGAGTCTTAGTAATAGGGTCTCGTTTTTACCCTTTGGGTACGGAACCCTAAAAGCTATTGAACAAAAAAAATAACCGTCTTTGGTACCTATTGTTTTCGTTTTTCTACGCCTTCGACTTCGGAAAAACCAAAGTTAGTTTTTGCTTAGTACTGTTTCCTTGTGGAGTCGGATTATAATTTGTAGATCCTGAAAAGATGCGCTTCAATGAAATAATCCCAGCCGGCCCGGCCCTCGAGTCGACCCAAAAAAAATCCCAAAAGCTGGGCTGCGATCGTAGTTTGCCAAAGAGCGGTGGAAAGCAGCATTGTTGGTGAAAAAAGACAGGCCAGAAACGGGCATAATAGACGTAGACAAGAAGTTTGGCTCTTAAATGATTGGGCGACAACATCGACCACTGGGAAAATGTTTCCACTGGGTGAGTAGTGGTGAGTAGATGTTGCGTAGAACAGAAATAGGTGGCGGGACGAACGTCACGCAATCGCGAGGACTGGTTCGAGGTAGCGCGAAAGAAGAGCTCCTGGGTTTGGTAATAATATTTAGACAATAAAAAAAGTTTACGTTTGTATTAAGATAGAATACTATCTTCATACAAACGGTCAGACCGCGAGTCATGCCTACGCGCCTCGAGTTCGGTAAAGTCTTGGTACATTTTACCACTACTGACAGCATCGCGAGGACCGCTTAGGGTTCTCGTCGATGCGCATGTTTGTTGAGTGTGCCGTTACGAGCGTTTGTAGGTAGTTTCCATACTGTTCGTCTATATTTATACAGTGATTTTTCAGGAACGAGCCGCAGTGACGAACGAACGGTGTGATGGTGTACCGCGCGACTGTAGGTAAGTATTTCAAGAACAGGGCCGAGTATCAATACTGTATAGATATCATTACCGTGTTCTGGGGTAGGGTTATCCGTCCGGATTTGTCCAAACATAAGTTAAAGAAGACAATTTACTACTTTGTTTATTATTCATTGACTTAAAAAGAACGAAAACTAAAAATTAGATAATTAAATTGTCTGAGATGGTGAAATTTTCATAAAAGTACGCCCCCGATGGGTTTGGTATGGTAGTCATTTTTTTGTCTGTGATAGACATTACTTTACAAAACTTACAATGTTATACAAATATAATTCAAAATTATCACAGATCAAATGATTAAGGAAACAGTCCTTCGAGGGGGAGGCGGGCGGAGGTAATTTACCTGGTTTAGTGAGACAGTATTGGCAAATAATTTACAACACAGTCAAACTTTAAGTTAAGGTTACACTTTTCGAAACTTCTTCCATACAAACGTATTCTAGGGATTATTCCACTGTTTGACGGTGTACGTTCAAAATAAAAAGTGATATCAATTTGTCTCATCATTATCTAGCTCTGTATGGAAGCAAAAAAGAAAATGTTTGAAAGTTATGAGCGTCGAAAGTTGCACATTTCGACACTAATTTTAACGCATTTTTGGGCACGATAATTTTTTAATAAATAATTTTATTTTGAACAGATAGATTTAGTCGTTTTTTCATGGTATCTAGACTGCCAAAGGTTCGTTTATAAAATTTCGCGCGCTCGGTTTCGTCCTAAATCATTATCCATTTCGCTACAAATTTGCAAAAGCGTGCATTCGTACGCGAACTAGCTTCCTACTGCTCATCACAGCATCTATCTCTCCCGCACGTGTTGTCGGTTGATATAAAATGCATTTTAACTCCGCGCACAAAATAGTTCGTTCCGTCGACTAGTGTACCCTTAAGATAAGACGGGCTGTTGTCCGCAACTCTATGTCTAAGCGCGTACGGGTGGGATTCGTCTTCCTCACTCCTCGAGGAAAGCCAGCAGCACCTTGGTGTTGCCAACTATCCCCTGTACAGTACCTGGGTCACCGAGGAATTTGGCCCTGTAACCAGCGATTACTGGGCAGCGTAGGAGCAGGTGTGCCACTGTCTCATCCAGCCAAACTTTAATAAGTGGTCTGACTCTGATAATAGAGCAAGGACAAATAATAGTTGCCAGCACATCATGATGAAAGTTGAGTATGAATTTATAAGGTAATGGTGTAGAAGAAGACCACAGATACAAAAAAAGATTGTGTAAGATGATAAAAGTAGAAGGTGATAGCTAAATGGGCACATATGGAAAAGACGTGGTGCACCATCCACACATAAACTGAGATAAGAGCAGGCCAATTAATACTTTGATACTTGCTGTACTATCTTAAAAAATCAAGGCCTTGAAAAGATTCTGTTTTTCAAGTAACAGTAGTGAGAACTTTGAGAATCAGGTCTGTTTAGTTAAATGGAGAGCCAAAGGATCCATCAATTGACTTCTTGTTTGACTTTGCATGACAAGGGCTATGCCAATGAGGCTTGAAAATAAATAACATTGAATTTCTACTAAAGAGAGAGATAAGTAAATAAATACCTACCTAATACATTTTTTGCAGTAAATACATATGTGTTCCTTGTAACCATACACCAGGATCACATAAAACCTCAACAAGACTACTGAGCCTACACAACAATCCTATATTATCATGGTGATTTTCCAAATGCAAAATTACCAATTCATTATGATATTAAAGGCAGCAATTTTGTGTGGCACATCCCTGCATAGGCTGTTTATTGATTAAGATGAACAAGCTCCAGCCTTTATTGAATAATGGTAGTACATTCTCCTTTTCCTTTATAGAATTAAGTTACAATGTGCATTCATTGAATACAGCTGGATTTATTTGTTGATAAAAAGATAACAGGAATGTGTACATGCATGTTTTGCTATTAAAATAATATAATTTTCTAACAATAGAGTTTCACTGTTTTTGAAATTTGTGCCATTTGGTAAACAATAATTATGCTGTAAGAATAGTAGACATATTATAATACAGTAGCTGCAGCAACTGATTTTTTTTTTACCTTCTCTGCTATGTTGAAAGTAGCCCTCAAAGATTGAAATCAAAGCATGACCTTAGTCATTGACTTCAAATCTTTCTACTATTTACAAACATTGTTCAGGTTATTGGAGAAAGGATCCTCTCAGTGTTATTTAATGATAAGTTCTGATCTGTCCTGTACAAAATGTTGTACTTAGTAAACATTAATTAAGCTACAAAAATAGTAGATATAATAAAATACAGTGGCTGCAGCAACTTCTAATTCAAATTAAAAGATAAGGTCTTAAAATCTTTCTACTATTTATAAACATTGTCCAAGTTATTGGAGGAAGGATCCTCAAGTGTTATTTTATGATAAGGATCTGTCCTGGGTAGGTTGGTGTACTGTGACCCTTGCAAAATAGAATGTGTCAATAGCTCCATCAACTTCGAAATGGTAGCAATGCCATCTGATAGTTTTTGAAACAATATGCACATGTATGAGAATAATTTGCAACACATACAATGTAGCTACATATTAAATAAAACAATCTGTGGTGCCATCTTCATGATTTGCTATCCAATGTGAGTGTGAAAAATGTCTTGACTTAGCTATAAACAATGTAGGAGCTAAAAAGTCTTAGATTAGACAGTATTGTCAAATTCAGCTCATGTAAGCAACTAACTCTGAGTTCAGTTTTTCATGCAAGGGGGCGTGTAGAAACAAAAAAAAATATTCACTCACTGCTTCTGGATGAATATGTTGAATCTTTGGATGACGTTCTCCTGGAGTCCCATTCTCTAGGCTTTTCCCACTGTGACACTTCACTGATACAGTTATAATAATACTTCTTCCCTGATGAACTAATGTGTTCTGACCACTCACGGCTAGAAACGCTTGCTGAAGGCGCACTTCTCTTGTCATATTTACTACTCCTACTAACACTAATGTTCATGCCACTAGTCCTATTTTTTTTATCAGGTTCATTTCGCTCATGGTTACTTCTTTCTCTTTCACTGTCTTTGCTACGTTCCTTCGGTGATCTGACACTATCTGAAAATTATACACAACCATGATTAATTGAACTCAAAATTGACAGTTGTATTATTTTGTACTTTTCTTCTTTAGTATGAACTGTTTGTACATAAGCTCGTTTATACAGTTTTCATTCGCTTTGGCACAGTAATTGTTCTGCTGAATCAATCGCAGTGCAATGCCACACGCAGTTCAAAAACATTAATAATTCCTGTATGCATTTAACTTCAACCAAACTTTTACTAAAGTCACTATCATGGATTTTTATATTTGAATTAGCAAAGTAAATTGTTGTTGCAAAGGAAGTACTAAACAATTCATAAGGGTTGTTTTTATATATTATTACTTAATTTTTTTAAATAAACATTTAATAGCCCAGCTTTATGGTAAATCTGCCATTATTATGTTTAAGTAGCTGAAAATGAACTTATCTTAAGGATAAATGTATGTTCATAAAGTTGAAACTTCCAAATACTAAATAAAATTAAAATATCAATGTGCAAGCATCTTTAACTATTATCATTTGCAATCTCTGAATATAGTAAAAATTATTTGCTGTAATTGAGCAATGTAATTTTAATATTCTTATAACTAATTAATATGTTAAGAAAAAACAATATGTTATAAAAAATTATGAATTTTAATTATACTTTGTTACAATTATAATAAACAAATTTTGAAAATGTAGCTTATCTCCTTTTTACAGAAGTAGGTATCTGAAAAAGAAAAAATCTTACCTGTATACTTATTCCTAGAGGATTTGTAGTCTCTATCTCTCTCCTTCTCAGAACCCTTCTGCAGATAGGCATTCCTGGATGATGGATATCCTCTGTCATCAGCCACATGACTGTAGTGGTGGTGTCCATGGCCTGACTGACTGGAGTGTGTGTTGTGACCATGTACTGACACATTGCCATTAGGGGATCGAAGAGGAGTGTATCGGTTTTCAGAAGAGACATAATCACTGGCTGTCCTTCTTTCACTTTTTGAATTGTATTTCTGTTCAGAGAAAACACACTTTGAGTATTATGATTAAAAACCACAGTTAATTGTTACAAGTTTTTGTGCAAGTCTTTAAACCATAAATTATACACTATAAAACAATAGTTTTTAAGGAATTATAAACTAATGTTTGCCTGGATATTCTTTAGCCTACTTTGTGTTCCTGTGACCATAAACAACTAGAAGGTAAACAATGATAAAAATAAAGTCAAAAGATTAACAGTACATAAAATGTTTGTTTATAAGTTGAGCATCCACGAAATACTGTGAATTACCAGTTTGTTACCGAATAAAGTAATTTAGCTGCTGATTTACAAGTAAACAAGCAAAGTAATATGTTGGAGTGTCTTTGTCATTGTTATTAACACCAAACAAGTAAAATATTGTTACATTAACTTGTTAAACGAAAGTCCATTAAATAGAATATTGTCCCTTTAACAAGTACCTACTGAACATACTTATAATTCGATTATGTGGAGAAAGATGAAAAAATAATTAAGTATTCAAGAGAAATACTTTGCTTTACGAAACTCTTGTAAATATATTAATAGTTTCCATAGGTCAAATGTGGTTGATAAAAACAGGAAAAGAATACTCGGGATCAATTATTACGTAGAGTTGGAGTACATAATTCAAGCAAGGTTTAACCCATCATCTTTGGAAATGCTCCTGCATCAGTTTACAGCAAGAGGAAGGATCTTACCTGATACGGATGGGACTGATGCTTCTCAAAGTACCTGAAAACAGACAAAAATATTTATTACATTCACCTAAATTACAGCAAAACTCAAATCGGCGACCGCCATCTACAGACTGTAAAGCCGAAGCATTGAAAACGTTATCATACCCATCACTTATTCGCTGAGGTTTCCTTGCATGCATTACCATCAATGCAAATGTACGATTTATTACGGCCTCAGTAATAAAATGCAAAATGAAACCACTGTCATTAAAAACAGTTTTACAGAAGGCCGTGATATATCTTGATGGACGCCATGTCACATTTCAAGACACTCAAGCAAGAAAGAGTCAGTCGAGAAACGAGTGAGATAAAAAATATGTCGATGATCGACGCTTTGATGATGATAGAGGTTTTGAAGAGTCTATGGTTAATGAACAAATAAAACTATAGTTTTTTAGGTCTAGAAATTCAAATTTCGTATTAAACACCTATTTTTTAATACTTACACACTTTTTTGGATAAATTTACACAACTGTGGTCCCTCCTTTGCAGGGTTCAACAAAGTCCACTAACTTTTCCTTCCCGACACCCAGCTTGTTATGGGTTGTTCAGACAGACGGGGTGTTGGCCCAATATTAATCACAGTACAAAAGGGCAGTTCATTATTGAGCAA
Organism: Orthosia incerta; assembly: GCA_948252205.1. Classification (NCBI taxonomy): domain Eukaryota; kingdom Metazoa; phylum Arthropoda; class Insecta; order Lepidoptera; family Noctuidae; genus Orthosia; species Orthosia incerta. The sequence goes on from OX411741.1 coordinate 44,363,056, forward strand.
AAAATTGAGCAACATTCGCATCTTAGTTCTATTTTTCTTAATCATTGTCTTCTTTTTTTAAGGGCTCAGTTACAATCTGCTAAATATACCCCTAATATACCTGCACCTTGAAAAATACACAGCTCAACAACCGCCCGACCAAAGTGCTCTTAGTTGAGTCAACCAGCTGGCACGTTTATTCTACACGGTTGCGTGATTGACACACCTTTACTTATTTATTTTATTCACGGGCATTTATACAAGCAAGAGATGGCGTCTCATAGCCTCTCAAAATATCAGAAAGTTAGATAGCTGTTCTGCCCTTGGTTGCAAATGCATACCTCCCAACCAAGGTCATGTAGACGGTGGTTGGGCAACCAAATTGAATTTGTGCTTGCGACCAAATGGGTTAGCCAACCACGGTCTACACGTTCTTTTTCCCCGACCAAGAACACTTTAGTTAGGCGGTTGTTCCGACTGTGTAGAAAGGTTATAAAATACCTTCTACACTGCCGGAACAACCGCTCAACTCAACCAAGGACATCATGACCATGGTTTTGTTGTGTTAAAACTTGATCGTGTAGACCAGCGGTTCTCAAAGTTTTTTTGACGTTGGACGATTTGATTTCTTTGTTGTTAGCAGGGACCAAAACTCCAGAAAAACAATTACTGTGGTAATTAAAAAATAACAAACAAACTTGTAGTACACCTATTTAAAAACAAAAGTAACAAGCACAGTCATAACAAACAAAGTCAACTTTTCTTATCTGAAAATTAAAATCATTAAATAATTTTGCATCAATGTAATTTTGCAGTTGATAAGTTTGAAATTTTCAACCTTTTGCGAACCAAATTTTAGCTCGAATCAACCACTAGTGGTAAGCAGAACACAGGTTGGGAGCAAGCCAAATCAGGCGGATGTTGGCCAACCGGGTTGGGTGATCTGCGCTTGCGACGAAGAGCAAATTGAGGATGTTGAGTCAGCGTCGATTTTTTTTATCTTCGCTCGCACATTTATGAGCTTTAGCTACTCCTAATTGTTGATATTTTGAAAGGCTATGAGACGCCATCTCTTGCTTGCATGACTGCCCGCGAATAAAAAAATAACCTTAGTTTAGTTGTGTCAATAACGCAACCGTGTAGAAAGAACGCACCGGTTGGATGATTCAACCAAGGGCATCTAGTTCGGGCGGTTGTTCCGACTGTGAAGAAGGGGTTTTATGTGGCCGATGACAGGGGATTAAGTTAAATTCACAGAGAAACTTATAGTTAAATTGTTTTCGTAGTTTTCGCGGCGGAGCACGCCTGACGCCAGAGTAAGGCTCTCAGTCGGCAGATTTTTTCCAATTTCTTCAACCGTCATCGTCATATTTCAGCCATTTACACAAAACCTCAATGAATCATTTCCTCCATTGGTGAAAAAACCTTTTTTTCCACCAATTTCAACCAAAATTGGTATTAAAATCCGTTCGGTAGTTTTTGAGTCGCGCATAGACAGCGGTGGGGGAACATTCTTTATAAATATGTAATGATAACGGACATAGACTTATAAACGATTACACTTAATTACAGTGTTTTTGTTATATCATTCACATTCAGTAAGTCGTATAATAACTGCAATCTGCAAAACGTTTTAAAATACGTGCATCGTACCATCGTACTATCGGAGATTAGTCGATGTAGTCACTTAGTCAGGTCACAGAGTAAAAAAAACTAACAAACTTCCGTTTAACTTAAGAACGTTTTAGTTCTATTTATTTCTTTAATTTGATAATGTAACAGATTAAATGTAAATAACAACACAGAAAATGGAAGGTAAATAAAGACGTCTATATAATAAACTCAAAGTAATTACAACATCTCAAAAAAATGTTAGATTTAAAAGTGTTTCACTTGTACAATGTACAACTTGTAAACTGTTATGGCGTTTGTGTCTCGATATACACAACGCATATTCGTATCTCTTCACTATTGTTGTATTCAAAGTATTATATTGATGAGTAATCGCTATTAAAATATTCTTAGATCTTAAAAATGAAGTTTTTGTAATCGTTGAGAAGCAAACAGTGAAAGCGTATCGTTTTTAGGTTATGTTTCCATCTTTCATTGGTATTTTAGGTGGGTTCACTAAGACGGGATATCAATTGCATGAATTTTTCGAAGGCAAGATCCCTAAAAGTGATGTCTGAATGAATTTCTCACGGTTTCTAGATATTCAGTCATGGTGGGAAGTGCCAAGCATCGCGTACTTTTGTTCTTTATTCAGAACTGCATTCAACCTTTTGGATTTTGACATTGAAGTAAGTAGTTGCGACTTGCTTAATGGAATACTTGCTGATGCAATTAAACTAATAATGTTCTACATCATTTCTTGTGTTTTAGGAACTAGAAGAAGCTCTTTTGACTGATGGCACTGAAGAATCCGCCAGTTCTCTCCTCACTGAGTTGATAGTTCGTCTTTTGAATGGCTGTTTGGGCAACAATGACATCTCTGCCTTTAATTATCAGGTACTAATCTAGGCAGCACCATTCAAAATGTTTATTTGTTATGTGTAAATTATGACAATACAATAAGGCTAACTCCTCATTGTATTGTCATAATTTGTTGTTTTTGTTATTTTCAGATGTACTTGAGGCGTTTGTTTAGAAGAAAATGTACAGATACAGGGAGATATAACCCATTCAACACAGACATTGACTTCCAATTCTTGCCCCTACGTACCAAGGTTGAGATATTGTATGCACTATGTGATTTCCGATTAGATGCTGATGATGTTTTCGATTTATTTAAAAACCTTGAAGCCGAAAGTTTGAGAGTTGAGCCGCTTGGGTAAGTTACTATCATTTAACAATATCTTAAAGCTTCTGATATTTTACATGTTTCTTTTTTACTAAATTTAATACATACTGAACTATTTACAATGGATATGTTAAAGTAATTTTGCAAATTATTATTACAGCTGGGATGATAACTACTCAGCCTATTGGTATTTCTATGGCACAAGATTATATCGGGAAGATGTTGTGAAAAAAACAAAAGGGAAAAATAAAAAGAAAAAAAGTAAAGAGAACAAGAAGCGTGGCTGGTTTTATGGTGATGATTGGCTCGATGACGAGGACACTGAGCGTGTGTGGCAAGTGGTTTGTTTTACTGAAGAAGACTGGACCCACCTGACAGAGAAATTCAGCAAGGCGTCTAGCAAGGTTGAGAAAGAGTTGTACCGTTCATTATCACAAAACTTTTTGCCTGAAATACCTAGGCTTTTTCAAGAAAAGGAACGATTACAACGAAAAAGGTGAGTTTATTTTACATTTCATCTGTTACATTACAGGATAGCTTGATTGATATACAGATTATTTCTAAAAATAAAAGTAAACTTTCAGAGCAATTCTAAAGATACATGGTATAATTGCTAGCATGATATGTAAACAAATATGAATTGTAATCTAAGTAAAAACTAATAAATCTTCAAATCAATCAGTGTTCAACATGGTTTCAGGGTTTAGTTTAATTATTATTTTTCTTTTATAAAAATCTATCATATCAATCAAGTGAGCCTATGTTTACTAATATTATCAATATAGTGTATTGTTTTTGTATTGAAGGGTTAACCTAATAATTAGAGACCAGATAAAATGCTTCTGCATATTTAGACCGTTTTCACTGGTTATTGCATATTTTAACAAAAAAACTAGTGATGATGCATATTTTCGCGCATTTTCGACGTGGAATGGTCCTTTTCTGCTTATAAAAATGTTCTGAGCAATTGAAGATACAATCTTACACCCAAACATTTGTAACAAGTCCCTGATTGTTTAGGTTTACAAAACTAAGTAGCAAATCTTAAATAATTTGTAAAAGATAAATGTCCAATACCTAAAGAATAAATACTAAAATTACTGATTACATGTGGTTTTTGGAATAGAATAACTAATCACTAAAATTACAATAATATACAAACGTCGTAGTAAGGTATCTAACTGGTGTTTTTAAGGTTCTATTCAAAGGGTAAAATAGGTACCCTATTACTAAGACTCCACGGTCCGTCTGTCTGTCACCAGGCTGTATCTCATGAACTGTGATAGCTAGACAGTTGAAATGTTCACAATTGATGTATTTCTGTTGCCACTATAACAACAAATACTAATATATATATATAAAAATGAATCCCTATTTTCCTTGGTCACGGCATCAGGCGTGAACAGCTGGACCGATTTCGCTAATTCTTTTTTTGTTGTGTTTGTTATTGTTATGAGAAGGTTATTATGAAAAAAAATAAGAAAAAAAATTGTTGGTACCTTATCTACATAGGTAGGGTAGTGTAGGTAAGGTTGGTAGGGTAGGGTAGTGTAGGTAAGGTTGGTAGGGTAGGGTATGGTAGGTAGGGTAGGGCAGGGTAGATGAATATTTGGTGTTTTTATGGCAAAACAAAGATTGCCGGGTCAGCTAGTAACTAGTAAAAAGATTGTCATTTTAAAATACATATATGCAGAGACAGCACTGCTATCATTTGACGTAATGAGACAGAAACCAAAATAATGACTGCGCTTAATTCAATACTAACAACGTTATTTGTGACAAGGTTTAAAAAAAAATTAAAAATCATGTAATTTCTCTATTATTCCAACAATCTTTTTTTCATACCTTTTTAAATTTTTGATATTACAGTAGTCCAATACTCTATTTTTAAAAAACTAACAATATCATAATAGTCACAATACTTATTGCGATCATTTATTCTAAATACACATAAACTAACTTTTTTTTAAGATTTGCTTATAAAAACTTTACAATGTAACAACACATCATGCCTGAGTACCTTGATGGGTTATTATTATTATTATAAGCCTATGCAATTGAAACTTAACACTCAATCCTGCAATGCGAATACTTGATGATATAATATATGAACAATATGTAAGAAGTGCAATGCTATGCTGCTCAGTGCTCTAAACGCGACATACAAGAATAAGGGTCAGCAATCACCAGTGGACAACGTATTCATAGGATTGAAAGTTTATCATTTATTAATGGATTTATAATCAAAATCTTAAGTCAAATAGAAATGCATTGGATCCGTTGTGCACTTGTCCTATAGTTTTATGATTTTAAATAGATAGATTGGTGCTGGTTTACTAGAACTTGATAGTGGCTTTTGTATGGCTGAGCTGGCTTCTCATTGCTAGGTGGTTCAGAAATAAGTCGTCAGAGTACATATGCACGAGTACGAACTAGAAACCTATTGGAGATGAAATTAGATGAAACAGGTATATTGCTTTTCTGCACAGAAAGGGTGCTGTTATGCAACATGGTGCTATATATGGTGGCAGCGCTCCAACTTAAAAGAATCTGAATTAATTATTAGTGCGCCCGCGATATTCCAGACCTAGAGACAATAATTTTAGAATATACAACTTATTATGGATTTTGGAAATAATAACCTAATTATTGCCACAAATCGATTTTTCAGTCTGATTAAAGCAAATTGTTAAGGTTGAAAATGTGAATACTAAGCGCCTTTTTTTTGCTTGCTGATGTGAAAATGATTGGTGAAAGATAGTGTGCTTTTGCGTATGCTTATAGGTAGAGGTTACTACGAGTATGTAGAATGATAACCTTAGCTTGCCACCAATTGCGAAGTTAACTTGCACGAGCTAAATTATTTCAGGAATATTATTTTGTACAGAAAATATTTAGTTTCGAAACTAAGTATTCAAATGTCAAGCAAACACCAAATTTTATTTGCAGTTTAGAGCTAACGTACTAAAAGTTAACTAACAAATAACTTATTTATCTGTAGGATAGCTAGTAAAATGTTTACTTTCAAGAACGGTTTCGGTGAAATACTACAAAAAAGCATCGGCGACTTTGGGAGAATTTATTAAAAACTATGCAAAACAAATGCAGATGCGTGCAGTTTTCGATTCAGAATCATTTATTAATCTGCAGGATCTAAGATTGTAAGAAAGTCTCAGGCGCTGTCCTAATACAACGCGATCATCGCGAGTTCGCGCGACCCTCGAGTTCTTTTGTATGGCAAACACGAACGCGTGGTCGCGCCGACACAGGGCGCTTTTCGATTTCGCTTCGCCATACGAATGAACGCGACGGTCGCGCGAACGCGCGATGCTCGCGTTGTATTAGGGCAACGCCTTCAGGTACGCTGTTGCGATGCTTCGCGTCGAACCGATTAGCTGCTGCAATGCGTCCAAATAGCGCCATTTTTTAGACAGCTTATAGGATACGACGCGACGGATAGGACGCCCGTAGCGTCGCGAGAAGTTTAACACACTGCTCTCTTTAATTTTTTTTGCGTGTATGAGAATTCAAACTTTGCTACGCGAGCGTTTTATTAAATATTCCAACGACTACGGACAGGTAAAAAAAATAATTTTAAGAATAAATTTTAAATTAGTTTTCAAATGGTATTTTATATCTAAATTTAATTAACTATAAAAGCAAAAATATTATTTTATAAAAAAAATATTATTCTGTCACGTAAACAATTTAACGCACCGCCAACATGTTGAATGAACTTTAGTTTAATAACATGGTTCGCTATGAGAGAAAATAATGTGTCTAATTAAACACTGCTTATGTTTTTGTTGATCGATTTTACACGTATACACTGTCTTGGCCGATACTAATAGTATTTTCTATGACTAACAATAATGCTAAATTATTACATTCTATAATACTAATTGAAGTTTGTTGTATTTTAAGGTTGTTAGAACTAGCGCCGAGAAGAACATCAAGTCGTGTTTTGCAAAAAATTAAACAGAAGGAAGAGGAAACAAAACAGTCTCCGCATGAGGTTAAAGACGAGGAGGAAAGGAAAGAAACGCCTGATCTTGCACGGGAGAATCGAGCCAAGCGGAGAAATCTCTTAAGGTTTGTGTTTAACTTCTTGAACTTTAGGGCTTTCATGTTTTTTTTGAATCACGTATCTTTGCGCCTCTAATCATTCTACTAATATTATAAATATGAAAGTTTGGATGGGTGGATGTTTTTTACTCAATCACGCAATAAACGGATCCGGAACGGATTTTGATGAAATTTTCAGTAATGTAGCTTATTCATCAGAATAGCACATGGGCTATAATTAAATCCTAATAAGTCAGCCTAATGCGTCAGCTATGTAACGTACATAATTATCATTCTCCTGATAATCAAACTTTGTTGGGATCGCGATTCATGCGCTAAGCGTGTGCGGTGTGCTTAATCTCTCTACTCTGTAAGAGTATGGAACGTGTACGTGTGTGTGTAAGCTCCTGGCATACTTAGAAGCTAACGACATCCTTAGTGACCGTCAATACGGCTTCCGCTGAAATTGGTCTACTTCATCTTCAAGCGTATGTCAATCACATCTGGAGTGAGGCCATCGATAGACTGCATGGGGAAGCGCTTGCCGTCTCCCTCGACATCTCGAAGGCTTTTGATAGGGTCTGGCATGAAAGCCTTATTGGTAAGCTTCCTTCATTCGGTCTGCTCGGTGGTCTGTGTGATTGGATTGCTGACTTTCTGAGAGATCGGTCCATTCGATTGGTTATCGGTTCCCTCAGGAGTCGGTACTCTCAGCAACATTATTCTTGCTGCACATTAACGATAAGATAAGATAAAACACGGCACCTTTGGGTATGCAGACGATAGCACTGTTGCTCAGAGATACTTGTCCAACGTACGGGCTACTGGGCCCCAGATCCGGTCTCTCCGTGAAGCCATAGTGAAGCATTTGAGCTTATCCTTGAAGGCAGTCTCCGAATGGGGGCGATGCCAATCTGATCAAGTTAAATGCCGCTAAAACACAGGCGTGTCTTTCCTCCGCTAAAAAGAGTCAATTTCACAAAGCTCCCATCTTTCCTAGGTGTAACCGTGCCGATAACGGTTCATCTTGAGCTTCTTGGCGCATCGTTGACATTGACACTAAATTTTGGCCCTTACATTAAGGCAAAGGCTCAACTGGCTGCAGAAAAGTTGGAGATCCTTGCGAAGGTGAGGCGATACTTCACGCCGGAACAGCTGCTTAAGTTGTATCAAGCGCAAGTTCGATCTTGCATGGAATACTGTTCTCATCTCTGGAACGGATCTAACAAATACCAGCTTGATGCACTAGAGTCAATCTAATATCGGGCCAAGAGGCTCATCGGCAATGAGGCAGTAGTTGAGTCAAAGCTGCAGAACCTTGAGAATCGTCGCCGAGTTGCCAGCTTGTCGGTTTTTAATCAATGTGAAGTGTGCGATGGATTTGCATGATCTAATTCCGCCTAACCCGTTTTATAATCGGACTACAAGACGTACGGCGAATCATCGGTACATGGTGGACATCCAGCTAAGGAGTGGCATTCCCTGCCGGAGTCTGTGTTTCCCGCTAGCTACAACCTCGGGGTCTTTAAGTCAAGAGTGAATAGGTTACTTCTAAGCAAGCTTGCTACACCGTCGAGCACATCATCGCTTACCATCAGGTGAGATCGTTGTCAAGCGTGAGCCTATCTATACTATAATCTATACCAATATTATAAAGAGGAAAGATTTTTTTGTTTATGTTTGTTTGTTTGTACCGAATAGGCTCCGAAACTACTGGACCGATTTAAAAAAATCTTTCACCAATAGAAGGCTACATTATTCCTGAGTGACATAGGCTATTTTTTTCCCGGCAATGGGTCCTGTAGGGCGGTCCACAGCAAGGGCAGATCCAGGATTCTTTTCTGTGAGGGGCACAAGGGGCGGACGGGCAAAAAAATCAACATTAACTGTCAGAAATAAGCTTGAAGTATCATACGTCATGTTTATTTCTACAAGTTCAAGTATGTATAGGAATGTTTATGAAAGATAAGAGTTTCACTCATGTTCTATCTGTTCATCATCATCGTCATATCAACCGAAAGATGTCCACTGCTGGACATAGGCCTACCCCAAGCGTCGCCTCGTCCCGCATCCAGCGGATCCCCGCAACCTTCACCAGGTCATTGGTCCAGCTAGTGGGAGGCCTTCCAACGCAACGTCTTCCGGTTGCTACTTAAGTTTGGCAATTCTTCGGGCTATGTCGGTAACCCTGGTTCCCTTGCGGATATCTAAATTTCTGATTCAATCACGCAAGGACACTCCGAGCCTGGCCCTCTCCATTGCACTTTGGGTGACTAAGCTTTCTGATGAGGCCCATTGTGAGCGACCACGTCACAGAGCCATAGGGCTTAGCATCGAGCACCTTCGATACGCTGGTCCTCACTTACCTAGGGTACCTGCTATGCTGTATAGCTTCTGTATGGGTCCTAGTTACATGCCTAGTGAGATGATGCGATCAGTGGTTGTACCAATCGCTAAAAACAAAACTGGTGACCTCGCTGACAGCAGTAACTATAGACCCATTTCCCTAGCTACTGTGATATCAAAGGTTTATATACATGACAACCAGTTTGGTTTCAGGGCTGGATTGTCAACTGAGAGTGCAGTGTTGTGTCTTAAGCATGTTGTCACATACTATGCGAAGCGTGAGACGTCAGTTTATGCCTGCTTCCTTGACCTGTCTAAGGCTTTTGATCTGGTTTCCTATGATGTGTTATGGAGTAAGTTATAGCGGGTTGATTTACCCCTAGAACTAATAAACATTTTTAAGTTTTGGTATGGAACCCAGATCAACACTGTACGATGGGCTGGGGCGTTGTCTCATCCGTACGGGTTGGAGTGTGGGGTGAGGCAGGGTGGGTTGAGCTCACCTACGCTCTTCAACCTGTATGTGAACGAACTTATTGCCGAGCTCAGCAGTACCAGAGTTGGATGTTACGTAGACGGTATCTGCGTTAATAATATCAGTTACGCGGACGACATGGTGCTGCTGAGTGCGTCAATCTATGGGTTGAGAAAACTGGTTGCCCAGTGTGAGGCGTATGCTGGGTTACATGGCCTTGCATATAACTTCAAGAAGTCAGAGATCAAGGTCTTTGAGGCTGGGGGTAAGAGCCCTAATAAGGTGCCACCCGTTTTACTGTATGGCACGCCTTTAAAAAGAGTCCATAAGTTTAAAAATTAAAATAACGTCGTTGTTAAAATAACGCTCTTTCGAGCCTACTGCACGTCCTTTTACACGAGCAGCCTGTGGGCTAGATATACGCAAAGATCGTACAACGCTCTCCGCGTTCAGTACAATAATGCGTTTAGGATGCTGGTGGGACTGCCTCGCTCCTGTAGTGCGTCGGGGATATTTGCGGATACGTAACCATGCGCAAAAGGTGCGCATCCATGGTGCGCAGGGTTTGGGGCAGTTCCAACAGCGCTAAGTATGATTTCGTGTCGCCTAGACTGTGTTTTCGTGGTTTGGTGTTATGCCATCTCACATCTCGTCTCGCAACGGTGATCCACTGTTATTTGTTGTTTTATTTATGTAGTGTCAGTTTGTTAATATCTGTGTTACTAACATAGTTGTAAGTTTTACTAACCATCTTTTGAGTCGTGGATACTTGAATAAAGAGAAATTCTATTCTATTCTATAACTGGTCACACACACTTTCGTCTTGAGACACTGTGGTAAGTTGGACTAGAAGATACCGCGCAACTTCCCCATCGCTGCCCAGGCGAGTCAGATTCGACGGTTGACCTCTTTCTCGAAGTTGGCCCTATCCAACTGGATTGTTTGTCCCAGGTAGACATAGTCATCCACAACTTCGAGTGTAGAGTGTCCGACCTTTATAGGAGTGGGTGTAACACGGGCTTTCAACATCACCTTGGTTTTGTCCATGTTCATCCTAAGACCTCTTCCGGAAGCTCTACTGAGGTCATCGAGCATTGTACTAAAGTCCTCCATGGTCTCAGCGATAACCACTATATCATCGGCAAACCGAAGGTAAGTGATATACTCGCCATTGACGTTGATGCCTAGCGCTCTCCAGTCCAGAACCTTGAAGCCAACCTCCAGTGCAGCGGTGAATAGTTTCTGTTATTTTATTCATATTATATTTTAACAACTCTGATAATTTGATTTGTTTCTAAGTATGTACTGTGATGGAATCTGCATAGTACACTAAATGTCGTCTGGAGCGGGCAGGTGCCCCCGTGCCCCTCCCTTAAATCCGCCCTTGGTCCACGAGAGCGAAGCCGCGGGGAACAGCTATTTTTAATGAAAAAAAAAAGTGTTCTTAGCTGACTGTTGAAATCGGTTCAGCCGTTCAAAATTTAAAGACGTTTTATTTGTTTGAGTCGTATTATTTTCGCGAGATATCGTGTTATAGTTAGAATTATGATGGATTATCGATCGAAGCGTATTTACTACTCTGATTTTTTATTTCGTAGACTAAACTGACATTTGGTGGTCACTTTATCGTTTCATAAAAATAGTGTCGTATCCTGTCTATCCTGAGTGATCGAAAGTTGATCGAAAATCGAAGTAGATCTTAAATGGAACTATATCACGGCAAAAAATTACATTTGTTAAGAAACTAGCGGCCCTTATTTAGTTTCTACTCATTTATGTCAGACTTAATTATTGTCGATTGGGTTGAACAAAATAAAAGTTTATGTACTATGTGTATGAATACTGTTATATCTAAATATATTACGTTTATATTCATAAAATATTTATTTACACCAATTAGTAAAATTAAATTGTGGAGTCATGTCACATCGATTCGATGAATCACTTATGATTGAGCCTTACCTACAACCACAGAACAGAGAAGACAGTGGAAATCGTATATAGCTTTATTAGTATCGGAACCAGCGTACCCAAACTCACACATATACAGACTAATTGTATTTCATAACACTAAGAAATCTTTGGTGTGATTGGTAGTTTAATTTTTTGATGAAAGTAGAAAATATGTCAGTCGTCGCTTATTTGAAAATAAACCACAGCTTTATGACAATAGAGTTGGTTTATTGTCTACTCTTTTTGAGTATTTATTACTTTTTTCGTTTAAAGCGCACACGGAATAGTTTAATGAGCAAGTTACGCTACCCACCGTTAGATGTCACTATAATAAATTCATTTAATTTAAAGCCGTATTTCGTTACCGATAAGATTTATATTTGCAAAATGAGGTCATTACTACTCGTCCTCCTGTAGTGATGTACCACGGTCGTTGACTTATTTATCGACATTCCGTTTTATTTTCAAACAAAATACAGTTTAGTTTTAAAAAAAAACGTTGCCCCACACTAGGAATTTCTCCTGTATCTTGGGTGCGTTGTTTACAAACATATAATTTATATAATATAATTTCACATACACAAACACCCAGAGCCGGACCAACTATTTGTAGATCATACAAATATGTGTTCCGTGCGGGAAACGAACCCGCGACACGCAGCGCAGCAGTCAATCGCTCAACCACTGCGCCAACCGTGCGCCCAATAACTAGAGTCGATAAATATTATTATGTTTGTAATCAAGTTTTATATAAATTTATGCCAATACTTACGATTTATAGAAAGTATATTAAGATATTTTATGGTAAACTACTGATCCGAATTTGAAAATGATTCTATTGATACAAAGATGGGCGTATCTTTGTATGTGGTGTTTTTGTTCTATCAATAGAATTATAGAATACTACTTCTACTCTTTATTATATACACCATATAAGTTACAGAAAGTATAGACGAACAAAACATTACACTGGGTGGCACAATGGGCGGCCTTATTAGAGATGTGCAACTCGAGTTACTAACTCGAGTTGTGCCTGACTCGAGTTGATTCGAGTTATCTTCCGAACTCGAGTTACTATCAAAAAACCTAAAATAAAAAAAGACATGAGAAAATATTTTTTTTTTTAATAAATAACTCGATCGAAAGCTACAAATGTAAAAGTCAGTATTAGCTGCAACCAAAATGATATGTTGTGATTGTGATAATTTGTGAAAGCTGTTGTATGTGTATAACTAGTTTTGTTGTTGATTATATTATATAATTATAATTGTTTAAAATAGTCTGACACTAAAATCAAAAATACAGATATGTGATATATACTAAAAATAACCTCTATTATTTTAATCCTACCTACTTAATCTTATTTTATTTTCTTAGCCTGTATTATCCCACTCCTGGGCAAAGGCTTCCCCCATTCCTTTCATTTCCTTCGATGTTTTGCCTTATCTCGCCAATTCTCAAGGAAATCAATCAATTATCTGTCAAATATGTAAAAAAGTGATTTGTAACTAATCAATAATTAATTCTAACTTAACTTCCTTCGTTCTGATAACTCGGTTATGTGAATTTCAACTCGAGTTAACTCGAGTCGTACTTATCCCGAGTTGGCCCATCACTAGGCCTTATCGCTAAAAGCGATCTTTTCAAGACAACCTTTGCATGGATTTAAAAAATGAAAGGAAAGGCAGTACTGTAGGTAGTCTTTGGTGTACTATTATTAATTACTAGCTGTGCCCGCGGCTTCGCTCCCGTCATCTGTTTGCCAACCCTACCCTACTTACCTTCCTGCCTACCCTACTTACCTACCGACCATATTTGTTTCTATAGTCGTCAATCTTTCGCGGAGAATCTTAACACCGTGATTCAGAAAATGACTTCAAATTCACAACGCCATCTATCGAATATCGAGTTCAACTCTCCGAGTATCTGAATTGCGTGTGTTGTGATAATTTTACTTCTTGAACACTTTAAATTCATCTAACTTTTGATAGAGTGAACCGAATGCGATGACACAAAAACTAAGTAATTCTTCAAGTTACGCACAATGTTTATGTATAAAAGTTGTTTACATTGGTTTCGTACATTTCACGTGATGCGTGCACAAATAAACAGACAGACAAAAATTCCAAAATGCCGGCAATATGTTATCCTTTAACACACTGACTATTTTTTTTGGAAATATTTTCGATGTACAAAAAATACTTTTCTACAGATTTATTATATGTATTGATTGATGATGATGATGCGATAGACTACACTACAAATGCAATACGTCCTACCGATATGGGAAGCTTACGCTTTCGCCTGCGGCTGCACTCTTATTATGATTAGCTTGACTAACTCCTTAATGAACTGATGAAATTTAGGTCTATACACCAGTAGATCTTAAAGGAGAATGACCAAAATCAGTATCGCCTTATAATGAAAGAGTATAGCCACAAAAATATACTCATAAATTATACTTTTTTTTTCTAAGTTTTCTTATTTAACTTGATCGAAATCGTATGTGGGGTTAATATTTTGTGTTTAATTAGTTATTTATTCGATTTTATTTTTAATGGCGTACTTTAGTGAAAACAGTGTTGGCATTTTATGAACCTCCCCATAATCGGTGTTACTAATAGTGTAAGGGAAGACGCTGAGTTTTAAAAATCATTTCAATCATGACATTTCCCGCTTTATTAATATTTTTATTTATATTAATTATATATAACATAATTAAAATGATATTACTTTACTAATTAAAAATCTTTCTCTAATTAACAAATCACTTATGGTCAGGGTGATTTAGATTAATTGTTGGTAACACTACCACAGGCGATGTAAATGAAAGGTGAACTGTCAACTATCAAAAATGTCAGTGTCAAAAATGTCAATGTCAAATGTAAAGTCAAATTAGGTGCCAAACAAAGCATCCTGTCGGCGCGGCAGCGAACTTTTGTTTTTGCGTTGATATTTGTTGAGTTTGTTGTGCTAATTAATATCTTATCATTGCGTTGAGTTCGTGTTCAGTAGTCATCGGATTCCTGCACGCTCAAGAAATCTTTTTGAAGACTATTGTACTGTTTCTGTGCTGGTGGTGTGGATTGTGTAGAACGAACAGAAAATCAAAGAAAAACAAAAACCCCGCAAAATAAATGGATAATTTTTATTTCTTTTGAAAGTATGACCTCTCCCCTCTTTTGTATCCAATTTACGCTATCATACAATTTTATTTTATGCACAACGGCGGTCCATAGAAGGATGGGCAATCTCCTTTCAGACTAACACATAAGCCACTTTTTAACTGACTTAAAAAAAGAAGGAGGTTCTATGTTCATGTGTTATTATTATAACACTTTGTTGATTTTGAAGGCTGTTGTCTTTTTAACAGACTGCAAAAAAAGGAGGAGGTTCTCAATTCGTCGTAATCTTTATTTTTACACGGCTGCAAGGAAAGGGTTATGTTTTTCGCGCGTAAGAAGATTTTTTCGAATATTGTAAGTTTAAAGTATCGATAACTCATTATCGATATTGGTAATCTCTAATTGAGTAGCTGAATGTGACATGTGCATAGTTGGAATCTTCGAGAACAATGTTTGAGTTTTAAAGAAAGTAGACCTTAAATTTAACATCATTAAATCAACTTTTACTTGTCTTGTTTAATAAAATATTGTTTTTACATTTTTATCGAAATAAAATAAATTAAGACTTGCCGATGGTAAGATATACCTACATTTGATACATTTTTGGTTCTGCTATCGTGTTTACATTCTAAAACAGCACAATAAGGCATTTTTGTATTTTTTTTTCAAGTTTTTGTCACCGTGACGGTTGAACCAAGACTGATGTGCGTAGTGTGTGCGCGGAAGGAAGCATATGTGGAACTGTGCAAAACTCGGGGTACGCGGGTCCCGCCCACTTGCGACTTCTATTGTAGTAGGCGTTTTTTTTGTTCTGTGCCTACAACACTATTCGCGCTTGCAACATTTAAAAAAATAAGGTCATTGGAAACTGTCAGTTTTTCTACGAAATGAAAAATCACGGTATAGATAAATTATGTAGTTTTGTGTCTAAGTTTTTTTTAATTTTAAACGTTACTTGTCTAAGAAAATGTTAGGAAAATATCAAAGTATTTCCTGATGCAGTCGCACAATCGCCTCGATATCGAATTGCGCGTACATTCAAAGGTAAGGGGCGCGGGACCGCTAGTCTTCTGTTTCGACTGTCCCGTTCCAAATATCGAGGAGCGATTACAGTCGCGCGACTACTCATCAATCTGCTTAGTCTTTGCCAAGTATGGTGGGGTCCGCTTCAGGTATAACCGACTCAGCTACTTTTATTGACAGACTCATCAATCTGCTTAGTCTTTGCCAAGTATGGTGGGGTCCGCTTCAGGTATAACCGACTCAGCTACTTTTATTGACTACCTATGTGACTCCAGATTTCAGGCATTTGATAGTCTTTCAATGTCCCAATCATGTTCATCTTCAGCCCAAAGCAGTCCACTGCTGCAAATAGGGCTCAATGTTTTAATAATTAAGTAAACGTAAGAAAATAAATTTGATGTAACATTTATTTCTAGACCGATTGCTTACTGTGGATCTGTGGCTAAGAAATGGTTTAAAAAAAAAACAGCTTCTATCTCGTCTATGGTTATTTGAATGATTCTGAGATTAACCCGAGTTTCAAATATTCTTGAGCATGTTTTTAACCTTTTAGTATTGTTATAGCCTAAATTTACATTTTACACGGACTAACCTATCGAAAAATCTACCAAAAATGTTTAAAAATGCTAACAATTTCGGCGCGTTTTTTTTTTCAATTATCTATATAATATATAGATAAATGTAAAAAAACGCTCCAAAATTGTTATTATTATTTAGTAGTTTTAGTGTAGTTTTGTACTGGTGAAAGAATTTTCAAAATCAGTTCAGTAGATCCGGATCCTATAGTAGAGAGATTATCCCTTACAACGTCACAAATAACCTCTTTATATATTAGTATAGACACAGATAATATAATACTAGCATATACTATGTATAGATAAACATCCATCCCTATTTCCCTTGGTCACGGCATCATCATCATTATCATTTCGCTAATTCTTTTTTTGATGTTTTGTTATTGTTAGGAGAAGGTTCTTATGAAAAAAGAAAAAAATATTGTAGGTAGGGTAGGTATGTAGGTAAGGTAAATATGTAGGTAGGGAGGGTAGGCTAGGTAGGATGGGATAAGTAAGGTAGGATAGGCAGTTGACGGGAGCGAAACCGCGGGCACAGCTAGACATAGTATAAATCCATAGGACAAATAGTCTAGAAATTCCAGAATTTTAAAGAAAATGGGGGCATTATCTCAGTTTTTGGCAATGTACTAAAATATCCTTGTCTATACTATAGAGGTGCTTTTAGCAATACCTTTGTTCTTATTTCAAAATTGTATGCTAGACTTGGGCTACTGTTTAAAAGAACGCAATTCGAAAAAAAAATAAACTAAAAAGCTATAAATAAGCAAAGTTAATTAAAAATATCCGACTGGTCAGCCAGCTCGCGAATATGTATCCTCCGACTGCACAGCATGATTTTCTCCTTGTTTACTTCTTTTTAGTTCGCTTTCTAAGCAGTCGGATTTTTTTATTTTTTTTATTAACTTTTTTAGATCATAGGTATACTTTGTGCCGTATGTACTTCTTGCTCTTCTTCATTCTTAGTTGTATTAGGCCAATTCCATCGTATCATATATCTGTTAGTGACTAACTGCTAGTCAAACGTCTCTCCCAACATTTTCCATAGTAGATAGTGGTCAAAAGCGAGCCTATCAATAAATAAAAAATAACATTGACAGAAAATAATTTAATCAAGAATATTTAAACTCAACGGACTAGGTACATGGTTGATCGCGGTGACGTATAAAGTCGAATTGCATCGCATTGCATCCATGTGAAATCGCGTCGCGCCATCAGCGGGGCGTGCACGGCCTACTGTGACAGGCTTGAGTCACGCACTTTTATCGCTGTTTGGGAGCAAAAATCGTGATAAAATGCGTGACTCAAGCCTATCACAGAGGCCGTGCTCGCCCGGCAGGTAAGGGCCTAAGTGTTTTGAAATCTGTACAGGCGTAGCTGCCTTTCGCGGCTTCGCCCAAATGGAATTAGTACTTCCCCCGATATCTTTATAAATTATTGCCTATACCAGTTTAATTTTAAATGATCAGCCATAATTTTTCAGGAATTAGGTAGGTATCTATCAATCAAATAACGATTTAACCAAAAATCAAATCCCAAAAATGAACGGCAGTTCTATATACACATTTTGCCGAGTCTAGAGAACATTGGTGGCCCAATGGTAATCGCCGCGACTAACAAGTTGTAGGTCGTGGATTCGAACCCAGGCGGGCAGTTTACTTTGTGTAAATTATTTCATCACCAATGCTCTCAAAACGGTTTAGAAAAACATCTCAAGGAAACCGGCCTGTACTAGAACCAAAAAATCTAAGACTTGTGACATCTACCCGGCCTGGCCCGCGTGGTTGATTATAGCCCACTCCCTCCCTAGGAGAGGAGGCCTGTGTAAGGTTCCCACTTAGCCTAGTGGGATCATTAAAAGGATGATGCTGATGATTTTGCCGAGCTAATGTGGGCAGACATGTACCGAACGGTTGTTTTTAGGGTTCCGTATTCAACAAGGAACCCTTATAGTTTCGATGTCCGTCCGTCCAACCGCATCTTAGCTCAGAGTCTTAGTACAGAAAGCTATAATTTGGCATGGATATACATATTAATCACGCCGATAAAGCGGTAAAATAAAAACATGAAAAGGTTTTTTTTTAGATTACACGTAAAGCGGGGATGCTTTTTTTTTCTCGTCTATCCCATGGTGGGGGTATCATTGGATAGGACATTCAAAAATATTACGGATCTGTTTTAGAGTCAAGTGTGTTCCTTTTTCCCTAGCTCTGCCAGCTATAAATGGTTGCTTTTAGATATGTGAAAAAAATCACATTAGTAGTATAAATAAAGAAATGAATAAGACCAACTTATAAAATGTACTTGGAAAAGTAAACATTTTGTATATTGGTATGGGGACAACAGTTTTCGAACCGAAAAGTTAATTTTCTCCCTTCGTTAGAGCAATGTTCGGTGCTTTGAACGTAACGTTACCTATTTATTTTTGGTGAATGCAGTTGTTTATACAGAATCCACTGTGCGCCATTCAGACTCGCACTAGGCCGGTTTTTTTTTCTTTGATACTTGTTACTATAAAGTCTTATCAAAATCCTCTACGTAGCTTTAGAGTGAAAGAGTAACAAACATCTCTCCGTACTCATAAACTTTATCATTTATGGAAAATAGTTTGACCAACACATAGTACTCTCTTTCTGTAAACCTTGCATGCGAGCAACCCCATCGAAAAGTGTCTTTACACAAATGATATACCGGATTTTCCCTCGTTCTTATATCTTCGCTTTTACTTTTAGGTCCAAATCAGTTTCGTCGGACTCTGAATCGGAAAGTTCGTCCAGTGCAAAAGAAGAAATGCCTCAAAAAATAGCCAAGTCGTCAAAAAGCCATGATAAGCGTTCAAAAAACTCCTCTGCTACTCACAAAGGCGAACCGCCACCAGAGCTGCTCATAAAAACGGGAAGGAAAACAAACAACTCGCTGGCTTCTGCAACAGGACAGATAGTAATACCAGACAATGACGAACCCGTCAGCAGTACACGAAAAAAGCTCAAGACATCTCAAATGTATGCATACTTCATTGTTATTAGGTTTTGTAACGATTCAGTCTTCTATTTAGATATTCTAACCCTTTTTCCATTTTGCAGATTTGGTCAAACCGACGAGGACATCCAGACTGACATGTATAAAGTTCTTAAACAATTAACCGCTCATGATGATGCATGGCCCTTCATGGACCCTGTAGAAGAGGAATATGCGCCCAATTATTACGCGGTTATTAGGCGACCAATGGATTTACGGAAAATGGAAGAACGCCTTGACAGTGGCTATTACACTGACTTTTCTGTGTTTAAAGCTGATTTTAAGCTTATTGTTAACAACTGTCGTTTGTACAATGGCCAGGATAATGGTTTGTATAAAATATAAACAATAATTTCAAACATGCATAATTACTAATGAATTATTTTTATTTAATTGTTTTTTTTTTTCAGAGTATACTGTGATGGTAGATAACTTACAAGCTGCATTTGATCGACTGACTGAAAGATATATACATAGACTTTCATCATCTGATGAAGAAATCGCTGTTGAATATCAATTACCAACTCCTTCAAGAAAACACAAACTGAAATCGAATGAATCTCCAAGTCACCACAAGAGAAAAAAGCGAAAGTCTCATTCCGAAGGTAAGCTGGTTTATTACGTTTACGGGTTCGTTTGATGTTGTTGATTGTTCGTGATAATGGCATTCCCTCTTTGTTGAGTGTTGATACTGAGAGGGTCACAACCCGACTACGTCTGAACTTATTATTTAATACAAGAGCGAGCTCGGGCATTTGATAGCTTGTACGAGCACAGCAACCCGCCACGGATAGGTAAGATACGCAGGGGTGACATTACTGACAGATAACTGACACTTCCAAAATTTAACTCAATAGTGTAATTTCTTTTTATTCCTTGATTGTGAACCTACCTAGCCAATTGATATTTAATCAGTTAGCTGTACTCTTGAACGTTGTATTCAGCCACCCGGCTGATCGTCAATTGGGGTGTGGTAGAATGGCATTATTCCAAGGTAGTGGTAGCCGTTCAATTAAACGACGGCAGCCAATTGACTGCGCAACATACAGTTGCGAACTAAAAATAGCAATCAGATTGTTTTATTCATTTGTGTTTCTCACTATGGGCAATTGAGTCTAATATCTCAAACGAAAACGCATTTAACTTTATTGTCCGGTCAAAATAAACATTAAGGTTTACATTAATTCGCTAAGAGCTGAAAATTTATAGAGTTCTTAGGGTTCTTACACATAAACACGACACGACCTCGCGTCGTGCTACGACGCGGCATTTTCATCATCATTTGTTTCATTCACATCGCGTGGTTATGTGTAAGAGCCCTTAGGCACAGTATTATGAATGAAATGTCAGTCATCCCATCGATCCCACGTCTGATTTATAATATATATTATTATATATTTATAATAAAGGTCGAAAATATCGCTTTTTTAATTTTTCTCGTAAACATTGAGAGTTATCGTCTAAATATTGTACATACATTAAAATCTGTAATGATTTTGGCTAAAAGCCAGCGTCGCCGTCGTAAAGCCCACACTAAAAAAAATCCTGAGACTTCTTATTTATCGTGGCAGTTTACGTACTGTTTGCCATGCTGGAGGGCAAAAATAATATTTTTAGAACGTGAGAGGTCGCAGCGATATCTGCTTAAGGTGCTCTTCAAACCCTATAAATTCCCAACCCAAAGTCCTTACTTAAAAACCTCTGACCTTTCTGTAAGGAAACTTCACCTACTCCATCTTATCCTGCGAAAACACTAATCCCTCCCGTATGATCCCATAAAGCCGAATATAAGTAGCAGAATACGCTACAAGCATTTCCCCAGACTAAAAAAAAAAAATTAGTAGCGGTGCCTGTGATTGTTTTTTTTTTTGTATCGAGGGGTAAACTGATTTTTTGATGATTTTCCCTTGCAAAGAATTCTCCAACTGTCCCAGTTAGATCAGTTGTTCCTAAAAGGCAGTATGCAAGGCAATCTGCCCACTTATACAATCCCCCTATTGAATAAAAAACTACACATCTATCCTCTGAAACACCGTGACTGTAAATTAGTTGTGACTGAATGGCTTAAGGGTACACTAGTCGACGGCACGAACTATTTTGTGCGCGGGGTTAAAATGCATTTTATATCCACCGACAACACGTGCGGCAGAGATAGATGCTGTGATGAGCAGTAGGAAGCTAGTTCACGTACGAATACACACTTTTGCAAATTTTTTGCGAAATGGATAATGATTTAGGACGAAACCGAGCGCGCGAAATATTATAAACAGACCTTTGGCAGTCTAGATATCATGAAAAAACGACTAAATCAAAAATAACATTATTGACATTTACAAAATAAAATTATTTGCATTGTTGAACTACTAATCTATCCTATCCTATATCAATATAATCTGTATGGAGGCCGTTTTGCAATTTGCCGTCTTCTTATGGTATTTATTTGCGACCAAAAATGCGTTAAAATTAGTGTCGAAATGTGGAACTTTCGACGCTCTAACTTTCAAATTTTTTTTTTTTTTTTTTTGCTTCCATACTGGGCTACATAATATGATGAGAAAAATTTATAATACTTTTTATTTTGGACGTACATCGTCAAACAGTGGAATAATCACTTGACTACGTTTGTATGGAAGAATTTTCGACTAGTGTAACCTTAAGACTAAAACCTATGACGACATTGGTAACATCGCTTCCATAATCTGTCCAGTTGTAAATAGGTCCGCAGTAACGAAATCGTTAGTGGAGGAAGCTGTTCCTGGCTCCCTCCGATCCCAAGACATTGTCGCAGGGCTAACCTAAACCTAACTGAAACCTAAACTTTATGCCGGCAAACGAATTTAACTCATATACTATGTACACTCACGAACACATACACACACACTGAAAACCCACTCGCATAAATCGCAGAAGCGCGCTTCTTTTTGTATTTTCTTTTCTTTTTATATTATTCTGTTTTCAATTGCATACTCTGCATAATGTTAAGTGGAAGAGCAGGGTCACCTAACACAAGCATCGTCTTGCTTAAAAGGTGTTATCCAAATCACGTATGTTAATGCTTTATGTAATTGAAATAAATATTTTTACTAATTTATTTTATTTATATAGTTCGTTCAATCCACGAAGACGCGCCCCACCAATTATATGATTAGTCTATTCTTCTTCTTTATATTATTATAACGATAAGTCTATTCATTGTAGTGTGCGTGTGCACTTGTAGTTAATTAGTGTGTACCGATAACACTTAACATTGACGGAAGCTCGCACACATATACTATAAACGGCTAGGAGGAATAGTGGTGGGGCGCGTCTTCGTGGATTGAACGAACTATAGTTTACTCAACCATAGTTTACCCAACCAAAGACCGGTCTATTACATAATATTATAAAATTGTAAGGTAATTGATTGATGCACAAAAGTTGCTACTAAATTGTTTTAGGAACAAGTATATATATATATAGTCACCGGCATGTAACTTAGCATTGCCGTAGTGAGGGTAAATTCGCGCAAATGCGCGAACTGACTAACCAATATACGGCGCAAACGAAACGTGAACACGACGCGATTTGTCAGTCGATCCTTGTGTCAACTGACCGCGCGCTCGGAACGGTGCTAAACGTCCCCCGCGTCTCGCTTGTTAACCAAAGAGACCTAAAAACGACTCTTGCCAAGTTACGTGCCTACTGCTATAATAAGATGTATTCTTATCTTTTATTTCCATTTTCAGGTGAACCCAAGTCCAGTTCTTCAGACATAATACAAGAAGAGAAGCCCGAAGAGGAAGAAGTACCTGAACCAGAACCAGAAGTAAAAAAGATTAAAGAATCTCATAAAAGTAAACAAAGCAAGGGCAAGAAGAAACGCAAAGGTCATCATCATCGTCATGGTAAACATTCCAAAAATCATAGAAAGGAAAGGAAAGATTCTCATAAATCTGATCACTCCGAATCTAAATCAAGACACAGCAAAAAACAAAAGCATGGGAAGAACAAAGACAAGGATGGCAAGAAGTCAAAACAAAAGAAGAAAAAGAGCAAACATCACGAGCCCGAACCTCCGGAAGAGTTGAAGCGTAGCATCTCACAAGAATCCTTGGAGAGTTCTAATAGAAGTAGGAGTGCCAGCCCATTACCTTCTATTCACACACCGTCACCCTCGCCCACGGAACTGGATCAAATTGATTCTCCTGATCAACTTGCTGATCCAGATTTTGTCAAAGATAAATACGATAAAATAAAGGAAAGAAGACGACATGCTGCCAAGGATGCATGGGAATCATTGTTTGATTATAAACAAAAAGCTGTTGATAAGCATAAGCAAAATCTTCATATACCTGAAAAAGAGAAGAATCAAAAGCTAAGGGAAACTATCGAAAAACTTAAAGCTAAAAATGAAAAGTATAAAGATAGTTCACTGTTCAATACTTTGTTCTCCTCAAGTCAAAGCAACCTAGATACTGAATCAAGCAATACAAATGATTTCACTGTTAAAGATGTTGACTCTGAAGATGAATCGATAGAAAATTTAAAGACAAAGTCTGCACTTAAAAAAGGTCAAAAGAAAAATTCTGCTAAGAACGAGTCTGCTTCTGAAGCGTTAGAACAAGCTGTGAAAGATATCAGTAAATGGCTTGATGATGCTCCAAAAGGATCTAATGTGAGTTCGCCTTGCGATAGTCCAGCTCAAACTATTTCTACCGAAGACCCCGAAAACAGCCGGCTAGATGATGATCTTTCTCTAGGAGAAAAACCAGTTCACACTAGAAAAGAATTATCTAGAAAACGACCTTCATCGCGTGAGCCAAAGATGCTTAAAAGAAGAGAAATTCAAAGGACTATTGAAAGACTTCAACCAGGCAAGAGTAAAGGTAACTTGCTTACTAATATGAGTAATAAAAATTCAGAAAAAACAGAGGATCTTCCCCTACCAATTGGACCTCAAAACAAAGTTCGTGATGCTCAAAAGGCAGAGGAATCTAGCCCTAAACTTAGCCTAGGTTCTGTTTTACCAGCTGTGGAGTTTGCTCTAGGTAATGACCATAACTTTGGAAATATTGATGAAAATAAAACAGAAGATCAAAAAGATAGCAGTAAAACAACAGAAGTGCAGACAGAAGAGAAAGTTGAAGATGCTCCTGTCGAGAAAAGACCAGAAGAAATTATTGTTCCGCCAAACAAAAAAGATGCAGAGGTTGAAACTGAGCCGCAAATAATAACTAAGCCAAATCAAGAAAAAGCTACTCCTAACCTTAGCGCGTGGTTTAAAGCCTTTGGTGCTCCCAAAAGTACTGGTTCAACTGCACCCGCTGCTAAAAAGAAACCTGATGAAGCTGATTCTGAAGAAAAAGTACCGGAAAATGTCACCACAAATGATACCAAGGTCAACGAACCTAAAAATCAAGTTAATTCTCCGACAGGGGCCGATACTCCAAATCCTGAAGGTGGAGATAGTCCCCTACCTAATATGGGGACAACGCCGAGGCAAAGAAGAACCAGCACTGGGAGTTCCGTGTCAGAGAGGTCTTCCTTCAGCCAAGATCTTGATTCGCCTCGACATCAAATGTCACACACATCCCCGCTTCTACGTTCGCCCGCATCTCCGAGAACGGATGATTTCCAGAAGATAACATATCCTATAATAAATGGAAGTGTAAGAGCTGGATTCTATCAAGATACAACATCGATGAAAAGTAGCCCAGAGAAAAGCTGCAGTCCACGTGAGGGTCCACACTCCCCTTATTCGCCTTATTCTCAACATGTTTACGCCTCGAACAATGTCGCGGGACCAGGGACGCCGAATTATTTTGTTGACCACAACAAAAGTCCACATCCTGCATATAACCAGAACCCACCGCCCTACTTTGATAATACAAAAACTCCAGTAGCTAACAAACCCGCACGCCCTGAAGATTTCATTCAACTGCCGCCTCAAGATTCTTATCAACAAAGCCAATATACCGGACCGTTCTCGCCGGCATATACACCATACCCACAGAACTCTGCAAATTATTCGCAAGTACAAACTTCGCCACAACCGCCGCTACAACCCTTACCGCCGGTACCAAACTCTCCTGCTCCCACTAATGCCGCACAAATTATGACAGATCTTAAAACGCCACTGTTTCCTGTTAAAAAACGGACATACAATGAACCAGATCTTTCCTCAGTATCCCTCCCCGCCTCAAAACCAGAAAACAAAGAAGTTACTGGAGCAGTACAAAGTAAGAATGAATACCAGAAAAATTCATCATCTTTGCATTCAATGACTGCGACTTCAGTAGACGACATAGCATTGGCATTAAGTGAAAAATCAGAATTGGCCAAAATGAATAGCTTACGGGAAAAAACTGCGATGGAATTTGCTACTGAAAACAGAGAAGCAAAATATGAAATGAATGAATCATTACAGAATAACAAAAATACCATAAACATCGATTTGGATAAGCCAATTGGCATTATTAAAAAAGATAATGTCGACATGGTTAACATGGGTTATTTAAATCCTGAGATTGACCGCAGAAGCAGTAGTGATACACACTCACACGAAGTTGACTATTTGTCACGAGAAATAGCAAAATCGAATATGCATCATCCACAGCAAAAGGCTTATGACGTTGATGCTATTGCTATTAATTTAGGATTAAATAGCCAACATCTCCAAAAAAGTATAGCTAAAGCTAACATGAATTCAGGAAATATTCCTCCAGCACATAGCCAGTCACATAATGAAATGAATATGAACCAAAATATTATTCACGCACATCACAATCAATATGAAAGTATGAGTGGACAAAGCGTAAGCAACTTTTCAATAAGCGACATTGACCATGCGAACAAAAAATTGTATTCTTGTAATACTACTCCTTCATCTGCTGCAATAGATTATGGCAATTGGAAAATGACAAGTCAAATGCGCAAACAAGAATTATTGCCTTCTGACTATTCTACGGCTTACAGTGCCAATAATGTGGAAAAATTAAAGAATGAAATGAGTGCAATAAGTGCTAATACAATTGCTTATAATAAAAGCCTTCAGCATCAGCAGTATAATTCATATAATGTGGCCAGGCCAACTTTACAAAGAACTCAGGAGTTGCAACAAAATCTTCCTGGTGAATTAAGAATACCCAATCCAAGAGGTCATCTTAAAAATGATCACATGACTGCTCCATCATCAATAAGTGATACTGATGTAATTGCCAAAAATATTGACACTCTTGCCAAATCTCAAAAAACTGAAAAACTTGTACAAAACCATCCATTAGTAAATTCAAATCCATATAAAACTCCATATAGTAATCCTTCTTCACTCCCCCTCGATACTTTGCGTAACTTGCCTAATATTCCTCAAATGCTAGAAAGATACACTAATGACGAGCGGTATCTGTCCAGTTTTGCAACTAGCCAAGCAGCTGCATTATACCACGACAAATCATTTCAAATGGCGCAAATGTTTAACAAGAGTATGTCTTCAGAAATACACCCAGTCAGCACTTCTGTTAGTATATATTCCCAGCCATCTATGTCCATGACCATGAGCAAGGACAATAGTATTTACAAAACATCCAGTGTTGCAGCTTCACAAATAGATACAAAAACAAAAAATAAAAGGAAGAGAACTGCTGACGCGAAACAAACAGCACAGATCAGCCAAGCTTACCATCCTAGTTCATGCGGGACAGATGTTTTATCGTCAGTCAAGTCGAGCATGATGCCTGGGAACGCTTTCAATTTTGGAACATCAACAAACATGGCTTTAAGTAGTGGACTGTACGGAGATAATGGCAGCTTTACAATTGAGGATTTCCGCAACAGCACCGCTAATCAGCTCATGGCAGCCAACTATATGGTTGCAGCAGTTGCTCATCAGCAGCGCAATAATGCCGAAGCGAATGCAGAAAAGTTAGTGAAACCTGCTCATCAAAACTCGACTCATACAGGGAGCACTTTTCCTTTCATTGGCCATTCCCAAGTTAGAGCTGGTTACCCTTTCGTTGGAACCGACCCGACGTCGCCGCTGTACCAACAGTATCTCCAGCGTCATCAGGAAGAGCTATTGAGGCAAACAGGCGCACAGATCATGAGCTTGTACCCCAGCGGCTATCCGCCTGCCCTAGGCGTGAGACAGCCCTACGATATCAACCGACCCTCATGGCTCTAAACAAGTTGACAGTAGCATAGCTTCATAACGTGGAATCCTACATAAATAATCATAAATGTGACTATTGTTATAGGAAATTGTAATTTATATTGTTTGTAGATTTAATGTAGCATTTTTGTGAAGATTAATTCTTATTTACATTATTGTAATGGAAATTTTTATTTTGTATCATGACAAGTTAATCTTTAATAAACTATAATTATACTTATTTTCTAATAGTATTCACTTAACCTGTGATGACTTGAATGAGAGACTGCTTCTTAGATTAAAGTGAAGAATCCCTTTGTCTTTCCTGTATGTTGAACAATTACAATGTTATTAGATGCTCGTAGTTGCATAGCCTATTTCCTCAAGGTCTATATGTTATTCTTATATGGAATAGAATACGCTTTATTAGTACAATTATTGTATTGCCCATTCCATACTGATTTGATTAAATTGTAAAATGTTTAAAAAAGAATATAGTACATGATATCTATATATTAAAAGGTTATTGATTATTAAAGAAGCAGTCTGCAATATCACTAGGTATTTTATACTCATATAAATATTTTAATGTTAACATTATTTAATTATATTCATTAATAACAATGCTTTTAAGCTTTTTTAGCTTTAATTTAATGAACATTATTACCATTTTATAAGGTCACAAGAAGTAATATTTGTTATTAAATAAATTTAAATTTTACGTTATACTACTTAATTTAGATTGTTGTGTAAATATTTCACTATTTTATTTACGATCAACGTTTTTTTAGCTATTTTAAGTATTTTTCGTTAAGAAATAATTTAGTTTAAATAAAATTCATGAACCTAGTATTAAAAAAATCATATAAGAATTATTGAAAACAATTCTTCTTGTGTAAAAATAAAGATTTTAAAAATAATTGATGTGTTGATCAAGATAACCTTAGTATTCTTTACTCTACCCCCAATTTTATAAAACATGAGTGTTGGGTGTGTGGATTCTTCAAAAGCTTGCTTCATTTTCTGCTACACATTCATTCATAATTATTAACTGGCCACATGATTGCCAGTATTACCATCCGGTACAGTCAGAGTCAAAATATCAACATAAAACAGACTGTTCAAAATAATCTGGACTGCTAGTACTATTGCACTGACTGGTTACTAACTGCTGAATCACATTTCAACATTTTCAGTAACCAGTCAGCGTTCCAGAACACAATACACTGCACCGGTTGTCATCTCATCTCAACTGGATCACATACCAGACCGGCAACCTAAGGAGAACATTGTCAGGGAACCGTCAGCCTAATTCTTCTGGATTTATTATTTTACTCTTTGTCCTAACTGTGTAAATGAATTCGGCAAGGCAAAGGGTTTTGACCCCATCAATCGACCAATCACATACGAAAATCTACATCGCGTTTTTATCTTGCATGTGATTGGTCGATTGTTGGAGTCAAAAATACTCAAAATCCTTTGCCTTGTCGAATTCACTTGCGCAATTAGGCTGGACTTATAGTTAATATTTGTATTATGTTTGAAATCGCCAACCCGTCTTGATCAATCGTAGTGATCTATGCCTTCTCTGTATGTTATGAATCCTATGTTGCCCTGCAGTGGGACAGTTACAGGACGGTATTATCTATACCTACTAATATTAAAAAGAGGCAATGTTTGTAGTTTGATTGTAGAAAGCAATCTCTGAAACTACTAATTTTTAAAACACCAGTAGAAAGATACATCATTATTCCTGAGAGAGGGTACTGCTATCCCGAAAAATTAAAGGATCCTGCGGGGTGGGCCACGGGAGCGAAGCCGCAAGAAAAAAGCTAGTGTAGGTATTATAAAGGTGGTGGCTAATAGCAAAAAAAAATCTAAATCTATGGGCTAACCTAACTCATTTCAGTTTTCAGAGAGCCTATCTAAATTGTCTTCCAATGGAAATATAGTTTTACAATTTAAAGGTCCAACAATGTCAAGTGCTACTCTATTACTTTATTGAGACGGTATTTCACTAACTAATATCACAAGGGTGCTCGAGAGGACCCATAAGGGTGTCCGTTACCCAGGCCAGATGTTGTCGAAAATGGTCATTTGAATCTTATAGATAATTAGTTTTGCGGCTTCTGTAATTGTTGCGCACATTTTTAAATTTGTTGCGCTTATAGTTTTTTAATCATTTCACAAAAACATTTCCTGCTGGGGTAACGTTACCCCAGCCAGACCTTTTTCTTTCTAATGGGAATATTTAAATAATTACTAGCTATAAAATGAGTTGTCTAGATGAAGTAAATGTTGTGCCTTATTTTGTATTTGTTCTTTCATCGGTTGCGAAGTTATTCGAGATTTTGCTGGGGTAACGTTTTTGGTTTTGCTAGATCTTTGAAATGGTTAAGCGGATTCTTATCATATTTTGTACATGGCTTCTTAGGAATTAGTTTAAATTTGTTCTGCAATAAAAAAAAACAAAATAATACATAGCTTAAAGGTTATTTCATTAAATAGAAAAACACTTCAATGGGTCCCAGCACTCTCTATAAGAGCTCTAAAGACTTACTTTAAACGTTATTTTAAAGCTTGTAACTGCCTTCAAATGTATGTGAAGTTTCATTAGTATCCTGTAAGTATTTAACAAGTTATGATGATATTGAGTTCTTCACGAGCACGGTCTTGATGCGCGCGGTGTTATTTGGCCACTGGATTGGATATATGAACTGAATGTTATGTCAATTATTAGTTTTTTAGTTCAGTTGTATATCAGTAAAATTTCAGCTCAGTACATTGGATAATTAATGAGATAATACGATTAAAGTCATCAGGAAGTGAATGACCGTGGTAACCCGACCAAGTTTAGGTGGTTACGAAAAAGCGAAAACGCAAAACATTATGGTACCTTCTAAAATATGTAGGATAGTGTTACAAATTTAGTACAGACATGTACACAAGTTTAAAAAAAAACTACGTGATTATTAAATATTTTTTATTGACAGGTAATATAATCATTTCAATTGAACTTTTAAAGTATTATTAAACTTATACTTAAAAACAAACACAGATTAAAATTACAGATAGTAATTTTGCTTTTTTGAAATTTTCTATTATTTTTAATTAAATTATAGATTTCAGTATACACAGTACACAGTTACAGTTTTTATTTAAATATACACATATTGGACTGTGTAATGATCACAGACAATAAATAATATACAATGGTTTTATTCAGTTAACACTAAACTTACGGTGCGTACAAACTATATAACATAACATGTTAAATAACATTTTTCATAGTGTGGTCATGTTATTTAACATTGTTGTATAACATTTTACATAGACTTGTAGTTTTAATAACATGTTACATGGTATGTACGCACATTTACGTATGTCTACTAATACCTACTTATATCAATTAAAATCACAGATCAATGGTAATATTAAATGACATCACAATGTAGTAAAATGCTCACAGTTAGTCGAACTGTTTTGTTGTCTCATTTCAAATATCACATTTTTTTCCTTAGTTTAAAATCACAGATCAAAAATAATAAAATTAAGTAATATTAAACTGCAGTCAAATAATTATGTAAGTATTACTTTTAACTAATTACAATCTCAAAAAGTCGACGTGTAAAGGTACATTCTAAAACTTTGTTGGTTTTTGTATAAAAATATCACAGATCATTTTGTAAAATGAGTATCCAAATACGTAAGTAACTTTGTGAAACAAAAGTTGTCGCTCTAGTTGACATCACAAAATCTATAAAATAGTTTTGTATTTTAGATAAATTAGATAATTATTATAAGATATTATTAGATTGTAATGTATAAATAATCGCGTGGGGCATTAAATTATTCTGACTCTTCTGAATTTTGCTATACATATCGTCATAACATTGAAAAGTTCTAGTTTGTGTTCGATAGCAATGAGCTTTGTAGTGGCCAACTCCTTCGAAGCTGAGAGGTGGATTAAATTCAATGACTGCCAAGATCACATATAATCTATTATTAATTTCAATATTAATTGGGATATCATTTAGCTGTATATTAATATCATGAAGCTCAAATATTATTAAATGGTTCAAATGATAATTATTATTAAATGAAACGACTCCCGACATTGATAACGATAAAAATCGGTCGCTAAGTCATGAATTTCATTAATCAAGTTTCAAGTCATATTTTGACAATATACCTATACACAAAAACCTTCCACTTGAATCAATATATCTATTAAAAAAAACTGCTTCAGAATCCGTTGCGTAGTTTTAAAGATCTAAGCAAACAGGGACAGACAAACGGGAAGCGACTTTGTTTTATAGGTACTATGTGACGAAGGTGTAAGGTGGACATATTTACATATGTCGTTATCATTGTTGATAATTCCAGTCTAGGTAATAATTAAGTACGAAAGAAAAGAAAATAATACGTTCCTAAATTTAAATATCTAAGCCTTAAAAAACTACAGTTTTAGATAAGTACCTACCTAACAACATGTACATATTAATAATAATTTTGCTACTATTTCTGTAGTTACATTATACAAGCTTACCTTGTTCGTGAATTCATCAAGCAGCCTGCATCATAACTATGATCATCAATAGAAGCACTCCACATTAGCAGCAATTCGCCACACTTATTATTTTACATTAGCTCTCACGCACTCTATAAATATTTGCAAAAACAGGAAACGGAACTGCCGAAACGCATGCGCACTCTACAAGATGAATTATGTGATTACGGAGCATGTTTAGTGCGATATGCAAACAATGCGCCCCTTCACCCCACCCCTTCCGCGTCCCACCGAACGACATGTTATATCAGTGATTTTTGATAAGTTTGTGCAACTGGAAGATAATATTAAAGTTTTCATAGTACAGATATTATAATATTATTAATGTATTTAACAGTGTACGCGTCTGTACCGAAATTGTAAGTTGTATTATACTAAACATTTCAAAAGATAGTATAATGTTCTGCGTTTTCGCTTTTTCGTAACCACCTAAACTTGGTCGGGTTACCACGGTCATTCACTTCCTGATGACTTTAATCGTATTATCTCATTAATTATCCAATGTACTGAGCTGAAATTTTACTGATATACAACTGAACTAAAAAACTAATAATTGACATAATATTCAGTTCATATATCCAATCCAGTGGCCAAATAACACCGCGCGCATCAAGACCGTGCTCGTGAAGAACTCAATATCATCATAACTTGTTAAATACTTACAGGATACTAATGAAACTTCGCATACATTTGAAGGCAGTTACAAGCTTTAAAATAACGTTTAAAGTAAGTCTTTAGAGCTCTTATTGAGAGTGCTGGGACCAATTGAAGTGTTTTCTATTTAATGAAATAACCTTTAAGCTATGTATTATTTTGTTTTTTTTATTGCAGAACAAATTTAAACTAATTCCTAAGAAGCCATGTACAAAATATGATAAGAATCCGCTTAACCATTTCAAAGATCTAGCAAAACCAAAAACGTTACCCCAGCAAAATCTCGAATAACTTCGCAACCGATGAAAGAACAAATACAAAATAAGGCACAACATTTATTTCATCTAGACAACTAATTTTATAGCTAGAAATTATTTAAATATTCCCATTAGAAAGAAAAAGGTCTGGCTGGGGTAACGTTACCCCAGCAGGAAATGTTTTTGTGAAATAATTAAAAAAACTATAAGCGCAACAAATTTAAAAATGTGCGCAACAATTACAGAAGCCGCAAAACTAATTATCTATAAGATTCAAATGACCATTTTCGACAACATCTGGCCTGGGTAACGGACACCCCATAAGGCATCCTGGCATACTGAGCTCTGATTTTCATTTATACAAAAAGAAGGTACCTACTTACTCTGTGGCTATGATCAGCCATGTACGTACGTAAAGCCTGGGGCTTTGCAGACCATTTCGCTTCCCAAATTATCTGGATTTAGAATTTGTGCTCCTAAAGATTAAGGAGTGAAGCTCAATTGAAGCAAAACTACCGCTAGCGGGGCCCTTTTCTGTTTACGAAAATAAAGGAACAATACTTATGCAGTTATAATATAGTGCTTTGCTGCAGCCCTAATGCGTAAGTGCAACGCAATTAGCCTGCCGTGGTCCTCCGTCACATTTAGGTACCTAAAATGATTCTACCTGCTACTTTTGATTTATAAGTTACTAACTTCTGGCCGCGGCTTCGCCCGCGTTCAAAGTTAAAAAAAAATGCTCCAATCGCCACCAAACTTTACAGGATTATCCGCTGTTTCTAAAGATTGTCTGAAAATTTCATTAAAATCGTTCCAGCCGTTTCGGAGTCTATAAGAGGAACATACATACTTTGTCTTATCTTTTTTTATATATAGAAGATGGATAGATATATAGGTATAATATATACCTATAGATTTACATTTTCATGATTGAACTTCTAGCGGGGCTAATTCTTTTTTCTGCTTATGGCCCTAACTCTCCCAGAATCCACGCTGCGCATATTTGTCTGAAGTACGTTATTCATTCTCGGTAGAGAGTAACTATTTTCATTGTTATTCATATTTGAATTAGCGCACCACAGAAATTATATACTTAGCTAAAGCACTGACTGCTCGAGGCGATCGGAACGTGACCCCTTACATAGATAATAAGGAATTAAAAATAACTTCCCAAAAAATCTCCACCGACCTCCTAATAAAAACACTGCAACTCGAAGTCTGTGTTTCTGGTTTTTAACCGACTTCCCAAAAAGGAGGAGGTTCTCAATTCGGATGTTTCTATTTTCTTTTTGTCTGTTTGGTCATAAATCCATCATAAGACAGATCTGCAAAATTCTTTTTTATTTGAAAGGCTTTCTCTCGAGGTGGTAGGGTTGTCGACAAATCAGAATCTGATGATGGGATCCCATGAAAATCAAGGGAGCTCCTCAAATAGTATAGGCAGACATATAGCGATTATGGTATTTTAACTATATAACATTTGTCATTTGCACTTAGAAATTATGATTTTGTGAAGTGGAACTTCTTCTTCTTATGTCAGATATCTCAAATAGTTAAGCGACTATGATAAAGCAAAACAAATTTAAATAAATTAGTACTTACTGATAAAATGGTACCATCGAACCAATCTGATGATGAAGCCGGAAGGTAGGCGCTGGAACTCCGTAATAAAACAATGTATCCTAGTTGTATTCGGGGTCATTGGAATAGAAATGACATGTAATCTGGTAATATGAGATACCAACACTAAAAAGAGTAAAATAAAAAAAAAATACAAAAAAATTTGACTGCGTTCTAAAGCAAAACACGAAAAAAAAGTTTTTTTATAACCTATTTTAATGTTGATTTTGTCGAAAGTAAGCAATTAAATCTATTTTTTGACAACGGAAACTCACGCACATGACTTATGTTATTAGTTGTTATAGTACAGTATAGATTTTTACCATCGTGATTTTTGTTTTTCGCCAACTCTAAATATGATTTTGTTAGATAACGACACTCCAGCTACCTATAGGACGGCAGAATTAATAACTGAGTGCGGCAGAGGTATATATGTTATATTATGATTTCCTTTCTAGTATAAAATGTAAATCATTGAAGAACATCCAAGATAGTGTCAACAAAAATTTTATTGTTATTTGCATGAGTGGTTTATTACAAAATTCACTACAATCATTGTACCTTCCTTACTGTGATGGTCAGGATGGCTGGCCTAAGAGAGATTTTGGAAGTTTGAGTAATACCAAGCTTAAATAGCTTTTTTCTAAATAACACATTTATGAAATAGAAAAGTATTTATTTCAAATAAAAGCTATACTGAAAGAAACATTTAAAAAGCTTAAGATTAACATAAGGGTTAGATTCAAGCATGATAAAAATCTGTTTTAACAAATTGAATTACTTATTAATAAGTACAGTGTTGTCACTAAGTAATTTTAATAGATTGTCATACATAATATAAGGAATGATGAATGATAGCTATTTGTTAGTTGCTGCTTTCCTTTGCTGTACCATTTCTCTGATGTTGTCTTCACTCTCTTTCAGATTCTTCTCTAAATACTGTTTATTGTTTTCTAATTCTTTTGTTCGAGCTGATAATTGAGACTCTCGGGTTTGAAGGTTGTTCTTGACGTCGTCTAGATTTGTGAGAAGAAACATTCTACCAACGGATTCATAAGATTTTGTAGCAGGTGGGAAAGAATTGATCTCTCGCTGAGTAATATCCACATGTTGCAGGACACGCTTTAGCACATCTAGTTGAGAGTCTATGACTTGAATTTTTGCACTGGTTTCTACCTCTTTCAGGTGCAATTCAGTAAATGCCTTTTTCAGCTCTAAATCCACTGTTTTAGCCATGTTTTTAAGATGTAATAATCTCTTCTGAATCTGACTGGTGGATCACGTTTTTGCTTGACTGTTTCAATAAATTAATGTCAAAGTCAATGTGTGATGTTCCAAAGTCAGCTGTCATGGCTGTCAACTATTGAGCTAAGTTTTTTTAAAAAGACCGTTATATGACCTAAACTCAAGCCTTTTTCTCAAGTTTTTGAATATTTTTAAAAATAAACGAAAAACATTTAGAAATAAAAAAAAGACATCTACATTCTAAGACATAATTTTTTTCATGTTTTTTCATTTATTCTTAGAACAGTATAAAATATAAAATTACGCAAAGCAAAAAGCAACTGAAACCCTGATTCCAACCTAGGCAGTTGCCTGAATCTTGGCATTCAGTGTCCCTATAAACAATTAAAAAAAAATATATTATAAAGATAAACAATTTTACAAGTATATAACAGAGCAAGGCATGCATGTACAATATTTTTATCAAAATATTATTAGATATTGATTATATTAAAAGTAAAAATCCAAAATTAAATATTCAAATTGATTCAAAATTAAAAACTATAAATTAAACATTCAAAATAAAAATAAAAAATTTAGAACATTAAAACTCAAATCTAGGTTAAAAAGTAAATGGATAACAATACAATTGTGAAATTACGTCATACTATATTCGACCACTAATTACATTCTTATTATAATCTACGTAGGTCAGGGATTGAGAATGTTACTAGTTTTTTTTCTATAATCATCATTCTTTCGCGGAGAATTTTAACATCGCCATTCAGAAAATGACTTCAATTGCACAACGCAATTTATCGAATATCGAGTTCAACTGTCCGAGCATCTGAATTGCGTGTGTTGTGATAATTTCACTTCTTGAACACTACAAGTATGTTGTAACTAAATATCTCATAATGGTATTGGTCATGAATGTTATATGAATGCCCAATAATCAGTAATAATATGTTCAAAAGCAATGTGTAAATTCTGGAATATTCATCATGATCATCCACAATTCCACAGTCCGACTTCGCCCGCTGCTGAGCACAGGCCCTCTCTTCTTGTATCAATCACCTCGTTCCTGTGCCTGGAATTAATTCTGGATTAATATAACGATAATAATAATTTTATTAACAAACTAGCTTTGCCCACTGCTTCGCTCCCGTTGTCATCTGTCTGCCAACCCTACCCGGGTTGGCAGACAGATGACAACACAGAGTACTATTATATACGGAAATAGAGTGCCATCTCACAGGATTTTTATGCCAACCTGTCATGCGTAGCGCCATCTGGATTTCTTGTTCCATAACTAACCATACTATATATATATACCTAGGTACTTTTCAATTTTGGTTGCTTCTATTTTCCATAGTTATAGATTGATTTAGGAAGTATCATGTTTGGTAGCGTGAAATTAATTATACATTAGTTTGAAAATAAAAACCGCGCCACATGAATTTAAATCAATCTAAAAACATGGAAAATGTGCACATTAATTCTGTAAAATAGTTAGTAAAGGTAATTTTTTTAATGAAACAAGCTTGTTATAGCAGTAAATAGATATATTTGTCTAACAATACTATAATGTATAAGTATTGTTCACATTTACTGAAATACCTACTACCCTACAGCAAAGAGAAATAAATAAGGACAGATACCACAAAAACAACACGAAAGCCCGTGCTGCAAAACTGTGCAAACCTTAATGGCCGTTTTTTCTTTTGACAGTTTTGAATTTTGACATGTAATCATGTCTGATTCTGTTTTAAGCACTGTTTTAAGTCGTTGGTAGTGACATCTAGTACGGTCTATGTAAATTATTCGCCTCTAGTCTAAGGAACAAGAATAATAGATGGCGCACCAAAAAAAATTGTTGTGGTCTTGAAGGTAACTTTACCCCCCCTGGATGACAACTTACTTACCCTCCTACCTACTCTACTTATCTACCTACCATTTTTTTTTCTATAGTCATTAGACTTCAAATGCACAACGCCATCTATCGAATATCGAGTTCAACTGTCCGAGTATCTGAATTGCGTGTTGTGATAATTTTACTTCTTGAACACTTTAAATGCATGTAACTTTTGATAGAGTAAACCGATTGCGATGAAGCAAAAACTAAGTAATTCTTCAAGTTACGCACAATTTTATGTGTAGAAGTTATCTACTTTGGTTGCGTACATTTCACGTGATGCGTGCACAAATAAACAGAAAAACAGACAAAAATTCCAAAAATGCTGGCAATAGGTTCTGTTGGTTATCCTTTAACACCCCTTTTATTTGTTTTTTTTTTTTTTGCGTGGCGAAATGCTGATGCATACTGCACTACCACGGGGAGATAGTGCAGTTATGTGGGACTCTAACCCACTAAAACTCCACAGTGTCCTCCAGTGCCGCTTATGGCGGGAACATGGGCACGCGATAGCACTCACCGCGAACCCGCCGCGGCTGTCCGTCACTGGACCCTCCTCGGGGGAGTACCCCCCATAACCTGTGCACAAGAACACACTGTACGCCGTGACCACCTCAGGGCCCAATTCAGCAATTGAGCTTGGGTCATGGGTGCCAGACGACCCCGTGTATGGCACCCTTGGTCCCACTGTAACGGGTCAAGGTCAATGGCCACGCCACCTACCATTTTGCGGCCGCAGGGGATAGGGAGAGCGGCTAACGCTATACCGACACTCCTCCTCCCCTGCGGCCCCACCGCGTCCACCATCAGACCTTGGCGACCCCGTCTAGGCCGCGGAAGGTAGGGAGAGCGGCACACCGCAATACCGGCACTCCTCTCCCGCCGCGGGGTCTAACCCTCAATATCGTATGGAACCTGGGAACCTCCATAAGACATCGCGGCTCGCCTCAGTTGCGATGTCGCCTGTTAACAAGGGGCACCGCAACCTACTAGTTGGCCGCTACGTCGTCGGCTTAATCGGCAAAAGCCCTGACGAGCGGCCCCTCCTCGGGTTCCTCTTCGCTTCACCGTGGGTGACTAAGCCACGGTTACTGAACCCTCACGCCTCGACAAAGTGGGAACCCACCGGGGGGGATCCTTTAACAACCTGGCTATTTTTTTTGGAAATATTTTCGTTGTACAAAAATTACTTTTCTACAGTTTTATTATATGTATTGATGATGATTGATGATGTTTTGAAGTCAAACAATTTATATCTGCATCTGAAACAGAGTTGAAACTAAGACTTCACCTCGCTGGAATGCGATGTCACTCTTATTTGCACTAATACGTACGTAAATATTTGTATGAATGATGTTCCCTTTACGAATCCAATGGGCGCCAACCGAGTGAATCCGAACTAACTAACTTGTGTACTTGAGCAAGGAGATACTCGCTCAAATATACTAGATTTAAGGATAAGTTGTTAGCCTATCCCCATATTTAAATCTCACTAATCTGACAGTAATACGCTATAACTTTAGTAGCACGCTATCCACTAGTTTATAGCTTGCAATACGACTGAAAATATTTTTTAGTTAACCTTTAAAGCAATCTTTCTATTACTTAAAAATGAATTACAATAAAAATAACTAGGTATGGTTTTCTCTTACTTATTAAATTATTCTAACGTATTTTTTTTACCGAAGCCTGTGTTCCATCTCTAATATTAGTTCCATGGACTCTCACGTTAAGTCACGTTGCTATCAGCGCCAAAATGACGAAAATCAACTGTCTTCATTTTGTCATCGATAACATGAAGTCCAGCGTACTTGTATAATAGAGGTCAGTGGGGTGTAAGTATGTACAGTTCGACCAACTTACCTGTGAATTATGAGTGGCGCTGTTCATCACCATTTTACCAAAAATAAACAAAAACCGATCTTATGTCCCATTAAAAAAAGGAAGTTCCAAAAACGTCCGTTTCACAGATAAGTTGGTAGGAGTGTAATGGTAAGTGCATGTATGTCTATGTATGTGTGAGAGTATAAATGTATGTATGTAATTTTTTTATTTAATTTACATTTGTGCGGCCAAGATGTCCTCAGTTTAATCCTAATTGAGGCTGACCAACCATGTCCGCCGATGCCGCCGTCTGACGATGATCTGGTGAAGGTTGCGGGGATCCGCTGGTTACGAGACGCACGGAACCGGTCAATGTGGCGGCGCTTGGGGGTGGCCTATGTCCAGCAGTGGACGTATTTCGGCTGATAAGATGATGATGATGATGAACCATGTCCGCAATGTTTTTTTGCAGACATAGTAACTCGAGCCGAAAATATTAAGGTGCCTGTTGATGGTGATATAACTTTGAACTAGCCAAATGATAATGACGACTAGCGAAGGTATTTCTATGGTATTCTACCGAAAATACCCTATGTTTTACTCTGCCAGTTGGAGTTTCTAGTGGACGGACGAGATGTTTACGTAGAACACACTGAAAGTCGTAAAGTTGTCTAACAGACAGCACTTAACAGTCAGCGTATAACTGGACAGTAGGGTATCTGAACGGCTTGCGTAGGTACCTTTAGAACCGCACGCTGACCTCTCTCAACTTGGAGAAGATGGCTCTTAGCAGCACCACTCCAGACCGGAAGACAATAAGAGACCATTGACTGACATAGTGCATAATATACTGTTTTCAAAACTTCTGAACTAGCAGAATTACGCAGTTTTTTGAAGACAGCTATCAGCCTTCGCATGCGTGAGGCAAGGTTGGCTAAATGCTCGTGCCAGTCAAGGCGATATCCGATAAGAATGCCTAAGTATTTAATAGTACGAGCCCTGTCGAGTTAAGCAAGGAGAAGAAGTGCATTTGTAGGCTCTTAATATGAAATTCCCAGGAGTAGATCGGTTGGATGTGATCGAAAACGCAATGTACTTTGTCTTGGCGACGTTGAGGGTAAGCAGGTTAGTGGTCAACCAAGCCATAACAACAGAGAGTGCGGATTCAGAATTCCTGTAGGTTTCCGACCAGTTGTCTTCCTGAATAAAAAAGGGCCGTGTCATCTGCTTATGTATAAATGCTGCATTTGGGGCTTTTTAGTTTACATAGCTCATTGATGAACATCAGGAACAAGGTTGGCCCAAAAATACCTTGTTATAACAAAACAACAAACAACTAACAAAATTGCGGATTCTAACAGACTGGGTACGTTCAGACAGGTAATCCTTGAATATTCTTAGTGGGATTTCTCTAACACCGACGTTTTCCATCTTCTTGAGCAAGATTGGAACAGAGACAGTATCGAATGCTTTGGAAAAGTCTAGAAATATCGTTACGCTCTTTTTTTCCGATCCAAGTTCATGTAGTTGTTCATTTAGTGCTATTACGCACTAGCGGTTGGCCGCGTAGGCTGTTCATTTCAGCGGCCAGGCAAGGCAGGTTTTACTGTTTTGTGGCAAAGCAAACAGGCAAGCTTTTGACAAAATACCAGAATGTTAAAACAGAGATTTATTTACTCACATTCTCTAGTTCTTCGCCTATCCAGAATCCAGATATGTTGTCGATTTAACAAATATTCGCCATGAAAAGATCTATCCAACGAAATATATCTTAACTCTATTGAGACGAGGGGTAGGCTTAACTTCCGGTCTCATCCAGCCGACTTTTGAAAGATTGCTCCTAAACCGGCACCTAGATGGCCAATATTTTAAAGATGACATATATAGAGTCATAAAACACTGATTGAAAGGCACAGTACTAATACAAGCAAAAAGTTTAAACACGTTCCGGCGCGGTAACGGCTGCAACCGCATTGAATAAGTTAGTTACCTACTGACAGTACGGCCACAGATGAGTAGCTACTTTCTCTACGTCATACACAGCTAACGCAGTCTAAAATTTATTTGCTTATTGTATTGACTTTATGCTCAAAGCAATAAGGCTGAGACAGCGTTAATTTACTGTCAAAAACAAGTGGTTTACGTGCTCTCAATGCGTGTCATCATTACTACACATAAACAGACTTCATCCACAACTTACTCTAGTAAGGCTGCAACTGGATTGGTTACTATGTAACGTCATACAAGTCATACTACTGGCACAGATAATATAATACTAGCTACTGGGAAGTCACGCGAGCTACGGCCAGAGTTGGGTGTGTGCACGTTGGTTTGCGCGGAAAAATTACGAGCAACCAATGCTAACCCGATTAAGTATATTCTTTTTAGCCTCTTTTACCCGGGCCATAATAACGAATCGATAGACTCCTTATTCATCAAAATCGGATGAATAGTTTAGGCGCTACGGAGGAACATAAGTAAATAAGAACAAACATACATAGACTGCTAAAATCATAACCCTTCCCTTTGGTTTGGTAATTAATTGACGATATATTATAGAATTTAGACACCGCCGCATACGTACTTTGTGATTTAGATAAGATTGAATGTCACACATTTAGAGCTCTCTAGCTGCCTATCAAAAAACCAGAGAAGTCGCCATAATAAATAATACTCGCCTTGAAGAGATCTATCCAACGACATAATATCGCTATTGATGGTGGGGCAGCAAAGCCCATTGGCATTTCCTTATTTTTTTACCGGTTTCATAAAAAGGAGTAATTTCTCAATTTGTGTTTTTTTTTATGTGTTTGACCCGATTACTCAAAATTTCTTCTTTTGTTTGAAAGGGTAGGTATACTTCCCAGGTGGTCCCATTGTCATCAGGTCAGCATCTGATGGTGAGATCTAGGAGAAATCGAGGGAACTCCTTAAATATTGCCAGATTGTCGGTTATTTATCGGTTGCATTTCGGGTAGTGTGCGATGGAATTGCATGATCTAATTCCGCCAAGCCCGTTTCATCATCGGACTACAAGACGTATGGCGATGCGTCATCGGTACATGGTGCGTATAGGTGACATCCCACCTATACGCACTAAACTTTTTGGACATACTTTCATTATGCGTACAGCTAAGGAGTGGAATTCCCTGCCGGAGTCTCTTTCCCGATAGCTACAATCTTGGGGTCTTTAAGACAAGAGTGAATAGGTTACTTCTAGGCAAGCGTGTTACATCTTCGACCACATCATCACTTATTATCAGGTGAGATAGTGGTCAAGCAAGCAAGTCCTTACCTCTTCCTGATGATAATGGACGCTCTGATGTCGGACATACAGGAAGAGGCACCCTGGTGTTTGCTGTTTGCCGATGACATTGTGCTGGTTGCCGAGAGTGGCCTAGAGGTCCAGAGCAAATTGGAGGTGTGGGGGCATAGACTGGAGAGTGTTGGCCTGAAATTGAGCAGAAACAAAACTGAATACTTGTTTTGTGACTTCGACGGTCTCTCCAGTTCCGTGCCCATAGCTCTCGCTGGAACGCCCATACCAATCTGCTCCGACTTCCGGTACCTAGGGTCGCTTGTCCAAGGGGATTGCGAGGTAGACCGAGACGTGACGCACCGGATCAACTTGGGATGGATGAAATGGCGACAGGTCACTGGCACAACTTGCGACCCACGGATGCCCCTCAAGTTAAAGGGTAAAATTTACAAGTCCGTGATAAGACCTGTCGTACTGTATGGATCAGAATGTTGGGCTGTGAAAAAGATGGATGAAAAGAGATTGCATGTAGCAGAGATGAGAATGTTGAGATGGATGTGCGGAGTGACGAGAATGGATAAAGTGAGAAATGAGTATATTAGAGGAAGTTTGAAAGTGGCGCCAGTGACAGAAAAGTTGAAAGGAAACCGTTTGTCCTGGTATGGTCATCTGAAGAGGAGGGATGAAACGCATGTTACTAAAAGAGTTATGAATATAAATTTGGATGGATGGAGAGGGAGGGGACGGCCAAAGAAAAGATGGATGGACTGTGTGAGGAGTGATATGATAGAAAAGGGAGTCAGTGATAGCGTGACGGGGGCAGGACGCTATGGAAGAAGAAAACGTGTTGCGCCCACCCCAAGTAACATAGGACAAGGGCAGGAAGATGATGATAGTGGTCAAGCAAGGCTATCAACAATAAAAAAATTATAGCCATATGCATAGCGATTTTGGTTGGCATAGGTATTTTCATCAATAATGCAATCATTTGCACTCAGAAAGTATCATTTGGTGAAGTGAAACTGATGAAGAAGACCACAGATAGCCACTGGAACTCCTTAAAGCTTAGTTTGTCA
This sequence comes from Orthosia incerta, assembly GCA_948252205.1. Taxonomy (NCBI): domain Eukaryota; kingdom Metazoa; phylum Arthropoda; class Insecta; order Lepidoptera; family Noctuidae; genus Orthosia; species Orthosia incerta. The sequence goes on from OX411741.1 coordinate 44,406,939, forward strand.
CGAGTATAATATAATATCTTGAACCGACTATGATGAAGCGAATAAATGGTACTATGGAACTGATCTGATGATGAAGCCAGAAAAGGTAGGCACTGAAACTCCTTATAAAACAATGTATCCTGGTCGTGTTTGGGCTTATTGGAATCGTCATGAGGTGTACTTTGACTTTCATGATTATGATTTTCATGGTAATTGGAGGTACCTACCAAAACTAAAAAGAGATAGGTAAATAAAAAACTTTTTAACAAAAAAAAACAAACTGATGACTTCCAAAACAAAACACTACAAAGCGAAAAATAACTTTCTTTTCCGAAGTCGGTGTCTTTGCTATCTATTATTGTTTTTCAGTTTTTCGACACCGACTTCGGAAAAGAAAGTTATTTTTCGCTTTGTAGTGTTTTGTTTTGGAAGTCATTAGTTACCTATTTAAGCTACAAATGCGGAAAGTTACATTCTGGCAACGCTGAGGGAGCTTTCCGCACAGTTTGGCTGCTTGGAAAACGCGTTTTTCAACATGGATATGCATTGTAAAGTTATTTTTCGCTTTTGTCAATGTTTTGTTTTGGAAGTCGGCTTCAAAGAGTAAAATAATAATATGGGAGGTCGGCTAGATTTTTTTGTTGTAACGTTTTATTTTTTTGTACTTATCTGTTTGAAAATGCCGATTTATTATAATTTTGTATATTATCATTGATTAGGCAATTCTAAATATTTGAATTTCGTCTCTAGGATGAAAAATACTAATGGAAAGTACCTACCTACATCTTTGTAGAAGAGCATCCAAGATGTTGCTGATGATTGGTTGATTCAAACTTAATGACATGAAATCGAAGTGAACTGCACATTCACTTTTCGCTGCGCAGTACCCTCCCCACCCCTCACTCCTGCTGTTACATGAATTTGCTGCTGCACAGCGACTTGCAGAGTGTTGCATTGCATGCCACTGTTAGGTTTTATTATACCTGTACATGTGTGGATTATTATAAATTGATTCACTGTAAACGAGTAGGTATCTTATGGAGGGGCCAAGGAATAACTCGGACACTTCGACCCATTGGGATCTATTGTGGTCAAACAAGTAGGTAACTTGTTTTAATATAGCTTCTAAATTGCTGTCTTTATACTAAATAAAACACTAAAGAAGTAGAAAAGTATTTATTTTTATTAAAAGCTATTTTGGAAGAAACATTTAAAAAGCTTAAGATTAAATAAAGGGTTCAAGTCAAGCATGATAAAAACTGTTAAAATAAATTAAAATAACTTATTAATGCGCTGCTGCTGCGGCTGCTGAGGCCCTCAAGCGGCGCAAATACTGTAACCTAATTGGTAATTACAGTTTTGAGCCGTTTGGGGTCGATACGCTTGGGTCATGGGGCCCAAGTGCACGTCTCTTTTTTAAGGAGATCTCTCGCCGACTGATCGACACCGTGCGTGACCAGAGGGCTGGCTCTTTCTTTGCGCAAAGAATGAGCATTGCCATTCAACGTGGCAATGCCGCCAGTCTTCTGGGCACGTTCTCGGATGACAGCGATGTGGATGAGTACTTCGACGCCTAAGTGTACCTTTCTTTTGTATATAGTGTAAGTAGTTAGTTTAATTTTAAGTTTGTAAAGTTTACTTTTGTTTAGTGTTTAAGTATGTACATATATAATATTTAGTTACTTATTAATAAATACTGTGTCATCACAAAGTAAATCAAATACATCATTTTAGAAAAGACATTTAAAAAGCTTATAATGCAATGTGTAATACCTCGGCCTTTCTGAGTCAGTTCTTGGCCAGCCAGTTTGTGATCTTATTGGATTATATGTTGGTTGGGGCTTATCCTAGGTCTATGGTTGCTATCCAGAGTGATTTTGAACCAACTACTTTTGGTGACATCATCTGTAAGTTTGTATTCAATTTTGAGACTGATAGTCGTTGTTCACTCTTAGACTATAGGCTTTAACTCCTTTGCTTACCTTGTTGAAATAGAGTTTATCAGATGACAGGATTGACACAAGAGTTGAAGCTAAAATCTAAACAATTAGCATATTGACCTCTTCACTATTAATCTGAGTCATTTTGTCAATATGTAGGTTCAGCTGTAGAAATTGTGAATAATTTGTTGTCTTGATTGCTCAGTCTTTGTTGACTACCTAGAGTGATATTTAGCTTTAAACCCCAGGATGTATGTTTTGCATTTATGCACCAAGGCCTTCTGCCAAAAATCGGTTATGAAGTAAAAAGAGGAAGTGAGAACACAAGATTTTTGTAGAAGATTGAACTAACTATTATTGTCATTGCTTGGATGTGGTCAGTTTTACACTCTGTCTTAAGATGATGCTTGATCTGTTCTTTTCATGTCACTGCTAACATCCCATCAGAACAATGGTCAAATGGCAGTGGTATTCTATGAATATACATTAGAAGATGTAGTGCAGTGGTGTTAAAAGTTAAATTGAATCACTCATTAATAAATACACATTAAACAGTTTCAGGAAGATAATATGTTAGTTAGATTTAGCATCACTCTGCTTGATTCCTGCCTTCCTTTGTTCTACCATTTCTCTGATGTTGTCTTCACTCTCTTTCAGATTCTTCTCTAAATACTGTTTATTGTTTTCTAATTCTGTTGTTCGAGCTGATAGTTGAGACTCTCTGGTTTTGAAGTTGTTCTTGACGTCGTCTAGATTTGTGAGAAGAAACATTCTGCCGACGGATTCATAAGCTTTAGTAGTAGGTGGGAATGAACTGATCTCTCGCTGAGTAATATCCACATGTTGCATGACACGCTTCAGCACATCTATTTGAGAGTCTATGATTTGAATTTTTTCACTGGTTTCTACCATTTTCAAGTGCAATTCAGTAAATGCTTTTTTCAGCTCCAAATCCACTGGTTTAGCCATAACGTTATGATGAATGTATGGTATCTCCTTCGATCGAATCTGATTACTGAGATTAGAGCAAAGATTACTATTTTAAACTGGGATTAGAGATAGAATTAGCAATTTTTATTAGCTTAGCCTAGCCTAGCCAGTAGGTTTTTTCTGTCATTATGTCATTTCGTGAACTGTCATTGCTATAATTTTTTATAGGGATGGGTCCGATATATCAAAACGTAACTTATATCGGATATATGTTAGATATTATATCATATCGATATCTATATCAAAAAACTGAAAACAGCCCGTTTTAACCTAACCTAACCTAACCGATATTACAAAAAAACATAACCCTTTCCTTGCAGCCGGCTAAAAACTGTATCTAATAAAAACATTATTAGCGTGCGAGAACGAATACCTTAGAAAAAAATATTAAATGGTTGACCCTAAAATAATCTAAAAATAAATTTAAGCATAACAAAATTAATGACGTTTCGAAATAGAGTTGATACATTAAAATACATGGATATACAATACAAAGACACAAAAATTGAACAAGTAAATGTAGCAAGGTTCTTGGGAGTAAACATTGATTCCCAGTTAAATTGGAAACCAAATGTTGAAGTGTTGTGTAAAAAACTGAATCAGTATTCATATGCTATCTACATGTTATCTAAAACCGTTAATACGACCGCAGTACTAACAGCATATCATGGCTATGTTACCCCTTTATTAAGTTCTTTTATTAAATCAAAAAGTCAGAGTCACCGATTTAAAATAAGCTTTATTTCTAATAGAACTGCACTTTTGAACAATAGTGTGTTTTGTATGATTCCTAGAGTGTCTAATCATCTACCCAATTACTTACTACTAATTTCTAACAATATATTTTAAAAATAAACTAAAGAAAATACTGTAAGATAAATCATATTACTCAGAAAAAGAGTTACTTGATGATAAATTTTAAAGCAGAAAATAATAATAATAATAATCAAAATGGTTCCAAAGGTCACACGCTCTTTTGGCATCTCAGTTCTAGTCTGCCTTAGATTCAGGGTCGCTGCCCCAGTTCCTAAAGACAGGAATAACCCACCTGCTCTATAAATCGGGTAGTACTGCGGATCCTAAAAATTATAGACCGATAAAGTGTTTACCGACGGTCTATAAAGTTCTTACATCCATTCTGAGAGCGAAAATTAATCAATATATTGACAATAACGCCATCATGTCTGCTTCTCAGAATGAATGTAGGAACAGGTCCCGCGGTACTAAGGAGCTCTCTCTCCTCATAGACATTGCCATTAGCCAACAGGTTCGCCGTTCCCGCAAGGTTCTGGCGACATGTTGGATAGATTACAAGAAGGCCTATGACTCAGTGCCACATACATGGCTCATGAGGGTGCTGGAGTTGTATAAAATTGAAACAACTCTGCGCGCCTTCCTGACGTCATGTATGGGGCAGTGTTGGACGGTCCTTCACTATCCAGGATGTCGACAGATTCAGGAAAACAGTGAACCTATAAGGATTGAGCGTGGTATATTTCAGGGTGACAGTTTGAGTCCTCTGTGGTTTTGATTAGCCCTGAACCCTCTCAGAACACTGCTGGAGGGTTCGGGCCTGGGCTATGGGTTGAGTAGAGGTGGTTAGGTCATATCACACCTTCTATACATGGATGATCTGAAGCTCTTTGCCCCCAACATCTTGCAACTGATGAAGCTGCTGAAGGTGACAGAAACCTTCAGTGACGCCATCAGGATGGAATTTGGTGTGGAAAAATGTGCAGTCATGCATGTAAAGCGAGGGGAGATTATGGAATCCGTGGGAATACAACTCTCGGATTCCATATACCTTCGATCCCTTTCCTCAACCGAAACTTACAAGTATTTGGGTATGTCGGAAGCATTAGGCATCAATGCTAGTGATGTGAAACAGTCGTTGAAGGAACGCTTCTTTGGCCGCCTGAATAAAGTAATAATAGTCTTTTATCGGGTGGCAACAAGGTGCGCGCCTTCAACGGCTGGGTCATGCCGGCGTTGATGTACTCTTTCGGTATACTCAAATGGACTCAGACAGAACTTGACGCCCTGGATAGGAGAGTCCGCACGCTGCTTACCGCAAATCGTATGCATCACCCACGTTCATCGGTTATGAGACTGTATATCCCGCGGAATTGCGGAGGTCGTGGCTTTTTAAATGCTAAGACCCTGCACAACCGCGAGGTATGCAGTCTTAGGGAATACTTCCAGGCCGCCGACATGGGTATGCATCGAGATGTGGTAGCGGTGGACAAGGGCCTCACCCCGCTCTCTGGCTAACGAGAACTGGCGCAAACCTATAGTATTGGATACTAATGACCGCAGGGAGGTATGGCAGAGCAAGGAGCTTCACGGACGCTTCTACCGGGTCCTACATGGGCCCGATGTAGATCTTTTAGCGTCCGTGGCCTGTTTGCGATTTGGTGACGTTTTCGGGGAAACCGAAGGTTTTGTCTTTGCGATTATGAACGAAGTTATGATGACAAACAACTACCGGTAATATATTGTGAAGGACGGCACGGTTGACATTTGTCGGGCATGTCACCGGCCGGGGGAATCAATCCGACACATTATCTCCGGTTGTTCTAGTCTAGCTAACGGCGACTATTTGCATAGACACAACCTTGTAGCCACGATTATCCACCAGCAACTTGCTCGTATATACAATCTTGTGGAATCGGAAGTGCCTGACTATAAGTATGTGCCCGACCCAGTTCTCGAAAATGGCAATGTCATGTTGTATTGGGATCGGTCTATCATCACTGACAGGACTATTGTTGCCAATAAGCCTGATATAGTGGTGATAGACCGACTAGAGCGTCGCGCAATGATTGTTGATATAGCGGTCCCCCATGACGAGAACCTCGTGAAGGCTGAGAGAGATAATAAAAGCAAGTATCTTGATCTGGCTCGCGAGGTTGTCGACATGTGGGATGTGAATACAGCAGTCATTGTGCCGATAGTCGTGACGGCCAATGGCATAATAGCCAAGAGCCTCGACGAACATCTGAGGAGGCTCTCGTTGGGCAGCTGGATCAAGGGCTTGAACCAGAAAGTGGTACTCCTGGACACGGCGCCTATCGTTAGGAGGTTTCTCTCTCAGGAGCCCTGACCACCCTATACCGGTGGGCTACTATTTTTATATTTTTAAATGTTTTATTTTTTATTGAATAATATTTAAAAATGTAAAAGTATGTAATTAAAATGAATAAATGGAATAATAATCATACATGTATCGATCTTTCTATTTCTATTAATTGTAATAATATAAATTATTGTATGCTTGACATATTCCGCTATAATTCATTGCCTTATTTCCTTAATACTATGTATAATTAATTAATATGTAATTTATTAATATGCTTTTTAAATTTGCATGACGTGAGCCTGATTATGGCGATATATATTTTTCAATTTTAAAACCCGTATACCCACCCATATTCTGCAAATAAAAGATTTGTATTTGAATTTAAATAAGTCAAAACTTAAAACACTAGGGCCATGTGATGGGTCCGAGTTGACACCTATTATTTCGGGATATCGCCAAGCGGTTGGTCGACTCTTCACGAGGAGACCAGAGGGCTGGCCTTTTTTTTGGCCAAAGAATCAGCATTGCCATCCAACGTGGCAATGCTGCCAGCCTTCTAGGCACTTTTCCTGTTGACAGCGATGTGGACGAATTTTTTGACGCCCCGTAATTGTACATATATTTATTCTTAATTTAGTTCTAATGTTAGTTTGTAAATAATAATAAACCATAACAATGCGAAAACGTAAGAACTACGAACAAAACGCAAACTTCACAAACAATAGGAACCATAAGCGCTACCTTTCTTTCTAAGTATTATTTCGCGTTCGTTGTTAGTTTGCTCATCTAAATAACATGTTCTTCTTCTTCGTCGTATCGATGATTTCTCAATTATATACGTTTTGACCAGAATTCAGCCACGGCAATAGCGTTTTCATTTGCCTCACAACTGTCGTTCAGGGTGCAGGTGTTGTTGCACAGAGAGCACGATAGGAGGAGAGGCATTGTTTAGGACGCAGCTCCGCAATCGCACTGCGGGTCATTGGAGTACCCCCATGTAACTAAGTTGTGCCTGCAGCGACCCACTTGGCTTCGGAGTCGTTTTAAAGATTTCCAGGTGGGCCATGGAAGTTGGTGGCCTGCAGGCAGCTTTTCTGCAGGCTCAACATATTAACTTTTGCAAACTGTACTGTATATCTGAAAACCGTTTTCGATATCGATATGAAAACTGTATATCGGTTACATAACCGTTTGCGCAAAAAACCGAAAACGCCCATCTCTTTTTATGTCAAAACCATAAACTATGGAAATTGTTTTTTTTTTAATCAAGGAAAGAAGACTTCTTAGTATCGATAGCAAACTCGAGTAATCTAGGGGCGGAGCTACGAGGACCATTTGACGCTTGAATTACATTTTCAGTGAGGAGCTAATTTTAGAAATTACTGCAATTGAAGATAGGAATGTCTGACGGCATTAGTTCCGATTTTGGAACCCTCCAAAAGATCTATGCATTTGTATGTATGTAAAATTTTATTGGAAATAGATCATACTCTAATTAATCGACTTCAAAAAAGGAGGAGGTTCTCAATTTAACTGTATGTTTTTTATATGTTTGTTACGTGATTACTCCGCCAATTTTGGACCGATCCCTGGCTAAGTCGGTCGAGTCGAACTTCTGCCGTCCCTCACTGCCACCACTGTTGAAACCCGACGGGTCACTGGCCCACTCCACCGAGGAGAAGGTAAATTTATTTATCTATTATCTTTTTGCGGAATCTTCGCGTATGAATTGTGGTGACGCGCGGCCCCCTCCTTCTCCTGATGGATACGAGTCGAGAATGACGGACATTCGACGCATCCATCAAAAGGACTTCCGTAGGGTGCTGCGCTACCTCGACGTGAACAAGGCTAGCAGCCCTGAAGGAATACCAGCAGTAGTTCTTAGAACCTGTGCGCTTGAAATGTCTCCGATCTTGACACATCTATTCCGCCTCTCGTATGAGACTGGAAAAGTGCCGAATGCTTGGCAGCTAGCTAACGCCCGTACCCAAGAAGGGCAGTCGAGCTCACCCGGCCAACTACAGACCCATATTTTTCTTTCATATTGTAAAACGCCTGGCATACCTAGAAACTAACGATATCCTTAGTGACCGTCAATACGGCTCCCACCGAAATCGGTCTACTGGGGATCTTCTAGCGTTTGCCATTCACATATGGAGTGAGGCCATCAAGAGGCACGGGGAAGCGCTTGCCGTCTCCCTCGACATCTCGAAGGCTTTTGATAGAGTCTGGCACGAAATCCTTATTGCTAAGCTGCCTTCATTTGGTCTGCCCGGTGGTCTGTGTGATTGGAGAGCAGACTTCCTGAGAGATCGGTCCATTCGAGTAGTTATCGACGGCTGCTTGTCGGACCCATTGGCTATCAATGCCGGAGTCCCCCAGGAGTCGATACTCTCAGCAACATTATTCTTGCTGCATATTAACGATCTGCTAAAACCTTTGGGTATGCAGACGACAGCACTGTTGCTGAGAGATACTTGTCCAAGGCACGGGCTACAGAGCCGCAGATTCAGTCTCTCCGTGAGGCCATGGTGGAGCGTTTGAACCTGTCCTTGCAAGCAGTCTCCGAATGAGGCGATGCCAATCTAGTCAGGTTTAATGCTGCTAAAACCCGGGCGTGTCTTTTTCCGTTAAAAAGAGCCAATTTGAACCGGCTCTAACTTTCCGAGATGTTACCGTGCCAATAACGGACCATCTTGAGTTTCTTGGCGTTACGTTGACATCGACTCTCAATTACCTTACAGTTGGCTGGCAAAACGTTGGGGATCCTTGCAAAGGTGAGAAGGTACCTCACGCCGGAACAGCTCCTCAATTTGTATCAACCGCAAGTTCGATCATGCATGGAGTACTGTTCTCATCTCTGGGATGGATCTGCCAAATACCAGCTCGACGCACTGGAGTCGATCGAAAAGCGGGCTCATCGGTGATGAGGCACTGGTCAAGTCAAAGCTCCAGAGCATTGAACACCGTCGGCGAATTGCCAGCTCGTCAGTTTTTTATCGGTTTCATTTCAGCGAGTGCGACATAATTGCATGAACCAATTAAACCTAGCCCGTTTCAGCATTGGACTACCAGACGTACGGCGAAACGCCATCGGTATATGGTGGGCATCCCACCCATACTCACAAAATGTTTTGGGAAAAGCGAAGGTAGGTAGACGATAGCCAATTGGCGTTACAGCGCTGCGTTGTTGCGATGTGAAGCATATATCAGGCGACAGCGGGGTGGCAAGCTGGCTGCGGGGGCCTACTGACAAACATACGATGACAGCGGCCGTTTGATACGATTATCGAATTATTTTTCACTTTAACTTTTTAGCCAGTGATTACAGCTTAGCACGGTTTACTTTATTCGATAGCAACGTTAATTAGCCAATTTGTACAATCGGCAACACTCACAAAAATGCAACTTTTTTGAATTTAAAAATTTAAAATTTGGAGCACTGTTAAAACGAACCAACTGTTAGAAGCGTTCCATGGACCGATCTGCCTATAAGTCAAGAGTGAATACAATTTTTCTAGGCAAGCGTGATTCAACGTCGACCACATCATCGCTTACAATCTTTTATACCATCGAGTCAGTGAGATAGTGGTCAAGGACGAGTAATTTTTTTTTTTTTTTTGTTTATCGACCGAAAGTCTTTTTTTTCGAAAAAACTGATAGTTCATTTTACGTGTTAAACCACAGAACAGAGAAGACAGTAGAAATCGCATATAGCTTTATTAGTATCGGAACCAGCGTACCCAAACTCACACATATACAGATTAATTGTATTTCATAACACTAAGAAATCTTTGGTGTGATTAGTAGTTTAATTTTTAGATGAAAGTAGAAAATATGTCAGTCGTCGCTTATTTGAAAATAAACCACAGCTTTATGACAATAGAGTTGGTTTATTGTCTACTCTTTTTGAGTATTTATTACTTTTTTCGTTTAAAGCGCACACGTAATAGTTTAATGAGCAAGTTACGCTACCCGCCACTAGATGTCACTATAATAAATTCATTTAATTTAAAGCCGTATTTCGTTACCGATAAGATTTATATTTGCGAAATGAGGTCATTACTACTCGTCCTCCTGTAGTGATGTACCACGGTCGTTGACTTATTTATCGACATTCCGTATTATTTTCAAACAAAATACAGATTAGTTAAAAAAAAAAAATCGTTGCCCCACACTAGGAATTTCTCCTGTATCGTGGGTGCGTTTACAAACATATAATTTCACATACACAAACACCCAGAGCCGAAACAACTATTTGTAGATCATACAAATATTTGTTCCGTGCGGGAATCGAACCCGCGACACGCAGCGCAGCAGTCAATCGCTCAACCACTGCGCCAACCGTGCGCCCAATAACTAGAGTCGATAAATATTATTATGTTTGTAATCAAGTTTTATATAAATTTATTCCAATACTTACGATTTATATAAAGTATTATTAAGATATTTTATGGTAAACTACTGATCCGATTTTGAAAATGATTCTATTGATACAAAGATGGGCGTATCTTAGTGTTTTTGTTCTATCAATAGAATTATAGAATACAAACAATACTCTTAATTATGTACACCATATAAGTTACAGAAAGTATAGACGAAGAAAACATTACAAAAAAGTCTATTCTATTCTATTCTATTCTACACTGGGTGGCACAATGGGCGGCCTTATCGCTAAAAGCGATCTTTTCAAGACAACCTTTCCATGGATTTAAAAAATGAAAGGAAAGACAGTACTGTACGTATACGTAGTCTTTGGTGTACTATTATTAATTACAAGCTGTGACCGCGGCTTCGCTCCCGTCATCTGTTTGCCAACCCTACCCTACTTACCTTCCTGCCTACCCTACTTACCTACCGACCATATTTGTTTCTATAGTCATCAATCTTTCGCGGAGAATCTTAACACCGTGATTCAGAAAATGACTTCAAATTCACAACGCCATCTATCGAACATCGAGTTCAACTCTTCGAGTATCTGAATTGCGTGTGTTGTGATAATTTTACTTCTTGAACACTTTAAATTCATCTAACTTTTGATAGAGTGAACCGATTGCGATGACACAAAAACAAGTAATTCTTCAAAGTACGCACAATGTTTATGTATAAAAGTTATTTACAGTGCAACATAAAAGAGTAGAAATTAAATGAGGGCGCCACAATCGCTCAGATAGCAACCCAGTTAGTACGACCGAGCTGATCTTGATACTTGAATAGTATTATTTATTTATTGGGTATAAAAAATTAGTTAATATATTAAATAAGTATATTTATTAAATATTTAATATGTAGTAGTAATAAAACAACAATTTCACAAAAAATAAGTATTTTTAATAATCAATTGCTTTCCACATAAACTCAGATATAAACTAAAATTAATAAAATAAACTAATCTAATAAATCAAAATCTAAATACTCTACACCTTCCATGGGATCACTTAAGTTCGTGTAGTCTATTTTAAGCTCTGGTATTGATTCGTCACTGATTTCTGAACCACTCTCATCGTCACTGCTGTCTGCACCATGGGACGACCCTTCATGTGTTTAGCTGGTGTTGAGAATTTCCCACCGTTTTCAATGCCATGTTGCACGATTCTGCGCACTGTGCTTACACCTAAAACAAGCATATAAAAGAATCACTGTCAGTCCGACGAAAGAAGTTCCGCGGTAAATAAATGTGAATATATTTTAAAATTGTTTCTTTCCATTTAGTCGATTGCATCAAATCAACAAATATGGCATAGCAAAAAAAAAATTCGTATCCGCAATAAATTACATTAATTGTTTTTGCCTTACTATCAACGTTGTTAAGTCGCGCTATAACTACAACGGTATTTGTTTACGTTAGCATAACCTCAAAAATGTTAGACAAATAATTTGTAAATGATATGTGGTTCGAAAATTTAGCTCCCTGAATGTATTAATCGTTTGCAATTAACGTTTAGCGTAACTTTCAATAGTTACTTACCAGTAAAATCTGCTGTACGATGGTAAACATCTTCTAAGTTGCATAGAAGCTTCCCAGCTTGGAATTCGGCTGTACACCACACATAAACTTTGTAAACTATATCACGGGCACCTCCACGAATTACCTTATTCATAATTTGCCACTGTTTTTCTGTCCACACTCAGAAATATCACACAAAAACCAAAATTCTTACGAAAATCGAAACAACCGAGAAAAATTGATAGCTCAAGTACTCATTTTAGATGTTGCCAGAAAATGAAAACTTTTAGTTCCTAAATATTTAATTTCTACTCTTTTATGTCGTACTGTACATTGGTTTCGTACATGTCACGTGATGCGTGCACAAATAAACAGATGAAATTTAGGTCTATACACCAGTAGATCTTAAATTTCAGACTAACACATAAGCCAGTTTTTAACTGACTTAAAAAAAGAAGGAGGTTCTATGTTCATGTGTTATTATTATTACACATTGTTGATTTTGAAGTAACCTGTTGTCTTTTTAACCGACTTCAAAAAAAGGAGGAGGTTCTCAATTCGTCGTAATCTTTATTTTTACACGGCTACAAGGAAAGGGTTATGTTTTTCGCGCGTAAGAAGATTTTTTCGTATATTGTAAGTTTAAAGTATCGATAACTCATTATCGATATTGGTAATCTCTAATTGAGTAGCTGAATGTGACATGTGCATAGTTGGAATCTTCGAGAACAATGTTTGAGTTTTAAAGAAAGTAGACCTTAAGTTTAACAACATAAAATCAACTTTTACTTGTCTTGTTTAATAAAATATTGTTTTTACATTTTTATCGAAATATAATAAATCAAGACTAGCCGATGGTAAGATATACCTACATTTGATACATTTTTGGTTCTGCTATCGTGTTTACATTCTAAAACAGCACAATAAGGCATTTTTGTATTTTTTTTCAAGTTTTTTTCACCGTGCCGGTTGAACCAAGACTGATGTGCGTAGTGTGTGCGCGGAAGGAAACATATGCAGAACTGTGCAAAGCTCGGGGTACGCGGGCCCCGCCCACTTGCGACTTCTATTGTAGTAGGCGTTTTTTTTGTTCTGTGTGTTAAACATTGAGGGTTGAAACGCGACTGAAGTAGCGTAATCGGTTTGAATTGTCTTTTGTCATCATTGTGATCATAGCTTTATAGTTCAATTGTCTTTGTATTTTTTTTTCGTTTGGCAGCATTTCTTTCGTGCTTTTTTCATTATTTTTCTCTTGCAACCTCGCAGTTTAATTTGTGAAACCTTACTTTTCAATCGCAAATGCAAATAAATTAATTTAAAGCCTGTTTAAAGTTATGAAATCTGTCTAATGCGATGGTAAGTGTTTTAATTATATATTTACAAATCAATTCAAAAATAATTGTTTTCTAAGTTTCATGCAGAAAACAAACATCTTGATGTTAGAAAGGTCAGACTTCTGTGTAAGGGGCGATAATTTAATTTATAAATTGTTGTCTTTTATATTTACATTTGAATATCTGCATATTTATTAGTTCCTTTTTAATCAATATTAACGATGATAAATGATGTAAAGGATTGAATAACAAGATTCGGTCATTGATGTAAAAATTAGATTTGCTGTCTTGTAATTATTTTTGTTTGTTGATAATTATTTTGAACTGACTTGTGTTGTAATGATTTATTTATTTATTTCAATTGTAATCGTAAATGAGTGCGCCTTACATATTCATGCGCATCAGTTGTGATAGTTGAGAGTAGGTCTGGTGTGTTTATCCTTTTTGTCATCATATTTTTTATCACAGTAGGTACATGCTGTAGGAAGGCCACCATGCCGCGGGATATTTTGAGTGATAGTTTAGCTGTCCTGAGGATAGTTGAGGTATATTTTTATTATGTCATTTTACTTTTTTTTTTTTTCAAGATTTGTATTTTTACCAAAATATAACTGAAATTTAGGTCCTAAGACTTCTTATTTCAATTATATTGTGTTACTTGGTTTTATTCCAAAAATATGCATGCTGCGTCTTACTCTAACTAATGGCGATACCACTTATCCACTAGAAATTTACCCATTTGCTTGCATGCTAAAGAATACTAAAACCAATATGATATTTTCAAATATGTATCTGCTAAACTCAAATATGGCTGTCGAAAAGAATGCATCACATGCGTATCGCATTACATGATTATTAAATGTGGACCCTATGATAAACTTGGGATATGAATGAATTCTGGGTGCCCTTGATCCAACAATTGCAAATCAGGCTGCCAGCATAAGCCATGTTGGTTTGACGCTCAGATTCACAAAACTATTGTTGGTTAATAATCAGCAGCAGCTTAGATTGTGCATGTTAAATGGCTAAGGATTGTTTCCAATAAGATTGACATAATATCCATTTTAAATGAAGTATGTAACATAATTTTTATCATCTTTGGGAAAGCATGTTCTGTACTTACATTATAGTTTAAGTGCTCTCATTTAATTTAGTTTTCACATTTAATTATTTTTGTATCTGCTTTCTATTTTTATCATTATTGTTTCTAAGATTGAAGGAATTCTGCACTTTTTTTTCTGCTACTACATATTTGAGTATCATTTGCACTGTAAGGCCTATTTGCATCAAAAACGCGTTAGTTAAATCAGAATATGTCATACATAATATAGTGGGCTTAAGTTTGTTTCTAACTCTTAGTAAGATAACCCAGCAAGTGGACCTAATAATAATAACACCCTTTCAAGCGCCATTATGTCAGACATCAATTTAGTATTAAATAGATTGCCTGATTGATAATGTTGTGCCTACCTACACAATAACTTTATTGCTAATTACAGCACAAAATACATAGTGTTTGATAAGCTGATATTTTATGATGCTTTCATTCTTAATAAGTTAAAGGAAGGTTTTTTGTTATTGGGGTCCTGATAATTAATACTCCTTCTACACAGTTGGGCGGTTGTTCTGACCAAGTTGCCCTTGGTTGGGGTACCAACCAAAAAAGATAGTGAAGACCGTGGTTGGCCAACCAAACTGGTTGCAAGTGCAAACCTCCCAACCAAGGTTGCAGGTCAACTCAATCATCGGAACAACTGCCCAACTGTGCAGAAGAGGTTTAACTTACTAACAGTACCCACAAATAAATTTGCAAGTTCATATTCACACAAATGTTCTGACATTATAGCATGCTGGTGTTGATGAAAAGGCCTTGCAAACTGTCCTTGTCAAGGAGTCATGGTCATTTTTATTCTAACTTTGGTCTGACCTATGTTTACAATGTAAACATTCTTTTTTTCTTAACTGCATTTAAACTTTATGGTGCCAGCCTTTTTGGTCCCGCACAGGGTTTTTTATATTTTATTATTGTTTGTGTTTTGCTTATCTCGTGTCTCCTGTGCGGGTCACAAATAAATATGTTTTCTTTCTTTCTTTCTTTCCCTGTTTAAACTGCCAATATGACCAGGAAATTGAGATATTTGGACTTTAAAATAAACTCAAACACATGATTATATGTAATACAATAGAATTATCTTTATTGTAAACCAAAAAAAGTTACACATCTCATAGTTAAATGACTTAACTCAATCAAATTTGGGCTTGTATGATTTATTTTCACTAGTATTCTGATCTGATGTACAGGAACTGATGATAGAGCCAAAAGGTGGCCACAGGAATTCTGTGAATTTTACTCAATTAATAGTTTTAATATTACTTAGCCTTTTTGGCTTAAAATATAGCTCATAATGGCTGATTTTAATACCAATGTGAATCTGTTATCTACAAATGTTGATGATAGTAACTGATCTATTTGTTTATAAAAGAAAGGGAAAACAATCTTCTCTATATACATATATGTCATGATCTTCTATGTAATTGAATATGCAAAGTACTTATGTAAGTCTTTCCAGTTTGACTGACTCTTATTTATTAATTATTTATTTACTCAGCCATATTAATCTGTTTGCATAGTATCTATACATTTCATCATATACAAATCGTTATGCTTTAGACCTACAGCATGCTTATAGGCTGCTTTGCCAACAAAAACGAATAAGAACTTGATTGATAAGCAAATTGACCATCAACTTAAATTGTCCATAAATTCACATCATAAGAGAAATGACAGTCTTTATCAGTCATTTAAAATAGCTACAACATAGCAAATTGAGGTAGTGGGTTAATCAGCTCAACAATCTAGTTCTTTGTCTGTACATGCCAAGACATTAAAAAGTAATTCAGAACATATTTCTAAATTAACAATAATGTTTCAGCATGAAGATGAAGAGAACTGGCCTCTTGAAAGCAAGCCATCATGTAAACAGGGTAGTAAGAAAACCTGTAACATGCCCGTGAACAGCCAGAAGACCATAACAAAGGATGACTGTGCCTGTTATTACAACTATGGGTATGCTTCACATTTAATACTTCTTCTTTATACAAATTGTGCTTTTTCTTATAAAATTATACCAAGGTTGTGGGCCCCTTTATCGAGGAGGAACCATTAGTCAACAATATGAGCAATCTTGTTGACTGTTAAGGTTCATTCAAGCATCATATTGCATTTACAAGTTATACATGTATACTTAAATAAATTGAATCTCTACTGAAAAGAATAACAATTACCTAGTTTGTTTCTACACATTTCCTTGCCGCTTTCATAAATCATGAAGATTATACAGTATGACTTTTTCGAGAGGGCATGGATGGCCAAAATCCGAAACTACGAGGCATAGCGGCAAACACTCAAAGTAATGAGGCCGATTTTGCTTCATTGGATTTTTGAAAAATCAGTATTCCTAACCAGGAATCCCTTTGATCCCAGGAATATACTTGCTGTATTAATACACCATTTGATAGTGTCGCTAATAAGGATCAAATGCTGTGATGTTCATCGAGAATTATACCTGTGAGTTTGTGTATCTGTCTGTGCCTGTGGCATCATAGCTCCTAAACGAATAAACCGATTTTGATTTTTTTGTTTGAATGGTGTTTTATCGAGAGTTTTCTTGACTATGTTTGATAAAAATCGATCCTGCCGTTCAAAAGTTATGGGCGTTTTACTGTTCGAATCGGGGTGTTTTCGCAAGATATCGTGTCATAATTACGTGTTCAATGATTGTCGATCGAAGAGTGTCTACTACTAGATAAATTATGTAGCATGAAATAAAAAAGATTTTACTTCATAAAAATCGGCCTCGTGACACCCCTTGTGAGTGTTTTTCGCTATTCTTCTTAGCTTCAGATTTAGCCATCCACGCCCACTTGAAAACTCACCCTGTCTGTAGATGATAGATGCATTTATAACTTCTTAGAAACAAAGTTAATTTTAATATTGTTGTATTCATTACAAATTTACAACCATAGATAATGTTTATAAATAATAGAGATATTGTTCTTTTACAAGTAATTGTTATTGCATTCAATGCATGAAAGAGGCCATTTGAGATAGTAGGTATTATTATTCACTAGCTGATTGCCGCGGCTTCGCTCCCGTCAATTGGCTATCTATCTTTTCACCACTACCTTCCCTACAAACAGACAAACAAATAAACTTTTCAGCTTTATAATATTAGTATAGAGATGTTGATACAACTCCTTCGCAAATGAACAAATTTGATTACCATAAAAAAAGGTTTTAGTGAGTCAATCTTAAAAGATAGACATATGTTGTCGCGGACTTATTTTTAGAACTTATAAAGAGGAACAATTCCATCATACATAATATTTGCGTAATTTAAACCGTTTACGCAGCGCACGCAACGGAATCTCTCAAAAAGGAATAATCTTGCCCGTTTTTGCAACATTTTTCATTCATGCTTCGCTCCTATTGGTCGTAGCGTGATCTTATATAGCCTATAACCTTCCTCGATAAATGGACTATCCAACACAAAAAGATTTTTTTCAATTCCAACCAGTAGATTCTGAGATTAGCGCGTTCAAACAAACAAACAAACTCTTCAGCTTTATAATATTAGTATAGATAAAGTTCCCCGCTGCGATAAACTCAACAACTACTGAACGGATACGAGGTAGGTTTATATATTGTACTAGCTGTCCCACGCGGCTTCGCTCCCGTCAACTGGCTACGTACCTACCCTACACCTACCCTACACCTACCCTACACCTACCCTACACCTACCCTACACCTACCCTACACCTACCCTACACCTACCCTACACCTACCCTACACCTACCCTACACCTACCCTACACCTACCCTACACCTACCCTACACCTACCCTACACCTACCCTACACCTACCCTACACCTACCCTACACCTACCCTACACCTACCCTACACCTACCCTACACCTACCCTACACCTACCCTACACCTACCCTACACCTACCCTACACCTACCCTACACCTACCCTACACCTACCCTACACCTACCCTACACCTACCCTACACCTACCCTACACCTACCCTACACCTACCCTACACCTACCCTACACCTACCCTACACCTACCCTACACCTACCCTACACCTACCCTACACCTACCCTACACCTACCCTACACCTACCCTACACCTACCCTACACCTACCCTACACCTACCCTACACCTACCCTACACCTACCCTACACCTACCCTACACCTACCCTACACCTACCCTACACCTACCCTACACCTACCCTACACCTACCCTACACCTACCCTACACCTACCCTACACCTACCCTACACCTACCCTACACCTACCCTACACCTACCCTACACCTACCCTACACCTACCCTACACCTACCCTACACCTACCCTACACCTACCCTACACCTACCCTACACCTACCCTACACCTACCCTACACCTACCCTACACCTACCCTACACCTACCCTACACCTACCCTACACCTACCCTACACCTACCCTACACCTACCCTACACCTACCCTACACCTACCCTACACCTACCCTACACCTACCCTACACCTACCCTACACCTACCCTACACCTACCCTACACCTACCCTACACCTACCCTACACCTACCCTACACCTACCCTACACCTACCCTACACCTACCCTACACCTACCCTACACCTACCCTACACCTACCCTACACCTACCCTACACCTACCCTACACCTACCCTACACCTACCCTACACCTACCCTACACCTACCCTACACCTACCCTACACCTACCCTACACCTACCCTACACCTACCCTACACCTACCCTACACCTACCCTACACCTACCCTACACCTACCCTACACCTACCCTACACCTACCCTACACCTACCCTACACCTACCCTACACCTACCCTACACCTACCCTACACCTACCCTACACCTACCCTACACCTACCCTACACCTACCCTACACCTACCCCAGCGCATGCAACAAAAGCTCTCAAAAAGTTATATTTTTGCCCGTTTTTGCAACATTTTTCATTTATGCTCGGCTCCTATTGGTTGTAGCGTGATGTTATATAGCCTATAACCTTCCTCGATAAATGGACTATCCAACACAAAAAGAATTTTTCAATTCCAACCAGTAGTTCCTGAGATTAGCGCGTTCAAACAAACAAACAAACAAACAAACAAACAAACAAACAAACATGATGATGGATAATAAATATGAATTACACGAATTTAATGTTATTGCTTTATCTAATATCGTAGACTTGACATGTGATGTGTTAAGTACTTTCTAATTCATTCTTGTATACAGCTGTAGTATATTATGCATGTTGATTTCTCTATCACAAAACGAAACGAGTTTATTGAAACTGGTTTGATGTTGTTTTAGCATTTAACTATTGCTAATCGTCTGAAAGTGCGTATCACTTAGACTTATATACTATAGGAACCTACTTATTTTAACCTTCTTGATCCTTTGCGGTTGTATTATCTATACCAATATTATAGAGAGGCAATATCTTTTTGTTTGTTTGTACCGAATAGGCTCCGAAACTACTGGACCGATTTAAAAAATCTTTCACCTATGGAAAGCTACATTATGCCCGAGTAACATAGGCTATAATAAATTTAAACAAAAATAGAGATCCTTATGAAAATTGCAATAATGTAACCCAAAGTAGCAAAATTATTTGGCGTGCCTTGAGAAATCTATTGGTGATACATAAAATTATGTACTACATAATTAAAGTAATTAATTACATTATTAACTACAAAAAAGTCTGCGAGAGAACAAATCTCACTATCATAAGTAGTTAAGTCACAATAACAGGTTTTGTGTTCTAAAATTTAATTTTATCTTCGGTAGAAACAAAAGTTTGTAACATTCGTATTGTAGTATTAATTCTAATGGTTTAACAATAACAAATTGATAGGCAGGTAGGGTAAGGTATGTAGGATAGGGTGGTATGTAGGATAGGGTAGGTATGTAGGGTAGGGAAGGTAGGTATGTAGAATAGGGTATGGAGCTAGGTAGGTAGGTCGGTAGGTAGGCAGGTCGGTAGGTAGGGTAAAGTAGGGTTAATAGGTAGGTGGTAGGTAGGTTGATAGCCAGTTGACGGGTGCGAAGCCTCGGGGGTCTGCTAGTCAAATATAAGAATGTTTTATTCTTAATAATGACATAACTTAATAGCAGTTTATGCAATGGTCATAGAATAGGGGTTATGAAAACACGAACGTGGGTTTATCACATGATTCACAAAATAATAACACGCGAGTGTTTTAATACCTAATTGTATGCCGTTGCATACACTATTTTATCTTCACTCATACAGTTGAAATGAAACAAAAGTGGAAACGGAAAAATTTGTGGCATGGCGGGCTATTTAGATTCTCATTGCGCATGACAGCGCAGTGCGCGCCTCCATAGACAATGACACTACTTTTCTACACTAAGTCAATGAGCCCATAAGCGCCAATAAATTAAAAAGTAAAAGTGTGCTATAAAAATTAAAAAGTTATTTTATAATACAGTTGTTTGAAAATCGAAGGAAAATGTTGCAAAAAAACCATTACAGTACTGTAATGGTTTTTTTTTTAAATTTAACCTAACCAAGAATATATTGTGCGGGTTTATACAATATTTTTTTAATTCATATTTGGAACATAACGTTGTGAGTGTAGATAAAAATATTTATGACATAAACTCATCCAAGTTTTAATCTGCCGTCTTTTGTAGATTAAAACATATTCTTAGGATAACAAACAATGGCTTACGTTATATTAGTTGACAAGACTATTTTTTATTCACAGACACGGTGACAACGGCAACGGAAATGGAAATGGTAGGCAACATGATCCTGTCTACCAGTACAAGACAAGCAGTCTGCCGCCTGCTTCTTCCATCAACCAGTCCTGGGATGACATAGTGTGCTCAGCACTGCGCATCACCCCCGAAGACATCGCTAATCAGCTGACTCTGCTCGACTTGCCATGTTTTAAATCTATCAGACCAGAGGAATTAACTACTTGCGGATGGAACAAACTGAACAAGTTAACGGTGGCGCCTAATGTGGTAGCTTTTACTAAAAGATTTAACAGGGTTAGTAGATTTATTGTGAACTTGTTTTCGACTATTCTTGTCCTCTGTTACTGGACGTAATTGACTTAAATATGGTTGGAGAATTCATGTCATGCAAATTTGTCAGTAATTGATCATTGTAAATGATAATCACGACAATAAGGCCGGTATTTCAGCAGCATTGTCTCATGCTTATCTCAAAATGGGCAGTTGTGAGTGGTTGGCTTGTTTTTTTGACATGAACGTGCTTAAGTCCAACATCCTAGACGCCCCAAATGTTACCGAACCTTTTAACACAAAATTATTGAAATTGAGTAGTGTTAGCATGTACTTGGAACATACTCGTACTTGCTAACTTGGACTTTCATTTTCATTCAATACCTAACATACATTTTGTGTAGAAAGAATTCAGTAATGACTGGGGCGTCTGAGCTGAGCTCTTGCTCTATTGAGTCAAGCTGAAGAAATATATGTCAAACTCGAGTGTTGTGATTGGTTGGCTGTTGATTGGCAGGTGTGGCCAATTTTGAGTTGGAGCATGAGCATCTGGAATACGGTCCTAAATGACCTCATCAGGGCGGTATTCTTACGAAGTTAAGAGTCTTGCAACTCTTAAGTAATTGATGATTGTAATTTCCGGCCTAAATAGTTCACATCCTTTTGTCTAGAGACTCTGTTGTTATTCTAAGAAACGAGATAATCAAATTTCTGTGAGATATAAACTGTATACAACTGAGACAGTTCCCGCTTTTACTTATGATCTGTCCTCTTAATTATCTTATAATAAGAACGTCTGTTAGCAGTCTGTAGGTTGGCTATGTAGCAAGCATTATTTTATTACATACTTCATATTAATGTTCAACCCACAATGTGGTGTTAATTCGGTATCAATGCTGTGGCGGGGAATCAGTGGCGATAAAAAGTACAACTTCCTATATTCGTGACATTGAAACAATCATTTTCAAATACAATATTAATATAACTGTACTTACGTTTAATTTTGTTCACAGGTCAGTTTTTGGACAGTACAGGAAATACTTAATGGGCAATCGCCTAAAGCACGAGCTGAAATATTGGCGCATTTTATCAAAGTAGGAAAAAAGTTGCATGAGCTGAACAATCTGCACTCTCTTTTTGCTGTTATCTCGGCGTTGCACAGTGCCAGCATATATAGGTGAGGAAATAATTAAATACCTAAGTATAAATATTTATAAGGTAGGTAATGGAATGGAACATGTTACTCGATATTCATTTTGAGACATCAAAGACTTGAAAGATCTTGTTATTTATTTAATGAAAGAAATAATGTGTCCTAGTGAATGAAAAACAGTTAGTGATTGATATATTTTCTCAATTACAGGCTGTCAAAAACATGGGCGTGCTTATCTAAAAAGGATAAACAACAGTTCGATAAACTCGCGGAACTGTTCGGAGAAAAGGACAATTGGACAGCATTGAGAGAATATTTGAGAATTATTCCTTTGCCATGTATCCCATATCTTGGTGAGTTATGTATGGGTTGCGTTAAAACACTACATGGATAATTAACAATAAGGCCGTGATGCTTGTAAAATAGGACGCCCACACCCTTTTCATAAAAAACACAGATATTTACATAAGTTTATCTCCATGTTTGCAACAAAAAGTTACTTATCAATCTATTCGGGGATTACCCATGACTATAAAGTCGAGCTCATTGGTAGGTGCGTAGGTCATTGCTTATCTAGAAACGATTTTGCATTATGAGTAGAAATCATTGTCATCATTCATCACAAGCAGTTGACACCGTACCTATTCAGATCTAAATGCAGAGACAGCGTATATTATATATGACTCAATCCTATTGGATTAAAAATATTATATTGGCAAAACAATTAGAAAGTTATACATGGTCACATATGCGTATGCTTAAGCCATATATATTCCCCAAAGTAAACGCAGTACTGGCCGTGCGCCCGCTCGGAGCCAGGATATGTTGATATTCTGGCTCCGAGCGGGCAGTTGAACCTCCTTTTGGACAGTTTTGTTTGCAAAATATTCTTTTATTTATATATGTACTGCTATTTCAGTTATGAAGAAATTCTAGCCATCATATTTTTCTGTGTAAAAATATTTTTAAACATCCAAGTCGTTTTGGAGGAGTATCCAAAAGTAGCGAAAAAATATCGTGATGTTAATTATTTTTTTAAAGCAAAACTATTAGTTACACGAAAAAACCATGTTTCACAAACAATTTACATGAATCAGTAATAAACATATGTTTTTTTCAAAACTTTTAACCTAGCCGACTAAGGAGTATGCTTTAGAAAGTAACCGTTTTACGGCACTAAAGCGGTGGAAGGTTAACTTACCTATCCTTATCTCGATGCTTTGGCTAAGAAAATGTCCTATGGGCATACTATTCTTGTATTTAACGTTATCGTGAAATGTATTGAACCTTGAACTAATATAAAATAATATATGAAAATGTTGTATTGAGTGAACAGTGTTTATTGAGTTTGCCGTATGAAAATAACATGTGCGATGTGTTGCATGTCTTGTTAAAGTAACGATGGCATTTGTTTTAAGTCCGTCAATCATGATATAATCAGCTTCGGCCTTTTTTAATTTTCCGTGTCGGCTTTATGCCGGTGGGTACCTATTTTAAGAATAACTCTAGCTACAGTGGGCATTTTTGCATTCGTAGACATGTGACATCCACCAACCCGCACTGGGCCCGCGTGGATCCACCACGCGGGCCCAGTGCCATTCCCTCTCACAGAGAGGAGTCCTGTGTCCCAGCAGTGGGTACATTAATAGGCTGATGATGATGTTGACAGTGGGCATTTTTTAACTAGACAGCAAGATTTATGCGGGAATGGCTTGTAGTTGACAAAAGTTATAATTCTCTTTGTGTTCAAGCAAATGCCTTTCTGGCTAATTTATGTTCATAATATAAGCTTACGTTATGACACGGGGGTAGCCAGGTTTCAGTATCGGGTGTGGGCTAAATAAAAAAATACGTTACAAATAAATAAGCTATAGTCTTCACGTCCGTCGAAGTCCGTTGACTTTTCTCATTTTACATGCCGCGATAACTTCCTACGTAAGAAATTGATAAATCAAATTCATAATCCTAATTAAATACTATGTTACCGATACACTATGACAACGAGTATCATTCGCAAGCATCGAGTTAAATTATTATTAAGTATTATTATAGCTGTCAAAACGGGCGTTTTTTTGTTTCTTGACAATTTTAAGAGGTGAGTGACAATTTACATATTACAAATTTTATTTAAAAAAAATCCGTATCAAAGATCAGTTTCAAAGTAGTCAGGACAATCTTTTTCTTTGCAGTATGGAGTTGCAGTAACTCATTTCTATAAATAACTGACACGCCTCATGTCTACTGTATGACAATAAATGCGGCATAGAGTACCCTTAATGTACACACAATAGATGCCGTTTGTTAGACTAACCGCAAGGTTGCCTGCGCACTCATTCAATACATCATATGTAATTTTCTAACGTTTTATTGACAATCATCATATGATAAGTGGTTTTTCAGTAAACAAAGCATGACAAACATTGTTAATTAATTGGTCACTCCTTTATAATGATGTTTAACTGTAATTTGTACGGCTCTGTTTATGTACTAATATTATTTAGAGGTAAAGTTTGTAAGTTTGTTTGTAGGAAGTTATCTCTGGAACTACTAAACCGATTTTGAAAATTCTTTCACATGTAGTAATCTACATTATTCCTGAAAGTCATAGGCTATCGGATCCCGCGAGGTGGGTTACGGGAGCGAAGCCGCCGGAAGAAATCAAGTTTATGATAAAATTGACTCACTGTTAGTAACCTGTAAAATAAAAAAAAAACAGCATCGCGAGGTCCTTACCCTCCGTGGGTATACAGGCGTGATGTTTTGTTCTCAAATGTTTTAACTAACAACGATCATTTGTTCTACAGGTATATTCTTAACGGATCTCGTGTACATCGACATCGCTCATCCCCCGGACTCGCCCCACCGCGTTGCAAAGATGGCAGTAGTACTGAAAGCGCTCGAGAAGTACCAAACGTCGGAGTATGATATCCCTCCATTGCCACACGTCTCCAACTTCCTGAACAGTGTACGTTATATTGAAGAACTACAGAAGTTCCTGGAAGATGATCAGTATAAGTACGTATGTGTTGTATGAATTTATCTATTTCGATGTCTTGGGTTCGATCTGAGATTTCTCAGAAATAGCAAGGAGTTAGGATTTGTGCACGTTCATGGCATTAGTCTCGTGCCATGAGGCTTAAACATAATTGGCTAAATTAACGTGAACTGTAGGTAGATGTTCGGAGAATAATGGCTGGTGACTTAAAAGAGTCCCAATTTTATTAACGTTACGTAAACTATAAAACACTAACAGTGTGCCTAGATTCCAGCTAACTAAAGGAATATAATATCAGATGCTACTGATAATGCTGTGCTTCCAACGTAGCTACGTGGACAATAGACCTAGAGGCCGATGCCCCAAACGGTGATCGGAACAAATATCAGATAACCATAGCGCCGAACGCCATGTTGCTGATCGTAACAGATGGACAAAAACTGTTGGCAAGTTAAAACGCAGTCACTGTTCTCAGCATAGAGAGAGAGCGGTTAGGAAGAGTTCCACAAGATCAGTATCTCAGTAAATGTGATTAAATAGACGACCAAAAGCTTCAAGTCGAGAACTCAATAGCTTGTGTCAAACTTTCGACCTTTCGAAACTAATTTTGTAAATTCTTTGTAAGTGGTTGGGCTTTAGACGTAGGGAATGCTAGTATATATTTATGTTCACATACATCATAAGAATGTATAAAACCTATAAGTGGCGTAATGTGCACGCATCAGTCAATCTTCATGTCCTGGAACTGGGGTGCGCAACCTTTTACAGTAACTTTGGAATTAGCTACTCGCTTATCTCGCTGACACTTAAATTTATTACTGCGCAAAGATCGCCTTTTGGTCAAAACTGCCATAAACGTTGCACAGAACTGTATCACACGCGGCTTCTCCAAGGTTTTTTTTGTAAAAATCAGCCCCTTAGCTGTAAGACAATAAAAAAAAGCAGTGGCGTCACATACAGTACAGTACCCTTATTGCGTAATGGATTTGGTAAGGCAAAGGGCAAAGAGTATGAAAATCGACCTGATTGGTCGATTTTTCATGAGACGGTAATCCACATCGCGTCTTTCATCTCGCATATGATTGGTCGATTTTTCATACTCTTTGCCCTTTGCCTTGCCGAATTCATTTCGCAATATGGCTGCAGGTCTTCGTACCTAAGAACTTAATATTTTGAAGCTGCACTTGACGCCCCACTAGTTGGGAACCCATGCCCTAGAATTACGCATTGAATGTACTGCAACTAACTATAATGGCAGTCTAATTCTCCGGCCAGTCGATCCTGGGACAGATAAGTTCTTTGCAGGCATCTTTTAAGTTTTAAAGAGTAAGGACGCTTTGCGAAATATTTTGCTTTGTTTTTATAGCGATCATTTATTCTCAAGCTTTATTTGGGGACGGCGCAGAACGTCCTTTTCTTAAGCCCAGGTTTTTGATCTGTAGTTAACTTGACCAATGGTTAACTATGCTAACCAGTGGTTTAAAATTTCGGTTAAACGCGTTTATTCGTCAGTTGTAATGTTAGTCTAACAAATGGTTAAATAATTAACTCTCCAACTTATTTGACCATTTGTGAGGCTAAAAACTGAAGCGAAATAGTGTTTTACCGAAATTTGCAACCATTGTTTAACATACCATTGGTTGAGTTAACTACGGATAAAAAAATGGACCTTAGCCGTCATCTCAGAATTCACTTTGTTCTTAGCCATCTCCTCTTTCACACAATCCATTCTACTTTTTAACCGACTTTCGAAAAAGGAGGAATTCTATGTTCGACTTGTATGTTTTTTTTTTTTTTTTTTTTTTTTTTTATGTATGTTCACCGATATCTTCGTCAATTGTGGACCGATTTTGAAAATTCTTTTTTTGTTTGAAAGAGTATGTTCCGAAATTGGTCCCATTTTAATTTAGTGAAGATCTGATGAAGAACTTCGAAGATATACAACAGAACTCTTCAATAAATAACGGCAAATCTCTCGGGACTGCTGCAATCGCATGTCTGTTTATTGTTTATACCATTTCATAACATAACATCACGCCAGTACGCTATTAAGTGGTATGCAGATCTGTCATTTCACTGATTATGTTTTGAGTTTCATGTTATTCGGGTAATCTATTCTGCCGTTACAGGTACTTACTACACAACTTGCCTATATGTACAACTAAAAAGGTTAAAATAAAAAAACTTTTTTGCAAAAAAATACTACCGACTTCCAAATAAAAAACTACAAAGTGAAAAATAACTTTATTTTTGGAAGTCGGTGTCAATATCGCAATGAATTGGTACCTACAAAAGACACCGACTTCCAAAAATAAAGTTATTTTTCACTTTGTAGTTTTTTATTTGGAAGTCGGTAGTATTTTTTTGCAAAAAAGTTTTTTTATCTTTAGCCTTTTTATTATTACTGCATACATTAATTATATTGAACATTTCTGTTGTCTCGTATTCCTATTCTTTTGTGTACAAATTAAACCATATATGCGATTTAAAAAGATACCGATGTTGTGTTCTAATTTGCCTGAGCGAATGTTTTATTCGTAGTTGTTATTTATTTATTTTTGTTTGAGAGATTACCTGATAATATCGATTTTTAGCAAATTATGTGCAATCTACATTTAAAAAAAAATCCACTTTGAATTGTTTTTTTAGCATTCAGTAAAGTCGAGTTAAGCGTCAACCTAATGGCGATCGAATCTATAACGCTAATAGAATTACTAGCCTAGAGATTTCAGACCTTGGGCCTTACCATCATCGATTGCTGGGCAGATGATATGTAGGTCAAATCAAGGAGAAAGACAAAAGTTGACAAGCTTAGCGTCACGCGGCAGGCTTATTACGTAAGAAACAGCAATCAGCAATCATCGCACGATCAAACGCTTTAAGTCATTAAAGTCGGAATTTCCAGTACAGTCGTTAGATGTTTGTCAAATGCACTTATTTTCCTTAAGACCGCCAAAAACTCTAAAACTTCTGCATTGAAGAGCAGTTATTGCTCAAAAATCGCTATCGTTTTGCTCTTGCGAGATACGTAATAAGCCTGCGGTTTTGTATGTTGTCTTGCTATGTTCAAGAATGTATGACAATCCCCTTGAGTGTAACTAATCAATTACCCATAGTAACTGTCCTTTGTTCAAGACAAGAACAGATGCTATACTGCCGTGGTATAACTAAATTGCCGTTATCCGACATCTGGTCGTTTTTTTTACTTTTCATGCTATATTAAAGAGAAAAATATAAATCGATCGATATATATTCTTTTAAAATCAATCAGATGTCGGATAACGGAATTTTAGTTATACCACGGCAGAATAGTTTTCTTGTAAAAATAAATAGTATATTGTAAGCGTTTATATTATGCAAGAACTTTGCTATGGATAATATTATTTTACTCTGTTATGATTATTACCCATTTCAGTGAAAACGCCTCCTCTTTTCTTTTTACAAGCTTTTTATTAACATGCAATATATACATCATATACATGTATGTATATTCTGGTTAAATCTTGCAACTGAATTTTAAAGCAGTTATCCTCAACCAATTAAGATAAAATTTTGTATACACGTTTGATTTGGATGACATTGCACGGTAAGCTAAAAAGCTTGTCTGGATTAATTTTTTAAATCTGGAAATAAATATTTTACTGAACTCGATTCTACGCCAACCGTCAGTCCCGTCTGTAAGCGTCAAACTCGTCCCGCCGTCTGCTTTAAAAATGGTAACAAAATATTTAATTACAGGCTATCACTAAAATTGGAGCCTCCGTCACCCGTGGGCAGTTGCGCTGGTTCCAAGGAATCCGTGAAAGAAGTCATTACACCGGGGGCATCGAAACCAGCTAACATATCACCGTCTCACAAGCTAGGTTCAGGCTCGCTACGTCTGCAGGGTTCCTGCCACCAGGGCAAGTTCATCCCAACACATCGGAAGTGCCGATCCCTTGGCTCCAAGTACGTTAAACTTTGAAAAAAGCAATTTTGTGTCTAATATTTCATGTTTTCAATTAACACTCATTGCTATCTCGTAGAGTCCTGTTTTTAACTTGAATTTATGCTGAAAAATTAATTTATGATTCAATGTTTTTTTAAACGTAAACATTATAATCGGTATTGGGTAAAATTTGTGTTATTTTATCAAAATTTTATTTTTTATTTTGCTTTTTTTTGTTGGGTCAATTTGAATTAGCTGACTAAACTACGCTCCTGTGTTGGGGTTTGATATCTAAAGCCGATAGAAGGGATTATTTTACTCTAACCTCATAGTATCTTGAACAAATTTATAATAATACCGGCCGGTCGTTGACCCCGATATCAGCAATAGTTAGGTACTTCAAATTTATTTATTGATGAAAACTTTATGCACACGTAAAAATCACTAAACAAAGACGGACCTAAAGCCTTTTTAGTAAGTTTCTTGATTTTTTTGAAAGGTATATTTTAGTATTTTTCGCTTTATCGTCATTAGATATCAAAACCTATAACGTCTGTGGAGTTCTGCCAGCTTGTTTAATTAGGCCTTGGATATTCTAATATAATTCTGATATCATATTAATAACTTTAAAAAGAAAATTTATGTGGGCAATTGTTTCAATCTTTTGTTTATTAGTATGAATCACATATTATTTTCACCCTTTATGCAGAGCTAAGATAGGTGGGCGCAATTAAAAAAAAAAACCTGCTAGATATTGCTTTGGAGCATCGATCATTTTTTTAACATACGGTTGGTAAACCGCTAGCCTACTGCTATCGCCATGCTGGTTCTACTTTCAATTTCACATCAATATACTATGTTAGCTTAAAAATAATTATGTTACTAAAATTATTTTCACAATATCGACAGCTAAAAGTATCCAGAGATAGGTGCAGGTACTACCCACACAGATAATACCATCCTATCTTTTTTTATGTTTCCCGAAGAGTCGCGGAAAAACACACGGTCAGCCCCGGTCTGCGGGTTCTTTAAGGCTATATTTCGGTATATATTAAGAGAAAATGCGGTCGCAGACATCCGACCGAATATCCTATGTAAAAATTCATAATTCGAGGTTTGCCTCTCGCCTAGTTCACCTCCAATATTGGACCAATTTAAAAGATATTAGAAACTAAAAAAATAAGTCATTCATACTTTTTTTAAAACAAGCTTTTTTCGTATTCTTCTCAGCAAATCCTTTTATTTTTTTACCCATATCATGGCAGTGCATAAAAAAATAACTAGTCCGCCATATCGTATTTAGAATGACGTCACTTAGCTAACCATGCAGTGACATCCAAACTAAACGTGTATGCAAAATTTCATCTTAATCGGTGGCGGAGTTATCCTCCACCGATTAACCTTTAAAATTCAGTTGCAAGATTTGACCCGAACATTCTTACATACATACATTGCAAATTAAATAAAAGCTTGCAATAAAGATATATACAGTGCAACATAAAAGAGTAGAAATTAAATGAGGGCGCCACAATCGCTCAGATAGCAACCCAGTTAGTACGACCGAGCTGATCTTGATACTTGAATAGTATTATTTATTTATTGGGTATAAAAAATGAGTAAATATATTAAATAAGTATATTTATTAAATATTTAATATGTAGTAGTAATAAAACAACAATTTCACAAAAAATAAGTATTTTTAATAATCAATTGCTTTCCATATAAACTCAGATATAAACTAAAATTAATAAAATAAACTAATCTAATCAATCAAAATCTAAGTACTCTACACCTTCCATGGGATCACTTAAGTTCGTGTAGTCTATTTTAAGCTCTGGTATTGATTCGTCACTGTTTTCTGAACCACTCTCATCGTCACTGCTGTCTGCACCATGGGACGACCCTTCATGTGTTTAGCTGGTGTTATGAATTTCCCACCGTTTTCAATACCATGTTGCACGATTCTGCGCACTGTGCTTACAGAAACACCTAAAACAAGCATATAAAAGAATCACTGTCAGTCCGACGAAAGAAGTTCCGCGGTAAATAAATGTGAATATATTTTAAAATTGTTTCTTTCCATTTAGTCGATTGCATCAACAAATATGGCATAGCAAAAAAAAAAATTCGTATCCGCAATAAATTACATTAATTGTTTTTGCCTTACTATCAACGTTGTTAAGTCGCGCTATAACTACAACGGTATTTGTTTACGTTAGCATAACCTCAAAAATGTTGGACAAATAATTTGTAAATGATATGTGGTTCGAAAATTTAGCTCCCTGAATGTATTAATCGTTTGTAATAAACGTTTAGCGTAACTTTCAATAGTTACTTACCAGTAAAATCTGCTGTACGATGGTAAACATCTTCTAAGTTGCATAGAAGCTTCCCAGCTTGGAATTCGGCTGTACACCACATATAAACTTTGTAAACTATATCACGGGCACCTCCACGAATTACCTTATTCATGATTTGCCACTGTTTTTCTGTCCACACTCAGAAATATCACACAAAAACCAAAATTCTTACGAAAATCGAAACCGATCGAGAAAAATTGACAGCTCAAGTACTCATTTTAGATGTTGCCAGAAAATGAAAACTTTTAGTTCCAAAATATTTAATTTCTACTCTTTTATGTCGTACTATACTATGCCCCTATGTTTTCCTTTTTGATGATACATTATTATCTTTAGAAGTACGAGAACCCTCAAAAATACCCAAAATTTCGCTGTCAACAGAGGCCGAGTATACAAATTTGACAACTAAATGAAAAAAACAACATAGAAGCAAAACAGATTATTTTTTAAACTTGTCCAATACTGGAGGAGGAAATAGGCGAGAGCCAAACCTCGAATTATGACTTATTACTACGGCAATTTAGTCAGAGCTTTCTGCCCGCATTTCATTTTAAGCCAACCTAATTATAGGTAAGAAACTGGAACGAAATGATACCTTTTCAGGAATGTTTATAAATAGCTGTTCTGTCTGAAAAGGAATGAGAGTTCTTCAGTGTATTTTCTATCTTCGTGCAATCTTAAGTTTGATGAGTTCCTGTAGGGCTATTGTATATTTCTTATTTGATACTGAGCTCGACTTAGTACCTTAGCTTCGATCCCAAGTTTCATCTTTATGGTTTCACAAACATTTTTAGATAGGTATAGATTAATTCCGAATATAAGTCAACCAATCAACTTTACTGTCATTAGAAGTATTTCAAAAGCAATGATCAATTTGACGAGAAGTCACATTAAAATGAGCAAAATTGACTAATGTGTTAACATTTTGCGCTGCCGAGCTTTGCGTTTGGCAAAATATAATACGTTTTGATCCGAAACAGCA
This sequence comes from Orthosia incerta, assembly GCA_948252205.1. Classification (NCBI taxonomy): domain Eukaryota; kingdom Metazoa; phylum Arthropoda; class Insecta; order Lepidoptera; family Noctuidae; genus Orthosia; species Orthosia incerta. Next base: position 44,439,723 of record OX411741.1, read on the forward strand.
TGAATAAGTCAATATTTTGTCGTTGTTTTAATCAACCTCCTTGTTGCAATGTTTGAGAACCCGCGTTTGTTAATAAGTAATTATAAATGTTAATTAATCTAACAACATCTGTTTGTCGTTATTAAAAGTTTAATCTTAAATTAAGATGCTTATCGTGTAAGAAAATTAAACTGATTGAAGCAGTAATTTTTGTTGATAGGGACCAAAACTAAACAAAAATGTTTAGTTAATGGTTACCTAAGTTTTGGTTGATGGTTACGAAATTATCGGTACATGCAAACTTTGTCTTACTGGCAACAAAACAGAGTTTTGGTATTTGCTAATTCGTTTTGTTTTATTTTAGTAGCGCAGCCTCGTAGATTTGCCAGGGTTGTAGGCGCACTGTTGTCTATGTAGAGGGAATTCTTTAAGTGGTTCCTCTCTTAGGTACCTGTCTACCCCCAGGGATGTGCCCTAACAGGCGTTGCACAGAGGGGATTCCGGGGTGGCTCTTTAAGAAGTAACGGGGCCCTTTCCAAGAGCTGATGGTAACAAAAAAAAAGGTACTTGTCTACCAGTTTCTCCAGAGCTTTCAAGAGAAAGGATGTAAGACCGTTAAGCCTGTAAGCTTTTGTTTCTTCGTAAGTTGGTTTACCAGACTTTGGCCTCCCTCCATGCTTTAGGTACGTAGATCCCAAAAGCTAAGGAGGCTCTGTAGAGCTTACTTAAATAGGGTATCAGAAAAGAGGCGACTTCTTGCAATCATATTGGGTAGATGCCATCCGGACCAGGGGATTTGAAGGGCTGGAAGTCCGCTATGGCAAGCTTCAGTTTACTTTCATCTACCACTTTATTTTCCGTGAGCCAGTTATTTTTGGACGTGTGCTTTATAACATTACTAATGGGTCAGCACAATCACAGATAATATAATACTAGCATACAGATGTCCCATACAAAGAAACCGTGCCGCCGTTTCTTCTGATTATACTGATTATTTTTTGTAAATCGATCGCATTCGGTTCCGTTTCACGGCGATAGATAGATCACCATCTAAATCCGTGGAACGGAACCGAACGCGATCGATGTACAAAAATACAACTACAGTAATATACACAAAATAACAGTATAATCAGAAGAAACGGCGGCACGGTTTCTTTGTATGGGATGAGACATCTGTATTCTAATATTATATCATCTGTAGCACAATACATTCGCCCTGTGAGCGGTCAAGCATCACTTGGCCGGACTATTAACCCGCCGTATTGTGTTACCTCTATCTAGGCTCAATTCAATGGACTGACACGTTAACTATTCAATATATCCTTCAGGTCATTTTATCTATGGATTAAAATAACAATTTTTGTATGATCTCTCTTTGCTTTTCTTGTTAAATGTTAGTTTTTGTTTCGTAGCAGTATTTATGTAGTTTATTTCGTATTTATTGATGTTGCAATATATGTATTTTATTTTTGTGTTACTGTTTGTAGTTAACATCTACAAATATTGGCACAGATTTATGAGTCCAGTAGAAAAAATACATACAGTATTTTTTTGTTTGTTTATGTATTATATTGAATTTAGCACCAGTGTCTTATATTTCATCTGGAACTATTTGTAGAAAATGTTACCAAAAGCTCGAATATGGATTATTGTTTTGTCTATGTAAGCGATGTTCCTAATCGCTCCTCGCGATTCGATTTACATCACATCGATAAGTGATTTTTACCCGACTGCAAGGAAAGGGTTATGTTTTTCGCGCGTATACAAGATGTTGTGTTTGTATGTAATATTCTTTATTACCTCATATCTTTCAAACCGCTACACGGATTTATAAAATTAAGTAAGTCGTACGTAATAAATTAGATACGTTTTGACCGCCCAAGTGTTCTCAGATAGAAGAAGATAAAAAAACATGACAGCTTTTGGGCGCCATATTGTGGGAGATAAATTTTCTTTTTTCTTCCAAACCCATCATGTGGGGTATCAAAAGGAAGTTTCTCAAGAGGTCATTACAAAAATATATAATACTTATAAGTTTAAATGTACCTACTTCGAAAAAAAAATGGTAACTAAAAAGTTATAAATAATAAAAGATAATTAAAAAATCAAAAAACCCGACTGCAGAAGGAGCGAACTAAAAAGACGTAAACAAGAAAACAAACATGCTGTGTAGTCGGAGGATACATCTGGTTTTGGTCAGCCAGCCAAGCGCCAAAAAGCCGCCATTTTTCTATTTTCCAATTTTAATGTAGCCAGTGACACTGGCAAGGTTACGAATCGATTAATGTATGAATCATCAAAATCGGTCAACGCGTTTGGTCTCTGGAACGCCACATAGGAACACATGCGTACATACATACATAGACTGATAAACACATTACCCTCCTTCGGCAGTCGTTGCAATTCGACCGATATTCACTTGAAATTTTCTTAGAAAATACGTGCAATTTAAATTGCGTCGCGCCTTTGCATCAGTAAGGTCCCTAAGTCAACAGTGAATCGTAATGACGGACAAAACGGCTGAATATATAATATCTGAAGACGTCACATAAAATCCTGTCTTCAATCGGTGGTATTGTGATTTTATACTGCTACAATTGAAAATTATTGCTGAATTGCTGCGGTACTGATATCAAATAACGTTCGAAGCTATGAGTTGTGACACAGGGTAGGCTAATACGACGAAGACCGAGTTTCTCACCTCAAATATATCGCAGAATGAATGTGATAAATTGTCAAATAAGTGTTATCTGCTTCGATTGGTTGAATGAATTTTTAACAGCCAACCACAGCAGATAACGCGTGCTTGACAATTTGTCACATTAATTCTGCGATAATTTAGAGGTGAGAAGCTCGGTCTAGGACTGATACGGAACTGCTGTATAATAGGGATGTTTTCTGGGTAAAACAAATATAGATCTATTAAGTCCGTCAGTGAGACTATCAAATAATATTGGACACGTATGTTTTGTTTCACCAAATCAATCAAAATTACAAAGATAATGCGCATCAAACTTCAGGAGTGCGAGCTTGTGACGTCACTATGTTAGTATAAAGTGTACTAACGGCGTGACGTTACTCGTTATTGCAGAACATTATATTGTCGTCACTTTATGATTACGTGTTAAAAGAAACTATTTTCCAATATTTTATGTTAATCTTCCTGACGGACAAATAACGAATTTTCAGTTAACATCCCTATTGCGTAACACACAAATTCACACTATCGATCGCAATCTCTTTCATTTTGTCAATTAAACAATATTCATAATGTGTTTTACGTTGTCGAGCAGATTAATTACAAGTTTTTAATTAACTTGCAATGTATGTATGTAAGTGTGTTGGGGTCAAATCTTTAAACTGAATTTTAAAGCAGTTATCCTCCACCGATTAAGATGAAATTTTGCATACAAGTTTAGTTTGGATGACAATGCATTGTTAGATAAGTGACGTCATTCTAAATCCAATATGACGGACGGCCCAAGATGGTAGACTATTTATTGCGCACTGCCATGATATGGGTATCAAATTAAATGGTTTGTTGAGAAGAACACGAAAAAAACTTGTTATTTTTTTTTTTTTGTCTTTAGGCTTGCGCTTGACCCTTATCTCACCTGATGGAAAGCGATGATGTGGTCGACGATAGAGCACGCTTGCCTAGAAGAAACCCATTCACTCTTGACTTAAACATCCCTAGATTGTAGCTATCGGGAAACACAGATTCCGCCAGTTCTTCGAACTTCTCTTCCTCAACATTGTCTTACAAGAGCTCGCTTTACGAGTTACGTCTTCAGTCTCGGCGAAGCTTTGTTTTCTTCGCGCCATTGTGAACGAAACACAGAGAGATGGTAATACAAGAGGCGCACTGTGCAGGAGCGTAACAATTTCACGAATATTCGATCTTGTCTGAATTTCCATTGCAATATTCACAGTTTCTGGAAAGGAACTATCTACTCCACCCATTAGATAATAAACCTCCTAACCGAATTTCAGTCACGGTGACCAATCACAACGGAGCCAAGTAAACAGGAGCTATTATAGTGCACAAGTGTGCGCAAATACAGGTGCAGTCTCTGTTCCACGCACTACTCGTCCGTGTCCGTGATTTGAGTTCCGAGTTCAAAATGTTTTGACTTATGACTGATAGAGTACTACGGCTACTTCGGAACCGAAATTTCACGGATATGGATCAGATTAACTGTATTATTCTGATCCATATCCGCCTCTTGTATTACCATCTCTCTGTGTTTCGTTCACAATGGCGCGAAGAAAACAAAGCTATTAAGCAATTTGACACGATCGGGGAGATATCATGCGCAGTACCTACCCACGGCAAACCTCTAACTTAACTCCAGGCCGCTCATGAGAAATTCCTAATGAAAATACCCAATAATATTTCTTACCCAACCTGGGAATCGAATCCAGAATCACACAGAACACTATGAAATGTTCTGTTAACCGGTTAACTCATCTCCGTTAACGATTACTAATCTGGAATGACGTACACGTCATGTAGATAGAGGGGTAATGACTAACGACTCGATGAACGGTATAAATGAAAATTAAATGATGAATACAATCGTTCCAATTTAATTGTGAGTCGCAGTGAATGTATTCGTTTTCAATCGAGTTACAAATCAATGGACAAGGCTCAGCCCGCGTATCTGAAATGGGACCGTTCCACTCTATTATACAGACTGAAGGGACGTGTTCGTCCTTCGAGTAAGTAATACTATTCAACTGTCGATACCATTCAGCTCTTGATAATATAATATAGCATAATATAAACTACACAGGGTACAAGGGTAAAGACACACAGAGAAGGCAAGATCATTGATTTCCAGATTTGGGCTGCAAAACTGTTAACAGTTGACTAGGGAAGACTGTAGGCTTTACCCTTATTCATTTTAAATTAGCCCAAATATTTTCGAAATTTAAATAAATCCGTATTCGTGCGTTGGTAGCAAATATAATACCGAAATATAATGTGTTAACTTATAAATGTATTAATTTTTCAGTACCCTATTTTCTTTTCTAAATATTTGTCTAATTTTACTACCTCCCTCACTCTACACTCATTATTTTGATTTCGATATTTTGGAAGAAATATCTCGGAACACATTGGCACAAAATTATTTAATGAAATCAAAATTTTAAGGCGTTTTGAAATTATAACCCTGAGACATAATCATGTTTTATTTATGGAGTAAAATGATAATTATGAACAGTGTATTTTTCCTCTTGCGATTGGCACCTAGGTTTCGTAGCGCGAGCTTGCCAAGAAATTTTCACAAGGTCAATTTTGGTATTGGGTGAGTCTTTTCCTAGTTATGGACACGGAGGCTTGCGTTGTAATGTTATGTAGACAACGATTGTATATGATATGTATATTTTATTCAAATGATTGTAGTAATAAAGAGTAATTTTAAGCATGTTTTCTTTTCGTATTTTCTTGTGTTTGCCGGGCACAAAGTTCGAAACTGACGGGTAATCAACTCATCGAGTTACGGCACGCGTAAAAAAGAAAATTTGGTTCAAATAAATATCACTAGATGGCGCGATATGCACCGATTTGTTATTGAATTATGTGTAAAATTAAGATTTGAACATAAAAATTGTATTTTCTCGTTTAATCAACTCTCCTAAGCACAAAATTATTGAATATTGGGCTCTTAAGGGTACACTAGTCAATGGCACGAACTAATTTGTGCGCGGGGTTAAAATGCATTTTATATCAACAGACAACACGTGCGGAAGAGATAGATGCTGTGATGAGCAGTAGGAAGCTAGTTCGCGTACGAATACACACTTTTGCAAATTTGTAGTGAAATGGATAATGATTTAGGACGAAACCGAGCGCGCGAAATTTTATAAACAGACCTTTGGCAGTCTAGATATCATGAAAAAACGACTAAATCTATCCGTTCAAAATTAAATTATTTGCATTGTTGAACTACTAATCTATCCCTGTATGGAGGCCGTTTTGCAATTTTCCGTCTTCCTATGATATTTATTCGCGCCCAAAAATGCGTTAAAATTAGTGTCGAAATGTAGAACTTTCTACGCTCATAACATTCAAATATTTGATTTTTTTATGTTTTTGCTTCCATACAGGGCTAGATAATGATGAGACAAATTGATATCACTTTTTATTTTGAACGTACATCGTCAAACAGTGGGATAATCCCTAGACTACGTTTGTATGGAAGAATTTTCGACTAGTGTAACCTTAATTCACATTTCAAAGATTATTTGAACGGATCATTTAAAATTGATGCCAATAGATGGCGCGGTTTTAAGTATCTGAGGCATTCCATTCGATTGTTTAAATTTTTATTGGAACAAATCGTAACTGAACTTAAAAAAAAAAACACGAACCGAGTAAACCCTTTTACTAGCAAGTCGCTGCTAACACCATCTATCTATCGCCGAGGAACGGAACCGAACGCGATCAATGTTCAAAAAATAATCAGATAATCGGACTGAAAACGCTAGTTAAGTCGGCGCGGTTTCTTTGTACGGTATGAGGCATCTGTATGCTAGTATTATATAATGTAAGAGTTTAATAACGTGACACCCAAGGTTTAGTTTAGGTTAGGTTAAAACGGGCTGTTTTCCGCAACTCCACGACCAAGCGCGTATTTTGCGTACAAGTATGACGAAACTTCGTGTCGCGACAAAGTATTATGAACCCTCGGCCCGTAGACCTGGTATCGAAACCTTTCATCATCTCGGCGAAACTACCGTAATTATGGAACCGCAACTATGTAACACAGAACCTAGTTGCAGATTGATTGCTCGTTTTACTGACGTCAACATATTTCATGTATATTCAGGGAATACTCATTGTTTAGAGAATTGATTACCAAATTAAATTCGGCGTGTATGAAAGAGCAGAAACAGAATAACACGGCAAATTAGCGTAGTGTGTTAATTCGATAAACAAACAATAAACAAACTTCCCTGACTGTACATAGTGTGGTTTATACCATGCAGCGGTAACGTATATTTTACCTGAAATATATCTCCAAAGTTTTATTTTCATACGTGTCCAACGCTTTGTTTTCCATTGAACTCGTACTTTCGATCTTTGTGTCTAGCACTTTCATAAGAAGGCATCCTCGAACACTATTTTTCTAATTGGTTTGCAAAATGGATGAACTAAACATAAACTTTTCTCTATTAAGTAACAAAAAACCAAACTCGCATAAACCCTTTATAAAATAACATTTTGTCATCTTCAATGTGCCTTCTTCAGTTTTACAAAGATTTAGTCTATAAAGAAATTATTTAAATATTGTAAAGTACTCTTCGAAAAAAGTTCTTAAGTTTGCGCTTCCATGTAAAGTGCAATTATTTGATAGTCGTGGCATATTAACCAGTTTGCTAGTTAAAGGGAACTTTTGCTGTTCAAGTTCTTGTTAAGGTACTTATCCCACCGCCAACTATCAGCGAGTAGCAAGTAAAGCTAGAAACTAAAAACGAGTTGGCGAGCAGCGAGTAGCGAGTGTGTAGTTCCGATAGTTTTGTCGCTCGGCTATTAGCGAGTGTTATTGTGAGACGGGCGATTAAAAGCTCTGATTAAAAACTCGCTGGTTGGCCTCTCGGCATGAGTTCTGATCGCCAAGCGAACTCGCTGAGGGAGTATAACTGTGATAGCTCTTGTCGCTGCGACAAACTCGTGGTGAGAGTGTACTCGCCGGCGGCAGTGTAAGCAGTCAGCGATTAACTATTACTATATGTGTCTCTTTTATTGACACGGGATCTCATATCTTTTGTACGTTTCTTCAGCGAGTAAATAGTCGATAGTTAATCGTTTACTCGTCGGTGGTGAGACAAATGCCTAAGAGTTTGATGGCTAGGAAAATGTAGGTACCTGTTGTTGTATCGTAGGTTTGTTAAACTATGTTAATTTAACGTACTAATAGTAATAGTAATAATTTATTTGTTAAAAAGTACAGGATTACAGATGACACTTAACTTAGGATGCAATTGGTGAGGTACAAAATCTAATAGAAAGCATCTATGGACAAAATGGTCATTAAGGCAGACATGTTGAATATTTTTTATTAAGTTAAGCGTCCCTACCTTATTATTTCAAATTATGTACTACATTGTATAACTTGCCATCAAAATTGAATCGACTTCACACTGACAATAAAAACTTAATGGACCATCTTTTCGCTGTATTTACTCCCAGCAAACTGCGATGAGTTGTAAACAGAAAATCTGACAATATAATCTAAGACACGCGGTCTCGCATTTCGTTCGTTTTCTATGTAGTTTCCAACTAAACTGGAACATTTTTTTCAGGGTTAAGAATAAGAAACATAGAATAATTTAAGGGGCAGCTCGCATATCAAGACAAAAGCTTTGCGTTTGTGTTTAGAGTGAAGGTGCTGTTTAAGGCGCAGGCCACATAGAAATGGCGTCGGGCGCGGACATGGCACGGGCGGCTTCCTATTCCATTCAAATTTAAAACAAAATGCATAGAAATAAAGTGCAATTTAGGACACACGGTATGTCGTTACTCGGACGTGGTTATGACGACATACCGTCTGTCGTGGCCTGCACCTAAACCAATTGGTACAGGATTGTGAATTATGGACGTAAATGTTCCTTACATTTAAACCAAACTCAGTCGTGGCCTTTCAGTTATTTCGGTGATATACTGCTATCGCACTCAAAGACAAAGCTCATGTTTCGTTGAGCTGGGTAAACGTATCTACTTTTAGTTCAATTAAATACAATTTTAAAGATGATTATGTCTATTGGACGCCGGCGAATACAATTTTGTAATTATTTTTAAGCTTGCATGTCATTGCTTTTCTGTATTTAACATTTCCATTTCCACCGTGTCTCTTTGTACTTGTCGTTGTGTATCAGTGTTGTAATGTTTTTATTGTGCTTACTGAATTTGTGATGCTTCGTGTTCACATTAATCCTTTTCCCGGCACTGCAGTATACTTATGGCCTGTTGCACCATCTCTGGATAAGTTTCGGTTAATTTATCGGCCTTTTTTCAACTAGATACTGCTTATTCAACATTGTGGAACAGATCGTTTAGCTTGCATTTACCTTAACATTTTGTAGCAGTAATCAAGCGATAGGAAGCTATACATCTTCATAAATCACGAAATAATCTGCTATGACTTGATCTTATGCGAGTTTGATTAGATATTTACTCTATTCTTTAGGTGCTGATTTCATAAATATTCCATTTTGCTTATTTGACAGTGAATCGTCCATCAAATAAATTTTTGCCCCTTATTAGCCAGAGTTTCTAGCCTACCGATGATTTTATCTAGTGAATAGCCCTGTAATTCCATTATTCCCGCACAAAGGGAATAAACTACTCTCAATACACAGCGACATACTTACATGCCATGCCACGATTACTATAAGGGGCCACAGACAACAAACTTATGGAGTGATCGACTCTTCAATGTAAAAATATTTCAAGTCCTACAGACTAGCGGTCGTGTGACTTACAAACATTCTTCTTACGTCAAATTGCATTGAAAATTTATCTGTCGTCTGTAGAAGTCTTAGCTCTCGCGTGATGAAGATCGAGCTTTCTATTATTGTAAGAGGAAAAACGGTCGTTGCTTCTTTCAGACTTATTCTTTTATTGCCTCTAACAGGTACCTACTACTATTTTTGAACACTATTGATAGGTATCTTAAACTACATTTAGCTTTATGAAATCCTCTTTCCTTTTAAATAAAAGTTAACACACTACTAATTCAGAGTCAGCACAAAACTAATTTGGTAATAGTTTCCAACAAAATGTACGACCGAAGTGTTATTTTTCGTACAGTTACAAGGAAAGCGCAATGCATTTCCAGAAGTTCTCGTCACCGCGTTTCCTCTTGAAATAACAATGCTTGAAAATGATTTGCATATAACGGTGCTTTTTATCTTTGAGCCCTTAGTTTGAGCTTACATTATATGAGCATGTATTAAGTTCACGCTTACCTTTCAGCATATTTGGAAAAAGTCATACAGACGATAAAATGGAGAACAAGACACCTGCTGGATCGGTAAACTTGCTCGATGATACGTTGCTGGAGTCTCCCAGCTCCGTTTCTGGCGGGAAGATGTCACAGTCGCTGCCTCACAGGTAAGAAAACGTTGCATTAACGCCCTTACATATAAAATCTCGACGCTGTTTAACGACTGATTAGATGATGTTTTGATTCAAATTTTCTATAGGCAATTTGAATTTAGAATCAGCTAAACTGTTGCTATTTTAGCCCTTTTAAAAATAAAGCCATTTGTCTTTTGTCTCTGAATCTAGTCTATGAATTTAGGTATTCGAAATTCTGTGTCTGTATCTTGTAAAGTTATGTGCGCTTTGTTCCACTAAAGAAAGGTTGTTAAAACTTCAAAGAGTAGGTGCCAGGGAATTGGACACTACAACCCTTTGAATGTTCTTACGTTGCACTAGATCAAGTTTTATTGCCAGAAATTGGTACAATCGGAGCAAGCTAAACTGCAACTATTTCTAAGAAAGTGTAATATATAAGCGTTTTCTGGAAAAACTACCAAGCAAATACACAGATTTCACCTCATTCCTTTTAACTTTATAGGATAAATAATAGTTTTCTATAAGGCTTTACCTTCGTTATCTGTATTAATAAGAACAGGCTTCCAAGAAAATTGCAAGGAGTGGTATTTGCAATGATTCTTAGAAATAAAAAGCTTATGTTAGCTTGCGGTTCAGCGATGACGAGTACAAAATAACAACTTTCTACCCCGTCTTTCATTAGCCTTATCTATACCAATATTATAAAGAGGAAAGATTTTTTTGTTTGTTTGTTTGTACAGAATAGGCTCCGAAACTACTGAACCGATATAAAACATTCTTTCACCAATAGAAAGCTACATTATGCCTGAGCGACATAGGCTATTTTTATCCCAAAAACGGATCCTGTGGGGTGGTCCACGGGAGCGAAGCCGCAGGGAACAGCTAGTCTTCTATAAAAGCGCTTTGTTGCTAATAAGGGCTCCACTCTTGAATAACTTTTACAAAAGCAGCTTATTGTGGGTGATACTCTTTTGTACTCAAATTTTTATTGGCGAAAATAAAGGAGGTGGTTCTCAATTCGACATGTATAATTATGTATTTTTTTTATGACCACGCATAGCTTTTATTAGAGTGGTCCGATTTCAAAAATTCTTTTTTACTGGAAAGAGTATACCCTAGTTGGTCCCATTTAAATTTTTAAAGCCACCCCTAAAGGTGGAAAAATAGATTTATTGATATTTTTCCAACTGAATTTTCAATTGTGAACCGATTCTATAGTTCATCAAGCAAACTGAAAAGCGAAAGAAAACCTTTTTAACAAACTTTTAGTCTAGCATTTTGAGGCGGCGTCAAACAAACAAACATGAAAATTTATTTTTATTGGATTAATTATCACTCAACTTAGCGAATAGTGCAAGTCTCATCAAAATCGGTTAAGCAGTTTTTGAGATATGTAACATAGAACCGAATTCCGTTTAAATTTAGTTATTATGGGTATTTTGTCAACTTGCTCACTTTTTAGTGATGTTGTACCAAACCTAAAACGAAATAAATAAAAAAGTTTCATGACAACGCGCCTCAGCAGTTGAGTAGCTCAGACCTCACACTGCCAAGTAGAGTAGGAACGTTGTGGATTTTTTGTCTAAGGTTTTCCTTCAATTCAGATATGGTTGATGAATTATTGTGGTTCACCCCGACTTTTCGGATAACCTTAGAGGAAAAAGCCGGCGGTGTGAGGTCTGGGCTACTGAACTCCTGAGGCGCGCTTCGATCGCTTTGAAGAGTGCCAGAGCCGCGAAGCACAACATTTGAATAATGTTATTTTCAGAAAGTAATTTTCCCACGTCTTCAGTTTCTGATTTTGTAATTTAACGTGTGTATAAATATAATTGATAATATTTTATGCATATACAAAATATATATTTTTCTGAGACATCCATAAAAGGAGATTCTTATAGGAAAAACGATAATTTTATTCTATTAAGTAACAACTGGTAGCGTGCAATTGCAAACTATGTGAGAAGAATCCTTTGTCCTGCTGTCGATCAATAATACACTGGTAATGGTATAACGCAACTGTCGCCCGCATGCCTCGAACAGAGGGACCTGCCTGATGCCCGATAAGCGATGTCATGGACGTATTATCTAACGAATATTTAAGTTGACGACTAACGCCAACGGCCTTGAGGGAACAAAACGCGCAATCGTTTCACACCCGCACGACCCAAAATTTATTAGTTTTTTGTACTTTCCTTAGATCAAAACGTAGATAATTAAATTGTCTTTGAGATGCTGTCGATTTCATTAAAATACGCCCAGCGGTTTTGGTGCGATTGTCGTGTTTTTTCATAACAATACAAATTAATTACTCTATGTAATACGAATAAAACTCCAAATTTTCTTTTTTCTTATGTAATATATATTTTTCCAAAAAACTACGACAAGCCGAGACGTGATTCTCATTTTAAAATCAGCTACTCAGGCTCAGCTCTGCGCCTTAAGTGCAAATCGGTGGAATTGCAACGCATTGCGTCCATGTATTTGCAAGTTCTCTTAGTAAATATCGCTTATCGGTATGATATAAATCGAATCGTATCGAGCCATCAATAAAGTCGCTTAGTCGTAAGACTAAGCGACCATAGCGAGATCCATCAGGATCTGAACATATTTTAATTGCCGATACTTCAGCTCTAGCAGTAGACATCTAAAACAAATATAGCACAGGTACCGTTTCCCAATCTTATTCTTGTCTATGCGGCATTTTCATAACTAAGTTGACCTGGTTTTTATTTTAGTGCTATCGTGAAATAGGGAATAAACCCGACAAATATTAAAGTTTCGATTTGATTCATAATGTGATTTGTTTTAGTGATATATCGAAGGCAGACGTCATTCAGTGCGACTTCCAAGGCTTCGTGAGGAGAAAGACAATTTTAAAAGATGGCAGGAAGATCTCACTGTCGTCCTGGCAGCGCTACTGGTTGCAGCTCTCTGGCAATATCCTAATTTTCTATGCGTCGAAATCTTTCAAAGGGTGAGTGCTAATTTTATGTGACTTATCTCACAGAAAATTTAATAATAGATACTTACTAATAGGGATGTAAGATTTTTGGTAATGCAGTAGTATATGTATAACCTGAGACTTCCATTTCAGTAGAAAAACATTAAAAATAGGTTTATCTTAGAATGAATTACCGTCATTAAAAAAAAGCTCCGTCGTCATTTAGATCTTATAAGTTGAGATCCAACAATACCCTAAACATTTCTCCTGGGTGCATTTACAAACTAAAATTTGAATGCACGTACTTACACAACCATGATTCGCGAATATCTCAATCGAATAAACCGACACGAAGGGCAGAATCTAATCGCACAGCCACTGCGCCATAGGTACCGTTTAATTTAACTTTCGGTTGCACGTAACGTTAGTGCCAATCCTAATAGTTTTCAGGGTTCCGTACCCAAAGGGTAAAATCGGGACCCTATTACTAAGACTCCGAGATCCGTCTGTCACCAGGCTGTATCTCATGAACCGTGATAGCTAGACAGTTAAAATTTTCACAGATGATGTATTTCTGTTGCCGCTATAACAACAAATACTAAAAACAGAATAAAATAAATGTTTAATAAGTGGGGCTCCCATTCAACAAACGTGATTTTATGCCGTTTTTTTTACGATAATGGTACAGAACCCTTCGTGCGCGAGTCTGACTCGCACTAGGCCGGTTTTTTATTTATTATTCGCTTGGGGGCGTGATATGTCCGGCAGTGGACGTGTTTCGGCTGATATGATGATGATTATGTAGTGCTTCATAGAATGCACATTCCTTCCTTTCATCGATATAGTAACAGTCTGTAGTCTCGTGAGTATGGTTATGAAACATACGGATAGACATACAAAAAAGGATTCCGTGTTAGCCATTTGGCTCAAAAAGCCCAATATTTACGTCAATTTATGTCACACTACGAGCACCGTGTGTGGAAAAAAATAGGCATACAGACCTAGACAAACAAACAAGGCGAAATTAGTGAATGTAATCTGTTTATGTGCATACCTAACATCTTACTTATATTATAAATGCGAAAGTTTGAATGGATGTTTGTATGTTAGTTAATCACGCAAGAACGGCTGAACGGATTTGGATGAAATTTGGCACAGAGATAGCTTATAGTATGGTATAGCTAACGTGACTGTCCCTTTTTATAATTACGAGTCCTGGTGTACCCGAAATGAACTCTGGGACGCAAAATTGTCCCGTTTTCTGAAACCGCGCGAAAATTTGAGTAGTCTAACCGGCCGGACGTCCGCCGCATGTGTTAACGAAATTACAATCATCTCTGAAAATGCCATTAATAGGTATTGGATGTGGAGCCCATGTAATTCATAATGCAGTAAAATCTGCTGTAGACAGGCTACCCTTAGATTACGAACGCATTACTGTGAAGATATTTTTTTTTTACATTTACACGATTCGAGTTGAAACTCTAAATGAGTTTTGCGCCGACATTGAAACGGAATATCAACAAATGCTCCGCTATAGCAAAAACAGATGTCTTGCTCTTATGCCTGCCTTGGAAAGGGTTTTAAAAATGTAACAGCCATTAAAAAACTCCTTTTTGAGTATTGAAAAATGTCCCCTGTTACTAAAAAACATTTTTGAAGAGCCCACATTCGAATTGTGGCCAATATCCCGTTTTAAGTCAAAGAATAAATGGTCACGTTAGGTATAACACATAGTTTACTTTTTATACCGGTATAATGTGCCCTTGAGATAATAAAACACATTGCACGCAAGCGAAGCCGCTGGCAGAAGCTATTAGTGAGTCATATACGGGTTGTGACTTTTGGCATAACGTGTACAACTTATGCTCCAAGTTAGTTAACACTTTACCGTTTAGCATAAACTTGTTGGCATAGCTTGCGTGTCCGTCAAACTGATTTGATATGAAAGTACTCGTAATTTCCTTCACGATAGTTCGATCACTAAAGATCGGAAAAACGGAAATAGGTTCTGTCAATCGGGCGTCAAGATAAGAAAAGGCTTCAAATAAAACATATAATTTTATCTGCAACAGCCGGTCCATTCTATAGACTTCTCACCATGATGACTTAGTTGAAGTGAGTTCAAAGTGAGCTATCATTTCAAGCGATATGCTTGGGATAGACAGCTCACTTTACCTATACTCTGGATAAAACATTGTAACGATCTGAGTCAAAGTCAAAATCAAATAATCTTTATTGTGAGACAGTGGTTACAGAGTTATTATTGAGAAGAATAACTCAATAATAACTCTGTAACCACTGTCTCATTTTTAATTTCGTAGACTAAACTGACATTTGGGGGGGTTGTCACTTTATCGTTACAAAAAAATAGTGTCGTATGCTGACTATCCTGAGTAATCGAAAGTTGATCAAAAATCGAAGTAGATCGAAAATTGAACTATGTCACGGAAAAAATGTTATGAAACTATTGGTCCTTATTTAGTTTCTACTCATTTATGTCAGACTTAATTTTATCGATCGCATTTATTTTATTGTTGATTTCATATTTAACACAGTAAAACTATATGTACTATGTGTTTGAGTACTGTTATATTTAAATATATTATGTTAATATTCATAAAACATTTATTTACACCAATTAGTAAAATTAAATTGAGGAGTCATTAGCATAGTGTTTTAGGTAAGGCTCCATCATAGATTGAGCCTTACCTAAAACACTATGCTCCGCGCTTGCAACATTTAAAAAAAAATAACTCTACGAAATTAAAAAAAAAAACAGTATAAGTCATCACGGTGATATGTCTACAGAATCGACCAGCAGGTACTACAAGCTTCACAGGTGCTATATCTAACCTAGATACAAATTACAAAGTAGAAATGTCTCTTAAGTGCCTTTAAAAAAACAGGATCCATCCTTTTCAAACCGGAACACAAGTATTCTGCTAATCGACAGAAATATATCACGTCGGTATACCTCCAGGCGAGCTCTTTCATTCCGGGGGTACATTAACCCCTGGGGTGTCTGTTTTGCATACATTGAACCTGTTAAATTATTTCGTACGGCTATAAAATAAAAATAAAAATAAAATAGCCTTTCTGTTCGCGACGAAGCGTCATCAACCATACTAAATGGTTCATAAAAAGTTAAAGTTTGTATGTGTAGACATGTCTGCTCACCACGGCGCGCCATCTGATACTAAAATGAATTTTAGAGGCCCGTCTATATTTATACTAAAATTTTACCTACATTTTTTGAGATAGTAGTATAATGTTTTTAGTATTTGTCAGTATGTCATAGGGTTCAATAGTTCACCCTTAACAGAGTAAAATCATTAGAAAGCATACTGATAAGAGTTATCATAGTAAAAAACATAAATTTCTGTCATACGATACGTCTGTGCTCGGCGACGGATTAGTTCCGAATGGCCCGTCAGATGGAGCACCACGATATATATAGTTTTGGAGTTTTTTGAAAATATTATAGTAATTAAAATCATGTTTTTAAGGGCTTATCCTATGTACTGGACATGTAATCAGTACATAATGATGAAACTATGTGAAGACCACATAGTTTCTGCTATGTAAATAAGAATATTGACTTGATATCTCAAACACCAAATATATGGTTTCAGGTCATTTTAGGGTATATGGGGGACCTAGACCGAGACAGGAAGCCTATATACACCTCATAGTTAGCGAAGTCTTTTATATAAAGCCCATTTACTTGAGATATCAAGTCAGTATATAATAGAAAAACTGCTGTTTGTCTGGTTTTGGTAATCGCTTTCGGTTTTAGGTGCCCTAAGTACCTAGAAACATATAGGTGTACTGGTAAAAGTACTACCATTGGAAAGCTTGCTAAAAGGGCTTCCAGGCGGTTTCTAGATGGGAAGAATCGCTTGGATAGTCAACGAGATAGGCAGCCGTGAAAAATGTAAACAACGTAAAACGTTGAAATTTGTAGACCCTTCAGGTGGAATAACTCCATGAAGGGAATAGATGTACTCATGGTGTAAGTACTTTCGGATGGCTTGCTGGACTAGCTACCAAGCCATCACTTTGGAGCGAAAATCGCTCAAGTAGTTTAAGTACAATTCCAGAAAATAGGTTTCTGGAAATATAATTTTTAGTCAGTTTTTGGCATTCCCTGGGACTATACACCCCTGGGAATTCCGAAAATAAGGAATTTTTGGGGACCTCCCGATGGCCCGTTAAATGCACCATCGTGTCGTCCCAATCTTATTAGTGTTATTATACCTAGTTTCTCTGGTAGCTGGGCGCAAAGAAAGTGACCAGCTGCCAAATTTGTACATAGCGAGGCACCTTATGTGCATATGACCTAGATAGACTTACATAAGCACTGGAAATGTAAAGTGTGGTCTATTGGCTACCAGAATCCCCATAATAGGCGGTGATTGTCTGGTAAGCCTAAGTAGGAGGTCCTAAAGTCGGTGAAATGACTTAGGAATTTATAGATTCATTACATAGGGGATGATATCCCATAGAAGATTCCCGAAAATAAGCTTTTTCTAGACGTCAACAGACAGCCTGCTATTGGCACCAGCAGGTCAACCCAACCTATAGATATCCTTAGGCTAGGTTAAAAGCTATTAAGGTTTTAACTGGGAAATAAAGGGAATTGTCCTTTAATTCCATGTAAATAGTCTAGGGAAGCTATCAATACCTGGAAATTAGGTATATTGATTAGATACATAGATAGGGGGCGTTACTGTGTTACAGTACGAAGAAATCCAGCTATTGATAGCACCATGGAAGGGGTGCGGTAACCCTATTTACCAAATATGTATAAGGGTTTTTTACATAATTAAAAATTATTTTCGGCGAGAATTTGCGGGGCTCTCAATAATGGCACGATGCGAGGGTATAAAGAACCCCCGGGCCCAAATAGAATTTGTAGTCATCCAAAGCTAGTCGCTTGTACTTGTCTTAGTAAATAAGAAGTAATTCTTATATAGAATCACGTCTCAGAAATTGTTGAGAGCCCTAGAATCGTGCCGTGTACTGAATAACTTGGTGTTTCATTTAATTCATCAACTTCAACCCTTATGAAGACATCCCTTTTCGATCCTGTCGAGCTGAACCTCGGAACCTGGACACCAGGAGTGCTGATCCAGAAGTAGGCAACCCAGAATCTGGAAATAACTCAAGTACAGCCAACACATCGTTGAATCGTTAGAGTCGATTTGCAACCCTTCGTCACTGCTGCAGCCAGGCATCCAAGAACCTTTATTTTCGTTGATGTGGATGGGGCGTTCAGCGGCAATGGCCAGAAGGTTTACGCCCTTCTTTTCTCGGGGCCAATGAACACGCTACGTCCTGCACATTTAATGGTCCTTGCGAGCCGAATTTTGGAGCCTGGAGAGCCCCAGGACGTCGGGAACAGCAGATCCAGAAAAAACAACTGGGTGCCTGCATATTAAGTCGGCTACGTGCAACACAACGTTGACCCGTTTGAGCCGAAATTCGAAGTCTGGAGCGCCCCAGGACGTCAGGAAGAAATAGTGGTGGAATTAATTTTTCGAATTTTGGAGAAATTAATTTCACAAATAAACCAAAAATCGACGTGCACTGCAGGGAACAAGTCCTACGTGCCCTATTTGCCGCTGGATCCAAGAGGTAAAATTCTGGAGACAGTTATTGAAAATACCCTATTTTTTCAATAATTGTAAGAAGATAGAAAAAATTTTCTGTGAGCCGCAAAATGCTGTATGAAGACTGATGCGCATCCTTGAAGCCCCAAGAATAGTTCCTGAAGACTTATCGCTGAAAACTACCCTTATGTTTTTAGCGATTTGTTTAAAAAACGAGCGCCCGTCAGAAAAATACAAGACGTGCGTTTTAGAAGGCTGATGTGCATCCTTGATGATTGAAGAATAATTCCTGAAGCCTTATGACTGAAAACAACCCCTAGGTTTTCAGGAAAATTTTGAAGACTGAATTTTCGTCAGTGAATGGAAGAAACGTACTCTGAAGACTTAGATACGTTTCGGATGTACTGACTACGCGGTTCCTGAAGCACTATCACTGAAAATAACTTTGACGTTTCGGTGATTTATTTGAAGATTGAATTTTCTTCAATCGAGCAAGATACGTGCTCTGAAGATTGATGCACGGCTCTGATGCTTTGGACAAGCAGTTCATGAAGCATCACCACCGAAAAGTAACCTTGACTTTTCGGTGATTTAGAATTTGATTGAATCATAGTCAATCAAATAGAACATACACGTTTATGGGAAAAATAAACTTGTATAGCAAATGCCTGAAGTTTACTGAAGACTTATCACTGACCGTAAGTTTTTAGTGATTTTTTATTTGAAGATTGAATTATAGTCAATCGAAGTGGAGGTTAACTTCTGGAGATCGTCGGTTTGAACGCTGAAGCCCGGAACTGGGACTTATCTTTGAAAACTAACTTCGAGTTTTCAAAAGAAAATATTTCAACAACAATGCCGATAACCAGAACCAAAGGCAAGAAGCCGGAGGCATGGACCGTGGAGTTGGATCAGCCAGCTGGCATCAGACATGAGCTGCCGCCGTGTTCACCTTCCACAACCGAAGGGACCGAGCCGGCGGACGAGCAGCGCCATCTAGCGCCTCAAACTGAAAGCACTCCGACGCATCAACCAATAGAAACTGATCAAGCGGTTTCTACCAGATTAACCAGATTAGAAGGAGCTTCAGACACAACATTGAAACCTTCTCAGAAAGAGAAGATTTCCGAAGAAGACAGACGTACAGCGATGCCGATGACTACCCGGGGTGACGCCCGTATCGAACATAGCCGTCCGCCGTCAACTAGAGTGACTCAGTCACGAAAAAATATAGATAAAGCTCGCGAAGACTTACTCAAAATTAAGTTGGAGCTTGCACAACTTGCACTTCAGAGAGCGGAGGAAGAGGGTTCCGAAGCTGAATACTTGGATGACAGAAACTCGAATGACGAGTACGTGCGTTCATGGCTAGAAGAGGCACCAGAACCTCAGCCTGAGAAGGAGGATAACGTCGTGGAAGGGGGAACCAGAAATTCTATGCATAGACCCCTGACTGCGACCGCCACCAAATCGCAAATAGAAGGTCAGCATCCTAAAGAAAAAGAAGTGCGAAAACCTCCAGTTGCAGCGTCAGCTGAGTGTACAGGAGGTCAGAGGGATAGTCTCCGTCCATTCCTGACGGAGTTGACGTCCGCTATAGCGTCGCTAGCCGACAGAAAAATAGAACAGCGGGACCAACCGAACCCCTCTGCGTCGAAATTCGTCATGACATTGCCGAATTTCAATGGTTCTCATACTGAATGGCTATCATTTCGGGCCATATATGAGACAACTCGAGCGTATTTTACGGACGTCGAGAATACAGCGAGGCTGAGGAGAAGCTTACATGGACGTGCAATGGAAACCGTCAGCTCAGAACTCATCGGACATGCCAGGCCCGATGACATCATGAAGGAACTCGAGCTGCAGTTCGGCCGTCCAGACTCCATAGCGCAAGCTGAAACAGATAGATTACGCGGACTGCCGCGCTGCAGTGAGTCACCAAGAGACATCTGCGCGTTTGCAAGTCGCGTAAGAGGTGCTGTAGTCACGCTCCGCGCGTTAAAAAAGGGTCATTACCTTATGAACGCGGAGCTTATGCGATTGTTAACAGAGAAGTTACCCAATTCGCTACGAGCACAATGGTACCGATCATATTCGGAGAAGTACCAATCGGTGCCAGATATTTCATTGTTCAGTGATTTTATATCTGAACAGGCACACTTCTGTAGTCCATTCGCCCCACCCGAAGGCATCGCTTCGGCCGAGGCGAACACCAACAGACGCGTCACACAAAGGACGCATATAGCTACGGACCAACCGGTAGGAAAATGCCGTGTTTGCGACGTGGGACATCACTACGCCACTGGATGTGCACAATTCAGGGGCGTAGCTGTCGAGAAACGATGGGAGCTAGCGAAAAAACACAATCTATGTTATCGCTGCCTTCAACTTCGACAAGGCAACCACACTTGTAAGAAAAAACAATGTGGCCAAGACGGGTGCAGAGATACGCACCATCGGCTTCTTCATAGGAAGAAGCAACAGCAGAGGGAAGCCAACAAGAAGCCCGATGTTCCTGAATCCCGGAAGGATCCTCAGGAAACGGTGGCCAGTTTCGGGTCACCATCGAGCCAGGCGTACCTCAAGATAGTGCCGGTCCGGGTAATCGGACCGGCGGGAGAGGTGGCAACATATGCTCTCCTAGACGATGGGTCCACCGTTTCGCTGATGGATGAAGACATCGCGAGGCAAGTCGGGGCAGAGGGCCCTGTGGACCCGCTCAAGATCGGTGCGATAGGCAACACCATGCTCACCACCCCATGCTCAAGAAGAGTCAAGGTGACGCTGGTTAGCCCGCAAGACAGAAGGGTACAGTTCAAAGCACGTACTATACCTAAACTCAGCTTGGCAAAACAAACAGTGAGCGATAGGGTTGTCGCACGCTGCAAGCATTTAACCGACTTGAGAAAAGAGTTGATGTACAACAATGGCGTGCCAAAAGTACTCGTCGGCCAAGACAACTGGCATTTGTTATTGGCCAGCGAGATTCGCAGAGGTCCAAGACACCAACCAATTGCGTCACTTACAGCGATGGGTTGGACACTACATGGCGCGCACAGTAGTTTACTACGACAACAAGTACATCATGTCAATAGAATAACAACTGATGATAATTTGGATCATCAGTTGCGCGAACATTTCGCGATAGAATCGTTGTGCATAAACCCACAGCGACCCGCCTCTGACCCAGCAAGAAGGGCAGAGGACATTTTGAATCGATCAACTGTCCAATTAGAGAATGGACACATCGAAACCGCCATGCTTTGGCGTAATGAGCATGCTGAGATGCCAGATAGCTTTGAGACAGCTCTGAAGAGGCTCGTCTCAACAGAAAAGAAGCTGGACAAGAACCAGGAACTTCGAAGAAGATACTCAGACCAGATGGACTCGCTAATTGCGAAAGGGTACGCTGAAAGGGCACCCGCAATTAGCACGCCGGGCAAAACTTGGTACCTCCCGCACTTCGATGTCTTCAACCCAATGAAGCCAGACAAACTTCGCATCGTACATGACGCTGCCGCCAAATCGAGAGGAATGTCACTGAATGACTTCCTGTTAACTGGGCCCGACCTATTACAGTCGCTGCCAGGCGTAATGATGCGGTTTCGCCGTCACTGCGTTGCAATAACCGGTGACATAGCGGAGATGTTCATGCAAGTGAAGGTGCGGAGCCAAGACCGAGACGCGCTTCGCTACCTGTGGAGGGGAAACCGCAGAGAAGGAGCGCCAGAAGAATATAGAATGACGTCCATCATTTTCGGCGCAGCCAGTTCGCCTTGCACAGCAATTTTTGCAAAGAACTGGAACGCAAACAAATATATAGAAAAGCACCCTGAAGCTGTGAATGCTATACTACGTAGTCATTATATGGATGACTACCTAGATAGTTATAGAACTATCGAGAAGGCGGCAGAAGTCGCTAGTATGGTGCGAAAAATACACCTACAGGCGAGGTTTGAACTCAAGAAATGGGTTTCAAATAGCTCGCAGCTCCTAGAAAAGATGGACCCATCGCATATACAAACTGAGATGGTATCCATTGGAGATATAGATACGTCGGAAAAGATACTCGGCCTCATATGGAGGCCAGGCGAAGACACGCTGGGTTTCAACCTCACACTCGCGCGTCTGCCTGAGGGTATCTTGGACCGAGAGGCGCCCACCAAGCGAGAGGCGCTCAGAATAGTAGCGTCGCTATACGACCCACTCGGACTCGCCTCACCAGTAACCATCAAGGCGAAGCAAATATTGCAAGAAGCATGGAGGCGAGGCGTCGACTGGGATCAGAGGCTAGATGTTGACCTAGCATTACAATGGAAAATTTGGGTACAACATTTACGCCAACTAAAAAACGTTAGCGTACCAAGATGCTATCCTGGATATAGCGACGCTATAGAAATGCAGGTGCATGTGTTCACTGATGCAAGCGAGATGGCATATGCTACCGCTGTATACTGGCGGGCCACGACCGTGGAAGGCAAGCACTTAATAAGCCTTGTTATGGCGAAAGCGCGGGTGGCCCCACTGAAACTGCTTTCGACACCGAGACTCGAACTTCAGGCCGCGGTATTGGGAACCCGCGTAGCCGCAGCAGTGATGAGTGAACACGACTGCAAGCCCACGTCAGTAACGTATTGGTCAGATAGCAAGACCGTACTGACCTGGATTAGAAGAGGAGCGAGAGTATACAAACCTTTCGTTGCTCACCGAATAGCTGCTATTGAAGACAATAGCAAAGTCGAAGATTGGCGGTGGATACCCACCAAGATGAACATCGCTGATGCAGCAACCCGTGACGTGCCACTGCGGTTCAACTCGGACCACGAGTGGTACTGCGGGCCGAGATTTTTGTCTCTTGGGCCCGAATTATGGCCCACAGAGAAACCTCCGACTATAGACGACACGGGAGAAGAAAAAACTTTCGTTGTCACAGAAGGGGACAAGAAGAGCTTCATAGAAGCCGTTCCAGAGCCAGGCAGATTCTCCAGATGGGAGCGACTGCTTCGTGCGACCGCCACAGTTCTGCGTTTTATATCTCTTTGCAAAAATAGAACAGAGATAACGTCCTATAAACGGACGAGAAAAAACGCTGAAAAGGACCCAGACTGGCGCCAGAAGCCTGCTGTACCTGCACAGAAGCAGAAGCAGGCATGCAGAGCACCAACCCAGGTCAACAGACAAATTATAGAAGCAGAATTTCTCCAAGAAGCTGAGAAAATACTTGTCCAGGTCGCACAACAACAATCGTTCGCTTCAGAGTTAGCGAACGTTGAAGAAATAAATAAAAATAGCTCGCTGCGACCTTTACAAATTCAGGTCGCTGACGGCGTGCTGCGACTAAGAAGTCGCATAGCAGCTACGCAAGAGGTAGCTGAAGAAGTGATGCGCCCGCCTATATTACATGGCGACCATCACATAACGCAGTTGTACATAGACTGGACACATCGCAGTCTACAACATAGTGGCACCGAACTCACAATTAATGAGGTACGGCAGCACTACTGGGTCGTGAAGATGCGACCAACAGCGAAGAAGGTGATAGCAAGATGCCTGCATTGCCGTATACGCAAGGCACAGCCACCAGTACCTGCGACCGGCGACCACCCGAAAACGCGCCTCGCTCACCATAAGAGGCCGTTTACATATACCGGGCTCGACTATTTCGGCCCGCTATCCGTCACCGTCGGTCGGCAGCATCAGAAGAGATACGTAGCACTATTTACGTGTCTCACATCAAGGGCGGTGCACCTTGAAATCGCCGCCAGCCTTAGCGCAGACTCCGCCATATTGGCGCTGCGCCGATTCGCCGCGCGCAGAGGATGCCCAGCTGAGATACACTCAGACAATGGCACCAACATGCACGGCGCCGACAGAGAGCTGCGAGACGCCTTCAAAACAGAGGCAAGTCGCAGAGGCATCGTATGGCGCTTCATAACGCCATCAGCGCCATTCATGGGAGGCGCCTGGGAGCGCCTAGTTCGTTGTGTTAAAAACACACTATGCAATGTACTTACAGAGAAACACCCCACCGAAGAGGTGTTGTCCACACTGATTTGTGAGGCAGAGTACATTGTAAATAGCCGACCATTGACACACGTGTCGGTAGATGGTGATGATGACGAATCCATCACACCGAATCACCTCTTGCTCGGTGGGTCAGCCAGACTACCTACACCTGGCACGTTCACTGAGCAAGATATAGACAGCAGGAAAATATGGCGACGATCACAGATCCTCGCTGATATGTTCTGGAGTCGCTGGGTCAGAGAGTACCTGCCGGAGCTCCAAAACCGGCGGGAGCCACATAGTAGTGGGCCCAGATTTAAAGTGGGTGACCCTGTCCTGATAGCCGACGGCCAGCTGCCCCGCAATACGTGGCCGCGAGGCCGCATTGTGGCCGTGTATCCAGGAATCGACGGAGAAATCCGGACTGCTGAGGTACGCACACTTGGCGGTACCTTGAAGCGTCCGGTGAAGAAACTCGTCCCACTGCCCCAGTAACCAGAGATGCCGGAGCGGCGACCGTCCTCTCGGTGGGCCTGGCCGGCAGCCGAGAAATGCCGTCCGTCGCTCACCGAAGGAATGCAGCGCCGCGCCGACAACACTTCGAGTCGACACAGCGAGTCGACACAGCACTGCACGGCGGGAGATATGTTCGCGACGAAGCGTCATCAACCATACTAAATGGTTCATAAAAAGTTAAAGTTTGTATGTGTAGACATGTCTGCTCACCACGGCGCGCCATCTGATACTAAAATGAATTTTAGAGGCCCGTCTATATTTATACTAAAATTTTACCTACATTTTTTGAGATAGTAGTATAATGTTTTTAGTATTTGTCAGTATGTCATAGGGTTCAATAGTTCACCCTTAACAGAGTAAAATCATTAGAAAGCATACTGATAAGAGTTATCATAGTAAAAAACATAAATTTCTGTCATACGATACGTCTGTGCTCGGCGACGGATTAGTTCCGAATGGCCCGTCAGATGGAGCACCACGATATATATAGTTTTGGAGTTTTTTGAAAATATTATAGTAATTAAAATCATGTTTTTAAGGGCTTATCCTATGTACTGGACATGTAATCAGTACATAATGATGAAACTATGTGAAGACCACATAGTTTCTGCTATGTAAATAAGAATATTGACTTGATATCTCAAACACCAAATATATGGTTTCAGGTCATTTTAGGGTATATGGGGGACCTAGACCGAGACAGGAAGCCTATATACACCTCATAGTTAGCGAAGTCTTTTATATAAAGCCCATTTACTTGAGATATCAAGTCAGTATATAATAGAAAAACTGCTGTTTGTCTGGTTTTGGTAATCGCTTTCGGTTTTAGGTGCCCTAAGTACCTAGAAACATATAGGTGTACTGGTAAAAGTACTACCATTGGAAAGCTTGCTAAAAGGGCTTCCAGGCGGTTTCTAGATGGGAAGAATCGCTTGGATAGTCAACGAGATAGGCAGCCGTGAAAAATGTAAACAACGTAAAACGTTGAAATTTGTAGACCCTTCAGGTGGAATAACTCCATGAAGGGAATAGATGTACTCATGGTGTAAGTACTTTCGGATGGCTTGCTGGACTAGCTACCAAGCCATCACTTTGGAGCGAAAATCGCTCAAGTAGTTTAAGTACAATTCCAGAAAATAGGTTTCTGGAAATATAATTTTTAGTCAGTTTTTGGCATTCCCTGGGACTATACACCCCTGGGAATTCCGAAAATAAGGAATTTTTGGGGACCTCCCGATGGCCCGTTAAATGCACCATCGTGTCGTCCCAATCTTATTAGTGTTATTATACCTAGTTTCTCTGGTAGCTGGGCGCAAAGAAAGTGACCAGCTGCCAAATTTGTACATAGCGAGGCACCTTATGTGCATATGACCTAGATAGACTTACATAAGCACTGGAAATGTAAAGTGTGGTCTATTGGCTACCAGAATCCCCATAATAGGCGGTGATTGTCTGGTAAGCCTAAGTAGGAGGTCCTAAAGTCGGTGAAATGACTTAGGAATTTATAGATTCATTACATAGGGGATGATATCCCATAGAAGATTCCCGAAAATAAGCTTTTTCTAGACGTCAACAGACAGCCTGCTATTGGCACCAGCAGGTCAACCCAACCTATAGATATCCTTAGGCTAGGTTAAAAGCTATTAAGGTTTTAACTGGGAAATAAAGGGAATTGTCCTTTAATTCCATGTAAATAGTCTAGGGAAGCTATCAATACCTGGAAATTAGGTATATTGATTAGATACATAGATAGGGGGCGTTACTGTGTTACAGTACGAAGAAATCCAGCTATTGATAGCACCATGGAAGGGGTGCGGTAACCCTATTTACCAAATATGTATAAGGGTTTTTTACATAATTAAAAATTATTTTCGGCGAGAATTTGCGGGGCTCTCAATAATGGCACGATGCGAGGGTATAAAGAACCCCCGGGCCCAAATAGAATTTGTAGTCATCCAAAGCTAGTCGCTTGTACTTGTCTTAGTAAATAAGAAGTAATTCTTATATAGAATCACGTCTCAGAAATTGTTGAGAGCCCTAGAATCGTGCCGTGTACTGAATAACTTGGTGTTTCATTTAATTCATCAACTTCAACCCTTATGAAGACATCCCTTTTCGATCCTGTCGAGCTGAACCTCGGAACCTGGACACCAGGAGTGCTGATCCAGAAGTAGGCAACCCAGAATCTGGAAATAACTCAAGTACAGCCAACACATCGTTGAATCGTTAGAGTCGATTTGCAACCCTTCGTCACTGCTGCAGCCAGGCATCCAAGAACCTTTATTTTCGTTGATGTGGATGGGGCGTTCAGCGGCAATGGCCAGAAGGTTTACGCCCTTCTTTTCTCGGGGCCAATGAACACGCTACGTCCTGCACACTTTCCCTGTAACCTGTGTGTGTGTAGCTTATGTAAACTATACATATTAAGTTATTTATATTAAATCTTATCTTCGTACGCCTATAAGCGATGTCTATTATTCCACAGGACAACCAGGAGTGATTTTCGGGAAGAGAAGTGCAAGGTCCTGTGTTTAGTGGGCTGGTTCGCCAAGAAAACCGACGACGACAGTGCCGACGCTTTCCAGCTCATCAACCACCACACGGGCACTCTCTACAAGTTCAAGTACGTAACAATACCACAGTCACAGATAATATAATACTAGCATACATATGCCATCCCATACAAAGAAACCGTGCCGACGTAACTAGCGTTTTTCATCTGATTAATCTTATTATTATTGTAAGTATATCAATCGCCTTCGATATCGTTTCAACAATAGATAGGTTCGTGAATGTTTTTTTCTTTAAATACTGTGAAGGTTCATTTATTAGTAATTTTTTTGCACGTTTTTTTGCACCAAAATGTGTTACAATGCAAATTTCAACAATAGAGTGGAATGCCTCAGAAATTTAAAAATGCGCCATCTATTGGCATCAATTTTAAATGATCCGTTCAAATAATAAGAGCCTAATATTCCATAATTGTGTACTTAGGAGAGCTGATAAACAAGAACAGACAATTTTTATGTACAATTCCAGAAAATGTTAATTTTACACACAATTCTATTGAATTGCGCCCGAATAACTTTTGTAGCACACATAGGATCGATGGGGATTTTAATTTTTTTATTTGTAATGGTAAACCCCAGCTTTCCGGGAATTTTTGTTATTTTAAATGTCTATATTGACCGGACTAAGTGGAGTCCCCAGACTACGTTTGTATGGCAGAATTATCGACTAGTGTAACCTTAAGTGTTTCAGGCCTTTTAACTACGTTGTTGCTCTTCCGGGTGCAAGTGTGACTGATGAACGTGAGTTCTCGGGTTCGATCACCAGGTCGGGCAAGGTGATAGACACTCTTGTTCCTCTGAAAGCACGTTAATCATTTGGTCCTACGCCTGATCTCTTTCCGGTCGTGTCGGATTGCCGTCCATCGGACTGCGAGAAACAGGAGGAAACAGAGAGTGCTCCAGTGTTTGCGCACAGACTCGAGTATGAGATTTTGGCCGCGCGCAGACTTATCTTGCGCGCTCTCTATATTTACAAAGTTGCTGTTACAATTTATGTGAAATTGAGACACTGATTACATAATTAGGGTTTTCTGAAATGACGGCCACAAGGTCAGGACACATGTCAACACCCTTATGTTTTCTGACATTAGTTAAATTGACGTCAATTATATGTTGATGTCATACGTTGCGTTATCAAAAGACCTCTCTTCAAAGTGGCGCCAATCGGTGGAGTGAATTTTCCAGAAAACCATTATGATATGAGAGTAGATAAGGAGATTTTCTAAATTGTTGTCTATAATAGAACCTTTTCGTTTTAGGGCCGCTTCAGAATCTGCAGCGAAGAAGTGGGTGAGTGTGATAGAAGATGTCACAACTAAGAAGCCTTTACCGGCTAATCTCATGTCGTTCGAATAAATGATGTATACTCATCCTCTCGCAAACTGTTGGTGACTGTACCTCACCATTACATTATTCAAGTGTCGTATTATTGTACTACGTAAGTAACTACGCCTTTATGAACAAATTATTGTTTAGTTCTATAAGCTGGTTTTAGAGTCACGCTGACCGACGACGCTGGCCATCGGTGCTGATGGTCGTCGCAAGCTCGTCATTGGTCGAGTCGTTCGGCTCAGCGCTGACGGTCATCGTCAGACTTGACCAATGAGGAGCTCGCAGCGACCGTTAACGCCGACGGTCAACGTCGGTTAGAGCCTAAAGCTTTTGATTATGTGTGCATAATTAAGAGCTATCGATGATATTTTTTGTACTCATCTGAATATGACACTATTTAGTGTTGTCACGATTCTATTGATGTTGCGAGTCATTCTAGAGTTCCGTACTTCCGTAGCCAGTTACGAAGTGTTCAAATTATGGCCGTCCAGAATGAGCTCAGTATCACCTCATTCAGGTCGAACTGAATGACAAAATTGCAATTTAAAAGTAAATTGAATATTTGGTGCAGACGGACCGTTTTTATTAAGTACAGCGATTAAACTGATATTAACTTATACAGAAATTAACCGATTATAAAATATACGGAACTTTAGTGATGACGTTTTCAATTGAGATGTGGTAAACGTTTTATACTATTTCTATCGAATTATAATGCAATGCTTTATATATTATCATATAATTACGATAACAATGCAAGTGCGTTTTCACCTATCAGATTGAATAATATGACACAATCGTACCGAGCGTAATTGTTTTATTTTCATTCTAATTGTTTAGTAAAAATTCGATACATTTCGCGTTTGAGAGATTTGTACAGATAAAGTTAAGAAGTTTATCGGGCAGCCAAATAATTGTTATTTTTTTATTCACAGATTTTGGCTATTCAGAAAAATATGCTATTATTGTATTAGCCATTTTTAAAATATTATGGGACTCGGTTAATAGAGAAACATATCATATAATATTATGATAATGACAATATTTTTTTGGAAGACTATAAAATGTTTGATTGTGTAAAATGTTGGGTTTATTAATGTATTGAAGAATATGATGCTGTTTTAGGTAGCTAGTTAGCTTTTCCTACATTATGTAAATTTTGTCTTTTTTTAATATTTATCACAATACGATACCTACTAACACAATTAAATAAATGTTTTACTTTATTAAAAATACTCTAGAGCCGATAAGTTATTTTGCGAAGAATATTCATGAACAAATTAGTGTGATATTGCTTGAGGCTATTTACTTGCCAATTAGCTTATACTTATTAAATTATTATAAAATAGCCTTTGACAGCGGCTTCGCCCACCACCTTTGGTCCTGGGTAGGGGCAAAATTGCCACCGGCGGGGTTATTTTCAGGGAGATGCATGAGCTCCACAGCGTAGTATTTAATCATAATATTATCCTACTAAAACAAACATCAAAACATGCAAACTTTCATATTGATAATATAATAGGATAGGATAACAATTTCTTGCCAGTACGGGCGCTCAATTTTAACTTATCCAATACACGTCACTCAACTATTGGGAGCTTTCACAGCCTACAAAGAAAATAAACGGAAAAACAACCCAGAACGTTGTTCGTTTGTGAAACATTCTCGTCAGCGCTCGTGAAAGTTTAACGATTTTTGTTTGGCAGTTAGTGCTCAAAATTCGGGCTGAAATAAAAATTTGTCGCAACTTCAGGCTTTTCATGGCAAGTTTAATATTGTAACGTCGCTTTTAAATTAAGCATACCAAACATTAGTTTCTTGTGCTCACTGATACGTGTTGCTCAAATGATATTTATCGCATTTAAGCTGAAGCGGCCTTTGAATACGACCGGCCACGTAAGTGACATCGACTTAACTGTGAATGAAAATAAGATTTAGGAATGTTACGAAAGTTGTTAGATAAATATATATCTACGTGCAGTCTAACAAAAGTTTGTTGGTTATTGTAAAAATATCATACACGTAAATGTTATTAAAGTGCTAACGTCTTTTTAATCGCGTTCACTCAAAGTTATTTTTAGCTTGGTGCTATAAAGTAGAGGTTAGTTTGTAACGATAGCTGTTCCCGACTGTACGCGTTGTAATGGAACCTGAAACTTGGTATTTTGGACAAGCATATATCAGTAATATCACAATATTCTTAAAGTGCATATTTTAAAGAAATGTTCAAATAAAACGCTTTCAATGTGTAATATGTCACCTTCAAAATTGTGAATCGGTCATAATTAGTACTGACTGGTTTCGGTCAAAACCGTTATGTTATAAAGTGCATTTTATCTAGAATTACTTTAACATATTTTAAAAGAGGTCACTAATCAACATAATAAGATTTTAACTAATTGTTAGTACTATTAGTAATAGTTTTAACAAGTCAAGAGTTATGATTATGATGTTTGCATTCAAATGTATTTTCGACCGATCAATAGTTTTTGACTGTGACATAATTATAGTTTTTCACATAAGCACATAGTTACGTACAAAAATATTGAATAAACCATAACAAAAATAAATATTTTATTATAAAATATAAACAAATAATGATTTAAATAGAAGTAAATATAGGTAAATAGATATTGTGCCATTATTATCAAATATAAAATATTTTAAATACAATTTTTCAAACTATTCAGTTGGACACATTTTCAAGTAAATACTCTATTCGCAGTAAATAATATTGTTGTATAAACTTTGTACGTATCATTCACATTGATAGTAATTCTCACTTCTATTGCACATGAGATTCTGAAATATTGTCGTGCGGTTATCGTCCGCATTTCGTGGAACGTAATACTACGTCCATATTCTTTATCGAGTTTTATACTCCTCTCTTGATTAATTGCTTTGTGGCCGCCTCTATTTCGCCTGTGTACCGTACTATACGTACCTATCAAGGAGATTCTTCTCGCAAGCTTTTTTGCTGATCTGAAATCTTATTACTCAAGTAAGTAGGGGAGACCGGGGGAGGGTAAGAAACTCCACTTTATGTGTGTAAAACATTCCGACCAATTGAGAACCTTCTCCTTTTTAGAAGTCGGTTCAAAATACTATTTGATATCACAATTAACATGGTTAAGGTTGCAAAGTGTATAGAAAATACCGATACCTATTGATTTAATTCTTTCTTCTTCTTTTTCAATATATCGGACTAGAACGCCGATATATATTCAATATATCGAAATATATTATTTATTCTGAAATCGTAAGAAGTCCAATACATAATCGATGACCATTTTCAAGTGTTCATCCATTATTTAATTTCATACCTGTTTAAAATATATATAAAAATTTAAAACAAAAATGCGTTTTATCCGATCATCATCTGTTCCCACTGCTGGGACACAGGCCTCCTCTTTGTGAGAGAGGGAATGGGCCTTTATCGGAACTTTCTCCCGCCACGCGGGCCCAGTGCGGGTTGGTAGATGTCACATGTCTTCGAATTATTGGTACTTGGACATGCATGTTTTTTCATTATGTTTTCCTTCACCGTTTTTAGAGCGGTGGTGATGAAATAATTTACACAAAGTGAAGCGCCTGCCTGGTTTCGAACCCACGACCTACACGTAAGTTGGGGCCGTTACCACTGGGCCACCACTGCTACCCGCTCACAGTTAAGTAAGTTAAAGTATGTTGAAGACATACTTTAACTTGCTTAACTTTGCAGGTTCAAGCTCAACTCACTTCACGTTTCACTTTTTTTAGACAGCCAGTGTTACGGCATTTTATTCGGTTTCGTGGGTATCCGATTTTGGGCGGGCTCGTTTGATATTATGTTTTTTTATCGATTATCAATATCGGCGCATCTTCGATTTCGATATTTGTGGGCATCCCTAGTTATTGACATTTACTTATTAACTTGCAGAACAAGAAATCCCTAGGTAAAGGTAAGGTTGATTACAAGCCTGGCTTAGGTTGACTTATACAGTGAAGTGTGAAATAATGAGAAGGGATGACTAAAAAACCGAGATTCTTCTGAATAGAATGTTCACAACAAAATTATTAACTTGTTAATTGAGTTTCATTTTGTCTCCCCTACTTTATTCTGCCTTAGAAATAAAAATATATTATGCAGTTCCTCTATGAGCGTTCCATTAAGTTTTCTATACACGGAAGTTTCATTTATCATCAGCCTATTAATTTTCCCACTGCTGGGACACAGGAGAGACTCTGAGAGAGGGAATGGGCCGTAATCCACCACGGAAATTTACTTTGCCGTTGAAATGTTTCTAGTTTATTCCATTAGGTATCTCGGCTTACGAAAACTACTGCGTTAACGCAGTAGTTTTCGTAACCACAAATCTACAATTTAGGACTCCGGCCTACCGACACCTAGTCATCCAATATTAGTAGCTGAAACATTCTCACTCTAATCTAAGCATATGTTACAAAATAATAGGGATGCAAGGTCTATGGAAAATATCGATATCGATTAAATTGGACATAGATTTAAAGTCAATGTATCGGTCTAGAACGCCGTTGATAGTCTTATTCCATATATACGGTTTTGATTTGAGTTGTTGTGGCTCCTGCCTTTGAAAACACTCGTTCGGCTGGCACGCTCGTGGCCACAATCGGTTTCGGTTTCGTACCGGTTTTTTATGTCGATTTCGTTGGTTCTGCGATAATGATATTTTTGGAAGTCGATATATCGATATTTATTAGTCTGCCGATATATCGTTGCATCCCTAGTTACAAACACTAACATCATGTACTATTAATTAGTTTATTTCTAGCTGTGTACACCCCGTGTGATATCTCTTTTGCCTTACTCACCCAATCTATGTGTTTTTATAAATAAGATCTAAGCCTGATAAAAAATAACATATTGATAGAGAATTAGTTCTAAATATACAGGTTATTGATCTGCACATTCACAATATTTACTTATGAAATACTGCTTTGATATTAAAAATAAATCAATTTTCTGCCAGAAAGCGGTCAATTTTCAGTGACGGTTGGTATACTGTATACACTTCTTTTCTCTCCTCTAATGTAGAGTTAAAAATGGGTTGAATTATTCACCGACGTTTTCTAACTAATACTGTCGTATACATTTCATCAGTTGCGCAAAAAATATGGCGAGGTTGCAGATCAACACCTTGTTTAATTTGTACCGATATCAAAAAAGACAATTGACGAATACATGAGTCAAATTAATCCATATCACTGAATCTCCTAACGAGCTCGTTTGTGTTCCTGTTTCAGTTCACTCACTTTCAAGAGTTAGTGAAATCGTTGAATATTAATGAATTTACTCTTTGGTGCCTAGAATATGAAAACAATAAGCAATATGTAATTCAAGTCGATGTATTAGAATGTTGCTATACTCCATGTTAACACTGTTCCTGTTCTGTAACTATACAATATCTCATTAATAATTAAGCAAATAATACAAAATAATATGATTAGAACCTGTAATTTATCATAATATGCGTATTTGTTGCGGCGCATAAAGAATTTTGTGAAGTCTACCGTAAATTGTCTTGTTTTCTTTTGCAAGTAGCAGTTCGCCTTTTTGTTTAGCGCGCAATGGCGGTGCCTCATGTTTAAAAATTCGGTGGAAATAGGTCGCCGACTCTGCAACCAGCGCCGCGCAGCGCCTGTGCCACTCCCGACATACAGATATGTAAAGAAGGCCGACTTCATACAGCCAATGTTAATGCACACACATATAGACTTTATGTACGGATATCAAACCTGAGTGCACATGCACTCGCGTGTCTATGTATGCGTGTGGTTTCGCTCGATATATGAAGCCGACCTTCTGCATCTGTCTACGTTGTGCCAGCGTTGCGATTGCAATACGTAGCCGCTGCGTTACAATCCTGCACTGACCCATAACACGCTGCATGCTACGCTTTTGATGTGACCCGAGTACCGCCACTAGAGTCGCTCGAGTGTTTATGTAAGTCATTCGTTTTACCTACTTTCATTTATCTTGAATGAAGTTAAATATATCTACGGTATAGTAAGGATCGAGCTCTAATTTTTGTTCGAATATAAATGTATGCACAATGTTAATCAATATTTTGTATTAAAATGCAAAATGTTTTTCTTTATATTACCAAAGCTACGTAAATCTATCTTTTGTATTGTAATTTAAGTATAGTTATAGTGAGGCTATGATATTTTGACTGATACTGAAAGTGTGTACCATTTTTTCTGTCAAGTTTAAATGTTCTATTATCTTAAAATGTGAAGAATATAGTAGGTATATTATCTTCAGCCCCGGATCTACGATTTGATACTAGCTTCCCTCTCTCCAGTGTTAAGATAAATATCGTAAATTTTTCAAAAATAATATTTAGTGGGTAAATATTAAAATATTATATACCTACCGAACATTTTTATTTTTAATATTTTTGTCATCGACACGCTGAGAAAAAGAAGATGGCGTTTTAAAATCAATTCAATTATAGATAGAACAATGTGCACTGGATGTTCTTTTTGAATCAAGATATATATTTTTTTCAAACATTTATTTATATTATGACTTTGGCGCCCCCTAAAACTACCGTCCGGGGCAGGTACCCATGTTTGCGCCTCCCCTAAATTTCTGGTCTGATTATCTCTTATTTCTTCATATTTTAATGGTGTTTTTTTCAGGAACTGCTACTGTAATTTGTTTGTGTTGCATATGCATATGCACTATATGCATGATTGTTATCATACCTGTATTACATTCTCTTAATTATTATATTTTGCTAACTCAACTCGAGGAACGAATATCATTGTATTTAAGCTTTGTACGACATTACTCTTTAAGTGTATTTACTAGCACTTGTGTGCTCTTGTGTTCAATAAAATTCCTACGAAATTTTATTTTTGTTTGCATTTTCCAACAGTACCAAAACTTGTGAAGGAATAAAAGTTCACCTTAACAGCGGGGAGCACCGACAACTCCATCACCGCTCTCACATTATCGCCGGGTACAGGTTGCGCAGGTCGATTGCACACAGAAACTTGCCAATCTGTGCGGTGGGTTGCGAACATGTTCACTGATATGCGATGAATGCGCACCGACTCACTTTAATAATTTCTTTGCGCACCCATCATGTTCGCCCCCACAACTGCGCAAGCTGACATGCGCCTTACATACAGGGCGCGCGAGCGGGAAAATCATTTGGCACGGACTATGATGTTTTGTACATTTTAGGCACCCGCTCTTGCTAACATAGTTTAGCCAACTGATTTAGGAACTTATTAGAACATAAGAATGTTGTTTGTTTAACTACATTTGTCTAAAGAGCCCTCACAAATTTTCATTTCACTGAAAAGTTAGAAAAACCACAAAAAAACATCAACATAAAAACAATATGTGGTGTATGAATTCGTCAGCTACAAATCGTACTTCTGCACTAAACGTTACACTGGCTGAAGCAAGAGCGATGGCAACTCGTCTGGGATACATACAAATGATGCTGATGACGGTACCAACGTACTGGGAGAGGGCGTTTTCGCTCCTGCATTGCGACGATGCCGCTACGCAGTGTCGCCATGTTATAGCCTACTAGCGATATATAAGCGAGCCTATTATATTATACGCTGGCGATATTTAGTGATAAAATCGGCCTATATCTGCTACAATGGTGAAGACGTCGCTTTGTGTTGTATACGAGGGGTGGTGCGCGCGCACCATGCTCCGCAGCGCAGTACTGGCTACAGTCGAGTGACAGTTGCCGCGCTTGCCACAAGCGAGTTAAGCGCGATCCAAGCTACGTGAACGATCTTAGTGCCGGGTTCGCGCGAAAAACAACTTTGAACACACAACACACCCTTGCGGAACACGTTGGACACACTATGCAACATACGTAAAGTAAGTTTTATATTGTATGCTCACTTGTATGTTAGGTTAAAAAAGTTTACAAAACTGTATAATATATAATGCTGTCGTAACTTTGCTCCTGAAAGATTTTTAAAATTATCAAAGTGGTATTACTTAAGGCGTTATTTCTTTTTATTTGGCCCTTGCTAGAACATTGGTGGTAATTAGCTACAATATTCAACCGCAAATGTTACTCTATGCCGCATTCCGATAGCAACATAAATTCTATGTAAACATTCTATGGGGTCGTGGTTGGCTTCAATCGATGAAAAATTCGGTTCGGTCACGAAATTAGGTAGGGTGAACATACCTACGCTTGCGTGTTTTGTACCGTTTGGGCAGGGTTCAGCTTTCTTGTTTACATCTTGCGATGAGTCGATGACTATACTTATATTGATCCAATATGTATGTACCTACGCATTTACTTAACTACTTTGAAAGACAAATAGATAATAATGGGTGGAAAGATAGTAAGTATTTGCCTTTGTGTTTATTCTTCTGCAGGTAGCCTAGTGCTTGACTTTCAATTACACACGCTCATAGTTGGGTACCTACTAAGTTCTTATAGGTAAAGGCCGACCTCACATTTCTTACGCAAGTCTTAACAATTTTACTCTAATCGGTTTGTTTGTCTCGCCTTGCCATGATCCATACTTCGAAGAGAAAAAGACTGGTATATTCACGGAGTCATTAGGGGAGAATCATCCGGGAATGCTTACGGTGGTCGTAGATAAAAGGCAAACATTTTTTACGTCCCGGTGTAAATAATGTAAAATGCGAGATCAGAGTAGTAAACAGTCGCAGATGCAGAGTTCCGACGTACCAAATGAAACATTGAGAACCTTTTAGTAAAAGCAGATTGGCAAAGAAAAAGGTTTTATTAGAAAACTAGCTGTGCCCGCGGCTTCTCTCCCGTCATCTGAAAGCCTACCCTACTTACCTACCTACGAGCTACCTACCATTTTTCTTTTCCAGGGTTAATTCTATAATGACTACAAATGCACAACGTCATCTATCGAATATTGAGTTTAACTGTCCCGAGTATCTCAATTGCCTGTGTTGTGATAATTTTACTTCTTGAACAATTTAAATTCATCTAACTTTTGATAGAGTGAACCGATTGCGATGAAACAAAAATTAATTAATACTTCAAGCTACGCACATTTTTTTTTGTATAAATGTTATCTACCTTAGTTTCGTACATTCACGTGTTGCGTGCACAAATAAACAGACAAAATTTTCAAAAATGCTGAATTGGGTTCTGTTGGTTATCCTTTAACACCCTGGCTGTTTTTTTTGGTAACATTTTCGATGTACAAAAACGACTTTTCTACAGATTTATTATATGTATTGAATTGATTATAATGTAGGTACATTCCTACGTCCTTCATACCTATGTATTCCTGCTCATATTTGAATAACTACGAAGGGAAGTCTACCAGTGGCAACTTGTTTTGCTTTAGAATTGATAAAAAAACATTTGAGCCGAATTTTTTGATGCAAGATAATTGTGAAGGTAACTTGTGAGCCTTAGAAAATACTACATCTAACTAACAGGCTGACCGCCGCCGCCCGTTAGCGCGTATCTCCCGTAGATTAAAGCTACCGTAGGAGGGCCGCAATTACAGTGGGCGGCTTATTTGGGCCTATACCTAGTTATATGGATAGTGAGGTTAGAACACGTGAAAAGACCTTTGATGTCGGTCAACATGTGCGTTTTCCCAGTGAAACGATTTCTGGCAAATCGGACGGAGCCAGTCCTACTAACCTTCTCTATCTTGGGACATAACATTATGGAATCACAATTTGAATTATATCGAACCCTTATGCACCTATTTTCACTTGGGAAACAGTGCAGAACGCCCAATAACATCGAACATTTTACCGAGTTTTCAGTTATCAAAGGGTGATTTTACTGGATAAAAATGCAGAGGATGTGAAAGGCAGGTAAACCTACACTACAGCCAACCGAACGTCAATCATTTATAGTGCTCGCCAAATTTCTGGGCCGCCCTGAAGTAGTTTTTCCGATGCGCTAGGCACGAAACAGTGCTGTTTTTGTACGAGATTTACTACTGCGCAGCCATTGTAGACAACTTCAGGGCGGCCAAGAAGTTTGGCAAGTTAAATAATTTAATTTCAATTCATAACGATGTTATATCTTAGCTATCATGCAAAAATAATGCATGGCGGCAGAAAAGAAAGTTGTTGAGTTGGCTGTCAAATACTACAGGTGGGTAGTGAGTGTGTTCTACCGGTGCTCGTTCTGAAATTAGGTCAAAATAGAGATTCAAGATGGCGACCAACATATCGTGACTGGATTCCCTAAAGCGGTAAGGTAGCTAGAGGAGAGATATTTTATGATTCTCACCAGCCCTTGATCAGGGTACAGCGAGATTGTCTTCGAGCACTCTTTGATCGACGCTTCCACTTCATGGAAATTCTACTTCGGTTTTATGTTAAATCAATAATAATTCGTAAATAAAAAAATAAATTAAACATATTGCAAGTATCAATACTGAATGAATTTCAATTAGTACCTAGCACTAATTATTATACTCCTGTTTAATAATGATGATAAGAAAGCTCTTACTGTTACCCCTTGCCATCTGGCGTATAGAGCCATCGCTCTACCCTACGGCCGTTGCTACCTGAGTCTATCTGGCAGGCCCCAACGAGATTTATCAACAGGTGATAGCTTTTCATAAAGACGTTATTTTGTATCTAAAGAAAATAAATAAGATATATTTTCTACCTCGACAGTTTTTGATTGAATCACGTTTTCATGAAGTGTCTAACTAGCGGACCGCTTATGATTGTTTTTATTTTTATTATACTTTCATATCACCCAATA
Source organism: Orthosia incerta (assembly GCA_948252205.1). NCBI lineage: Eukaryota > Metazoa > Arthropoda > Insecta > Lepidoptera > Noctuidae > Orthosia > Orthosia incerta. The sequence goes on from OX411741.1 coordinate 44,479,511, forward strand.
GTGTTCGGAGTTAGAAATTATTATGTATCTTACAAAACCAAAATTTGGACTTTCTGGGGGGTGACCATGCTCTAAGCGAGTAAGGGACAGATGTATATGACTTGTATACATCTGTCACTTACTCGATCTCAAAATTTCCTTACTCTGTTCACCCCCCTGTAAGCTATACTTCAGAAGATATTCGTTATTTAAACAAACGTCTAGCCAGCGGACCCTTTTTTAATTGCTATTATTTTATAGCATACAATAGTGTTAGGGGCTTGATACTATTAGGTACCTTACAAATCCAAAATTTCGACTGTCTGTGAGCTTTACTTTAGAAGATATTCGTATAATAGTTTCTAACGCCGAGCACTATTGGACTATCTGAAAGTATAATAATAATAAAATAATCATAAGGGGCCCGCTAGCTAGACATTTCATAAAAATGTCATTTAATCAAAAACTGTTGAGGTACAAAATGTATCTTATTTATTTTCATAAGGTACAAAATAATGTCTTTATGTATCTTAAGGTACAAAATGATGTCTTTATGAAAAGCTATCACCTGTTGATAAATCTCGTTGTGGCCTGCCAGATAGACTCACACGGCTCTACCTACTGGCTACTACCTTTTGTAGTAAGGAAAATTCCATTCTACCGAGTAATCTTCTTATAAGTATCTAATATAGGGAGTCGACGTCCCAATGTCCTATTGAATAGTTTTAATGCAATATTTAAAGAGCTGTGAAATTGTTTCACTACCGACCTAAGTATATTAATAAATTAGAAGATAAAACAACAAAACCAGCCCTAATGACACACTCGTTGTATTTACTGTCTCATTTTCACAAAACTCATAAGGCTGATGCTACACTACACAGAGTGACAGGTGATTCCGGCTACCCTCCTATTAATTACCGACAGTTCTCGTAATAGGTAGGTTTGTAATTATATTTCTTCGGGTTTGTAATTATGTTCTTACGAAAGGATTTGCCAATAATTTTCTCCTAATAGAACGAAGCGGGGTTTGAAAGTTTTTACGCGAACGAGACAAGAAATACAAAGAAATAAAATTTTATTAGGCTCAACCTTAATCTATACTTGTAAAAACAATTTTTTATCATATCTATTATAAAAAAAACTAGTGTATCATTCGTAAACACGAACTAAAATAGCTCATTAATCTCTAGGGACAAAAAGAGATTTGAATTTGGAATGTGGTTATTGTTAGTAAATGTTCCAATCGGCAAAGAGATTAATCACAAACCATGTGGTCCAAAATAGGATTACATCGCTGAAATCGATTAGGACGAATGTATGAGGTGAATGGCTAAGGAGCGATTGTAATTCTATTTCGGACCGCACGGGAAAGTGACTGTCTGGAAAATCGCGTGCAAGCCAAATTATTAAAAAATAATTCTACAACTTTAACGGATGGCACTAATCAAATTATTACGATCGTCATCATCATCATCATATGAGCCGAAAGACGTTCACTGCTGGATAGCCCTCCCCCAAGCTTCGCCACATTGACCGGTCCCGTGCGTCTCGCAACCAGCGGATCCCCGCAACCTTCTCCAGGTCATCGGTCCACCTGGTGGGAGGCCTTCCAACGCCTTCCTTCCTTATTACGATGCACTTCCAATATTCTCAAATATTAACATTAACCTCTATGTTATGTCATATGGTTCCTAATTATATGTAAATAAATAAACTTAACGTTCTTGTTCATATGTGGCAGTTACTTATTTTCTCATAGAACGTGATAAAAAGTAGAATGTCCACCTCAGGAGCAACACTATTTTAAGCTCGAGAGACGTAGTTTGCGTTCAGGAATCTACTTTAAAATCCATCGCTACGTTTGGGATTAAAAAAAAAAATACTTTTGCCTTTAAAATACTTATTTGATCCGTAGATAAACAATCTACTTGTCGACTTATAAATTTTACTTCTTCGTTTTTCTTGACTCCTGGTACTCTACCGGTCGTGATGCCTGCTCCGGCAGTGCTTCCTCATGATTGTAGTCTCCTGGTACTTAGTCTTTACTGTTATGACTCCCAGCCAAACAAAACACAAAAAAGAAATCTTCTTCATAATTCTGGCTTCCTGGTAGTTTGGTGACTTTTAATATAATATTACAATTAGATACACATTAGTACACAGTTATTTAAAACTAGCTGTGCCCGCGGCTTCGCTCTCGTCATCTGCCTGCCAAGCCAACCCTACCCTACTTACCTTCCTGCCTACCCTACATACCAATTTTTCTAGGGTCATTCTTTCGCATATAATCTTAACACCGCCATTCAGAAAATGACTTCAAATGCACAACGCCATCTATCGAATATCGAGTTCAACTGTCCGAGTAACTAAATTGCGTGTGCTGTGATAATTTTATTTATTGAATACTTTAAATTCATCTAACTTTTGATAGAGTAAACCGATTGCGATGAAATAAAAACTAAGTAATTCTTCAAGTTACGCACAATTTTTATGTATAAAAGTTATTTGCATTGGTTTCGTACATTTCACGTGATGCGTGCACAAATAAACAGACAAACAGACAAAAATTCCAAAAATGCTAGAAATGGGTTCTGTTGGTTATCCTTTAACACCCTAGCTATTTTTTTTGGAAATTTATTCGAAGTAAAAAAAATACTTATCTACAGATTTATTATATGTATTTATTGATGATGATATTGATGATGGATGATGATGATTTGTGACTTTTAATATAATATTAAACTTAGCTATGTACACATCTACCCATACAAAAAAAAATGAGACATTGATGTTTTGAGACTTTATTATTTTGCAACTTGAACTTTTTGAGATGTAGATATTTTGCAATTTAAAGGTGTCGAGATATGGATCTTATGAGATAATGAACACTTTGCAACCCTATTGTTATTTTGAAAGTTGAATGTTTTGAGACCAAACCAGTAAGTGTACTGCACCCTAATTGCGTAATACACTAAATCACAGTTTGACAGCACGGTTGCCGCTGAGGCTGAGAGATTGGCTGCCGCGCTTGATAAATGTTTATAAACGCACCCTCAATACAAGCGAAATGCCTAGTCAGGGGCAATGTTATTAACCGACTTAAAAAAAAATAGGAAGTTATTAACATTGTTGGAATTGCACAATGTTTAGATATGTTATCTTCTAAGCATGTGTGTCAAATTTCATAAGTGTTGTATGTTTGTATTTTCGTATGTTATTATGTTCGTATGTTTGTATACTCAATTACCAATCACCTTGTACACAAAGTGTAGCTACGTTGTCGTCGCTGAGTCGGACTTCGTACCTACATAGCATTGTATAACTATAAAGTAGCCATTATGTCCATGGTCATAGTGTACGCATAAGGGCAAACACATTAAAAGCCTTTTAATAAAAGTACACTGACTTAGGTTCACATACTGGTAAAGGTAAACTATATTGGTTTTAGAACCCATTTTTGTCTCAATTCGGATGCATAATAGGTGTATTTATTTTTTACAATTTTCGTTTTATTATGTCTTTTAAACAAATATATATTTTTTAAATTTGAATACCTTGAAAGTGATAATAATGAACCCTCATAAGATGAAATGCTGAAAACCAGTATGACATTAAACCCTGTCAATATAGATGATATGAGACATGAAACAGTCGCTGACCCGCAGTGGCCGATCTTCTGCGACACTAAATTAATATCAAATTAACCCTTGACGGCTTGAAGAAAGCGCGCTCCCTTTCATTTTCAACAGTACTCTGTCCATTAGACGGATTTTTGATCATATGATTATGAAGCAATGAATGCAAGCAAAGCACGCGCGTTTCTTTCAAGTTACGCAATTAGGGTGCAGGACTCACGGTGCCCACTGCCCTGTGAAGACCTGAAGTTCGTCTGTGATTCCGTCAGAGTTTTTCAGGACGGCTACGCACGATCTTCAGCAAAGAAGAATACGAATAAGAAGAAGACGTTGCGCCATGGATAATTCGCTATATACACCGATCTTCCGTTAGAATACAGTTTGCTAGAGTTAATTAATTAGGTAAGAAGTCTGAAATAGCTTTGTCAAAGCAAACTTTCTGGATAAAATGTTTTGCCGCTGTTTCAGACCGCAGTAACTTTTAAGTTGCTTCTGCCACAGTTAGATAAGAACAATTGCCAGGGTGTTGGCGGAATTAAAACTAAATATTGCAATTGTATATTCAATTTTTTTTATCAATAGCCTATAATAACCCACTACCGAAAATACCGCCCCCATATCCTTCCATTTAATTTTAATTTCATGCTTTTTAAAGTACATATGATATACCTATGAATTCTAGCCATTTTGAAGATACAATGTTTACTAACAAAGTAAAACAGCATTTTTTTTAGAGCTACCCTCTACTCCAAAACAAAACTAAAACGAATTCGATATAGAATGTTGTACCTATCTGTTATATATCGATTTAACTGAGTTAGTACAGGTGAAAGATAGTTTGAGAATATAAAATATCCAAGATAATAGGACTAGAAGATTAGATTATAGGGAACCTAACATTGTCACCCCTGCTGTCAGCTGATTGAGCTGTCAGTGCTTTGTTAGTAAATATTGTACCTTCATCTTGGCCAGATGTAGTAGACACGCTTCGATCGACACTGGAAACACGTAATCATGACACGAAATTTTGCGAAAAAACCCCGATTCAATGAATAAAATGCGCATAACCTTTAAACGGCTGTACCGATTTTAAGAACATTCTCAACAAATTCACCTTCCACACAAAACCAATCATAAATAAAAAAATCGGTTCATCGGTTTAGGAGCTAACTATGATGCCACAGAAAGAAACAAATATATACAAAGACAGAGACACACGTCAAAATTATAACACCCCTCTTTTTCCGTCGGCGGTTAAAAAATATTTCATTTAAAATATTAATTCGTTGAAAATTACCCTATTTACTCGTACCTACGTGGTTTGTCGTCATGCCAAGAATACGCGCACAAGGGCGACGACGCGACGCGCATATGCTAATAGTTAGAGGCGGGGCTGACGATACGAAACGTCGCAATATTCTTTTGCAGTAAAATGCATGATATTCATTATTTCTGGCCTTATTCGTTGGCAACACGCCGCAACTTTCCATGCAATAATGCCTAAAAGCTTAATCCGCGTTTTACAGTCATATACGGCGAAATATCCGGTCGAGCCGTGCAGACTAGTTCCTAGAAAAAACGGTTCATGAAAGAGACATGTGCACCGCTTCATAAAGTTTACTGGTGGTTTCATATATTTTCCAATTAAACCAATTAATAAAATTCCAAAAAAAATAAGTAAAAAGCTTTTTATTTAACATTTTTAGTAGCACAACTAACGATCACCTCATGAAAATTACTATAATCCCAAACACGCATTAGGATACATTGTGTTATTACGGAGTTCCGGTGCCTACCTTCTGGCTTCATCATCAGATTAGTTCGATAGTACCATTTGCATCAGAACCTTTTATTTAATATTGTTTCGTCACAATCGCTTAACTATTCGAGGTATCTTCTCGCCACTTGCGAAATACACATTATTCTAGAGTTCTGTTGGCATCTGTGGTCACCCTCTTCAGTTCCACTTCACCAAATGAATCATTCCGAATGCCAATCAAATCAAATGACTCATTGATGAAAATAACAAAAAACGCTAAATGTACGATTATAATATTTGCAGCGTTCCCTAAATTCCTCATGGATCCCATAATCAGAACTGGATCTTCCAAATCGGTTTATAAATGACGTAACAAACATTAAAAAATTGGGCACCTCCTCCTTTTTTGAAGTCCGCTAAAAACAACTGATCCGCTAAACTATCTATTCTAATCCCTCAAATTATTTTTAGAATGCTAATTTCGTTAGAATGGCAAAGCAAGATTAGACAAAGAAGCGCGTGTCAATGAGGAATTCATAATACACGTGTTGGTTGCTAACGTTATAGTAGTAAGTACATCTGTTATCAATGACTCGGTCGGTGTAGACAGCGAGGGAATGCTCGGCAAGGAGTGCTCGCAGGTATTTGGTTATAATGTAGAATCGATTGCTTCGGGGGTGCGGGGCGAAGCCGCGACCTTGGAGCGCCCAGCTGCCGAGGAGCTCCCACGAGGCGACCTTGACTTCGCATTGCCGCGTGCGCCTCACGCTTCCCTCCCGAACAATAACACCGCCCCTAGTCGTCGCTCCGTGCCGCTGCGTCACTTTTGCGCGATACTTGTCGGTAGTTTTTGTATAAAATTCGCCGGTTTCAATGTGTTAACGCAGTTTAAAATCTACCTAGTTTTATTCACAATCTGTGATCTTCCATCTCGTCGTGTTTATTCGATTACGTAAGTGCATAATATTATATAAGTGGTTTATCCATCGCGTGAGTGTACTTGACCTTGCACCCTGGCGCCCAGACTATTTGGTCATTGCATTGCGTCGCGGAGTGACGTCGTACACTATAAATGGTGCGTTATTAGGGTCTAAAAATGTTTTAATTATAACTATTAACATGTCGTCCGTGTCAGTGTCTGTGTTTACTAATAACGCATTGCGTAATAACAAAAAAATCTTGCTTTACGCGAATAAATACTACAATTTGGTGTATTTCGGCAAGTACAATAGTAATGATTTTGGCCGGAAGCCAATAGAAATTGTGATTCGTGTCTTGTAACGTAAAAACATAGTTAGAATGAAATTACGTCCCACGCACCGCTATGCGAAAATGTTTAGTGCCAGCGCGTATCTTTATTGTCTATGACTATATCGTAGCTAAATATTGGTGTGTTGTGGAGGTGTGGTGCAGTTAATTGGCTGGTGACGGCGTAGTGACGTCATTGTAATTAGTGCCCGTGACCTTGTGCTTTGATATTTGATACTTACGTTTTCCAATTTAACCTTCGGCTTTGAGATTGAGGGTCAAGTTGGAAGGACCTGGCGACTGCGAATTACTGTGGCTACGAATGTATTAAAGTTGGCTCTGTGATCGTTGTGTACAGTGTAGCGCTACGAAGCGAGTGTGGAGGCGTTGCGTAGCTGGCGGCGTAGCGCGCCCACCACGCGTGCTTGCGCTGCCTACGAAAGCTATGCATAAGAAGAAGAAACGTCTGATTCTTATTCTTAGCTTAAACTCCCATACAAAATTTTAATGAGCTGGTTCGTTTTCTTTTGTTATTTTTGTGTGAGTGAATTTAAATTTTAAGTAGAACTCATTATTTCTGGCCTCGTTAAGCCCTCTGTCACCCCTTGGGTTCGGATCCCTGCGAACCCGCGCTGAGGTCGCGTTTTCTAAATGGTGTGGTACATCTCCGTAGTCTCATCGTGAAAAGGTGTCCGGGTTTTATTGAATTTCGTGTGGGAGGTCCTGTTGTGTTTCAATCCTTTCCCCGCAGAGTTAGGCGGTGGTGCACATACATCCAAATTTCTCCAATTATGTTTTACTTGTTCTTCATGGTGTATAGATTTTATGGTAAGTTTTGCGCTTATGGGTACAAGTTTTTATAATGTGTCCATGCATTTTTTTTTTTTTTTGTTTTCACGTCGTCGTGGAACCTTGAAAATATGCCTGCCAAGCCTTTTCCCAATTACGTTGGGGTCGGCTTCCAGTCTTACCGGATTCAACTTAGTACCAGTGTTTTACATAGAGCGACTATCTGACCTCCACAACCCCGATAACTGGGTAACACGATACCCCTTGGCAAGACTAGTGTCAGATCTCAAGCTTCTGGTTACCCGCAACGACTGTCAAAGATCTTCAAATGACAGCCGAAAATTTAATTTAGAAAATTATTTAGTCACTAGCTTCTGCCAGCGGCTTCGCCCTTGTGTAAGTGGAAAAATGATACCGAGGGAACATATTCCCGGGATAAAATGCCTATGTGCTATTCCTGGCTACAATCTATCTCTGTGCCAAATTTCATCCAGTTCCGTTCAGCCGTTTGAGAGTGAAGAAGTAACAAACATACAAACCCGCACACAAACATCACAAACTTTCACCTATATAATGTTAGCGTGATATAGTGTGATTAAAAAATAAAATCGTAAAACATATTTAATGTGTGAGAATTACCTTGCGGGCTTGCGATGACCGGCTATCGATCCAAAACGCTTTCAATTATCTTTGTTTAGAGGTAAGTGCACGCAGCTCGGGTGGGCGTCGTTTTAAAACGATAAATACTTAATGAGTTCAACTCAATATGACCTTTCGTGTTTGTGTTAAACGTTTAACTAGCTTGTTGGAGAATTCACACGAAATTTTAAATTAATTCTAAGAGACACCCACGTATTCATTGGAATTCTTTGCGCAGAATTTCGCCTGCATCAAATCTTGTGGACAACATTTGGCGGTCCTAACTTTTCGCGTTATTTTCTTGGATGCGGTTCTTTGGCATGTTGCACCACTGTAAGACCCTTCGTGCACAACGCGTCTTTGATACCTGGCGATTTTAATCTCTAAGCGGCTACCGCAATACATTAATAGGTTTCGTAGTTTGTAGACACGCACGTGTCTCCTACATTTAGTTCACACGACGTCGACACCTTTCGCGCGCTTATATACTTTTACTTTTCATCACATATTTTGTATGTTGACAGCAACATTTTCCGCTACACAAATAAATGTAGTAGAAACATAGTTACGCGTTATCATTTCTAACCTATAACTTAATAAATAACGTATTGCTATGGACTCAATTTAGGTAATATCGATACAAAAATATTTACATGAGAACGTTTTTGTATCGATATTGTAAATTATAGGGATCGTTTTTATAATGTGTTCATGTGTTTATGTTTTTGTATATCGTAATGAAATATTGAAAAAACCCGCCCAAATTAAGATACTCATAACATTGGGTAAAATGCGGTTACTGGCAACACTGATTGTCTAAAAAGATTGATGGCAGCCAGAACCATAAACCTAAATAAACACTCTCTACTCTAATGACTCTAATCTATGGTGGTGAGCTGGCTGAGCGTTTTGGTTTGGTTGGTTGATATTATTTGCATTTGTTGTTAAATATAAAGAGAAGTAAATTATGGTCGTATTTCAAAATTTATTCAATCTTACTCCAAATTTTCTGATTGTGCACTTAGCTATAAAAAAAAACGTACATACATAAACATATATACATAATCTATAAACGTTTGATATAACTAAAACTGCATTGGATTTAGCATAAGCTTTAAAAGAAGATGAAATGTCAATAAAATATATATATATCGGCGTACTGGTCCGATAAATATATCAATATGAAATTAATTCGATAGGTATGTATCCATATCGATATTTTTATAAACTTATGCAAAGTTTATAAAAATATCGATATGGATACATACCCCTAATCATAAATATTTAATGACTGCCTCTTTGGTCTAGTGGTGGCAAGCGCTACTGCTGAGCATGAGGACTTGAGTATATGTATAATGGTACCCAGGTCGGATGAAGTTTTATTGGGTTTTTCCATCAGGAATTTCTTAGTAGCAGCTCGGAGTCTGGCATTGAGTACGGTTGATGACAATAGGCTCATCCACATGGGACTCAAACATAGGTAACTACCCAACTAACAAAGCAGTCCTGTAATCTAAGCCTATACCTCTAAAAACACATAAATGAGTTATAAAGGTTTTAGCGGTGATAACGTGTTGTATAAAAGCGTTCGACAACACAATTTTGCTCTATAAGCTTATAGAGCAAAAATGACCCATAAAAAAGGATGTAGGTAAACGTTTACTACACCATTTTATACAACAGTTATAGTATGTGCTATAGCAAGCAAGTGCAGGGGTGTCTAGATATACTTATCTGTGTATACAAAGGGATCCATATCCAATCTATGTCTAGTATTACTGAGATGGCGACTAAGTACGGAATTACAAGAAATTTTGTGCTGACCTCTAATAAATTGGGATAACGCAAGTCAATAATCATGATGATTTATTTACCTACATATTCTGGAGTTTTTAATAGCAGCTCGGGATCTCGGTTTATGCCGAGTTTATTTCAATAGGCTTACCTCCAGTTACATGTGACCTCAGTGCACGAAACTTAAAAAAAAAGATTTTTTTGAATCCTCTTCCGCTTTTTCTTTACACTTTTTAACAACATATCCAACTAAAACATAATTATTGTGTGTACGACCTACTTTACTATAAATTATAAAACATTATGCCTGTATTCTCTGTAAGGTTAGGCAGAGGTTATAGTGACCCCTTACATTTTACCAGTTCTCAATAAAACGGAAATGCCATTAAGTCCGCGTAAAACTCCGAACATTTTCTGAACAAAAAATCACCGCTAGGAGGGTAGATAAGTAATCCAATACGATGTAAGCTCGGGATTTAAGGATTAAAACTAGGTCAAACACGATTCTAGGAACGCCGTTATCGTATTTACAAATATTATTGGCATGCTGTTCGCTGGTAAGCACATCAGCTTGAGAACGATTAAGCGATAGCCGAAATAAGGTTTGAAAACGGAATTGAAATTGTTGACAAGAAAAATGGGCAGTTCGGAAAAAAACTATTTAGGCAGTCCAAAAAATAAAAGAACGAAATTATTTGGCATACGAATGCAACACACAATAGATACAACTATAAAAAAAAGGTTAAATTAATGACAGTATCATTGTGTGCCTTACGGCTGCGGCAAATAGGTCCAGTTCAGCAAAATACCAGAAAACTAGTACCTAGGGCCTGACGCTGGTTTTCCACTAGATACGGACGTAAATCTGCAGTACGCAGTACGTAAATATAATTTAAACTTTCAGTTCAGTTTAGACAGCTTGTTAATGTAGTAATATTTATGTAGGCCTTAGCTCTAGGCACACTGCTTTCGAACAAAAGATTTTATAATAGCGAGTTATTGCTTCAGTTTTTCCAAACGTGATAGATTCTGATCGGTTTACTAATGATAAGCATTAAATATACTGTCATCAATTAACATAACGTTTTTCCCTCAGCAAGCCATAGAACTGCCTTTGCCGAACGACAGTTCTATGTTAAAAGCGTAATATTATATAACACCCTAAATAAAAAGTTGAAGATATTTTCCTACACTAAATTCCAATGTAAGAAAGTACTTACAGATTATCTTCAAACACTTACATTTAATTTCACTGAGGATCTTCTGCTGGGTAACTTACAGTGATATGTAAATAATGAAACCTAGCTTTGGATACACACTTTACACACACACACACATATACTTTTACCTTGGAATACGCTGCTGAACCATATTATTAAATTATATTTTATTAATTACTAGCTGTGCCCGCGGCTTCGCTCTCGTCATCTGCCTGCCAAGCCAACCCTACCCTACTTAGCTTCCAGCCTACCATATTTTTTTTTTTTTCTAACGTCATTCTTTCGCATATAATCTTAACACCGCCATTCAGAAAATGACTTCAAATGCACAACGCCATCTATCGAATATCGAGTTCAACTGTCCGAGTAACTAAATTGCGTGTGCTGTGATAATTTTATTTATTGAACACTTTAAATTCATCTAACTTTTGATAGAGTAAACCGATTGCGATGAAATAAAAACTAAGTAATTCTTCAAGTTACGCACAATTTTTATGTCTGAAAGTTATATACATTGGTTTCGTACATTTCACGTGATGCGTGCCCAAATAAACAGACAAAAAATCCAAAAATGCTGGAAATGGCTGCTGTTGGTTATCCTTTAACATGTTGGCTATTTTTTTTGGAAATTTATCCTTTGTACAAAAAATATTTTTCTACAGATTTATTATAATATATGTATTGATGAAAATATTATTCTATGAGAAACTATATTAATTATTATTGTAATGATGTTTTAATATCTTTGACATTATCATTATTTTCTCTTTTTTGTATTATTTATTTTAAAAAGATATAATGACTGTTTTATATATGTTTTACGGCTCTGTTGCTACGGTGGATCACTGACTCCTAATTCACAGGAATATACACCTAGTTTAGAAGTCAGAGTATCTAAAAATTACCTAATGTATAAAGCTTTTTATATTTTTTTACTACTATGAATGTTTGTAAGACAGGCTGTTTGGTGAATAAATTATTCAATTATTATATTATAAATTACATTGGCATAACGAAAATCAGCATAGTGATCATTTCGCATGATATTAATACTGCCATAAATACTGTTGGCATAATTATAATAAAGCATAATTTCATGAAGCTTAATCTTACAAACGCATAATGATATTTACACATAAGGTAAGCTTTTAATTTATTACTGTTTGCGTTGATATAACTCAATATAAAAACAGACATATTCGCGGTTCATATTTGCACCTTAACCTAATCCAACAGAATAAGGCCCAAATTGTAACACATAATGTGAGTGCACCTATTTTTTAATTTATCAGCCAGTAGACAAATCAATATTATGCCTTTAAAATTTATGAAACTCCTTATTATGCCATAACAAATTAGACCAAATGTCAGTTATGCTAACCTTTGCATTATGCCAAAGTATTATTAAGCTAATAAAAGTTATGCGAAAGCGTTATTCCAATCAATATTATGTTTAAAAAAATTATGCTAAGAGAGGGATTCCCATTCTGATCAGGTATTGTGGTCAGCTATTCATCTAATGTTCGTTGTATTAATATTATAGTTATCGGGCAATGGGATCTAATGTAAATAACAAATTCAGTTTTGTTGATGCAGGTTTTTTTCATCTGGAATTTCGGTTGATGGTAATATGCTGGCCCGTACTATATGATGGTACTTAAACGTAACTGGCAAAATGTGAGTGTACGGTACGGTGCAACTCTGCAGAACCCTTTGGGAATGTAGGCGTCGTGTCAGGCGCGGATCCAGATCCTAATGACTCTCTCTGTCATTGAAAAAATGCTGTTCTTGCATTTCGGATCGTATTAATAACCTCCTTAATGAAACTTGCAAACCACAGTGGTTTCAAAACACTGTGGTTCACGAAAATTTGAGGACTTCATAGATAGATGATATAGCTCAGGTGTTGAGCGAAGCGACCTCGAATATTTTTGCACTCCGCCTCGGATCAAGATAGATTTTCTGCTGACCATTCATACTAACAGTTTGGTCGAGTCCCAGGAGCGGGGCAATTGCACCCCGCCTGTATCCACGCCTGCGTCATATTTTGTTATGTGTTAATTTTTGGGGAACCAGCAGATAGCCACGACACAACAATGTCACAATGATACGGCGCACGACTGCCAGGGACAATAATTTTTAATAGAAATTGTTCTTCGGGTAATTTCTGTAAAATTGTTCTTCGGGTATAATCTGTAAAACAAATTCATGATTAAGAGAGAGCGCCGACTGAATTTCCTTAGTAAAAAGTCATAATTAGAGGTTTGGCTCTCGTCACATAGGGACATAGTATATATCTTACTTTACCAGTTTATGGAATATCTTTTAAATTGGTCCAATATTGCAGGAGGAAAGAGACGAAAGCCAAACCTCGAATTATTACTTTTTACTAAGGCAATTCAGTCGGCGGTCTCTGCCCATATTTCCTCTTAATATGGTTTCCGCATGAGCACGGCGCGTCTGTATGTCCCTTAGGCAATCCGAATTTATAGCTATAAGCCTCCGTTCGTAGTTTTAATTAATAGGATTAGCTCTGGAGGCCAAACCTAATCTTATTGAAAGGATGGAATCCCCCGCGTCCTTTAGTATTTGGACATCATCATCATCTTCTTGCCATTACTGTCAAGGGGATGATGATCAAATCAATTGGGGTCGGTGGAGCATATCTTCTACATCTTCATTAGTTACCTTCTAGCCGAGTAATTATTTCCGAATTCATTTGACAGTAGGTTCCGATTCCGACCGGCTTACGTAATTTTTCTTTCACGATCTCGCAATCGCATTATACGTGTTTTTTAGTTGGATCAGCATTCATTAAAAGCTGCTCATCTACCTTTCAGAATTTCTTTTGTTCTGTTGCGAGTGTAGGTATAATATTAATATACATATCAACCCTTAGTATTACGAATTATTGAATCTGGGCGATTGAGCTCTGCGCGGGTGAAAATAGAGAAAACATTAATTTCGAGAATACGAATTTCCCATATATCAGACCGAGCTAGATCGGTTATTCGTCCCTGAAAACCCCTATATTGAAAATTTTATCGAAATCCTTGGAGCCATTTTCAAGAAAGTGAATACAAATGTATATTTATATATATACAACAAATACTGCTCGTTTAATAATATAGGAATAATATAGGATAAATAAATAACGCTGTTGTATTTGTTATTTTACGGTGGGCTTTTATTGTGTCCTTAGCTTACTTACTCACATGTTTTTTTTCCACGGTGAAAATTGGCCAGTATCACGTTATTATTTATGTTTTTAACCGACTTCGCAAAAAGGGGGCGATTTTCAATTCAGATGTTTCTATTTTTTTATTATTTATGTTGTTGCATAATGCCGTCATATATAGACGGATTTTCAAAATTCTTTTTTGTTTGAATGGGTACCTATATATAGCTACTCCCAAGGTGGTCCCATTGTCACCAAATCAGAATCTGATTATGGGATCCCATAGAAATAGAGGGCACTCCTCAAATATTATAATAACATTTCAAGCATTTGCACTCAGAAAGTATCTTTTGGTGAAGTGGATCTGATGAAGAAGACCACTGGAACGCCTTTATAAGTATGTCATGGATAACTCGAATAGTTAAGCGACTATGATGAAGCAAATACATATACATAAATGGTACTATGAAAATGGTACCATCGAACACATCTGATGATGAAACCGGCGGTAGTGGTAATATGAGGTATTAAAAGTAAAAAGAGTAAAATAACTTTGGTTTCCGATGTCGGTGTCTTATTTTTTTTGGTTAAAAGTTTTTTTTGCATGTTACGATTATGTTACTTTTTATATTTTTTACCTGTAAATTGTTTGTGGTTTTATAAAATGTTTGTGAAGCTGCATAACGTTTATTCTGGCAGCAATTATTGCTCTATTGATATTTGGAATACGCAGTGTTTCTGAATATAAAAATATCGAATTATCTGAGGTGGTGCGCATAGAAAATGTGAAGCTTATATGTAGGTACACATGTATAGGTAGTAGGTAAAACATAGTGCAGTTTGGTATTGACGTCAAGTAGCTTAGTGCTTATTAATATGTATTGTGACTAATGGAGCAAGAAAAAGTGCACCTGTCTTTGCGCACACACTTGTGCGATGACTATAATAGTCTCCGCAGCATTCTTCTGATGTCTTGGCATATACTACGGAAATGACATATGTGGTCAGTCCCTTACATTTAGCCATTAGTACAGTCGATTTCGCTAATATACTCGTAATGTGTGTGTGTGTTTTAATTTTGTTTAATTTTAAGCTGATTTCTCGTGTCTCCTGTGCGGGTCACAAATAAATACTTTTTCTTTCTTTCTTTCTTAATGTCATTTTGTCTAGATTCCCAGGGATTTATATACTGGGTAGACAAAATTTTAATCGTCGAAATGAAAGGAACATTTAATTCTTTGTCGATATTTAAAGACGGCACGGTTGGTGCTGTGGCTGAGTGATCTGCTAGTTGGATAACGCGAATATTTTGTAAGGCCTACAGATAGTTGTTACTGTTTGTGTGTGTGAGTTTAAATGTTGGTAAATTCACCCACGACACAGGAGTGTTCCTCAAAAGGAAAAAAGGGAACACTTTTAGGATAATTTCGTTTTCTGTCCGTCCGTCTGTTCTCTGCAATGCCTGGAGGTATGAAGTTGAAATTAAAATGATATACTCAGATCTAGATTTTTTAGGAGCTGTGCAAAAACAACCTTCTAAATTATCGCAATCAAAAGATAAAGCCTTTTAAAACATAATAGTACATTGTGATACAAGGGTGGCAAGTAGGTTATTGCAAACGAGCTGTCATTAACAAGCCCGAGCCGAAGGCGAGGGTTTTTAATGACATGAGTTTGCAATAACCTGCACACCCGTGTATCACACGACGTTTTTCAATACAGTTGTGAGAAACAGTAAAAACAAATCAAAGAATTAGATTTGTTTATTCACAAAAAATAAAATTTTCAATATGGCGCGTTTTTGCAACTGGACATATTTTTTTACAAAGAAAACAGCCTATACAGCCTATTCGATTTTTGACAAACGTTGATGTGAAAATAATTAACTTAAAACTGGCAATTAAATATATTAAACGACTATGTAAAAAAAAAAGTGAATTCAATGCGTGAAACGTACGGAATCATTAATTTTTTCTCGTATAAAATCGTATCCCATTTTATTCTATGTATGAAAACTCCTTGCTACTAAACTTTTTTAAATTGACTTATGGCGCGTTTTTGCAACTGGACATATTTTTTTTTTCAACGAAAACAGCCTATACAGCCTATTCGATTTTTGACAAATGTTGATGTGAAAATAATTAAATTAAAACTGGTAATTAAATATATTAAACAACCATTTAAAAGACTTTTGAGAATTCAGTGCTAAAACGTACGGAATCATTCATTTTTACTCGTAGAAAATCTATCCCATTTTATTCTATGTTTGAAAACTCCTTGCTACTAAACTTTTTTAAATTGACTTATAAATTTAAAACTAAACTGCAAACAATGATCGAGCTCGTAAACAAAAGTCACGACCGCGTAATAGAAAGATGCCTATAAGATAGATGCCTCTGAAAGTACGCCATGTTTAACAACTGTATTGAAAAGGTTTTTAATTACCTGTTGACCTTAAATCATAAAATTTGGCAAGAAGCAACGTCTTACAGCACAAGTTGTGGAAAAAATCTGAAAACTGAAAGTTGTACCTAACGTCGTCATAAAAAAAACAATGTATTGATATCCCGTCTTTTAAAACATTTTACTCAGGAATGCGTGAAGGTATCAACGTCTGCAATCTTTTGAAACTGTGAAGAATAAAACTAATTTCTAAATCAACACCATCAAAAGATCGCATGTTTTAGGAATCGCAAAGAAAACAAAACCTAAAGGGTACTGCCCGTTGTTATAGAATCATGAAATTTGGCAAGAAGCATATTATAACACAAATATAGGGAACAACTTGAAAACTATAAATTAATGTGTAGCTACAACAAACAAAAAAAACGACTATTAACTTATTTGTAGTTACGATCGATTATAACTTACTCGCACTTGGCCGGATTTTTTTAAAACAAAAACAAACAAACTAAAGTAAAACGTTCGAAAATGAAACATTATTATTTTTTTCGTTTGCTTCTGGATAACAAGATAATAATCAAATAGCCTTGTCATAATAAAAGTTGATGCAATTTCCATAACGCCGGGTCCTAGAGAATCCACTTTGTCACGTGTATTACCCACTTACAGTCCTTGATATAAAATAGTTGCAGGCTCTCTAACTCAGTTCCTAGAAACGATTAGATTAAGCACTGCAAGAAACTTAGTCTATTAGCAGAGCTATTCGAGATCGTGTTTAATGGATGAAGCTCCAGCTCAAATAAGACAAGATATAGGCTGTGGGTTCTGTCTAGATTTAATTTTCTTTTGGTTTAGGTATACATCATTATAAAAAAAACTTATCCTAATTTGGTACTTCTGTATTAAAATGCTTATTAGTCTAGAAGTTGACAAGTGACATCTTATTAGCGATAGAGCAAATAGTTCAAAATAAGGGATTCCGTTTTTGTGACCATCAGTTGGCGCCATTGGCGTGGCGACTAAGGTCCTTAGTTATATCTGTTAAAAGTTTTTATTACGCGCACGGAAGCAAAGTTTGAATTAAAATAATTTCTAATGCCGTTGAAGTGCGATTAAATCGAGTATGCTGCAGTTTCGCGCAGCCCCTTTTTTCGAAAAAAAGGAGAATACAATTTTCTGAAACAATTCTATTAAAGCAATGGTGGGTAAAACCCGTAAAGTCCTCGCCAAACTTCTTGGCCGCCCTGAAGTTGGTTTACCGGATGGGCGAGGCACGAAACGGTGCTGTTTTTGTATGAGACAGAATCGCTGATAAAATGTTAATTTTGTTTTTTCCTTTAATCAATATTGTAACTTGTAGGTTAGAATAGGTATCTAATAAAAATAAGTCAACCAACCGCTCTTCTTAAGAAATACTTCCGCAACTTCGTGTGGAACATACCCTGATTCGGACCCGTGGTTTCGGACCACGGTCCGAATCATGATCTGTCCCACAGGGACTGTGTATTTGCCGGGTCAATATTATAATTTGCCTTTGGTGCTCAGGGATGGCGAACTTTATCCAGTTTTATCATTGACAGAATATTCAAACTTACTTCTAGAGCAATGTTTAAATAAATAAGAGATTCCTCACGCTCTTTTTCCCATGGGGGTAGACAGAAACTACAGAACGTCACCTGCTATAACATTCTTACATAGCCCTATTGCTTAAATAACGATCATACATCCAGTCAAACACGCACGCCGGTTACGAGTACTTTATGAGATTAATTTCGATAAAACACGGTTAATGTTGCTGTCGTCGTTAATTGAGCAGTTTCACTAACAATAAGTTATTATCGTATAACACCAATAAACTTATTATGGCTTGTGAAAGTTTTACGACAAAAATAGAGGCGCGTCGGTCAAAGGTTAAGCCAATGACCGCCTGGAGGAAATAGGCCAGATTGTTTAGAAATGGAGGGTGGATACAATATTGTAGTGTAGTTGATTATTTAGTAGCACGCGGGGTGGTCTTGTCAATGGAGTTCTGCTCAATGGCTACTCTGTATGCATTGTTTTAGGTACTATGATGCATAGAGAATAGTAATTTGGTTCTAAACATCCGAGCAGCTTTTGAATTGCACGCCATCACCAGCAGCAACGTTGTTGTTTGGATGCAGTGTTTGTGCGGGGGTCATGACAGTATCGAAACTGCCAACCGACTGAGCACTTTTTTGGGTCGACTGCATGCAAATGCTGTTCAGACGCAGCTTATTTAACACAGACACAACATCAACGAACACAGAGTAAAGGAGAAGAATAGTAAAAAAAGTATTATAAGAACTTGCGCCGAGCGTGCTTGTACCGAAAGAGCAAAGAAAGGTGAAAGAGCCTTAGGTACTTATGTTTTTTTGAACCATAACTTACTATGCCAATGAAAGGCTACTAGAAGATTAGGTTAGTATCTATTGCAGCCTACTTCTGGAAATTACTGAAAAACTCAACCGCTTGCGATGTTTTGCATAATATTATTGTAAGCAAAAACAAATTATAAGTCAAACTATGTTTTCTTGACTCGTTAAATGATTAGATGTTAATCTAAGCAAAACCGGTCGATATCTTCTCTACTGCACTAATAGAACGGCAGCCTAATTGCGTAAGTGAATTCTGCAAAGCAAACAAGTCGATTCCTTCCCAAAATCGACTTTACGTATTAATATGCAATACGTAAAGTCGTTTTTGGGAAGGAATCGACTTGTTTGCTTTGCAGAATTCACTTACGCAATTAGGCTGCAGGTCACTGTAAATGCACTGAAAAAATAAACAACGTTTTTCCTTACAAGCAACAAAACAGATTTTTGCTATTGAGCTTATTTTCTAATAACATAAAGTTTACTTATTTTTTTTACAAAACTTGTTCCTTTTTCCCGAAAAGTTTTGTAATAAACAAACTTTAATTGTTAGAAAATTTACTTTAATAATGTAATACAAAACTAGTTGTGTTGCTATTACGAAAAAAGTTAGCGAGTCTTAAAAAAATGGTCACCGATATTTCTGTATCGTTTTGTTCCCGCTGAGCGATTTCATTTTTCACACCGTAGTAGATCGATCATGGATCATGGATCACTACTGGATTTTTGTTCTATTGTAATATTATTGTCGTAATTTCTGCATTCATACTAATTATTTAGGTACCTACCTACGACGATATTATTTCAACTTTCCCGGCAAAATATTATTCAAATGCAAAATTATTGCTTTTCTTATACCTAAATAGTTAGTATCTGCTGGCGCCATTCTTAATGAAAAACTACTAGTAAAAAGAGCAGTGAATTAATTTTACAATATACGAAATCTTTGATGAGATCTTAAACGTAAGGCTGGCGAGACTAGAATATCGTACGAAACCCTCCATTTATAATTTCTCATCTTTCTTTAAACAGATGCTGATGTAAGGACTATGACCGGCCTTAGCTCTTAAGACTTCCTCCACTCTACCTCACAGGTGAGTTCACTCTAAATTATGAATAAGTAATTATGGTCATCAATTAAAAATGAAAATCTCGCCCTAATGGACACCAGCAGGTGAATTCGGCAAGGAAAAGGGTTTGACCCCATAGGACAAATTCTCTTTAAATAATTAGGTATTACCAAAAATTATGAAGATACTCTTTTCGAAGGAGTCCAATTATTTTTGGCAATACCTAATTATTTAAGGATGATTTGTCATACTCTTTCATGGGGTCAAATCCTTTGCCTTGCTGAATTAACTTACGCAATTAGGCTGCAGGTTGTCTAAAACTAATTCAAATAACCAAAGACATTCGTACACACTAATATACTTATAAAATAAAATAAAAAACATACTAGAAGACGAACATAGAACCTCCTCCTTTTTCGAAAGTCGGTTAAAAATCAAAAGTCTTGTCTGTGTCAACACTTTTGGAACGTCAAAGTCTTAGATTATATAATAGCAACCAGATAGAACGTACGGAACACGAGAGCAGTGCCGCGATATATGTAAGTGTGCGTGACAGCGAGGAGCGGGACTGTAGAGACACCTACATCTGCGTGTAAGGATGCCAGATATCGGGGAAAAACTCCCACATTATTTTCGATTGTTCTCAAAAATATTAATGTTTCAAATTGTTACTTACTTAAGTAGTATTTGGACAGAAAAATGGTTATCAAATAAATTATAATAGAATTACAGTTGTTTAAAATTCACTTAATGATTATTAATAAACTACTGAAAAATAACGCGTTTGAAAATTTCTATGTAAAAATTATTAGTTATCATCATATCAGCCGAAAGACGTCCACTGCTGGACATAGGCCTCCCCCAAGCGTCGCCACATTGACCGGTCCCGTGCGTCCCGCAACCAGCGGATTCCTGCAACCTTCACCAGGTCATCGGTCCACCTGTTGGGAGGCCTTCCAACGCAACGTCTTCCGGTTCGCGGTCGCCACTCCAGAACCTTTCTGCCCCATCGGCCATCCGTTCTGCAAGCAATGTGCCCTGCCCACTGCCACTTAAGTTTGGCAATTCTTCGGGCTATGTCGGTAACCCTGGTTCTCTTACGGATCTCAACATTTCTGATTCGATCACGCAAGGAAACGCCGAGCATAGCCCTCTCCATTGCCCTTTGAGTGACTGTAAGCTTTCTGATGAGGCCCATTGTAAGCGACCACGTCTCAGAGCCATATGTCATCACTGGCAACACACACTGGTCATAGACTTTTGTCTTGAGACGTTGTGGTAAGTTGGACGAGAAGACACCGCGCAACTTCCCGAACGCTGCCCAGCCGAGTGGGATTCGACGGTTGACCTCTTTCTCGAAGTTGGCCCTACCCAATTGGATCGTTTGTCCCAGGTAGATATAGTCGTCCACAACTTCGAGTTTAGAGTCTCCAACCTTGATAGAAGTGGGTGTAACATGGGCATTCAACATCACCTTGGTTTTGTCCATGTTCATTTTCAGACACACTCTTTCGGAAACTCTACTGAGGTCATCGAGCATTCTACTGAGGCTCTCCATGGTCTTAGCCATGCTATGTCTTCGGCAAACCGAAGGTGAGTGATATACTCGCTATTAACGTTGATGCCTAGGCTGCTCCAGTCCAGAACCTTGAATACATCCTCCAGCGCAGCAGTGAACAGTTTCGGAGAAATGACGTCTCCCTGTCTCACGCCACGCTGCAGAAGGATTGGTTCCGAGGTCTGATCCTGAAGACGGACTGACATGGTGGCGTTTCTGTACAGATACTTTAGCACCTCAATGTACAGGTAGTCGATCTGGCACCGTTGGAGAGACTGCAGTACAGCCCAAGTCTCGATCGAATCGAAGGCTTTCTCGTAGTCCACAAACGCTAAACAGAGAGGCAGGTTGTACTCTTCGATCTTCTGTATAACCTGCCGCAGTGTATGTATGTGATCTACGGTGCTAAAGTCTTTTCGGAATCCGGCTTGCTAGGAAGGCTGGAAATCGTCAAACCTGCGCGCGAGACGATTCGTGATGACTCTTGAAAACAACTTGTAGACATGGCTAAGAAATGAGATGGGCCTATAGTTCTTCAGCCGGGTATTGTCGCCCTTTTTGAAGAAGAGTACCACCACACCCCTGCACCATGCCTACGGCGTTTTGCCCTCGAGTATGACGGAATCAAACAGCTTTTGAAGGCCTCAAGGACCGGTTGCCCTCCCGCCTTCAGGAGTTCAGCCGTGATTCCGTCGTCACCCGGCGCCTTGCTGTTTTTTAGCTGTTTCAGAGCCATCCTAATCTCGCACAGGCTGACGTCCGGGATATCTTCGGTATAGTGTCGGGTCAATCTAGCTCTTGGGTCGTTTGCTAGATTCGCAATGGGTTTACTGGTCGACGTGTATAACTGCCCATAGAATCTCTCGATCTCCCTCAGAAGCTACGGTTTGGCGGATACAATCCTGCCATCATCGGTCTTCAGTTTTGTGAGCTGGCTCTGCCCAATAGACAGTTCCCTTGCAAAGACCCTGGAGCCCTTATTCCACTCAATCGCATCTTTAATACTTTCAGTATTAAAGCGGCGGATGTCGCTTTTCAAGGACTTTGAGATCTGTCTATGTAGCTGCCGGTATTTCACCGCATCGTCTGAAAACTGCAGGATCATCTCACGCCTCTCCTTCATTAGCTTGAGGGTTGGATCAGAGAGCTTTTTGTTTCTATCTGTACGGCGGGTCTTCAAAAACCTAGACCAGACCGTATGGACAGCTTCCACGAACCCATCGCTGTAATCGTCCACGGAGCTCCCTAGACACTCGAAACGATTCTGGAGTTCGAGCTGAAAGGTTTCGGGGTTTTGGATCTGGATATGTGCTGGACGGAGCGTGGACTTCATCAGTCGAGACCTTTCAAGCTTGATATTAATGTTCAATGTGCCTTTTACCATGCAGTGATCACTCCCGGTTTTACCGAATTTATCACAGAGACATCATTGAACATTTGCTTCTTGGTTGACATGATGAAGTCGATCTCGTTTTTAGTTACACCATCGGGGCTTTGCCTTGCCCACATCCTGTGCTCACGCTTTCTGAAGAAGGAGTTCATCATATAGAGGCCTTCCTTCTCCATAAAACTGGCCAGCAGGTGACCCCGATGGTTCCGACGTCCAACTCCAAATTGCCCCACTTGCAACTCATCCTCGTCTCGCTTGCCCAGTTTTGCGTTGAAGTCCCCCATGACAACGGTGAAGTGAGTTTTGAAACCATGCATGGCTTTAGAGATATCCTCATACATGGTCTCTACCTAGTCGACGGGGTGTGCCGATGTTGGGGCGTAGACCTGTATGACCTTCAGCGAATATCTTGCGCATATTCTGAGTATAAGGTACGCCACCCTGATCTTCACCACGTTGTTCACAAGGGACTTATGGACGATAAACCCGACACCACCCTGGGACTGCCGGTCACCCTCTTGGAAATAGAGCAGGGTACCGGATTTGAGGATTATCGAGTCCTCCCCCTCTCTTCGGACTTTAGATAACCCTATAACACTCCATCGCAACCTGCTCAATTCTTCCTCGGCTATCTTCTCGTCGGTCCGGAGTGTTCGCGTGTTATACGTTGCCAGGTCCAGTCGTAGGTGTTTATTGGGGTAGCCGGGTCCACTCCGGGGAATCTTTGCACCCCTTGCTACGCCATCGCCTCGAGCGCTACCGTAGTCGAGGGTAGACAGGCTCCGGGCACTCGGGGCCGTTTTTTTGTTGTGCTTATCATGGTTTTGGGGGGGGGGGTTTGCCGTAATCGCCACGCTTGGCAGGCTGATTGGCGATCGCAGTTTGTTCTTAAAGTGCACAGAGAACGCTGCTACCCATTCTCTGGTGTTTCCCTTAGTCGCCTCTTACGACACCCACGGGATGATATGGGATGGTGAAATTCTTTACGTCCGTCACCATACGGTACGGTTATTAGTTATATTAAAATTTAAAGACATACATAATTCAAAATATTGATTACAAGCAAATACTAAAGTACTTAGTCATAATTATTTCTCGTTAGATGCCAATTACATGTTATTTATATCTAATTAGCATGTACAATCATATAGAATCCTAATTGAAACTTTAAAAGTTGAACAAGATAGTTTTTTAAACATTTGATAAACGATATCATACATGTTGAATAATTACGCGAGGAACTTGAAAATGTGTTTTTATGTTTGTTGCGATATTTTGATGTGTCAAATGAAAGGTCTTGGCCTAGAATCATATTATCCGTTTGAATCATTTAAATCGGTTAACGCGTTTACGAGATAAACGCTAATCATTATAATGAAAATGTAAACAAACCGTAATTTTCCCTGTTTTTGTTCTAGAATATTTTTAATTATGACTAAATGTGTAAATATTATGACTGTAAATTGAGAATGTGTGAAAACCCTATCTATTAAGCTAAAATTTGTAAGGATTATGTGAAAAATGAATAAAAAGCAAGGCTCCAAATATTTCGGCTAAGCGAAAATGAACACAAAAATGGTAAGCGAAGGTTTAATACGATTATCACTTATCCCCCTTCCCCGCGCCCCTGTCGCAGCCCCACCGCGTGCCACTAGTTTATTGAATTCAATTTGTATGAATAGATTGTGTCCATATTTTATAGAATTCAAATCGGATATAAAAAAGGTATTGAACAATTAATGGAAATGTGTTCCATTACTTATACTGAACTACTAAAAACAATTGCAAACTAGTTACAAAAATTTCCTGTATATATGTATAAATTAATCGATCTTCCTACGCCCCATGTACATTGTAACACCAACCAATTACTGCCAATATTTTGTGTTCTTAGTGAGCCGTAAATATTAGTGGGAAAATAAATATCAAGACTATAAAATAATCAATAGTTACCTGTGGAAAGATATTCCATCTTCTTTTTTTTTGTTTTTGGGAACAACTTTTGCAATGTTTAAAGATACAAGACGGCATTTTTCACATAAAATAAGAAATGACTTGTGACGTGTAAGCAGTGCGACGCGTAGTTTCGTACTAACGCGAGATTGTATTAGTTTTTCAATTTGTATTTGTATTGGTGGTTGCGCTCTCTTGTTCGGTACGTTCTATCCGGTTACTATTATATAATTTAAAGTCAAATTATTAAGACGTCGTATTTTAGCTAGGAAAAAGAAGTCGCGCAATCAACTCCCAATCACATCTGTCTGTTAAGTTTGAAGAATTTGAATCTGTACAACAGTGTGGAAAATAATTAACATTTTAACATTACATGATTCATGAATATACCTAATATTTTACCGGTTAAATAGTTTAAAACAAGAGTCGTTTAAGTTATAATCGTTTTATTTTTATCAATAAAACCTAACTCAATAAAGTGCCATAGACAGCCAGTCATTCCATCGGCGCCGCGCCGGCCGCGTCGAACTGGCATTTAATAGTTTCCTAGAGTTAGTCTGGTCTGGTCTAAGTTCAGTCAATGTGACCTGCATCGCAAAATTGGGTCTCCGCAAAAATAGACGGCGCTTTACTTTCGCGCTGAGAAAGAGTTTAACAAGTTCCTTATTGAAAACTGTTGGGGCTTGTGTTGCTATCGAAACTTTACGACCCAGAAACGAATATTAAAGTAACAATACCTAATTATTCGTCAGTAATGATGATGGTGTCGTGAATGCATCGCTAATGAGTCGGCAGTAATTTGTCTCGAAACGCTCGCCGAGTCGTTACCTATTGTTCCGGCGCAGTAGGTATTTAACGCGCCACTGTTACCGCGAAGCGAGTAGCGCGCTCGCGTGTGCGTAGAGTGTCACAGTAAAGGTGTGTAGAGAAGGCTTATTTTACTATTGTTTTTAAAAGTTAATAAAATAAGAGAGTTAATGCTAAACAGTTTGTAGTATTACAATGCGTAGTAATAACGAAATTTTTAAGTGTTTTGTTTTAGATAAATCTGTGTAAATTAGTTTGAAAAAATTCCCTAAATCGTATTTTATTCAATTATTTGACTATCTATCTATATTTTTGAAAACATAAACGGACGGACTAAATATTTTAAAGATTTTTTTTAAATAAAATCAAAATTTAAGATCGGAATTGCCGAAATTTCGTCTTGGGCGTCATTTTCATGGTTTTTGGGGTAGCTTTTTACAAATGGGGACAAAATGAAAATCCAAGATGGCGCCGACCGAAATTTTTAAAACTTTCGTCTTGGGTGTCATTTTCATGGTTTTTGGGGTCGCTAGCTAAGAATTAGGAGTCAAAATGTAATTCCAAGATGGCGGCGACTAAAATTTTTGAAACTTTCGTCATGGGTGCCATTTTCATGGTTTTTGGGGTCGCTAAATGCTAATTTAGAGTCAAAATGTAATTCCAAGATGGCGCCGATCGAAATTTTGTGACACTTTCGTCATGGGTGTCATTTTCATGGTTTTTGGGGTCGCTAAAAGCTAATTTGGAGTCAAAATGTTATTCCAAGATGGCGCCGATCGAAATTTTTGACACATTTGTCATGGGTGTCATATTCATGGTTTTTGGGGTCGCTAAATGCGAATATGGGGTCAAAATGAAAATACAAGTTACACCCATGACGAAATTTTCAAAAATTTCGGTCAGCGTCATCTTGGAATTACATTTTGACTCCAAATTAGCATTTAGCGACCCCAAAAACCATGGTAATGCCCATGACGAAAATTCTTGAAATTTCGGTCAGCGCCATCTTGTATTTTTATTTTATACAATATTCGCAATAATTATTTTTATTTTGACTAATAAACCAAAAAAACAAAATAAAATACACCCATGACGAATATTTCGGTCTTCTTTGAAGTCTGTTAAAAAAGTATCCTATCTTACTGATTTTGTTACACTGTGGTCTCATAATAAATCAGGCGATAGATTAGCGGGAAGCCGTGCCAAAAAGTAACATAGGTCCTGCCTCGCCAAGGCCTCGCAGGCGACTGTCACTGAAGAGCCGTACGGCGGCCGCTGTGTTATATATAATTTTATTATTAAAACAATTAAACTATTTTATAAATTCTACCCTGAGAATAAAGTTCTACAGGTTGTTAACTTTTTTTAGATATGTGTTTTAGGTAGTGAATCATTCATAATCTTCCAGAAAGATAAGACAATGATCAAAAAAACATCGTTTTAGAATCCTTTTCAGATTTTTTTTTGATGGAGCGAAGTTTTTGATATCATGTTTTGAATCTCAGAAATGAAAAGTATATGTAGTAAACTACAATATATATATTTTTTTGCATTTGAACTATCTCAATTTGTTTGTTTAATAATGAATCAAAGATATGTAAAAGTCAGGCTACCTGTCCTTAAGTTGCGTAGCTGTATAAAGGCAAATGTTTTTTTTTTTTGATAGTACCGATGACGATGTGAGTCGATGATGATCTGTTATAGTGCACAGCTATGCCAGCCAAGATGATGAGCGCGCGCGGCGGGCCAGCGTCAGGCGGCGACGTGAGCGTGGCGGAGGGCCCGCTCGCCTCCTTCGAGACGATGACGCAGGCCGCCATCATCGCCGTCATGGGCATAGCAATCGTCGTCTCCAACATACTCATCATAGCTTCCTTTCTTAACCTCAAAGGCAGATGTACGTATAAAAACTATATTTATTCAGAATATTTATTTGATTAAAATATACACAGTGTACAAAATACTTAATCAACTTAACAATACGCTTATATAAGCGATTAATACGGTATTGTTCATAATGCCCAGACAATTTGAAAAATGCCCAATATGAGTAGGCAAGTTGCTAAAAACTATTGAAATAATTAAATTTACCGGGCTTTCTCAATCATGCCCATCACTTATGAGGGGCGGGTAATAAAAACATGTGTTTCATTTTAATTTTATTGTTGACATTAATTTTATGTAGAATAAGTAAGTAAGATTACTATTAAAGCAAAAAGTGCTAACCTGTACGTGTCGGGGTGCCCTAAGCTCCCGAGCTCGCTTCGCTCTCTCTTGGACTAATTCAGCGACCATAATTATTGAATTGCCCAATCATTACGTAGCAATATTCATAATGACCAGACGATGTGATAAATATAGAAATTTAAATCAGTATTCATTACATTGTCCGATTTCATTTGATTCCTAATGCCCGGGCATTATACTTAGTACACTGATTAATCACTTGGCCCATGACATATACACTTAAATCAAAAAGTATTAATAGTAACTAAGCCTAAAAATATACTAAACTAATATATGACATCGGATAACTCCTCCACATTGCCGTCCACCGGTAACGTGCCCTAAAGACTGCATTGCCACGTCCTATATATCCTATCGGTTATCAAACGGGCAGTGAACCATGTAGACGACATATTATTTTCAAGAACACTTACCACGCAATCAAAATAAAATCATGATAATACTTTAGATAATTGACCGCTACCTACCTAATTAGCCGTAATCGTTGTCCCAATTATTTTTTTTGTGATAAACCACATATCACCACATTGTACTCATATAGTAAACAAAAGGACCGATTTGATAGACCTATTATGTTAACATTTGTTTGTTAGTCCTTGTGCTAAATACTGAAACAGAATGTCGATTCGTAATCGCTTTGAGTCTCTATTATCCCTTGGATAATTTAATCCGTGCTGAAGTGGATAATCTTGTGAATTGGTCAGGTTTCTTTCAAACGGTTAATATTAGCAAATTGAACGTTCAACTATCGTACCCCCGAGTATTACCGTGTTGCGACAAGACACAGGCATTTTACTTATAATAAGAGTAGTTTTTAAATGCTAAAGTTGTTATTACTGGAACATTATCTTTCTGGGTAAAGACGGGGTCTTTGATTTACAAAAATATTTAGTACTTTTGATCCTACTATAAATATTATAAATGTGAAAGTTTGTAAGAATTGATGCTTATTACTCTTTTACGTAAAAAAACCTGAATAGTTTTTTTATGAAACTACAGTAATCAGAATATCAAATAGGCTAGATACTATAAAGATATTGGGGCACTAATTAGTTAGCAGCTAGTAGTTTATAAGTAATTACGGTATTGAATGATGATGATACTGTTCATGCTGTTTCCGTGCAGGTCTTTCGCACGAAGTGATCAACTACTACCTCCTGTCGCTGGCTGTGGCAGACCTGCTTATCGGGGTGCTGGTGGTGCCTCTCTCGGTGTACCCCGCCATCACGGGCCGCTGGATGTTCGGCGACCTAATGTGCCGCCTCGCCGGCTACGTCGAGGTCACGCTCTGGTCCGTCTCCGTCTACACCTTCATGTGGATCTCCGTTGACCGTTATCTCGCAGTTCGGAAGCCGCTCCGTTATGAGACGGTTAGTGCGACGGTAGTTATCCCTTTCAATATTTTTTTTACTAGCTAGCTAGCTTGCATCTTTTATGCATTCGCATTAGTAATTGATCATTCTGAACCCTTTGATAAAACAATTAATGAACCCACTTTCTCTTAATCATACGAAATCGATTCTTCTTTTGATAATAATTACAATAATATTGTAGATACCGATTTCATTTTTCTCTCTTTTGATAGTTCCTTTATAAATAACATTTACATCTACATAATTAGTCCAACTTAATCATTAGCATGGATAATTATTTTGTAATGTTAATATTCCTAGTATTTTAAATGATTTTGCCCCTATTCCAATAAAATCTCAGCAAAGTTAGATTAGTGTAGGCCGCGCCAGTTCTTGGCTAATTATTAATAACAATGCTCATGGACCAGGTACAAACGCGCACTAGAAGCCAATGTTGGATGGTTTTCACGTGGATATCAGCGGCAATGCTCTGCTGTCCGCCATTACTAGGTTACAAAAAGGAAGCCAAATTCGACACGGAGACGTTCATCTGCATGCTGGATTGGGGCACGACGTATGCGTACACGGCCACGCTGGGCATCCTGGTGCTGGGCCCCAGCGTCATCTCCATCGTGTACAACTACTACTACATCTTCTCCATGAAGCGGCGCCTCAGCAGCGGCGTGCCCATACACGACAAGGAGTACGCCACGGCGCTTGCCGAGAACCTCTCCAACCCCAGCCACTGGATGAGCTTCATCATGGTGTGCACCTTCTGGCTCAGCTGGACACCCTATGTGGTCGTTAAACTCTACGAGTATACCACTGATCAGGAAATAAAGGTACCCATGTTGCATTTTGGAGTGGTCTGGATGGGCATTATGAATTCATTTTGGAAGATTGTAATACTGCTGACGTTCAGCCCGCAGTTCAGGGTCGCGCTGAGGATACTGTGCCTGACGGCGTGCTGCCGCTCTAAGGGGCGGTTGGCAGCCGAGCTCTTGGGGCTTGATAATGATGACTGAGTCCACCTTTTGGCGGGTATGTAAATCCTTAATACAGTCGATCACCCGAACACATACACCGTATTGTGGTGCAGCCAATATTAAGGATTTAGATACCTGGCCTGGCTTCACAGTCTCCATTATGTTGTATAATGTTCTTAAAACTAAGATGTTTTCGTGCAAATTCTACGAAATGCCGTCACGTTGTCCTTATATTGCTGTTCATTAGTAAGTTTTTTGACAATGAGTAAAATCACGACCATTCCTGTAAAACGAATATTTATTCTGCGTTTGCAATCATTGCTAGCAATGTGTTTTAGTAGGTAGTCGACATAAGGAAGACTACTATATAAACTTTCAGTCTAAAAAGTGTGATGTCAATAATATTTGACAATAATGTGTTTAAGTTCAAACACTTTGCTCTGTGCAATAAAATTCATATCATTTTCTCAATATTCGCTAGTTCTAGGATTATGTAGTCATTAATTTATTCTATACTGTGAAAGCGTGTTAGGGAATAAAACCATAGGTACTTATTTACCGATGATTAGGTTAATATAGGAGTCACGTGCTACATAATAGATGTAAATATAGTATAGGGTGCTACATTTTATTGTTCCGGCTCACAAATTCTCAACAATGTGTGGCTTTACATTTGAATGTTATAAGATGGCAACAATCACTGGAAGCTTTTACGTTTCAAATGTAATGTATGTCATGACTCGATGGTTTCATATTGTATTCCGAGCAAACCAAATATTTAAGTTGTTCAAAAGTATTTTTCCTAAAAGATATTTGCTATAGATCACAGAAGGTTGTACAAAGTAGATTTTGTATGCTTACGTAGGTAGGGTATGACTACCATTAGTCTATAGAGTTGTTTACTCGTTGTAAACTAGTTAAAATAATAGTTATTAATTAAAACATGGGCAGTACGCAGTTATTAAATTAGTACAAATAACCATTGGTGATAGATTTTATAATGAAGCTTTGTTTTTAAACTCTCTGGTATTGTTAATTAGAACAATATTAATAGTAATTATAAATGTCAGCTTTCAATTATGAAAAGATCGACAGCTAAGCTAATACAAGTGGCCTTTATTGTAAAAAGCTGTTGTTTTATTATTTGGTTTGTACGGAACATAATGCAAGAGTTGTTTTTTCATTTACATGGTGGCCCAATCGGATGTAAAAAACTTTAAATTAATATGTTTCGATATTTTTGTAAGCTTAGAAATGCTATGCAATTTTATTTGGTACATAACATCAAATTTTCTCCTTTTCGATGCTTAAAAATGCGAAAAATCTTGTCATGTTTTTGATACAATTTTAGCTATCTATTCCACTAATAAAGCAGCAAATATTCTGCTTTTGGTATTCATAAATTATCACGACAAGACTCTTCAGGTAACGCCACAAAAAATCAGGATCTGTCGAATCCTGGGAGTTCGGGGGTCAATAAATGCTTGCGTTACATTGCAGCATTGTCTAGAAAACGTTCTTCTCAAACTTCATTTAGTAGCACCTGCGTTGTGGGCTCTTTGAAGCAGAATACAGCAATTACACCACCTAATTAATCAGACGAAGTGTATTTAGATTCTTTCGTGAATCGTAAGTAACCAATCCAATGGGATTCGTTACCCAAAAAAAACGTTGATCAAGTTAAAAAACACAAAAAAAAAACACTAAAATACTATCCAAAACAAAATTACGGTTGTTTAACTAATATATCCTAAAACACTGTAACATTTGATGACAAATTCTAGCAAAATAAAGTTGCATACGTCGGATTGGGCGACCTTATACGGACTGATTGCTAATACATATATTATACATCCGACTAGACCAAGTCTGATGTATTTATTCTGTATCGTTCAAAAAGCATTGTGATTGCCGGATACAGTAATAAATAATTTTTATGGGTATAAAATACAATATCCGTATGAAATAAAATCAATCTTATGTTATATTTATTGTTGAACGCACATTCTGTAACAGTGTGAGCGTGATTTTTGACTTGTGATCTTAATGATTATCAAGATTATCAACTGATTTGTCAATGTCAAACCTTGAAATTTCAGACTTCCTAAGTGTGTGAACTGTTCAGTTATTGAATAATTATAACATGTATGCTATTCGTGTTCATTATATTAACTAATTATGGTATCTTAGGGCGGGTGTCCCGTTTGTAGCTTCAAAGGGAAACGAAGTTTTCCGGAGCCGACGAAAACCAGAGCCTTTGGCGAATTGCCAATTTCCCTCTTTGGGCTGGTCCCAAGATTGCGTCATAATCAAAATTCTGTTATATACTAATGCCATGCAATGTCTTTATCTAATTTATGTGATATAGATGTAAATTAGGCGCCCGCCCGTCGGTTAACATTTTTCTCAAATTAAAGGCTGTGCTTAGACTATCTTGGATTTCTTTTATTTCAGAGTAGTTTTAGGTTGTTATAGTGATAGCTGTTATTTATCGTCTACTGTTTGTCTGTTTCACTGCCTTCTAATGTATTTCTTATCTATGCTTAAGGATTGTTAAGTACTTTCTAGACTATGTTATGTTGAGTCGCGGTGAGCGTTGTGGCTACTGTGTGTTATCTGGAATTTGTTTATATAAATTGTAACGTTTCATTTTTTTTGTCAGTTACTTTTATATAGAATTTTAGACTATAAGTTTTCAATTGCATTAGTTGTTGATTTTCTAATTATTCTTAAGTATATAGATATGTAACAGTACCTACATTAGGTATATTCAAGTTTTTTGTAATAGCTACAAATATTTTTGTAGATTTGTAATCAAATATAGTTGTTTTGAATATAGCTTCATAATGTGTTGGTATAGGTATTTAATAATATATTGAGTTTTAAAATGGCTTGAGCTGGAGTGATTAATCGATGAGAAGCTGGCTTTGGCTCAACTGGTATAGATTGCAGGTGTCAGGAGGCGATCGTTGTACTGTCATGGATCCCACTTGACGCGATGACCTACATCGCTTGCACCGTACTTAATATACATAGATACGTATATTACACGGTCTGTATTACACAATGTCAGTATATGTGAATTAATTAACGTGTTGGTGTCAAAATTATACATAGCAAATCAAATAGTAGGTACGATATTTTTCAAGTGTGTCTAGTTTTACTGCTTTCAGTTACAAACTTTTATTATTGTTATTTAAAGATAGATATATAGTTAAAATAGCAAGAAATAACACAGTTAATATTTATTAAAATGACGTAAGTTTATGTTTACGTCATTAGATGATTCATTAAATTCGTTTTAAAATGACTTGAGATAGCAATAAACCTATACCATCGTCCTCATTTATTGTAGACTAAATAATCTATTATTATTAAAATATTAGCAATTATACAAATATTTTAAAAGGACGTGAATTTATGTTTTCACCTTTTACAATAAAATAATGGGGCTGGCGAACTTTTTGCTTACTAATAAGCAACAAAACAGAGTTTTTCTGATTGCTAATTAGTTTAGTATCATTATCAACAGCCTTTTAATGTGCCCACTCCTGAGTGTATATCAGGAGTGGGCACCTCTCTGTGAGAGGTAATGTGCCGTAATACACCACGCGGGCCCAGTGCGGTTTGGTGGATATCACATGTCTCATTTTGTATTATTTTTTATTAAAGTTTATTTTCTAATCACATAAGTTTGCTTCAGTCTAAAGTTACAAACTTGTTTTGTATTTTAAGCCTACTTTAGTTGTTAGAAAATAAACTGTAATAAAATCTATATTTTTTATTGCTAGTAAGAAAAATGTTCACAAGTCCCAAGTTTTTTCAGTGTAGTCACTGCCAGGTCCATTCAATATTCTAAAATGATCTACTTATGATAGCAAAAAAGTAATAAATAAAATTAAAATTGGACGTATATTTATAGTTAGTGTCAGGTTAATTACTAATATTCTAAAATTATTAACGTAGCAAGAAATCTTTTGCTTAGTGCGGGTTCAAAATATATGTATTTGTTCATATTCGAAATTAATTAATGACGCGAATTTATATTTGCACAAAATAATAAATTCATTAAATTGTTCAAAAATGACTTACAATAGCAATAAACTTATGTAAACCATCGTCCTCAGTTATTCTAAAATGATTAAATAAAGTTTATAATAATTATTTAAGGGATAATACCAATATTCTAAAAGGACTTTAAGTTATGTTGTCGCCTTTGAGTTACTGCCAGGTGGATTGAATATCTAGGCTTTTATATAATAATACATAAAAGGCTAGGCAGATAGTGCGGGGCAATGATATTATAGGTGCGAGGTTAATTTAATACACTAACATATTTGAATAATTAGTGCGGGTTAGGGGTGTCATTCTGAATTTCGACAGTTAATTATTTCGACACAGTAAGTCTAAACTTTCGTAGGAAACTCTGAAGCTTATGATGGAACGACTTGAAAATCTTAACGGTCTCTTCGTCAGACTCGCTGTTCTGACGAAGTGACCGGTGGATATCATTAATATTGACACTCAATAAACATGCCAATATGCTCTCTATAGAGAAAGCGATTGAGAAAAACCGGGGATCGAAAGTGTTTGTTCATTCACATGGGAGGAGCCACCTGACAAAGTTGAAATATAACGGGAATATCATCGTTTCGAAACCAGAGATTCTTTCGGCAGTTGAAAACTTCTACGACCAACTGTACGCATCAAATGCATCTCGACCTGATCCCGAAAATGAGGTTTCTAGAGACAGTTTAACACGCCATTTCACAGAAATCCTGAAATAATCCATGACGAATTCGAGGCGCCTGTTAAACAGCTTAATCATGGAAAAGCCCCGGGTGAGGATGGAATTACAACCGAGCTTCTGAAAGCAGGGGACATCCGGTACTGAAAGAGCTTGGGGAGCTCTTCCATTTTGTCCTGTTCTCTGAGAGAACTCCAGAAGCGTGGGAAGGAGTGTAAGGAGCATTACTCACATGTCTAATATAATAAATAATCAAGAAGACATAATTATTAAATAAATGATGTTATGATTTAAATTATCTGAAGAAATGATTCAACTGTACAATGATTTGTTACTGGTAACATAATTGATTCATATTTATGTTTTATCTTGTACCCAAAAACCTTATAGCGAAATTCAATTATTATTGTCACATTTCAGAGCACTAGCCCTTTATCGAATGTATGTTCCGTCGAAATAGAGATCCGCCGAACAAGTGCAAATCGAAGAAGGGTTCTGTCGAAGTAGTGTTCTTCGAAGGTGTGTACTGTCGAAGTATGATCTGTCGGACTAATGCTAGTCGAATATATGTTCTGTCGAAGCAATGAGTAGTCGGAACTATTGATTTTCGAAATTGGAACTGTGTCGAAATAATTAACTGTCTCAGGCGGTAGCGAGTGCCACAGTCGCACCGCGTGCACAGTAAATAAGTAGGAGTAGAAGTCGGTTGTGTGGGAAGGGGTATCAATCAGATTCTTAAGATGTGACCTGCAAGGTGCATTCAAAGGACGGGAGTAGAAGTACCTTTCACGGAGGTAGGATGGCGTTTTGGGGTTATGAAGGATGTTAAATAGCAGACACAAAATGCGAGAGTGCCTGCGAAGTCGAATTGGTTGGCGAGCCACTTGAGTAAAGTACACCATGAGTCAGGCTTTCCCAAGATTCGAAGGCTTGACAAGTAATCATACTTTTTAAGCTTGAAAAAAAAGGAAAACATATATTTTGCAAGCGCTCAAGTTTATTTAAAAGCTCTGCGGTGGCATCCAGATAACAGATGTCGGCATAGTCGATTTCGGGCTGAATGAGAGTTTGGGCAAGAACATTTTTGGTGTTAAAGGGTAAGAAGCTCTGAAGGCATTTCAGCGAGTGAAACGTGTAGTGCACATTGCGACTGAACTCAGTGACTTAGGCAGTCCACGATAAATTAGCGTCCATGATCAGCCCCAGGTTTTTAGCCGTCTTTGTGTACTCGATGCGAACTCCATTCAACCAAAGTGGAGACTTCGACATAACATCAAGCCTGTTTCGCATATACCTGCTACCGATAACCATGGCCTGACACTTCTTAGGGTTGATTTTCAGCCCAAACGACCGCGACCACTCCCCAAACAACTCCAGGTCACTGATTAATGCGGACATAGCGGCTTCCGCATCTTGACTACGGAAATGATGGTAAAGCTGCAGGTCGCCAGAATATAGATGAAAGTTACACGAAATGAACGCCTCCCTGAGGCACACCCGTAGTAAGGCAGCACCAATCCGACGGCGACTCATCTAGGCGTATCCGCTGCGAGCGTTAGGAGAGTTAGGAATCAAATCAATCAAAAGTGGAATGGGACAAATTTGAGAGATTTCGAGAGAATCCCGAGAAGGATATCGAAGTCAAATGAGTTGAAAGCGGTGCTAAAGTCAAGAAGTACACCGCCGTGACAGTACTGTGACCAGGCTGAAAAGGATTAAGAAGATCTTTACTAGAGATTAACAGAGACAGTTATTGATAAACAATGTGCTCAAGAACTTTAGAAAGAACATCGGTTCGTGTGACCAGTTATGGGATTTTGGGTAATGGACTAATGGGCTACCTTCCAAGCATCGGGAACAGCGCAAAAAAACAAGGAGAAGTTAAAAATGTGGGTCAAAACGAAAATTAGTGAGGAGTGGATAGGGGAAATCATTCTTGAGCAAAGTCCGTTATTACCAACTGCGGAGGAGGAAATAGCACACATAGATTTATTGACATCACTTTCACTAACAAGACTGAAATCGAAAGACGAACACCGCGGCACTGGCTTAACGGAAAGCTGATTTGACGTGTGGTGTGAAACGTAAAAGATGGAAGTGTTTTTTTTTTATTTAAAGCACACGTAGAAAGCTCAAAGCTAGAAACGGGAACTTATCAATGCCGACGGTTTTCAGAAACTTCCAGACTTTAGAGGAATTCTAGTTGTCAAGAGAATTAAGGAAAAAGCGCCTCTTTGCATCTTCACACATACGACTACAGCGATTACGTATCTCTCTATACGAACTCAGGTTGTGCTCGAAAGGACGGCGCTAAAACCTCCTTTTTGCTCGGTCTCTAAGTAATTGCCACGCATCTTTAATGACAGAAGTGAGCCATTGAGCCGGCACATATTTTACTCTGACTCTACGAATAGCCGCATGAAGTTCGTAAAGGCTAATTAGTAAGTATCTTAGAGTTGAAAATGTGAACCATATATTTAATGCTGGAACTCTCTAAAACATCCATCCAATCGATGCCACCAGCATCCCGCTGCAACTCCTACAGATCTATGCCCTTGTAGTTCCGAAGAAAAATTAATTAAGGCTTGCGCTTAGGAGGATGAATCTTGTAAGCTTATTAGCTTTTGAAACAATCACGAAGTCCAAAAGAGAAGGGGTTATTCTACTCTGACTTAATAAGGAGTAATCAAAACGAAATTCGACCTTCTTGGTGGTTACGCGATTTATATCACACCAATAAGCAATTTTTACCAAGCGAAATTGCAAGTACGTTCACATGGATGCACTGCGATACAGTTCGACCGATTTGCATTTCAAAGAAAATACGTGCGCGATATCGTCTATCGACGCAATTCAAATAGCAGTGCGTCATCAGGAATGTAGTTTTGTGTCAGATTCATTAAATATTCTAAAATGCAACATAAAAATAAATAAAAATTAGAAAAAAAGGAAATTTCGTTTATTTCTTTTGTGGTCTACAATCGTCTTCGCATTATTGCCTTTCTAATGAAACCGGTTTGGGATACATCGGTTGGATGGTTTTAAAGTGTATAACGGACAAATATAGAAACAATTGCTGTGTTTTTAATTAGGATTAATTAGATAGATGGAAGCTAGATATTATACAAAAAATAAGAGGGTGTTAAGTTGTCTGTTTTTTTAAATATTCTAAAATACCGTGAGACATATTCTACGACATATTCTACGACGACTACTACTAACAACTTTAGAAAAGTTTAACGAGATTTCAACTATTTGCTAGCCGAAACATGTACACTGCCTTTGTAAGATGAACATACAACCAACTAATAAAATAAATAATAACTAATACTTATTAATTACGAAAGTTAATGAATTATTAAGTGGTCTCGTTTGCGCACGGCAGTGTTATTTGTGTTTTACAATAATTTTATTGGAAAACATGTAAAACAAATTCTTTTTCTCTCTTCAATTCCATTTTTCGGCTAAATACAACATATAGCTGAAAGACTTTTGTTATATATAATGCAGTTCAGAATATGTTTTATATGTTTTCCAATTAAATAATTGTAAAATTACTTTATATTATGTCAATCAGTTTAGCTCAATTTTATTATAAGAAACTTCACTTGTGTCTCTCGAACCGACATTGAATATTCTTGATAGAATTACGATTCCGTTCGGCTTTCAAAGTGATGTCTAGAGAATAGCAGCTTGAAAATAATTGTCTGGTATCGGTATCGTAGTAAAATGAAAGGTTTAAGTCCAGATCAAAAGCTTACTGCAATTGCTCCTCGGTATTACTCGCGAGTATTTATTCAGTAACAGCGATGTTGCCATCCAAAAATATTGTTATTACTTAGAACTGAAATATAACAATAGGTACAATAAGAGTTGGAAGACAGATATGAATTCTAAATAGTTTTATTCTAAAACCTATTGTATTGATACCTATTTAAATAATATAAGACATAATTAACCATATTGCGGTCAATTTATTTCACTTAATCATGTCGCTGTTGTACGTTTCATGTTTATTTTTGTATCTTAAACGTACTTATTTACCAAGTTGGATTTTTGAAGTTTCACCTACGGTATGAGCTAAAAGTTTAGGTAATATATTAGATACTTAATTGAAAAAGTATTTTTCATAGAAGTGATGGGTGCTCCATCGCTTGATCGCCATGGTCGAATGTAAATAGTTAAATAGAGGCACATACGGTGCGAGCCAGCGTGCATTCACAGGGTGTGAATAAAATATTGATTAAATGAGTAAATTAATTACTAGAATGGTAAAGGAGGGCGAGCAGCTAATAGGCTATGAGGAATAGCATTTATGCGTATAACTAGTCTAATATATGTATGTCAAAGAAAAACGCTAGGTATGTTCTATGTTATTTCTGTGAAGCAAACTCATAAGGCATCAAATGGATGACGGGTATCGAACGGTATTTCATCAAAAGATAGCAAAAAGTAAAAAAAGGTTTTATAAACTTTTAGTACTACCGTTTTATATTAGATTACTTTATATTCAATAGGTACGTATTGTGTAATGTTGTGTAAATAAGAATGGAGGAGATACAGTAATGATGCATTTTGTAGGATAGCGTGTGATTCTTTTGGAGTGTGATAAGTTTAAAATATTTATGGTTTTCGCAATTAAATATAGAAAAAAAAAAGATATTTATTTATGAAAAAAAAACGATATATATTCTGTAGGTACTCAATAGAAAGTGTTTCATATTATTTATATCTGTGTTTATTTAAGAGTTGCACTGTAAAGCACCGAAAATATATTCAGTCATTATAATAGTGCCCAAACTGTATCGTACGTAGATACTTGTAATTTTTTTCACTATTTTTTTTTATAATATTTGAAACTGGAGCTATATTCGGACATTGATGTATCTTATTTAATTAAAGAATACTTAGACACGAAACTACATTAATTCGTCCAAAAACGCTGCCAAATCTTATTTAATTAAATTAATTAAATAAAAAAGCTATAATATAAGTGACTTTGAGTTTCATATTAAGACAATAAAGATAACAATTATTTTCAATCACATGTGAAGAGCACACGAATAAGCACTAATAAATAACATTATATAATACAAAAAAATAAAAAAAGCAGTACTATTTCATACTTCTGGTGTACAATAAAGTGTATATAAATAAATTAATAAATTTCAACAAATCTTTTAATTATAATTTAATACTCGACGTAACGATTTTCCATAGAAAAGAAAAAAAAAACGAAGATTTGCCCGTACTTTCTGCATCACTAATGTTTAATATCACTGTAAATTGAAGCCAAACTAAGAGTGTGGCATCATACTCGTATCACCCGTTACGTATCTTTGTGGATTAAACTAGGGAGGAAATAGGTCATAGGCCTACCGCCTATGCCTGCCTATGTCATAACATCTAGCTCACACATGTGTATGCGAGCCAGCGAGGTAATTAACATACCTCCCTGCATAAAATATATGTGGCAATATCGTGATTGCTGAATATTCCATAACAGCACCTGATTAACTAGGTCTGTAGGTAACTCACTTAGCTTACACAGCTCTAATCCCACACTAATTAATTCAGACGTGACGATAAGCAGCTTTGTGTAGCCCACAGTTATGCTCCAAGGATATTTTTTTAATGAAAATAACGTAAATGTGAATTAGAGGCTCGCAGCTAAGTAATAATAGCTGCACGGGTGAATTTTTAAGGTAAGCAACGGTTGCTCAGATCGGTTCACGGACTAGGGTTCCGTTCATTACATACCAAAAATCCGTGCCTCGAAGAAGACGGCGACGACAGTCGCCAAAGACCTTGAGGGAACAAAACGCGCGTGACCCAAAATTCAGCAGCTTTTTGTACTTTCCTTATTATTCTATGACTTTAAAAAAAGTCTCAGATCAAAATGTAGATAATTAAATTGTCTTTGAGATGGAGAAATTTTCACTAAAATTCGCCTGGCGGTTTTGGTGCGATTGTCATTTTTTTGTCCGTGATAGACATAACTTTAGAAATTAATTACACTATGTTATACGAATAAAAATAAAAATGTTCTTAGATTAAATTATTAAAAAAATGGTCTAATCTAACATATATTTTTTTTAAATACGACTAGCCGCTTAGTCGTGATTCTCATTTTA
The DNA here is from genome assembly GCA_948252205.1 of Orthosia incerta. NCBI lineage: Eukaryota > Metazoa > Arthropoda > Insecta > Lepidoptera > Noctuidae > Orthosia > Orthosia incerta. Next base: position 44,520,795 of record OX411741.1, read on the forward strand.
AAATCAGCTTTTGAAGAGTATCTGCACCTTAAGCTGTTGATCATTTGTAGATGTTTGACAATCGTTACGGGTAGACAGAAGCCAGAAAATCTGACATGCAGTCTGCCTACGGTGCATCGCATTAACTGGGGAGTTACTGGGATGTCCTTCAGTGTGATATGAGATGTACAATCACTCTACGTAAAATACTGGCTTTCAGCTGCATCCTATTACGCTGCAAACTGACCGCAACGTAATTGGGATAAGGCTCGGCCTTGATTGAACGACAAACTGAATTTAGGAACGATGTTCAGTTTTGGAACAGTGTTAGGTACTAGATATTCGTTATTATGTTTCACTTGGTAGCATGTTAACATGGATTCGAGTAAGCTCATTTTAGACAACTGCGGGACTAACCACATTTATTCAGCTCTGTTCAGCTTTTGTCCATAGAAATCAACGATTTTGTATAGAGATTCGTACGCAAACAGGTATAAAATGAGGACAAATGTAGTTTATCATGCGAATCCTATAGATAGAGTTAGAATTAATTAGATGTTGCATGTGTTGATGTTGGATTAATGTGATTAATGTTAGTTAATACTATAAAGCCTAAAAATCGTAACGCAAATGGAGCTGGTTAAATGTAGTTAAGGTTACACTAGTCGACGGTACGAACTATTTTGTGCGCGGGGTTGAAATGCCTGGTATCTCATCCGACAACTCGTGCGAAAGAGATGATGAGCAGTAAGAAGCTAGTTCGCATACGAATTAGCTTTTTTGCAAGTTTTTTGCGAAATGGATCATCCATTTTCGATTTAGGACGAAAACGAGCGCGCGAAATTTTATAAACAGACCTTTGAGAGTCTAGATATCATGAAAAAACGACTAAATGTATATTTTCAAAATAAAATTATTTGCATTGTTGAACTACTAATCTATCCCTGTATGGAGGCCGTTTTGCAATTTTCCTTCTTCTTATGGTATTTATTGCCGCGCAAAGATGTTGTAAATTAGTGTTGAAATATGGAAGTTTCGACGCTCATAACTTTCAAATATTTTACTTTAATACTTTTTTGTTTCCATACAGGGCTAGTTAATGATGAGACAAATTGATACATTTTTATTTTGCACGTACATCGTCAAACAGTGGAGTAATCCCTAGACTACGTTTGTATGGAAGAATTATCGACTAGTGTAACCTTAAACCCTTCTTACACTTCGTTAAAAAAATTTGGTACTTAATCGTTATATGCAGCTTACTTGATGCGGCAAAAAAGGATCGTTTCCACACATTGTCAAATCCCTTTATTTAGCATCGTCTCGAAATGCATAATACGTTGAGTAGTAGAATAGTTTAGCTCTCAGGGCAAAACTATTATAATAACTCGAATAATCAGCAGTATTTGATAAAAAATTGTTTTTAATTTAAGGATTTAAAACTAACTTCTAGCGAAATTAGCACAAACTGTGTCATTAACTTACCTCCTGTAAATTGCGTTCCTAGTTTTATTTAATGTTGAGAACATTTCAAATAGCGTTCGCAAATGTTAAATATTATTTCATGCACGTTTCAATGTGCAGTCCGAATTAGCTCCAGTTTGCAACTCCAATTAATTTTCTGTTCCTAGATATAAAGCAGGATAAAGCATTTATTTTAGTACCATATTTAAATATGGAGAGTTTTGTGATGACTTAAATAAATATTTACATATTATAAGAGGTTTATTTTTTGTACTAGTCATAAGTTCTGTTAATGGTGATTACACGAGATAAAATGATCGCTGTATAAAGTTTTATTCAACTGCTGTTTACAAAATAATTAATCAGTGTCGACAGGTTTTTTACATAGCATTTCATGTTATAGAAGTTATATATTTCTTCGTGTTTTTTATACCTTATATCCCAATTCATAGAACTGTTATTCTAAATTCAGAGCAGAGGTACATAATATACATTTATATGGTAATTGTTCAATAGTTTTGTCTCAAGATTCCCTATCGTGTTTGTCACTATTAAAATGTTTAGCTCAAGTTTTGGTGTTTTATTTAAAAAGGTTATTTTAAAATCTGTTAAATCTATACAGGAACGATATTCGAGAGAAGGCCGTAAAAGGCCGAACCTTAACCGTTGTAGCTTCTAAAAAGGTTCTGAGGAGACTCCTTAATTTTATGAGTAACTAGCTGTGCCCGCGGCTTCGCTCCCGTCATCTGCCTGCCAACCCTACCATACTTACCAGCCTGCCTGCCTATTCCACATACTCAAAAAAACTTTTTACAAAAAAATACTACCGTCTTCCAAATAAAACTACAAAGTGAAAAATTACTTTATTTTTGGAAGTCGGTGTCTTTCGTAGGTACCAATTTATTGCGTTATGGACACCGAATTCCAAAAATAAAGTTATTTTTAACTTTGTAGTTTTATTTGGAAGTCGGTAGTATTTTTTTGTAAAAAGTTTTTTTTATTTTTAACTTTTTAGATGTACCTACCTAGGTTAGGTTAGGTTAGGTTAAAACGGGCTGTTTTCCGCAACTCCACGACTAAGCGCGTATTTTGCGTATTGTACCTACCTAATAGGCAAGTTGTTTAGTAAGTTACCTACTCGTATAACGCCAGAATATATTACCCAAATATCATGAAACTTGAACATAACCGGTGAAATGACAGATCTGCGTACCCCTTAAGAGCGTACTGGCGTGATGTTATGTTATGAAATGGTATAAACAACAAACAGACATGCGATTGCAGCAATTCCGAGAGATTTGCCGTTATTTATTGAAGAGTTCTGTTGTATATCTTCGAATTGGTTCGTCAGTCCTACACCAAATTAAAATGGGACCAATTTCGGAACATACTCTTTCAAACAAAAAAAGATTTTTTGAAATCGGTCTACAACTGACGGAGATATCGGTGAACATACACAAAAAAAAAAAAAAAAAAACATACACAATGTAGAACATGTAACCTCCTCCTATTTGGGAAGTCGGTTAAAAAATATATATAATACATACAATTATTTTTTTCTAGGGTCATTCTTTCGCGGAAAATCTTAACACCGCGATTCAGAAAATGACTTTAAATGCACAACGCCATCTATCGAATAGCGAGTTCAACTGTTCGAGTATCTGAATTGTGTGAGCTGTGATAATTTTACTTCTTGAACACTTTAAATTCATCTAACTTTTGATAGAGTGAACCGATTGCGATGAAACAAAAACTAAGTAATTCTTAAAGATTCGCACAATTTTTATGTATAAAAGTTATCTACATTGGTTTCGTACATTTCACGTGATGCGTGCACAAATAAACAGACAAACAGACAAACAGATAAACAGACAAACAGACAAACAGACAAACAGACAAAAATTCCAAAAATGCTAGAAATGGGTTCTGTTGGTTATCCTTTAACACCCTGGCTATTTTTTTTGGAATTTTTTTCGATGTACAAAAAATATTTTTCTACAGATTTATTATATGTATTGATGATTATATACTATAAACCATAATTCACAATGATTTAATCAACATTCTCATGATTTAGTCATCAGAGTGATCAACCTAAGCCTATAAGAGGCACTACATGGCTTTCCGACTACAACTGAAATAAAAGCCGTTTCGCCATAAAGTATTAAAGAGCAACTGTGGTTATATTTGTGCTCATTAAGTTTAACATGCATTAAAATAATGGATCACAATAATTCATTTTGAGATAGATAATCTCATCGACGCATGAGTAGTGGTGTGGTAGGGACTCGTTGCCGCACTTAGACTTGTATTTTGTCCGTTGTCCGTGGAGGCACTGGCTAACATAGCCAGCCTAGGTCCGTCCAAAAGCTTCCTGGGCTTCACAGGCTTCACGGAGTGACCTCACTGTTCCGAGGATTTCTTCGCGTTGAGATGCCACGGTCTCGGATTCCAGGATTACGTGGGCGGCTGATTCTTCGGCGTGAAATCAGTCCATGCAAAGTGGGTTGTCTGTGGCGCCTATGTTGATAAGATGTTTGTAAAGGAGGGCGTGGCCCGTTTTTATCCCTATAATTATTTTTAGGTTATTTCTACTTAGGCAGAGATGTTTTTTAGTTAGAGTGGGTATACATCTGGCAAAGCCATTTTTGACTGTGTCTATAGTCTGTTGCCCTCTTTGGCGAATCTACTCAAACATTGCGAGAAAGCAGGGGGAGTTGTGGGTACGGCCCTAGCACTAACGTCTCGGAGCCCCTCTTCGCAAGTTCATCTGCGGCATCATTGCCTAAGATGATGATGATGGTGATTGAGAGTTCTGTCCTTCTCCACCAAACCAGAGCGCCATATAAGCTAGCATTGGCCTGATCACCGCTGTGTATAGCTACAGAGTAATCTTTGGAGAGAGTCCCCATGTTTATCCAATCATTTTTGTTACATTAGTAGAGTGCCATTGTGCATTGAGAGTTTGTAGTCAAGATGCTTGTTCCAGAGCAATTTACTATCAAGGATCACCCCCAAGTACTTGACCTTTTCTTGTGTTATTTCTATTTTGAAAAGTTGCGGTCCTAGACTTCGTTTGTTAGTGAATATTATTAGTTCCGTTTTTAAGGGGTTAACTCCGTTTTTAGTTTGTGTTATGAGTATCAGCTTTCGATTCTTTTGAAGGCCTTTCTCATGAGATCACATAAGATGTCCTCAAATTTCCCCGAGATTAGAATTGCTAGATATGTTATCTGCGTATCCTATCAAATACAGACTGATGGCGTAAGTTCATTTGTGACTAAATTCCACAGAAGTGGTAACAGTGGTGGAGATATAGCGGAGGGCCAAACAAGCTCTAAAGACCTTGACGATGTATTTAGCTGAGCAGAGCTGGAAAGGTCCATCTCTGCTGCCTTGCGTTGCGTTCGTAGGAAGGTGTTGATTGCCCACGTTATTTTATCTTTGTCGATAACTTCTAACGCCACCTCCCAGTCCAAGCTGCTCGTGGGCCTTTCCTTGTACGGTTCCCAGCTTTGCTAGATGGCAATCTGCCAGCCCGGGAAGTGGGTATTTATAAGAATAGTTTGCTTGTTGCCGCCTCGTTTGTTATATAGGTGTGTTCTGGGTTTTCAGGCATCCTATAGAAAGGTCTATCTTATTGTTACCAATAAAATCAAACATTTCCTCACCTCAGTTGTTGGTTTTGACATTACCCCAGAGCATGTGATGTGCGTTGGAGTAAGTGCCGATGATTAGTTCGAGTTTCTCCCTTTCACAGTACTCCACAAGCGAGGCGAGGTCTGGTAGAGGTACGTCCCCGTCGCCTGGCAGGTATGCCAAGCCTAGGACAATGTCCGGGAGTTCCTGTTCAGTTCTGAAAAGCCTAGTTGCTGTCGGGTCCCTTGAACATAATTCGTTAGTTAAAAGGTTAAGTAGGTACATGTTTTGAGACCAATATGCAGGTACGCGGGTTACTTACGGTGGTGTGTATTTTGCCACCCCTAATCCATGGCTATTGGATGAGGGCGATGGTCTTTTCTAGAAAATATAATATAATTTTAAACAATTTTTTTTTCTAATAAATCTTGTTAAGCAGATTGACTGTGCTGGAGGTTCGTCTGCAGGATTCTAGCCGTCCCGCAAGGGAGAGGAGCAGGGGCTGCTGTCCTCGCGCTCACTTCTCTCCCCTAGCGGAAAGCAGTCCTCCTCCGAAGTTAGTCCGGACGAGGGTGGATCCTGTGTTCCTCTGTTGAAACGACCTTCAGCGCTGCCATGGAAGTCGCCAGCTCCACCGCCTACCCGGCAGTCGCCATCGCGAGAGGCGACGGGAAACACTCCGGCAGCGGTGGATCAATCTCCGCCCAGGCGCAGCCGAGGCTGTTGAGGTTGATGATTGGTTGGATGATGGTTGTGGTTGACCCTCTTTGGTACCACCCTCCTTCAGGAACCGGATGTATATACTACCCATGAGGAAGTATACTCGTCTCTGCTGGTCCTTTATGTTTTTACCATGGGTTTAGGCACACGAAACAAGAGACAGGTACTCGGGGGCTCCTGCATAACCTTTTCATAACGTATTATTTATGACCCCCTTGAGCCTTGTCTTGAGGACCTTCGGCGTAGTGGGCCCGGTCTCTGAAGTGGATCGCGGTATTTTGGATTGGAATGATTGGTTCAGGAACTGTCTTCAGCAGAGCCCGGAACTGGCTCTCGATCGTTTAATGGATCCTCTCCGCTTGTTCCTGCGTCATGCCCATGAACAGCTCGGTCATGCCGTCAACTCACAGCTCATTTTTCCTGAACGCAACGCGGCCGCTTTGGCGTAGCGCCCCAAAGTTCCATCAGTATTTTGGGATCCGAGCGCGCAGGTTTGTTCTTCTTGCTTATCCCAATTGGTGTGACGGAATTATCGGAAGCGATCGCTTCTGCACCTTGCTGGTGGTTCCATGTAGATCTTTTGTTTTTTTTACACCCTCTAGGCCTCGTTTTGCGCTTGCGCTCAGCACCGGTGGCAGCCTCGCCTGTTTGTGTGACAGCCGTTGCCGACACCGCCTTGGGGGACGTCTTTCTGCGGGAAACTGTTTACCAATTATTGGCTATAGATGTTCCTGCCAGTGGGGCTTCAGCGAGACTCGTCAGGTCCCTCTCCGACACCTCAGCATCCTATGCACAAAATTAGGGAATATTGATCTGTATTCCCTAATTTTGTGCTTAGGAGAGTTGATTTAAAAAGAACATACCAATTGTATGATCAATTCTAGGAAATGTAAATTTTACACACAATTCAATAACAGATCGATGCATATCGCGCCATCTAGTGACATTTATTTGAACCAAATTTTCTTTGTTAGCGCTGGTACCCCGTGACTCAGGTAATGTAGCTTCCTACTGGCGAAACAATTTTCAAATCAGCGATTACTTTTTACAAACAAAATTACAAACTTTATCTGTTTATAATATTAGTGTAGATAATACTATAACATATTAGTTTGAAATTTGATATAAGTCACAAGGTATTTTTGTTCTGATGGCCGTAAAAAATGTACTAAGCACTTGGTGCATAGAACAAACGATTTCTGATCAGTACTGCTGTGAAACATAAAACATATTATGAGAGATCAGCCTATTTTATCCTCGATAGCGCCAATATATTGATGTTGATGTTTTCTAATATGGTGCATCTTGGAGTCCTTATACTGGTGTACCACCCAATCTGTTCAAGATATGCACATCCCAGAAGCTTTTACCTAAGTTTGCCGCACGGATATAAAAACAAATATATATATTTTGTAACCATACCCTAGGCTAGGGTATGGTTCTTAGGTTAAAGACCCCTAGGTTATATAAGGCATCAGACAACACAGACTCAAGGTATGTGAATGAGTGACGGTTGTTAATTGGTGCAGCTGTTTTAAATATACACGCTGCAACATTTCGCACGCTAGTTATTATTATAAACACGACGACGGTAGCTATACTGATGTTGTCACGAAATAAAAAGTGAAAGTCTTGTCTACTGATAAATAGGACTACTAGGGAACTCATTATGTACTAAGTTCTTGAAAATGGCTTTTGGCTTGTAGCCTAAACCATTGCCATAAAACTATTCGCCCACTTTAGTGACGACATTGGCAAGAAGCACGTAAATATAAGCCATCCAAACCCGTGGCGTCAACTCGAGGACTTTTTTTTTTGGAACAATCCCACCGCACTATTCCCAAACCTTTGGGACCACCAAGTGGAATAAGGTAAGCGCAGAAGAGCGCAGATCAATAATCGAAAACCGAGACTTTTTTCAGATGTTTATCATCGCACTTTCGAAAACCACCACAAATATAACTAGCAAACTTAAACATAAATGGCGAGACATGAGTGTTTAATTACCTAAGCTAGCTGCTTAATCCCTTTGTGGATGTACAGCTAAGATAAACTAGCGTACAGCGCAAATGCGTAATATAAATGCTAACGTAAAGCCCCGAAGGCCGTAGGTTGGTACAAATGTACCAACTAAATTACTAGCGCTCTAACTGAACACAAATACAGTCGAAACTGGATAAGTGAGAAATCTCTATATTATGCAACATCAATACTCAATAGCCAGGTCCCCTCATTTTCAACCCGAAAATTTATATGAGTGAGTGTAGAAACCTCTTTTAGAGAGAGTAATTTTTAGGGTTCCGTAGTCAACAAGGAACCCCTATAATTTCGCCATGTCCGTCTGTTCGTCCGCAGGTTAGCTCAGAGACTCGAGTTATAGAAGGCTATAATTTGGCGTGGATATACATATTAATCACACCGACAAAGTGGTAAAATAAAAACAAGACAAAAAAAATAGTCACGTAAAGTGGGGATGTTTTTTCTTATCTATCCCATGGTGTGGGGTATCGTTGGATAGGCCATTTCATTAACAAAATGTTACGGGTCTGTGAAAACTATTTTTCGATTCAGAGTTCCGTTTGCGTAAAATTAAGCTTTAAATGGCTAATTCTTGTTAGAGTCAAGTGTCCTCCCCTCCCCTGCCAGCTAAATGGTTGCTTTTGGATATATGAAAAAAATCACGGCAGTAGCATATATAACGAAATTAAAAGGAAAACTATCTCAGCTAAGAAGGCTTTAAAAGTTTACGAATAATAGTCTATCGACTAAAAGTCGATATAAAATGTACTTGGAAAAGTGATAATATTGTATATTGATGTATGGGGACAGCAGTGTTCGGTGCTATCATTGTTTATGGACGTTAGTAATGTTACCTATTAAATTTGGTGAATGTAGCTGTTTAAATACGGTACCTTCTGTGCGCGAGTCAGACTCGCGCTTGGCAGGTTTTTGTTTATTTCTAGAACTCTTTAAGTGACCGTTTCTTACTCTAGACGTCTGAAGTCAGATTATTTACAATATTTCAATGAACATCTCAAAACTTGCAAGTCGACTCAAAGCCAAACAAACCATGTCCTTGTTTGTTAACCAAGTGCCATAAAAAATATAGTTCCTGTAATTTTTAAGAAGCTGCACTGCTTTACCTCATAACGACCGTCAAACCTGATAGAGTAACGGAAACTTTTATCAAACAAAGTGAAACGAACTGTGACCATCAAAATGAATAAATGGTGTAAGCACTATCTATTTTCTACTTCAAACTAGGTCAGTATAAATACGCATTGTATATAGCCGCGACCACATTTTATCCGACCGTTTTTCCAGCGGTCCAGACAACCACTAGCTAAAGCTATGTTCCTAGGCGCAGATACCCTTGAGTAGCTGATTTTAAAATGAGAATCACGTCTAAACGGCTAGTCGTAATTTTTAGAAAAAAATATATGTTATATTAAACCATTTTTTTAATAATTTAACTGAGAAAATTTTGAGTTTTATTCGCATTACATAGTTTAATTAATTTGTAAAATTATGTCTAAAACGGACAAAAATACGACAATCGCACCAAAACCGCTGGGCGTATTTTAATTAAATGTACACCATCTCAAAGACAATTTAACTATCTACATTTTGATCTAAGGCTTTTTTTTTAAAGTCATGGAATAATAAGGAAAGAACAAAAAACTAAAAAATATGGGTCGCGTGGGTGTGAAACGAGTGCGCGTTTTGTTCCCTCAAGGTCGTTGGCGTTAGTCGTCGTCTTAAATAACTTATTTTTGTCCAATGTAATAATGGTATACTCCCGATACCAAATCATTTATTGAAAGGGAAATTATTAACCGAGGGAAAAATATACTGAATGGGCGACTATTATACTAAGTAAGTAACTATTTATCCGGTTTGAGTAATACCTTTTAGGAGATTTTTGTGAGCTGCGGTAATAATATTGTTACATACTTTAATTGTATTTGGGGTTCTATTTTTTCTATTTTAGCATATTATTCTTTTGAAAATAGCTGAACAAGTATCGAGGCGACATCACTGTGCAGTGCGGGAGTTCGGGTTTATTCGTGTCCAAGAGCGAGCGAAGCGAGCTCGGGAACTTAGTGCACCCCGACACGGATAGGTTAGGTTCGAAGGGGATGACGTCATCTCCTTCATGTTAGGTTACTTTAGACCCTGCAGACAGAAAAAGGAGCCCTGTCGACAAACTTATATTTTCAAGTCGCTGTTTTAAACATTTGTATTCGCCCACTGTTTGTCGCCCACTTAGTATTTCAGTAAGCCATATTCAGTATTTTTTACACCTTTAATTTGTTTTTTTTTTCGCTCGTTTAAATACTATCCTTATTGAAATATTCGTTTATCCTCGCACTGAATCGCCTTGCAGCAATTGACAAGCGATATAGTAAAATCATGTGATCAATCACTTACATTTTGACATTACGGCTAACGCTTTCGCTGATCTCGAATTACTTGTCTAGAGGCGTATAATCAGCGCATCTGTGATTGCGCAAACATGCTCTATAATTTCTCCACAGAAATTCACCAATAATATCAAAATTCGGAAGGAACGACTTCACTAAACTAATATTTACGTAACAATTACTATTCATTTAATTTTAACCCGAAATAAGAGAATGTTGAATGTTTTGACGGCTGTTTTGTTTCATATGTCTTTATTTTATCATGTGGAAAGCCTCAAAGATGTCCGCCGCCCTGGGACGAGCGGAGGGGTGGTGGCCCACATGAATTCATAAAGACCCCGTCACCCTCTGCGGCCGCATGGGACCGTGCTTCTTATAGAGGCCTGCAACACGACACGGCGCTGTCTCGGGCCTTTGACTGTTAAAACTGGCCAAGAGTCTCCCCACATCCTTCCCAAATTGTGATGAGGTCTCGGCATTGCACTGCCTCGGCTGGGCAATGCTCACGGGTGTGCTGGGCTGTGTTGTCGAGGCAGTTACCACAATGGTGGCAATCGCCGTCTCGCCACTTCGCATAGATGGGTTTGGGAAGGTGACTATTTAATCACATATTTTCACGGTTTCGATAAGCATAAAGATGCAATCTCGCTACGTAGCTTATCTTTTGCGGAAATGCACCCTTAGAGTGAGTTTAAAACATCCCAGCCGCTGAAAGATTAAAAAATTGAGCCAAATTCAATTACCTTTCGATTGTACTATTGAATTTTCACGGAATAAATATGCATGCATTTTTCGTTATAGGTTAATCCCCTTGGATGTCCGGCACATGGGTAGGAAAGAGAGAGAGGTCGTCTAACTAAAGCTCCCCAGAGTGTCGCAGTTTATTTAACAACTAGCGACCCGCCCCGGCTATGCCCGTGACAAATTATACACGAATACCTTTTTCGTTTTTCACTCTTTCTATTGGTGGAAACCGCATTAAAATCCGTTCAGTAATTTTTGAGTTTATCGCGTACAAACGCGGCAAAGGACTTTATTTTACTAACCCCCGACGGAAAAAGAGGGGTGCTAAAAGTTTGACGTGTGTTGCTGTGTATCTGTGTGTCTGTCTGTGGCATCATAGCTCGTAAACGTATGAACCGATTTTGATTTAGTTTAGTTTTTTTGTTCGAAAGGTGATTTTGTCGAAAGTGTTCTTAGCTATGTTTGATTGAAATCGGTTCAACCGTTCAAAAGTAATTCACATTTTACTCTTTGAATCTGGGTTTTTTCGCAAGATATCATGTCATAATTACGTGTTTCGATAGATTGTCGATTGAAGCGTGTCTACTACTAGGTAAATTATATAGAGTTTAAAAAACATGAAATAAAATAAAATTAGAACACCGATTTAAAAGCCTCTAAAAAGCGAAAAATAAGCCTCGTACTAGCGTCGGGGAACCGCTAAGTAAATTAAATAAACTGCTGTAAACGTTCGCGGTTCCCTGACGCGGCGAGTACGAGGCTTACTCTTCGCTTTTTAGAGTTTGTAATGTTTACTTACTCAACTTACAGTGTGGTGGTGCAAATTCTTTCTTTTTTATGTAAAAAAAAAAAAAAAAACATTGCCCCACACTAGGAATTGCATGAGATGAGCATCATAAGAGCGTTCAGCAGACTGAACGCCTCATCAGCCAATAACAGCTACGGTCAACTAAGTGCCAGTCCCCCAGTACCTAGTCCTACTGACCGTAGGAATCTATTAAATGAACTTGGCAAATACGCAGTAGGCAAAGTGCAGTTAAATTCACCTTAATCAGATTTTTGACATACAGTGCGTAACCTGTACAGCTGGTTTCGGATCGGTTGCAGTGCGTAACCGCTCTTATTTACTTAGGGTTTTTGGGAAAGATTACTGTAAACGGTCAACAAAAAAGGCGTGATTTCCGAAACGTGCAGGGGTTACATATTCCTCTACTAGCTTTTAACTAAGAGTAAAAAAAAATTGCTTTGAATACTGAATGTTTCAGCAATTCCAGTCGTGCAGTTTGTGTAACAAAATTACGACGAACCGTAGTACGATTAAATTCGATCGCAACGCCACTTAGGCGAGTTTGAGGCAGCTATGCGTTATATTGACTTTTATGTTATTTTGTTATACCTATCTTCTAGATTTAATTGGTCAAACGTGACCTATCATTACTTCATCACTTGCCATCTGGTGAGATAGTGTTCGAACGCAAGCCTATCATTACTTCATCCGATCGCTTGCCATCAGGTGAGATAGTGGTCAAACGTGAGCCTATCATTACTTCATCACTTGCCATCTGGTGAGATAGTGTTCGAACGCAAGCCTATCATTACTTCATCCGATCGCTTGCCATCAGGTGAGATAGTGGTCAAACGTGACCTATCATTACTTCATCACTTGCCATCTGGTGAGATAGTGTTCGAACGCAAGCCTATCATTACTTCATCCGATCGCTTGCCATCAGGTGAGATAGTGGTCAAACGTGAGCCTATCATTACTTCATCACTTGCCATTGGTGAGATAGTGTTCGAACGCAAGCCTATCATTAATTCATCCGATCGCTTGCCATCAGGTGAGATAGTGGTCAAACGTGACCTATCATTACTTCATCACTTGCCATCTGCTGAGATAGTGTTCGAACGCAAGCCTATCATTACTTCATCCGATCGCTTGCCATCAGGTGAGATAGTGGTCAAACGTGAGCCTATCATTACTTCATCACTTGCCATTGGTGAGATAGTGTTCGAACGCAAGCCTATCATTAATTCATCCGATCGCTTGCCATCAGGTGAGATAGTGGTCAAACGTGAGCCTATCATTACTTCATCACTTGCCATTGGTGAGATAGTGTTCGAACGCAAGCCTATCATTACTTCATCCGATCGCTTGCCATCAGGTGAGATAGTGGTCAAACGTGAGCCTATCATTACTTCATCACTTGCCATTGGTGAGATAGTGTTCGAACGCAAGCCTATCATTACTTCATCCGATCGCTTGCCATCAGGTGAGATAGTGGTCAAACGTGAGCCTATCATTACTTCATCGCTTGCCATCAGGTGAGATAGTGGTCAAACGCGAGACTATCATTACTTCATCCGATCGCTTGCCATCAGGTGAGATAGTGGTCAAACGTGAGCCTATCATTACTTCATCGCTTGCCATCAGGTGAGATAGTGGTCAAACGCGAGACTATCATTACTTCATCGCTTGCCATCAGGTGAGATAGTGTTCAAACGCGAGCCTATCATAACTTCATCGCTTGCCATCAGGTGAGATAGTGATCGAACGCGAGCCTATCATTACTTCATCGCATGCCATCAGGTGAGATAGTGGTCAAACGCGAGACTATCATTACTTCATCGCTTGCCATCAGGTGAGATAGTGTTCAAACGCGAGCCGATCATTACTTCATCGCTTGCCATCAGGTGAGATAGTGTTCAAACGCGAGCCTATCATTACTTCATCGCTTGCCATCAGGTGAGATAGTGGTCAAACGCGAGACTATCATTACTTCATCGCTTGCCATCAGGTGAGATAGTGTTCAAACGCGAGCCTATCATTACTTCATCGCTTGCCATCAGGTGAGATAGTGATCGAACGCGAGCCTATCATTACTTCATCGCATGCCATCAGGTGAGATAGTGGTCAAACCCGAGAATATCATTACTTCATCGCTTGCCATCAGGTGAGATAGTGTTCAAACGCGAGCCTATCATTACTTCATTGCTTGCCATCAGGTGAGATAGTGTTCAAACGCGAGCCTATCATTACTTCATCGCTTGCCATCAGGTGAGATAATGGTCAAACGCGAGAATATCATTACTTCATCGCTTGCCATCAGGTGAGATAGTGTTCAAACGCGAGCCTATCATTACTTCATCGCTTGCCATCAGGTGAGATAGTGATCGAACGCGAGCCTATCATTACTTCATCGCATGCCATCAGGTGAGATAGTGATCGAACGCGAGCCTATCATTACTTCATCGCATGCCATCAGGTGAGATAGTGATCGAACGCAAGCCTATCATTACTCCATCGCTTGCTATCAGGTGAGATAGTGATCGAACGCGAGGCTATAATTACTTCATCGCATGCCATCAGGTGAGATAGTGGTCAAACGCGAGACTATCATTACTTCATCGCTTGCTATCAGGTGAGATAGTGGCCAAACGCGAGACTATCATTACTTTATAGCTTGCCATCAGGTGAGATAGTGTTCAAACGCGAGCCTATCATTACTTCATCGCTTGCCATCAGGTGAGATAGTGATCGAACGTGAGCCTATCATTACTTCATCGCATGCCATCAGGTGAGATAGTGATCGAACGCAAGCCTATCATTACTCCATCGCTTGCTATCAGGTGAGATAGTGATCGAACGCGAGCCTATAATTACTTCATCGCATGCCATCAGGTGAGATAGTGATCGAACGCAAGCCTATCATTACTCCATCGCTTGCTATCAGGTGAGATAGTGATCGAACGCGAGCCTATCATTACTCCATCGCTTGCTATCAGGTGAGATAGTGATCGAACGCGAGGCTATAATTACTTCATCGCATGCCATCAGGTGAGATAGTGGTCAAACGCGAGACTATCATTACTTCATCGCTTGCTATCAGGTGAGATAGTGGCCAAACGCGAGACTATCATTACTTTATAGCTTGCCATCAGGTGAGATAGTGTTCAAACGCGAGCCTATCATTACTTCATCGCTTGCCATCAGGTGAGATAGTGATCGAACGTGAGCCTATCATTACTTCATCGCATGCCATCAGGTGAGATAGTGATCGAACGCAAGCCTATCATTACTCCATCGCTTGCTATCAGGTGAGATAGTGATCGAACGCGAGCCTATAATTACTTCATCGCATGCCATCAGGTGAGATAGTGATCGAACGCAAGCCTATCATTACTCCATCGCTTGCTATCAGGTGAGATAGTGATCGAACGCGAGCCTATAATTACTTCATCTCATGCCATCAGGTGAGATAGTGATCGAACGCAAGCCTATCATTACTCCATCGCTTGCTATCAGGTGAGATAGTGATCGAACGCGAGCCTATCATTACTTCATCGCTTGCCATCAGGTGAGATAGTGATCGAACGCGAGCCTATCATTACTTCATCGTATGCCATCAGGTGAGATAGTGATCGAACGCAAACCTATCATTACTCCATCGCTTGCTATCAGGTGAGATAGTGATCGAATGCGAGCCTATAATTACTTCATCGCATGCCATCAGGTGAGATAGTGATCGAACGCGAGCCTATCATTACTTCATCGCTTTCCATCAGGTGAGATAGTGATCGAACGCGAGCCTATCATTACTTCATCGTATGCCATCAGGTGAGATAGTGATCGAACGCAAACCTATCATTACTCCATCGCTTGCTATCAGGTGAGATAGTGTTCAAACGCGAGCCTATCATTACTTCATCGCTTGCTATCAGGTGAGATAGTGATCGAACGTTAGCCTATCATTACTTCATCGCATGCCATCAGGTGAGATAGTGTTCAAACGCGAGCCGATCATTACTTCATCGCTTGCCATCAGGTGAGATAGTGGTCAAACGCGAGACTATCATTACTTTATCGCATGCCATCAGGTGAGATAGTGATTGAACGCGAGCCTATCATTACTTCATCGCATGCCATCTGGTGTGATAGTGTTCGAACGCGAGCATTAATTAAAAAATACTTATAATACCAGCCCGTTACTTTCTCACTTCAGGGCAAAGACCTCAAAGTTAAACTCAGAACGTTTATTGCGAACTAAGTTTACAATGTTGGGGTTATAAGCTGCTAAGTCATAAGACTTAGCAGCCTTTTACAAGCATAACAATTATCTTTCGCCTGCCCTTGCCATCCTAAATTAGCATGCATTAAGCATTATTATTACTTATTTTCTTTATATTATTACAATTCATCAAGAGAAGGGACGAGCATTAATCACCACGCTTGCTTAATGGGTTGGCGATTTCAAAATTATATTAATTATAAGTCCACGTTTACTCACGATATTTTCCTTAAGGATGTTGTCAGAATAAACTTAAACAGAACATAAGAATTGAAAATGTCACATGCCCGGAATTGAACCCACGACCTCAAAGAACGAGAGGCGAAGGCTTAGCTACTGCGATACCAAAAAATTGGTAAAAACCAAAAAAAAGATAATTTATTTTACGCTTTATTCTATCGCATCACGTCGTAGCTCCTCGTAGGATCTTGTAGCTTTTCGTAGTCACCTTCGTAGACGCTCGTAGCAGGTTGCTACGCCGTAGCGCAGTGATTGCTGTAGCATAGGCTTTTGGTGCTTTTGTTGTGAATGTATTTATTTATTATCATTACTTGCCTTTGACCGCTATCTACCATCGATGACGTTTGTACTATAGGAAAATTTTGGATGTAGGTATAATTTTTAGGATAAATCGAAATTATTTGTGGTGTCATCATCCAATAGATGGATAAAATTAAATATGAGCAGCACATTATATTAATTGTTCTCTATTCCTAAATTGCTTCTTCCAATCTTGTTTATTAGCCCTGAAGACAACACAGCAATCAAACCGTCTCCGTGAATCAACTAGTCATAGGAAATTCTAGCTTCCGCCCAGTGCAGGCCTTTACTTTACTTTCAACCCTGTCATCAACATCAACCGATTAAGTCGGTTGACGTGCACCCTCTAACTCTCTATTTTCACGAAGTTTCTGTTTATAATTAATTTATTATAGTGTGTGAATTGTTGTCCTTTGAAACCGTCGACATGTCGAGTCATGGGGTTGAAGTTTTAATAAAGTTTTCTTTTGCTTTTTCTCATTTTTATTGAAGTTATTGTTGGACTTTTGGTGGGTAGTAAGAAGCAATTTTTATTCTGTTTTCCACTTATGAGGCTGTGATCGCTAGTTGTGGCTACAGGGCCGGATCTAGGCGAGGGCAAGCCGGTAAAATGCCCAGAGCGGCATAAATGAGGGGCGGCCAAACTGCACTAAAAGAACTTTTCATTTCATCAGAAAACCTAACTTATTCAAGATGTGCTGCTAAAATTTTCAAGCTCGCTTCGCTTCCGAATGTTATTGGTTCTTGTTGTAAACCCATCGTTAGATAACTTAACATTCACAATGTTGCAAAAATTATTAGGAGAAATTTTCGAGCTCACTTCGCTCGAAGTTCTCAAAAAAGCGGCTTTAATAACCGCTTTTTTATCAACAGGTAACATTTTTTTTTTTTTTTTTATTTGTGATGGGTTTGCTCTTGACTCTAGTCTAGGTCAAATGTGACAGAGACAGAGTCGACGATGGAGTGAGCTTACCCAGAAGAAACCTGTTCACTCTAACTTTGAAGAGATTCGGGTTGAATGCGTTCGGAAACACTGACGCAGGTAGCGAGTTCCATTCATTCGCTGTGCGCATTATGAAGGATGTTTGGAAGCGTTTGGTGCGAATTGGTGGAATGGCAACAAGGTAAGGATGATAACTTGCAGTACGTCTAGATGTCCGATGGTAGAAGGGGGCTGGTGGGATGAGGTCGTGGAGTTCTTCAGCACACTCACCGAAGTACAGTCTGTAGAAGACCGACAAGCAGGCAACCTTGCGGCGATGAGCCAAGCTGTGAAGCTTGGCACCCGCCAGCTCAACGTCGCCAATGAGCCTCCTGGCTCTGCGTTCCACCGAGTCAAGCGCGGCAAGCTGATATTTAGCTGAGCCATCCCAAAGGTGACTGCAATACTCCATGCAGGATCGGACTTGCGCTTTGTATAGGGTTAAAAGCTGTCCAGGCGTAAAGTATCGCTTCACTTTATTTAGGATGCCTAGTTTTTTGGCCGCAATTTGGGCTTTGTACTCAATGGAGGCGCCAAAGTTGAGACTGGATGTCAACTCCATGCCTAGGAGCTCGAGCCGATCAGTCACAGGAACAGACACACCCCGAAAAGTAGGAGTTTGATCGAAAAGACTCCTTTTAGCAGTAAAAAAGACACGCCTGTGTTTTGGTGGCGTTAAAAGAGACCAGATTGTCATCACCCCACTGGGAGACAAGGCTTAAGGTCAAATCTGTCCGCTCCACCATAGCCTCTCTCAAGGAACGAACTTCATCCGCGCTGGTTTTTGCGCTAGACAAGTATCTCTCTGAAACAGTACTGTCATCTGCGTACCCAACAATACCAGGCTGAAGAAGGTCATTGATGTGCAGCAGGAAAAGAGTTGCAGAGAGAACAGACCCCTGAGGAACTCCGGCATCAATAGCCATAAGGTCAGAGGAGCAGCCGTCAACGACTACTCGGATCGACCGTTCACTGAGGAAGTCTGATATCCAGCTACAAAAACCAGCAGGGATGCCATAAGCAGGAAGCTTACTAAGTAGTCTCGCGTGCCAGACCCTGTCAAAGGCCTTCGAGATATCAAGCGATACAGCAAGTGCTTCGCCGTGTCTCTCGATGGCTTCGCCCCAGCAGTGCGTGACATACACAAGAAGATCGCCAGTTGACCGTCCCCGGCGAAAGCCATATTGACGGTCACTGATTATTGTCTTCAAGGTAGGTTAGCAACTTGCTGTTCAGTACCCTTTCCATAACTTTGCACAGAATGGAGGTAATGGCGATCGGACGGTAATGGGCAGGGTCTGCACGGTTGCCTTTTTTGGGCACTGGTTGCACATTTGCAAGCTTCCAGGATTTCGGCACCGTTCTTTTTACAAGAGAGAGGCGGAACAAGCGTGTCAATACAGGAGACAGTTCAGGCGCACACTGCCTCAGCACTCTCGCTGGAATGCCGTCAGGACCGCTGGCCTTATTCACGTCTAGACTGGACAATACTCTCCGGACCTCTTTAGTGTGCACAGCGATCTCCGGCATCGAAGAGTCACAGTGAGGTATAGTAGGTGGTTGCTTGGAGCCAGCCTCCAGACGCGAGTTGCTAGCAAAGAGAGATGCGAATAAATTTGCTTTCTCACTCGCAGAATGAGCCAGCGACCCATCAGGTTTCAGCATTGGAGGTAAAGTGGGACGACAGAAATTCGCTTCAACCGCTTTAGACAGGGACCAGAACTGTTTACTACCCGGAGGGTGCGATGCCAGCTTGGCCCCAATACGTCCAATATGGTCAAAACGTGCACGACGCAGAACCCGCTTGCAGAACTTGGCGGCAGAATTAAAGGCTCTTTTCCTCGCGCGAACCCTACGTGCTCTTACTTTGCGGTCACGGGCCCCGACCCAGGCTTGGTAGGCAGACTCTTTTCGGGCCTCAGCGTGGGCGCATTCTGCATTATACCAAGGGCGGGATTTGTGACCGAGCAGAATGTTGGAAAAAGGAATGAAATACTCCATTCCCTGCCGAATCACATCCGCAACCGCGTCGGCACAGCTCGAGGGGTCACTCGAGGAGAAGCACACATGCCGCCAAGGATAAGATGCAAAAAAGTGCCGCATCTCGTCCCAGTCTGCTGACTCGTATCGCCATACTCGCCTCGTGCCTCTAGGGCTCTGATCTGGAGGAGAGCAAGTCGATACGGATTTCACCAGACAGTGGTCAGACGTTCCCAGCGGGGCTGAGACCGACACCGAATGACTGTCCGGATCAGTTGTCAGGAGAAGGTCCAAACAGTTGGGTGTATGGCCGTCAACATCCGGTACCCGCGTTGCCACATTCACCAGCTGGGTTAGATCTAGCGATAGAGAAAACTTGCGCGCCTCTAACCCGGCATGGCTGCTGAACGATTTACCTCCTTATAAGGCGTCATTTTAAAGGGCGCCAAGAGCGGCAAATATTGCTAGACCGGGCCCTGGCTATGTTTGGGCCAAGCTTGCGTCTTGTGGACGCTTTTAGGCTCAAAGATGAAACTGATAATGCTGAGAGTCGGGTTAATTATTTTTGTAACTTGGGTACTTTGTTATACCAGATAGGTGGCAATAATTATGCAATGAACATAAACATAACCTCACGAACTTATGTTCCTGAGGTTATTGGTTATCCTATGAAGGTAGACAGCTACCTGCTATGATCGCAATCTATTCTCCTACACTTACACTAATAATACTATTATACCCACCCTAAGGTCGACTGTTATAAAATGTCTAAGGCATTAAGTCCGCCTTTGTACTTGTGCATAAAGTTTTAATAAATAAAGAGGAAAGATTTGTGTGTAAGTTTATTAGTAATGGATAAACTCACCAGTAGAAAGCTACATTCTTCCTGAGTAACATAGGCCAACTTTTATCCTGAAGACGGATCCTGTGGGGTGCGCCACGGGAACGAAACCGCGGGGAAAAGCTAGTAAATTATAAAATTAAAACTTGTGCGCTTGTGTGCGCTACTGCTGAGCACGAGGTCCTGCAGCTTTATTGAGTAACTAGCTGTTCCCCGCGGCTTCGCTCCCGTGGACCACCCCAAAGAACCCGTTTCCGGGATTAAAAATAGCCTATGTCACTCAGGAATGATGTAGGTTTCTATTGGTGAAATATTTTTTTAAATCGGTCCAGTAGTTTCGGAGCCTATTCGGTGCAAACAAACAAACAAACAAAAAAAATCTTTTCTCTTTATAATATTATTATTAGTATAGATGAACTCGCGAAAGGCAAAGAGTATGAAAAATCGACCAATCACAAGCGAGCTGCATGACGCGATGTGGATTACCGTCTATGTGATTAGTCGATAATTCATACTCTTTGCCCTTTGCCTTTTGCAAATTCATTACGCAATAGGGTTGCTGGATTCGATGCCTGACGCAAACTGTTATTGGATTTTCCATCTTGAATTTCTCAGTAACAACCCGGGATCTGAACTTTGTACCCGGTTGATAGCAATAAGCTCGCATCCTGCGACTTAAAAAAATAACTATCGGAATTTGGGTGTACTATGGGTGCACCTACAGATATAAATCTTACTAGAAGACGCTCGTTTGTACTTCGCGTGTCAAAAAAACGGAGTAAAATTACTATCGATGATCGCCAAAAAAGTTAAAAGCTTCAATTACGATCATCGATTTTCATTTAGAATTATCGGCACTGGAATGCCACCGAAATCTAGAAAAATGCCACTTTATGTCATATTGAGCTGTAAAGACTGTATAGAAAAAGTTGCCTGAGGCATTGGCAATGTTTTCTTTCATTGGTAAGTAAAGTTTTTAAATAGTGTTGTGAAAAAGTGACCCGCTTGGTTTTCATACAGATACTTGAGTTATCTAGTCAGATTTATGTCTGTGGGTGAACCTCTGTATAACCCTTTGGAGCATATAGGCGTGATATTATGTACGAGTATGTATGCAACACATGTGCTCAGTTAGAGTAGGTAAGACAGGGTGAATGAATAACAACACTTGCATTGTAAAATACATACATATAATGAAATATATCACATAAAATCCATTTATTACTAAATATACTTTCAGAACTAATATAAATAGATAGACATTTATATTCGGTTATATAATCTGTGATAATACTATTTCTATTGTTTAATAAACATTGAATAATACGATGCATCTTTCTACATAGGGTCAGATGTTGAATATTTTCTCTGAGTTCAAGATACATTATTTTCTTATACATATTATACCTTGTCAAAGATTGATACATATCGGGAGAACAACATTCAGTACATTTCTATATCTACCTAATTCGATACTCAGTACATTTGTACTATTGAATGGAAAAACAAACTTTATTGTTCTGTATAAATAAAAGTCTAACAAAGGTAAATTTATTGATCGGCGAGCCAATGCCCAGTGAAAAAGAAACATTTTCTTAACATGTTATCCTGGCAACACTAGGTGCATGGCACGGTGAGATATTCAGTCAACCACAATTGACAGAACAATACTTAGGTACGTAAAATACTCAAAAAATAACTCGATACCTACAGGTCATACCTGCTCGATAAACTTTTATCATTAATATACCACATCTGACTTGCTACAAGAGTAAAGTGATAAATGTGATATTAATTTAACATCCATTACTATTATAGGTATAATATTTTATATATTTCGACTATTCTAACAAATATAGATCCATATAGAATGGGAAATTAATTAATATATATCTCTCAAAACGTAACGAAATATAACTAGAAAAAAATATAACTAAATTACCTAGTTTTGTAGGTAAATTATGAGATCTGAAACTATATTTCTGTCATATATATGTACATAAATAAGAGTTTTAAAAAGTACAATACAATAATCCGGGGCAATTCAATCTCCTATCTAATTGTTCTTACATTCTCCTACAGAGTTTTAAGCTGTTAATGTTGTTACTGTCGACCATGTTAATTCATGACCCACCATCAGCTAATTTTTCCACAGACATTCTAAAACAATAAGGTCGAATTTAGTCTAAACGTAATTATTTCTTTAGCAAGTTTGCTATCGATTTAATAAGACAGTGACAGTTAATTTACCCATCAATCTGTCATTTCAATTACATTTTTAGAATATCTACTTGACGTTTTATTATTTAGCATTTTTCTTTTAATTTAAAAATAAGCTTCCATTATTGAAATAGTTCGTATATGTTTTTGAAACATAATATATATTTTCTTTACTTCTTGCTGTATCCATACAATGCTGGACGACAGTTAATTCCAAATTTAAAATATAATTTTAAAAATTTCGAAAAAATACATTTTTATTCATGTAAAAATCTATTGCAATGAGCACAAAGCGCAAAATTGCACGACCCTATGTCCGCATTGACACAATTTTATAAATTATATAAAATTTCTTAAGTGCACCATGAGGATAACACGAATTATCGGCCAAATGGGTCATGAATAAACTTTGCATGACTCACATGCTGACACGGTATTATATTTGGTACATTAGTTTGCAGATCCCTGATTGAGCTCTATTCCACAACCTCACCGCAGCACACTTCAGCACAGTCGGCTTCTGCTCGACTGACGACGCTGAATCCTTGCCAGGACATCCACAAGTATAATATATATAACAGCAATAGTAAAATACGAATCTGTAAGACTTCTACTACAGGTTACACAGTGATACCTATTTAATAATATCTTATGAAGAACTGTTTTATTATAGAACAGTATGTCAACTCCTACGGTGAGGTTTCAGTGTTGTATTAGTATTCATATTATACATGATTCCTTTAGCAATATTTTAGTAAAAATACTTATTTTATATGGTAATTTAAACATCTAGTATTTAGTACAAAGGTAAAATGTAGAAGATATGTAAGTATGCAACTTTTTCAGGTATAAGCAGAAAATGCTTCTGGTTAAAATTTAATTCAATAGTTATGACTCCACATATGTTTAGATATATTTGTAAATAATGATATAATTATTAATACTATACGGTACAACAAGTGGGAGCTTGTTGGAATATAAGTATTAGGAATTCGAATTATATATATCTATTACATATATTTTAAAGCAAATTGACCTTATTTACAATGCAAAAGGTTTTATAATAATTAATTTTATGTAAATACATTTATTCCTGTATCGTCGATAGTTAGGCGTCGATCGATAACTTCATACAATCATGTCATCACTAAAACGACTGAATAAAATTCCCTTGGTGTTTTCAGAAAACGTGGACCACATCATTAATTCAAATAATTAGTTATGTCTTTTAAATCTCTCTAGTTCCATTAACTTCTTAGGGGTACAATAATATAGGCGTCAACTTACATATTTATCTTGCACGAGTTAGTTTTTAAAATGCGCCTTCCCAAAAGCTTAGATTCTTTTCAATCATTTGAAAACGTTGTATAATAAATGAAAGCTTACTAATAATAATTAGGCCGAAAGAATTTAAAAGTGATTAAAATGGGGGCCGTCGATAAAAGGTCAAAAGGTCATTGCGCTTGTCCGTTTGCTGTGTTTTTGTCTCTCTGGACGAACCGTCACAAACAGAAAAGGAGATTCAAAGACACGGCACTCAATATTACGTACCATTATATTTTTAGGAAGGCTTTACAATTTACTTCGATATTTTAAGTTCTGTCATTACCTTGTATTTTATAAATACCCACATATACATAATATATTGATATATTGTATTAGAAAACAAAAAATAAATTCGGTAGGTTTATAGTATTAGGTAGGTACATCATTGAATATGTCTATGTAGGTGTTGCACTTAAAATACTATATTTCTGTAGTATATAATTAAAATGAGATGTATCTCAAGGTGCAATTCTAAATCTTTTTTTGAGTATTTTTTTATTTTGTGTACTGCACATTGTAATATATAGATACTCACATACATTGTCTAGATAAAATCGAAAACGTAAACTATTATAATATGGCAGATGCCTTCTGAACTTCATGGTGACATGTGGTCGGTGATATTTGGTCATCCACTTTATAAATACAATATAGGATTGGCTTTATACTTAACATAGGTACGTATACATTTATCTAGACTCTACTGTGTGAGTTGTGATCTGGCTATGTATCCGTGGCGTGGGTCCAGAGTTGAACAGACAGAAGTTGCCGGGTATGAAGATCGATCGCCAGGCAGGAGGTGCGCGGGCGTCTCTTAGTCCTTGGGCTGCGGCTTCACAATCTCACACTTGCCGGGGGTAGCTGGGGTCGGGTCTTCGGAAAACAGAGGGTTCTTCACTTCCATCTCTCCCGTCTGTGGATACGTAGCCCGATATTCAGTACAAGGATGAAGTAATTTTTGTTGACGAATATTTCACACAAAATGTTCGTGCATGAAAAATAAAGTTTCCTAGAAAGAAAGAGCATTAAAGTGCGTTAATTCAAATTGCGAAATACTTTTTTATTTAAGGCTCTTTACTTAGCCATGGTGGTACTTTCCTGATGTCAGGATCCGGGCTGCCTATTTCCTATAACATTAGGAAACTGTTATTACAGTTGAAGCATTCTTCCATTATTATTATTACGTTTAGGTTAGGCCGTGCCCAAGCAGTTTCTCAGTTTAAGTCATGTTGTAGGTACCACTGATATGCACTTTCAAAACTCTTCAATCAACACTCGAGGCGCTAACACTTCACCGCTATCGCAGTACGAAGAAAAGCTCAGAGAGAGACAGGAGAATGCAAGATACAAGAGACAGTGAAGTTAGTTCGAAAACTTTAGTACTCCGCCACGGAAATGAAAGTATAGGATATTTTGACCTTTCATTGGGTAGGCCTACCTACCCATTGTAGGTAGGGTAGGTCGGGTAGGTAGGGTAGGATAGGTAGGGTAGGTAGGGTAGGGTAGGGTAGTTAGGGTAGGTAGGATAGATGGTGTTGGTGTTTTTTATGGCAAAACAAAGTTTGCCGGGTCAGCTAGTTACTTAAATAGAAGTGACTTTATTTGCAGAAAAAATAGAGATCTAAAAGCGGCAATGCAAGAGCGAGCTAAGCATGTTACGTAGGGGTCCACCAACTCCAAACTGCACCTTTGAGTTGAGTGTACAGTATACACTAAAGATATTTTGGTCGTGTTTGGGATTTGAGTAACAGAAGACTTTCGATTTGGGAGGTGAGGGGTTGGGCAGGTAAACGAGGCTGGGGACAGAACGCCTCTAAACTCACCAAGGCCTATAAAATATTCCATTTTCTCTCATGCTGTTCTCCTGAATAATTCATGTTTAACATAAACTACCTAAAACAAATGCCCAGCATCGGAACACGATTCTGAATTATTTCTAGTTCCGGTCACAAAGTCCCTATTAATTAGCCTTTTAATTTTATTTTCCAATTTCTAAAGTTCCCAGTCACTTCAGTTCCAGCTTCTTAAGTTTTTATAAACCTTCTAAGTGCTAATGTTACCAAAATCTTATAAGTTCCTAAAATTACCAAAATTTCAGTCTGACAGAATCTTTTAAGTGCCTATTGTGATATAAGTTCCAACTTCTAAAGATCTCTTAATCTTTTAAGTTTATATAGTTATTTAAGTTCCAACATCTAAAGTTCCTATAATCTTTCAAGTTCCTATAGCACTTTAAATAACCTTTCGCTTAAATATCTTCAGTCATTAAAGTTCCAATAATAATTCAAGTTCGTATAGCCACAAATTCCTATATTTTGTTCTAGATTGAATATGTCTAGTATTACGTACTGTGGCAAATCCGGGGCATTCATACACGGTGTAATCTCCTTCCTCGTTTTCCTCTTCAGATTCAGGGTCGGACACGGAGCCGTTGCGCTGTTCACATCCGTTCCTGAAATGTGTACACGAACATGTCACGTTGTGATGCTAAAAAGAAGTTTAGTTCCCAGAGGCTCTAGACGAGTGAATAGCCGGAATCGACAAAAGCGTCGCGATAGCGATTGGAAAAACGTCAAAAATGAATGGGATTACCAAGCGGTATCGAAATGTCATGTGACCAAACCCTTACATTTTGGCATTTCATTCATCGCCATCGCTTAAGAATTGAAACTATGTTTTTGGGTTTCCGTACCCAAAGGGTACAAACGGGACCATGTCTAAAACTTCACTGTCCGTCTTTCTATCTGTCTGTCACCAGGCTGTATCTCATGAACCGTGATAGCCAGACAGTTGAAATTTTCACAGTTGATGTTGCCGCTATAACAACAAAAATAGAATAAAATAAATATTTAAGTGGAGCTCCCATACAACAAACGTTATTTTAAACCGTTTTTTGCGATAATGATACGGAACCCTTCGTGCTCGAGTCCGACTCGCACTTGGCCAGTTTTTACGAACAGATATTGAGTAAGAGCCAATAGTTTTTTTTGTTTTGTTTGCTCCACACTAGAAATTTCTTCTTGTATCATGGGTCCGTTTACAAACATTTAAACTCACATACACAAGACACCCAGAGCCAGAACAACTATCTTTAGCCATAAACAAATTGTTCCGTACGGGAACCGAACCCGCGACACGCAGCGCAGCAGCCGATCGCTCAACCACTACGCCAACCGTGTCATCAAAACTCACTTTGTCTACTACACTTTTTTGCCATATTGCCCTATCAAACATAACTGCAAATGCGACGTATTTGTCAAAATATTGGCACAACAAGACTTCATTTAAAGACACAATTTCACGATATGTATTAAAATTATAAAACGGTCGGTTAGTCAACTGTCACTTGTCAGTTATATTAAATAGGCCTCCAGACATAATGTAACACATCGAGCTTTTAAAATTTAATCAGGTCACATAACATAAGCACGTATGAAACGCCAGAAGCTCGCTAGCACGGTTTCTATTGGTAGTATCTTATCTAGAGGAATCGACAAGAATCTGCATGGCTACTCCTTTAGAAACATAAGTGGCATTTACATTTTTTTTTATAGAACTGTGTTAATAGATTAGAAATGAAAGAGTCTTTCTCACAACTCTGTGTAGCAGTCACGATGCTTTTAATTTTTTTTTTAAATTTCGATGATGAAATAATGGAGTTACAAAATTTATAAGCTGTTTTACTTAAAGGTGCACTAAAGCTTATTCCATTTATAAATGTGTACTGGTTTCAGCGAAAGCCTTTAAGCCCACTTAAATTAGCAAAAATATGTATGGAATTCGACGTCCGAAGAGTTTTATTAAGTGAATGAGACTTATTATGAAAATTGTTAAAGACAGAACATTAGTTCTGAAACAAACTAATTTTCAGTTTGCACTCTACGTAATAACTTTGTTTATTTAGAAAAATACTGATCTTTGTAGAAATAACAAAAGGCCGTAAACAGTTCAAGTTGAGTTATTTATTTTTATTGTCAAAATAATTTCAAACGATATTTGTCTATCTTTTGTTATCATTAACTTACTCTGTATGGTTGCCTTATTCAGGCATAAATAAATATTATAATAATTAATTCTTAATACCTGGAGGCATTAAGTATCCAATGCAATATGTTTCCCCGACCATAGAAATATTAATAAAAAAATAAAAAAATGAAACGCGAAAATAGAAACGTTGCCCTTCGTCATAATTGTTCGTTCGATTGAAACTTCGCTAACGGGCCTCTAATTTCCTACAGCAAACTATTCAAACAAAGCTGAGCTTCATTTTATTCTGAACACCGGAAACTGGAACTTATTTGTTTACTTCCATATTTCTGTTATTTAATGAAATGAAATGTACACACATCAACACGGTCTAGGGATATTTTTAAAAAAGCGAATTACTATCAATGTGTTAATTATTTATATGACATGTATATATTTAAAAGATACGTTATTTAATATTCTACCATTCTTTAATAATGGTTAAGGTACTTCGATTAAAATTTCAGGATTTTATGGAAAAAAAATGAAGCATAGACGGAAACCGTATATGAATTAACTTTTAATGTATAAGGCCCTAACATTGTGTGTATGTAACCAAGCTGCTACCGTTCTCGCCGTGTGTGCCCGGGCATTGTTGTGCATGAGCAGGAAATCTTGCCCCATTTGTGTTCTGTGGGGCAAGATTACGGGCCCCAGCACCTGTTGGACGTATCGTTCTGCCGTCATATTGCCCCGCACCTAAAAGAGATCCGTCCGTCCTCCAAGACGAATTCCTGCCCAAACCATAATTGTTCCTCCTTGGTATGGGTGTACTTCCTGAGGGTTCTGAAGACGGCTCCATCGTCCAGGAACTCGCCAAACACGCGTCCTTCGTGAATCTGGATGGAAGCCGAACCTGGATTCATCCGTGAACAGCACATTGGACCATTGCTCACGGCCCTAGTCCACGTGGTTCCGAACCCATTCTAATCGTCGTCCACGATTGCCTCTCCGTAAAGGTGGGACCCGGAGTGGTCTACGAGAGCGTAGATTGCTTTCATGCAGTCGCCTTCTTACAGTTTGATCACTCACAAGCACTTGGTGTTCCACTCGCAGCCTTTGGACCATTTGAGTCGCCGTTGCATTTGGTTGAGCTCGCGCAGTAATTTGTGCAAAAATCGTTCTTGTCTGGGGGTAGTGATGCGACTTGGCCCCGGGTGCCTCTCCGCTACTTCACCTGTGGCACGATAGCGTGTCCACAATCTTGAAATTTCATTTTGGTGGGTCCCTATGGCCTCAGCAACATTACGCTGAACAGACCCAGCTTCCAGCATTCCCACAGCTCGTAACATCTCCGCCCTCGTCAAATGTTGGCGTTGCATGGCTACAATACCTCAATTTTAACTTTATCTTTCGTTTAAAAATGAAAAAAAACTGTAACTAAACGTAATTCGTATTGTTTTCTAAATTTCGCACAAATGAAAATTCCCTCTCCTACACATCAAGACATTTTTATGCCACCGAAACAAAAGAATATTCAAAAATTTGAATTTGGAATTAGTCTGAGATAAATTACAAACAAATCGGTGTATAAAAGATTCCAATGCGGCCAGTACTTTTTGAGTTATTTAATTGAGTATGAAATATCCCTAGACCGTGTTGATGTGTTTAAGTAAACAGATATTCTCTGCAATTTTCAAATTGTTTTATCGAAGCTGGAAGAAAAACAGTGAAAATGTTGTTGTATCTGGTTTATTACCTCTCCATAGCTATTATCTGTTGCTTTTGATGCTGGTAGTGGTACATGTGCGCCGAGTGAGCCAGTTTCCTGTCGCCTGAGGTGTCTATGTTTGGTCCGGTCACTCCGTAGGCCGGGTAGTCCACGTCTGCTGCAGCTTTAGCTTTTTTACTGAGCCTGTGGGGTGGTGTGAGTGATGAATGTCACTAGAATGTGAGGAGTGCAGCTACGTGTGTGCTAGGAACATTAACTCACGTGTACCAGCCAAAGGCGAATCCGATGATCGCCATGGTGAGAGCCGTGCCCACGGCGGCGATCAGAGCAATTCCATAGATCGAGTCTGCGGGGTCGGCAGTCGACTCCAGCACATGGATGTGGCGAGGCTTGTCGGTGCCGCCGGGATTCTCTTGGGTGCTAAATATTAGCAGTCAGATTAACACAAGTCCTTTCCGCTGTACACGCATCGCTACGTAAGGCACCTTTTAAGTAGCCGTGAGAGGTGCATTATGCATTACTACTAAAACTACGCTAACACAAAAAAATGAAATGTTTAATTATTTCGTAGAAGACTCGTTTCAAACAATATGCTTGGGTGGCTGAGATAAGCATACATGGGACACATGCTGGTAACTCTGGCTTCAAATTGCGAATAAGATGAATAGGCAGCATCATGCTCGATATGAGAAAATAAGGCCAATAGTTGAAGATATTCTTAAAAATTTACAACGGTCAAATGTATGGATAGCGTGTTATTCGTAATCATATGTATTTTAATTTTTGTTTCTTATAGATATCCATTTTCTCTGACATTCTTAATAATTCACAATTAGTTTGTTAGCTACTGTTTCAATTTTTTTTATTATGTTTTGTTGAGAAGGCAGCAATATCTAAGTGTCTGATGCCGCTTGACTCTGATACTTTATAATCTTGCAAATAAAAGAGTCCTCCAGTCGAGAGAGACTCTTGAAGCGCTCCGGCTAGACATACACCCACTCTCACTTTCTTCTTAGCAATTAATTATTATTGGACCAAGTTCAATTAATATAAATCTATCTATCTAATGTTAGACCTTTTTAGTTGAATTATTTTTCCATATTTAAGTATAAGTATTTCAGTCAGAGAGCCGCAAAAATAACAGCATTATTGTTCCATTGTGCCAGTCCCGTGATGTGATAATGATTATTATTATGACGATCCGAAATTATGATTTCCCGATTGCCAATTGGGTTTCAAGAAAAATAAACATTATTCTTCAAAACTAAACGATACCAAAGTCACAAGTCCTTTTAACGCCCGTTGTCTAGTTGTCAAGCTTGTTTTTATTGCAGTTTGTTCAAAGTTTTGTGTGGGCTTTGCCACCATTCCAGCTAAGCAAAGAGTTCGATTTGCCATCAATCAACTCTTTTATTACAGTCCACTTCAGCCACATAGCCGTGCATTGGCAAACAAAGCTGTCACAGGCCAGATATATTGCATATTTAACGTAAAAATTAAATCGCGTCAGTACAGCTGCATAGACATTAAAAGGACTGTCCTTTAGCGTCTACTCGTACATAGAAAGGTCCTAACAAAATTTACACGCTTTCACTCCTCAATGATGTCAGCAATACATTTTAGTACATTGTGAGCGATTATAATTAGTGTGTGTTTTGGAGTGCATTGGATGTCATCTGCACACGTCGTATGCAGGTACACACTACTGGTACATTCGTAACTTAGTAGAAAATACGTTCACAAGTGAGGGCTTTCAAGAAAAGTGTTTTGGGACGAATGTTGTTTCCATGCGCAACTAAGGACTGTTAGGAGTGGAGGCTAAGGATTGTCTAAGAGTTTAATATATTAGTTCACCTCATCTCCAGGTCTGTGGGGTTTATTCTCAACCAGCGCAGGTTGGTTGGCAGTAATGAGACAGGGACACGGTAGTCCTTATGTGCCCTACAAAAAACGCTATATTGGCGATTTTGTTAAATTTATTGTTACTGCTAATTTCATGGGTACCATTCGGGCTTCTACACTAAAACACGTCATGCCGACTTACGATGTGATACTTTCTCAGTGAAAGACATGGGATGCACATCCGAAAATTTGAATGTACTATTATGTGTCGGTGTTATAAATATAGCAGTAACTATTGTGGCATTCAGTATAAGAAGGGACTTAATATTTTGTGTCTACGGATACATATCTACATTTACACACTTATTCCACAAAAACAGTACACACAAACCTACTTAATATACCTACAAAAACGCAGTAAAGGATGTTTTAATAAACTAACAAAACGAACACCCAGTTATTTTCTCGCACACAGTATTTCCTCAATAAAAAAGTGCCTGAGACTTGAAGAACTGAACGTATCATTTGTAAATGTCTCTCTTGAATTCTTCCGTAATAAAGAAGCGTTATCATGATATTTCTAAAAATCCTCGTGAAGGAAATTTGAAAATTACCCACCTAACGCGAAAAGTAGCTTTGAACGACTTTTTTTTTCAGAATATCTGTGGCCCGTCTAGAGAGGCAGACTCGTGCGTGACCCGAAAGGGCACAGAGTTCTATGCACTCGGAGGAGACGGGTCATAACCTCGATTGTCTCGGGAATTCGTAACTTTCTATATATTAAAATCCTTAATCTTTTACGAATTCAATATTATCAGCCAGTAACTGTTATAATCACGTTAATAGAACTAAAGTTATTGGAAAAGACAATATCTCGCCAGGTTTTTATAAGCCCGCAAATCTCTCAAGCAGATGTTTAAAATATAAGTGTGCTTACATTTTAAACATCTGCGTAAGAATTCTTATCCGAAGAGAATGTTACTATAACGAGTTCCTACTCCACTAAGTCGAAAGTCAATACCCGATAACTTCATCATTATCAGCCTTTTAATGTCCCCACTGCTGGGACACAGGCCTCCTCTCTGTGAGAGAGGGGGTGGGCCGTAATCCACCACGCGGGCCTAGTGCGGGTTGGTGATTGTCACATGTCTTCGAACTTTTGGCTCTATGACATGCCGGTTTCAACACGATGTTTTCTTTCACCGTTTTGAGAGCAGTGGTGTTGAAATAATTTACACTAAGTAATGCGCCTGCCTGGGTTCGATCCCACGACCTGCAACTAAGTCGCGGCCTTTACCACTGGGCCACCACTGCTCTGAACTGAACTGAACTTACCCTGTTCTAACTAGTCTCGCTTCCTGTTGCTTAAGTGTGTTACCTCCCGCTGTCTTAAGTCAAAGTGCTATTAAGTGCGTGTCATGCCCACTACTTCCAATGTAGGTATATAGGTATTAAACTACAATTTCTTCTTGCTCAATTACACAATTACCGCAACTAGTTAGTATTGATTACCTATGGGTAGTTTGATACGTAGTTTAATGGAATTTCCGATAGATTACCTCTAATTGATTGTTATTGCATTTCACATAGTAATATGATTATGCCACTTTTTTAAGTTTTTTATAGAAGATGAACATTATAAAACATCAATATAATTAGCCTTGGATGCATGAAGTGTGATTGAGATTCCATTTTTCTATCGGAAAGTTTTTCCAACGTAATATATGCTACAATTTGAAGCGGCAAGTATTTCATTTCGGCACGCTATGTGTTATGAGGTTGGATTTTTAATTCTTTGGGGCTAGGATAGCCCTATGGTCTGTTATATTATTTAAACCGTTGCGGCATTTTTATTCACGAGAATTGAAACTGCTGTCAATTGAGACGCTTTGTATAGAAATGAATTTATATTGATGATTTTTTTTTGTTGAATCTAAATTAATTACAAACAAACAATAAACCATCCACCATTAATTATGTCTAAAACTTCGAACAAGTGCATCTTTCATTCAGTTAAGCATTACAAAATTAAAATTAATAATGGTCGTTGCTTCTTCTTGCTCTTATGACCTCCGATAAACGATTTGGTAATCCATCCATTATGTCTTGAACCAACATCTGTGGTATGTATTCCTACTTTTCAATATCAACTTCCTTCAGTACTTGAACCGTGTCTGGTGCTGAAACTCGACTCCGAACACGTCTTTTTATATTGTTCCAGACATGTCCTATCGAGTCAGGTCGAAACTTCGAGGTAGCCATGCTAATCTTCGAATTCCAACCTCGTGAAGCCTCTTTGATATCCTACCGTTTCCACCCCTGTACATGAAGAAAACTTTAATTTTCGCCTGTAGACACGCTGGCGACCATCAGGATTACTTAATGATATCCGAAAATTGTCGAAAACAGCACATTCTTTCAATTCTCCAATGTTCATAGTCTGTACTCACAGTCTAAAGAAAGTCTTGCTCTCTGGTGGCTTGCGAGCGCAAGCCACCAGAGTGCAAGACTTTCTTTAGACTGTGGTGCCCTAGCTGGTCTAGAAGCTGTTAGGCTACATTTTTCAATTATCTTTCTGACCGTGTGACCTTGACCTGATCTCCGAACGTAAGACCCTGTCTCCCGGAACCGCCTAACTGCATCTCTCACAGCCGTACGAGCTTCTCCTAAGCTTCGTGCCAGGAATCGTTAGCTAAGTCCTCCGTCAAACAAAACAACAGTTTTTTTTACTTTATGAGAGTCCATTGATGAAATTGTTTAGCAAAACATTTCCGTTCAATCCATTGAGGTATTAATGTAATGGTTCAATCGTTAAAATTAATAATAAAGACAGCTGGTTTACTTTCAGAGCAATATCGACTAAAATAAACAATAGCACAAAAAGTGACTTTATCCTCATTTTCTCTCATTCTTATCGTTTTAAATTTTTAAGTGGTTTGTTAGCATTTCTTTCATTGCATTTAAGCTTGAGTACTCAAAAAGTTAAAACGTGACAAAGAGGCCACTTTGAATTGAGACGGTCTATTGTGCCGATTAGTGTAGTATACCAATAGCACTTTTGGTTTGGTTATTGTGTAATTAATTTCTGCTCTAGGTACTATATTTTGGTATGGTAGTAGGTGTACCTATGTGATTGTTGTACGTAATATAAATTATTCTAGGAAGCGTCTCCGAAAAATGATAGCCTACACGACAATTAATACTTTGGTCTAATACTGGCAAATAATAGCAAAAGATACCTATTTGTCGACGAAGGTCTAAAATAACCCGTCAATATAATTTTCTAGCCTAAAAGCCGTCAAATATAAGTTCTAAAGTTATCAAAAACTATGAATGACTAGATTTATGAATAGAAGTGATAAGATACGTACAGGCCAGTCCTGAGACGGTCCAAGTTCTCAGCGACGAGATTCTTCGTCCTGCCCAAGTTAGGATTCTGCCGTATCTGGCGTGGTGGTTGCAATGCCATCACGTATACCGCTTTGTGATGGGGCTTCGATTCACCGCCTTCATGGGGCCCGTCGGATTCTGTAACAATGGCACCATGGCCAAAAATACTCTATGTATATTCGCATAAACGGTACAACATCAATTCTTAATGAAGCTGTAATATTCAACACTGATATTTAAAACTGTTTGTATTGTCAAATAAAATTATAAATCCTATACTATTACACGAGCAATACGTGTATATATAAATATGTTTGTTAATTTTTATGCATATACAAAAGACACCAAGTATATTTGTAATCTGTTTTCGAAAACGACCCTAACGATCTAGATTAAGTTTATAATATAGGAGTTTTCGCGGGCGAAACATTGATCTATCTAAGTCTGATATCTGGGAAAATTCGTTTTCTCAAGAAAAAAGGTATTTCTCTTTTCACCCGAGCAGAGTTCGGTTGTCCAGCACTGAATTAAATATAAAGAACACCGATGTGGTTTAGTTTATTGAATTTAGGCTGTGGTCTCCTACAAACTCTAATTCTATTTTATTTGTATATGTGTATTATTAATATATATGTAAGTATATACATTTTCGTATACTAGTTGTTATTTTTAAATATTATTTTCTACCCATCATTCACAATGTTGTCCTTTTTAACCCAAAGGTTGACTGGTAGAGAATGCCTTGTGGCAATAAGTTCGCCTATGTACCACTATTGTACATTGAAGTTTAAATAAATAAATAAATAAACGCCATCGGCAGCTTACAGCGTCACAGCGTACGCCGCGTAACGATTCTTACTAGAGAAATGTACTGTTGTGGTCTCTTTCACACGGTGACGTCGGTGTTTGTTCCCCGTAGGCAGCATTCAAACTCTTTACGCCGCGTCTTTAATTATTTCGAACCATTGCAGCGTAAAGGTCGTATCTAGCGTCAGTACAAAATGGCGCAATTGGATAAAGAAAAAGAACGAGTTATTTATTGAATCATCGTCGTCTTTTACCTCTTTTTCAAGTAAAACAATCGCCGCCAAAAGTGTTGAATTTATATTCATTTTATATCACACAACTACACGCGAGCACTGTTTGCAGACTACTTTTGTGAATGAGACGTCGTTGTTCGCTGCTGAGATGCACTGACCGCTGACGCTGTGCCTGGCGTTCAGACGTCGATTGGAACATTTACACTGAAGTCGGACGTCACGTACCTATAGTATTGAATAGGAGACCGTAGCTATGATTGCAGAAGTCGCAAAAGACCGGTAAATAACTTGATTAAAAGCGAGAGTTTTCAAATCGAAAGGACATAAATTTTATAGAATTGAATACAAATTTGTATTGACATTTGATTCTGTAAGTAAATCAACCTCTTCCAGTCCGGAAATGGCCGCCCTTCTCGTCCATTTCTCCTCGACAGCGCAACGTAAAAGGTGTCATATAAGATTATATCAGGCGGAAAAGCTGCAGCTTCCGCCAATGTTGCGCAGATAACATAGTTTGCCGTCGGCGGCTGCCGAGGCCAGCGGTAGCTCTATATAACTATAACTAATTGATACTAGTCACGCTCACATAACAAGGTCATATCATTCCCCTTCAATCCGAGTCAAGTTAATAAATGAAAGTTTTCGTGAAAGTTCTTCCACTTACTTTGAGTCACAATCTTGTCTTCGGGCTCGTAATACTCCTTATCAAGGGGCGTGAGTGCAAACGTCTTTTTCTTTTCTTCTTTGCTCGTTGCCACCGATGGGGTTGGTGTAGATGTCTTGCGCTTGTCCACCTCGGGTGCCGGTATGGACTCCGGTGGCATGATTTCCCTGGGCGGTGGCAGGGGTCGAATAATTTCTGGTACAGGCGTTGCGATCTCAGATACATAAGCCGGTTCGCGTTGTCTTGCTGGTCCGTAAGGTTGAGGGATGTATGGTTCCCGAGAAATCAAACGGGAAAATTCCTCTTCGAACGGAGTTAAGTCCTCATCGTCTTCCATTTGGTTAATACGTTCGATTTCCTGTGTCGAAGTAAATTAGTCGTAAATTAGGCGTAAAATACCATATCAGATTTATAAATTCGATTAATGTCAAAATGTGTGACGTATTTTGGTGACTCCTAAGCTAAAATATGTCTGCCTACTATCACGACAACATAAACTTCGAACACAAGTGAGCTACTTATCATAGCACTACCGTAACGACATCAGTGTTTAAAATAATTGATAACTACTTGAAAACTTTCAGAAGTGTTCATAAAGTATCGGCGTAAAACCGTCAGTTTCCTAAAACGATCTAGCTAAATCAGGTTAGGTCTCCAACTTCATAGTAAACGATACAGCCTTTGTTTATTGATGGCAAACAATGGTGGATGGCCGATGTGTCGAGGTTGCAGCAATAATAAATTGGATAATTTTCTAGAAAGTGTCGTACGGCGCTTGATATGCATTTAGCAACACTTAGGTGTCTTTGAAGTGTTCGTGTGTTATTTGTGGCACAGGTTACCTTCTCATTAGAGTTGCAGTAAGGGGCAGTTTTATAAAAGTTGACAATTTCATTAGAAGTCACACTAGCTTCGTTTGATCAATTCTACTTCTTTATTTATAGGTTATAGGGTTATAATCTTTGTTTGTCTACCTGTAAAAATAAATTTTAGCTTTAATTTATTTGCACTTTCTACTGATGAACACAACAATCAGAATACTTAACAGAAGAGCGAACATCGGTTGTACATATTTGTGGGGGATGGCGTCTGTGGTGTGTAGACGTCTGACGACGAATTTGTAATCAGATTGCTCAGTTGTCGCAGAGAATTACATTAATCTAAACAGTCTGCAACCGACAACAAAACTATACGAAGTTATGCACAAAGGCACTAGCGTTCGTTAGCGATACTCAAACAATATCTATAACGAACTATTGCTCTGTATTGCTTTAATTAAGGAGAGTGGCCATCGAGTTGGCCGTCTGCGGTAACCGGAAATATTGATTTAAGAGTGCTGATTCCGACATGAGAACCTAGAAATCTATATTAATATTATAAATGGTAAATTAATTATGCCCGTTCATTACGTTTTAACCTCTAAAGCTTTGAATCAATTTCAATGAATTTTGGTCTACACAAAATTTCTTATATAAATCCAAGATAAAAAGTATCCCATGATAGATTTGCAATAAATAAATCCAGGGTAGATTTGACTCCGGAGAAAGACATGGACAGACATATTGACGATGTCCATTTCCAAGATGTAATCTACCTATAGAGATTCCATATTCTTCTGGCAAGGTCTGATATATGTACTTAAAAAACCTGGAATACTTTTTATTTGGGAGTATGTTCTCTTGCGATAATTTTCCGTGTCAGAAACTAGTAATTAATAAAGCAGAAACCTTGAGGACAGCTATTCTTGCAATTTGTGGTTTTCATTGAATCAATTCGTTAATAATTCACAAATTCGTGTCGCTAATTACTACTACAGCTCTAAGACGATGTTTTCGAGTCAACAGTGATATAACTACGATACACGTCCAAAGTGTCTCATTGGTTTTGGTGGTAGTGGTCTTGGAGACTATTCCTGCAATTTCGAAAATATCAAGGTGCATTTAATCAATTTGTTTTGTTTAATAAAGCAATCTGTAGTATGTTGAAAAGTTAAATATCATTATCTAATTACTGAGTCACTAACATTTAAGTTATATTATTCAATGGTTACAAGGAACTTTGACTCCTGAGATACAAGTATTTTTTTTACTTAGTTCAGAAGCCAGCTCAACCTGATTCTGACCACCTTTTGTACAAATGTTTAGTATTTAATTAACCTTGTGTTACTGTTTTGTACAATAAATTTATTTTTGTTTTGTGTTTTGTTAAAGGCAGTATTAACCAATTCATTATTAATTCACAAATTCGTGCCGCTAATTACTACTGCAGCACTACGACGATGTTTTCGAGTCAACAGTGATATAACTACGATACACGTCCAAAGGCAGCATTATGTAAAACACCGTCATTAAAATAATGGTTCCTTACACTGAAAACAACGACTGGACAACTAATAGCCGTGAAAATTCGAAGGTAATTACGTTCGTTACCGAACTAAACGAGGGAGTCTTCGATTGAAAAGTGATGTGAGCCAATTTTATATTTTGTTTCATCCATTTTCCTCTGTCACCCCGAGCTTTAAAGCTTTTATCAACCTTTTTATTTGTACTTGTACCGTGCTTTGTACACATAGCTCTGTTGTAACACTGTCTACGAATATTTGATGGATCGCACAAAGCTTTGACTGTGCAAAGGCACACGATTTCTCTACTCTAATAAATTGACTCGCCCGAGTTGACAAACCCATAGTGGTTTTTTGTTAGTATGGATTTCAACTGGACATGACAATAACAAAAGGCATGGATGATTAAAAACATGCAACTACTATTTTGAGGATATGTAAAAACACATGTTACTTTCTGAACAGAACATTGTCTTTCACAAAATATTTGATCACACGGATATAATTGGTTCATCATCATACGCGTAACTATTCGTCGTAGCCGTGCGAAATTTTAAAATAGAGATTTTGATAGCGCTCTCGTAGCACAGAATACGAAAATTTATTTAATAGTCTTCGTAGCTCGTAGCACTTTGCCGTAGCGATATTTTCTGATTAACATTTTATCTTTGATATTTACTGAAGTGACACTGGAAGTGACAGCAAAAGTTAATGCTTTCGCACTTTGTAAAACCGGGTCAGAATTTTTATAGGTGGAAAATATAAAACCGACCAAGTGCGAGTCGGACTCGCGCACGAAGGGTTCCAAACCATTATCGCAAAAAACGGCAAAAAAAACACGTTTGTTGTATGGGAAATATTAATTTTATTATGTTTTTAGTATTTGTTGTTATAGCGGCAACAGAAATACATCATCTGTGAAAATTTCAACTGTCTAGCTATCACGGTTCATGAGCATGAGCATACAGCCTGGCGACAGACGGACAGACAGACGGATCGCGGCGTCTTAGTAATAGGGTCCCGTTTTTACCCTTTGGGTACGGAACCCTAAAAACTACACAAACTATTTTTTGCGAGCCCGATATCCGTAACCTACTAACAAAAACTTTATTAAACATATTTTCTAGTTCACTGTGCAAGTTGCACCCCTAACAAAATAGGTTACATATTGCCATGTAAATAGGTCAAGTGTTGCCATAAAATTAACTGGGTTATTCTAGCTTCACTTACTTATTGAATGAAATCAAATTACATACACCTCAGGAGGTTAGCGCTAATTTGATTGAGTTAACTCTGGCGCTATAATAGTGTTCCTTAATAGGTATTGTTTGAGAGCGACGCGTTGTGTAGCATGGAAAAACAATACTGTTTTTCGAAGAAACGCTCAATTTTAAGCAGTAAAGCGACGCTCAAAGCAGGCTAAGAAATAGTACCATCCCTCTTCTCCTACTTTTATTAAGAGCAGCCAGCGATCTATTGCGAGAAAAATGAGTAAAATCTCAATCAAAAAATGCTTTATGGAATAATTACAAGAGATTAATTGAAGAGTAATTACAAGATTTTAATATTATCTTTAATTAACCTGACAATCCGGACGTTCGGCAAAGATATTATGACATACAGTGTTAATCCACGGTATTATTTATAAATTATTCCATTTTTATGATATTCTATTTCTTTACATATTATTTGAATTTGAATTATATTCCTAACTGCAAAAAAAAACCTTGGTTGCTTGTATCAGAGATAACCTGCATACTCTACTACTCTCTCTCTATTACTCTTAATATTTTATAACCTAAACTTTTAAATTCCCTCCACTCACTTAATAATAAAATAACATTCATTGATTTTTTCGTCTGGACTCACCTATTTTCTCGCAAGAGCTAACGAAAGCTCACACTTCATACTAAAATCTATGGTTGAGAGATTCGATGCATTCACGTAGGTACTGATGGTGCACCGGGCGGGCATCATTTGAACGTGTCTGTAAACTATTGATATTACGATCTGGCAACACAGCTTCCACCCTCTTTGGAAGGGGTTTGGGGAAGTAGTCAGAGACACGCATGGGGTGGTGTCACGCTGCAGTCAAGTCGTGATTTTAAGGACTCATAAAACGAAAACATAATAATATTGAAAGACCTGGCGAACTGGCACTTAAATGTGGTTAATAGACTGTGCTCATACTCGTAATGAACTGATTAGTGTATGTGAATTCATTACACGTTTCCGTCAGCAGGCGTTGTAAACCTAAACAGCAAATAGTTTATGTTTTTGTAAACTTCTACGTTTGCGTTTACTTCTGCGCTTGCAAACTTCAACTAAAAGTGGAAATTTTCTTTAAAACAAGATTTTAATCAGTGTGAAATACTAAGCAATCGAATTAGAAAAGGTCTTCTAAAGGTTGTCTGAACATCGTTATCAGTGATAAGACCGTCAATGTGACTTTACCACTAAATAACATTGTAACTATGTGTATTACTAGTGTAAAAAAAAAGCATATTTATATGGTATTTGCTTGTTGTTAATAAAGTTCTTGCAACCTTCCCGACCGCTGCAGTTTCAA
Organism: Orthosia incerta; assembly: GCA_948252205.1. Classification (NCBI taxonomy): domain Eukaryota; kingdom Metazoa; phylum Arthropoda; class Insecta; order Lepidoptera; family Noctuidae; genus Orthosia; species Orthosia incerta. Next base: position 44,562,264 of record OX411741.1, read on the forward strand.
TCCTATAATAGACATCGCGACCTCCTATATCACTCATAAAATGGTGGCTTTTCCCATAAGACGTAGCCTTCAATTGTAGGAACCTGGAGTCGCCATTCTAGAAGAATTCTTCCCTAGTAGTACGAGTGCTCACAACCAAAATTTTTGCCTCACCGCTTTACGGCCAAAACCCGATACACCAAACGAAATATTTAGTTATTCTGATTACAAAAATACTAATTTCAGAAATTTTCTGCGTAAGGTCTGGACCTGACCGCATTTTCATATTTTATAATCAAAAATTACCGAGGTGTTTCCTAGTAATCTGTCATTTTTGAATGTAATTGAATGATATATTTTAGATACTGATTACACTATTTTGAGACACCAGTAGCGTCACACGTACGTAGGGAACAATTGATAAAATTAAAAATGAAGCAAAATAAAATCCATAGCAAGCATTCTGAAAATCATGTTTTCAAATGAAGATTGGTTAGTTGATGGGAATGAATCATTTTTCAGAAGCACGTGTGAGCATTATATTTGTTGAAACCATTTTGAAGCTACTGCGAAACGATTTTTTCGTTTTTGGAGCCATAGGGGACATTTAAAATACAAGATTCAAATTAGAAAAGCAAAAAAAAACAAATGCATTAAATTTACGTTAGGCAGCTGAAAACTGATGTGTTGATAAAGGGCGAAGAATTGAATCCTGAAAATAGCACAGTATTCTTAGGCTTAACTTTGGATGCTAAGCTTCAGTGGGGCCCACACATAGATATATTGTCAAAACTGTCACTTATTTCTGAACTATATAATAGAATTTTATTGTTTTGGTATCTCAAATAATAATTCACTAACAAATACTTAGGAACCTACGTCTCTGAAGGTTATTCTCTAATACTTCTGCCATTAATTACAGCCATTTCTACCAAAGGCAACTTTATTACTTTCTAAAATCGACTAAAGAGATAAGCCTATCTGCAATCATCTTAAACATTCAGAGTTGCCAGCCTAGAATATTGAATCAGTGCCGGAAAATGCCAACTACACCGCGAACTAAACTAGAATTCTAACAGGGGTCTAACTAATCGTTACTAAAACCTTTCAAGCTAAAATTAATCTTATTGTCAAAGCGTTATTTTCACAAGGGTGAAGCTTTTAGAATAGTTCTAGAGATCTTATAGTATTCAATCTCAAAGACTTATTCAATTTAACTTTTAAAATAAAGCATTATGTGTTTTGCTTTTCGTATAGTAAAACGAAAATGACTTAAACTAACCCCGGCGGCGAGGAAAACATTAAAAAGCAAATAATGCTAGCGCAGCTAGTATCATTATTATTCGACATCGTTTCGTTTGGCCACGTAGGACTTGATATCGTGGATATTGTAACCTTAAATGAAAATGAATTCTAACAGAAACCTAACTAATCTGACCTTTAAAGGTTAAAGTAAACTTTTATCGCAGTAGCTACCGTCTAAGATGGGGTTAAAAGTTTCAGAAGAGGGTCGCAGGACAAGTATTGGGGATCTTATTTTATACGTAGGGTAACAACATTTGTCCTTTTCGCGCCACCTACACATGGTACACATGTAAATTAAGGCCGTACCCTGACCAAAAAATCAGCATGAGATATGAGCATTCCTATTGTAGTGAATACGCCCAGATTTTAGAATAAAATCTTTATAAAATCGAATATTGGTCTTTTGAAAAAAATAAAACTTACAAAATGTTCCTTAACAAAATGTCTATCCATTAGCGTAAGTATAAAAAATAATTAATGAACCCTTTACGAGGAGATGCATGCTATCAATAATTATTTCACATTTTTATGGTTTTGTTGGAAGGAGATTAGTGACACATCTACCCGTTTTAAAAAAAAGTGTGCTACAATTTTAGAATCAAAATTATGTAGAAATTTAATGTATTTTTTTATTGATATTTCTTTTTAAATAAAGAGTAGATAGCTCTTTAAAACTGCACAAAATTCGACTATCTCCCAAACATGTTAAGCTCACAAACATGTTAAACATGTTATGCTAACCCTTGCGTGCCCATTGATATGGTTTCATCACTGAACATGATCAATGTAAACGGGTGCCGAGGCGTTTAGTAATTATTGACAGCAATGAGCTCTGCATTGAATATAATCATGTAGTATGTGACGTGTCGTCACCGGTCAAGTGATGTCATATATGATAAGGTGCGGCTAAAGATAACACTGTTGTGATGTTCTCATAAACGACGCCGAACTTCCGCGTTACCGCCTTTGTGTTTACTTTACATTTGAACCTATTCTTATCCCTATTGTTAGTGTATCTTGTGATAGCCTAAGATCCCTCTGCAAAAATCTGCAGCTACTTATATTCGTTTTATAAAAATAACTATTTTCGTGAATGATACTTGATAGTACATTAGATTGCATCGAAATATGCCGCATATATGTATGCCGCAATTATCTTAATTAAATACAGGCAATTTATGTTTGATAATTAACCCCAAATATATAAGTATTTCAATTTAATTCAACGTTATTTGAAAGAAAGTGATGTATAAAAAAGAAAAATTAATGTTGCCCGTTTCCCTGCTGAATCTGGTAACCCATGAATGACAGCTAACTGAGAGCTAGATTATGTTGCATACGCTCCCACGGTACAGGAAAAAAGCCTAGTGAAAAGGTAGGCAAAGTTTAAAAATCAAACAATTAAAAGAAAAGAAAAACTGTTTGCAACCAGATGCTGCCAGGGAACCCTGCAGTAATCTATTCTACTATCAAGAATAATAATAAAAATCAAGTTTTATCAAACGCAATATACCTGCAGATTTTTGCAGAGGGATCTCATACTATGTGTGTTGTTTGAACTTATACCTCTCCAGATGAATACGTACCTTGCTCAGCCAGTCTTGTTCAGTAGGCACGACCAAACGAGGGCTGTCTTCATAACCATATAGTGGGTTGGGCATCAGCATGCGAGGCATTATGAAGTCGGACCGAAATGGTCGTGGTGGCCGACCCATTCGGTGCGGCAGCTGCGACATTGATGGCGCTGCCGACGGGCCTAAAAACTATCATGTTGAGAACCACGGGCACTTGTGCGCTGGGTATGTAGATAGACGCGAAAATAGGACGCTAAAATGCAACTAATTCTATCACTTTACAAAACATAAGCTTACAATATGCAGTTATATTCTAATAGGTATGCGGAGCGTTCAGTCGCGTAGCTGCATATTTGCTGCAGCACTATACCTATTTTCTAAAACTATGTTTTACCGGTTTTCATTGCGTCGCGATAGTGAATTGTCGCGAAAATAATGGAAGATCATTCGCATCGTAATTTATATTTTCAAATCCAGATACTTACATGAGAACTGCATTTAGTTGAACACGACGACTATCTGACGTCACAGCACAATAAAAACCGAGTTACAAGCATGGACTTAACCAGGACTAAGAAATTGTGAACTTAAACTATACTAAATATAACTTAGTTCTAATCGTACTTACCATCTTGAAGACGCGCTGCGTCTGTGCACTTACCGCTGTGTAATCCGTTCTCGTATCTTAATTCTATTTACAAGCTAGGATGTATAACTTTCTACCTAAGTATTCCTTAGCATATGAATAATAATGAATAGGTAATATATCCTATCAAGATATCAAGCCTTTCCTTTTTTGTAGACCAACCGTTAAGTAGATACCTACGACCAGACTCAAGGGCATCTCACATATTTCAACTAATGCAAAATCCCAAAAACATGTACAATAGGGTAGTTTACTGAAAATTATTTTTTTGTCAGTCCGGTAAATATTGGACATGTATTTTTCTTATGACACATAAACATAAAGTGACGACGATATAATGTGTCGAAATATCGTGTGACGTCACGCCGTTAGTACACTTTGTCATCACAAAGCCCCCACTCCTGAATTTTGATGCGCTTTAACTGTGTCAATTTTTATTGATTTGGCAAAGCTAAAAATACGTGTCCAATATTATTTGAAAATCTTACTGACGGACTAAATAGAATTATCATTTTTCTACCCAGGCAACATTCGATAAAACGTAGTTGTACCAAAATATTGAAGTATTCTTGTTACGATCACGAAACAACAGTTGTTACAATTTTGTAACTACAACGCTCGATGCATGTAAGATATTCGTTAAACTATTTCAGATACCTTTCAAGTTCATACAAATTCTGAGCCAAATGTCAGTATGTTTTCTTTTTTGGCATATTTAGTCTTCCAATGACTTCTCCTGCTCTAGGTGAAGAAGAAGGGCGTCTCAGACTTTTACTGATTAAGCACACCCGTGTTCCTTCAGTTGCTTGTACCAGGGCCGCGGTAACTCTCTTTCAAATTTATCCGCGACCCAGACAGGCATCGGCCCTAGCGGACCCCGTTTATTTTGCTGACATCTCTTTGAGGCGCGCGTGGAACACTACTTGCCGTCGACTCGAGCCTGGTCCTTATCGGATGGCGAGCTACCCATTACTCGCCGTCCGCAAGCCCGCGCCTTCGGTGGCCGAGAATCGGTATCCGACTCCCGACGCCCAGAGCGTCTCCTGCAGTGGCTGGGGGCGTAAAGGCGTTGCGTCTCCCTCACGCATTCTGCCTCCTCCTTCGCGGGCATTACTGCTTCGCAGAAGGAGGTGACAGCTTCCCATGCCCTCTCGCACTGTACCATGGCCTGAACCAGGGCCGGATGCGAGAGGTCGCCACCGCTGATCGCCTCCACGAGGACACGGCGGTGCTCCACCCAAGCGGGGCAGACCTCCACCGTATGCTCCACCGTGTCCTCCGGGCGATCCACACAATGTTGACACGCGGGCGTTTCCTCCCGCCTTATTCTGAACCTGCGTCAGGCGGAGGAGTAACGTAGAGTTGGTGCTCCCTGACTGACGAGCATTCGCCTGTAATGTAACATTAGATTCGATTTTGAGCATTTATTTGATTCTATAATGTTTACAAGTGCTGCGCATTGATGTTACAAGTTGTATCAAAATATTACACAGACAACCGAGCATTAAAATGCGCAACTTGATGATACAATCATCAAGTTGCGCATTTTAATGCTCGGTTCTCTTCCCTCACCAATGTAATGCTCGAATCTGTAACATTACATATTGCGCACTGTAATGCTCGTTTCTCCTCCCTCACTGATGTAATGTTCGACTTTGTAACGTTGCATTACAGGCGAATACTCCTGAAAGAATGCAGTCAGCATGTTGTAACTATTCCGAGAATATTCTACCAGATAAACCCAGTTACACTTTCTTCTAACTTGTTCTTTTGTTTGGGAAATCATGCAATGAATTCGGCACTTTGGGGAGTTGCTTGAGCCAGGGCCACGGTAACTCTCTTTCAGTTACCGCGGCCCTGGCTCAAGCAACTGAAGGAACACGGGTGGGTTTTAGTGAGTATAAGTCTAAAACGCCCTTCCGTTTCACCCAGAGCGGAAGAAGTAATTGGATAATAGCCATAAAAAATAAGTTTTGTTATAGTGTAACTGGGTTTTTCTGGTAGTTTGTTTTCTACCTGGCAATCGAACTTGGGATGGGAGAAGAGATGGGACAGCATCCGGTTTTGCGACTGACGAGGCAGTGATGATACAAACTTTCGTAAAACGTGCTTAGTTTGCCAGTTCTTTTCTTCTCCATAGTAAACGACTAACCCGAACCGTGCACCTTTTGTCGACGTTTTATAAGTGCCCATGTAGGGCTAAGTAAAATAAAAATAAATTGATTTGATTGATTTTGATTTTAGGGTTCATTTTTATATTTATCACATGGTTACGTCTATGCCTTTAAATTTACTTTTGTCAGCTAAGCCTCTCTCCTCTGCAGATGCACGATGTTGATTTTATCGTGATGGAAATGCATCTATCAATCTTATCTGTATATCTCTATTAATGTTATCTGAAAATCTCTCACTTAACATTAAGATAACTTAATTTTATCTTGATAACTTACTTATTAACTTCCACTTGTACTATTCCTTGAAGAAAAGATCTCTTTTGTTCCACAGCTGAGAAGGAGAGCTGCTATATTTCTCAAACTTTGACAATTGAGATGGTTTTTTTTATATATAGGAACTAGTTCTGAAAAAGTTGGTGTGTAATGAAGGTTTTGTTTCCATAAATAGATAGGTATGGTTTATTTTTGATAGTAATATAGGTTTTGTATTAACAGTTATGTATATTTTCAAGATGAAATAAATGTGTGTGAGAACAATTCAAGAATTAGTACTTTATTTGATTAAATCATGGATCCCAAGTAAAACATTTTTACCAATTGCTCTTTTGACAACTGGTTGTCGCTTCACTTGGCTACCTCAATGCCGTACTTCACCACATTATAAAACAAAGTCAAAATCAAAAGTTACTTATTTCAATTAGGCTGAGAGAACGTCAAAGTTCTACATAAAGTCAGTCTTCTAAAATGCCGCAAAGTGGCGCAACAAACGCCCAGCAAAACATCTATTTACATAACAAACAGATGTTTTCTAGGATGAACTTGAATTTATTGTATTGTATGCAATTGTAACCTTCACCTTAACCTTGAAAGCTCTCACTGCAAGGACTTAGGCCCTCCTTAGAGAGCGCGTGGGCTGTAATCCACCACGCTGGCTTTGAGCAATGTAGGTATTTTTCTAGGTAAATGGATCTATACACTCTATCTCACAGAGTTTTGAATACAGGGAAATTCTTCTACTTGTTATTCTTGTTCATCTCACACATCGTGAAACACATAATGCTTTATTTTATTATAATATCATCTTCCTTGGATAACAATGTTACCGTAACGTGCTAGCCGTGAAACCTAAAGGTCTTAAGGTCGTAGCCGACTAATAGGACACCGCTCCCACCCGTTAAAATAATGTTAATTGAAATGTGAGCTTCGGGGCGTCCTCTGTAGACATACCGCCATCGTACCACGCGACAGCTGACGTCTTCTTACCGCATGCTTACCACGAGCTTCAAGCGGGCGGCCCGAGCGCTGTACGCACGCAGACTGCTCGCTTGAAGCACGTTGCTAGCTTGTCGAAAAAGGAAGGCAAAAGCTGTCGGCGCGTAGATATACAGTTGACTAATAGCTGTAAGCGCGTGGACAACTGGTTACCAGCTAGCTGGCGGAGCGGTGTTGAAGCGAGGTCGTGTAAATGAGCTACGACCTTTACACGGCTGTTTTCGCCTTTTAGGTTAACATTTTATTTGTATACAATTGTAGAACCACTTATGTTGTACTTTTGAATCCACTGTCTTAAACCTAGCTCGATAAAGTAGGCTATCTGTCTGTTTAAATCTGTTCCATTATTATTTGCTCAACTAATTAATGATTGGTCTGGATTTTATATAAAACTACACTTTACACTCGACCTATATTGCATCGAATCAATTACGCTAACAGAAAAACTTTCACTGAATAAATTCTGCAATTATTTCAGTCCTTGGATCCTAGTACCGTCTGGGCTGTGTTTCATTTCTGGTATTTTAATAAAGTAAGTGCGATTAGTGCGATGTTATGTATGAGTAGGTACTTAGTATTTTATATAATTTGATCAACGTTACATATTTACCAACGAAATAATACATTTACCAAGGTGTAAAGGTCACGGGGCAACAGCAAAGTCCCGTGATTTATAATGTGAAAAATATTGGGTGACTTTGAAAGTTTGTTTTCACTCCGTTGTTCTCAAGCCTGTTGATTTTGATTGACTTCGGCTTCTCTTTGGCATTTTTTATTGTACCTTACTCTCCGTAATTGATATTGTGAAGATTATACAACGTACCAAAGTTATAGGACCCCTTATATTTTTTAAGATAAAAATAAGTGTACCTAAGTAAGTATTTTAAAGGCAGAAGAACACAAAATTCGAATACGGCGGAACATTATAGTTTTTAAAACCCTTCATACCCTACATATACACATAAGTATAAAGAGATAATGTACGAATTTTGTGAGTTTGCATATGTAGAGTGTAATCTCTGGGAACAAGGAAACTATTTAAAAAACTGTTACACCATTTTAAGGGTACATTATCCCAAAAAAAGGTGTACATAAGCTATTTTTAATATAATATTTTTTCAAACTGGCCCAAGCCGGGCCCATCATTAATAAATAATAAAATAATCAATATTTATACCGATCCAGCCGTTCTCAATCGATGCACACATCAGCGATCAGCATTAAATTTTTATTTCAATAGAATTATGTAACTACTCTTAGACTAGATGGAATTATTACAGAGAACGAAAGAAGAAAGATATATTTTTCTTCAATAAAAAAATAGATACTTTTATTAAACCAGCAAACGTATGCAAAATTTGATATTAATCGGTTGGGGATAACTGCTTTAAAATTCAGTTGCAAGATTTGACCCAAACATACATTCGTACATTGCAAGTTAATCAAAACTTGTAAAATAGGATAATATACATTATTGTAAAAATGTGATCTTGTACACACTTCAATAAATATATAATTAATTTAGATCACTAATAAATTACATACTAAAATGAGTTACTTAAATAAAGTGAATACGTACGCTAAATGTGAGCGTGTTTCTGTGAATAGTGAAAATCTTTATACATATATATTAATTAGCGAATAAAAAGGACTGATAATTACGAATAAAAGATCAAGTTTTAATGATTTAAAAACAACTGTACGAATAAAAGAAGAAAAAATATGAGTAGATAAATTAAAATGTAGTTTGTTTCTGTTAAACTATGGCAGTAAAACGAACAAATGAGTTACGTAACGTTCTAAGATGCATACATATACACTACCTCCCGATTAGGTAGAACAAATATTCAGTTTGTTACAGTGGCCTACCATTGGCCGGCACAATATTGCACTGTGCCCGGCACCCGACTGAAAAGCCTGAATATTGACCTGAAATATTTCTATCAGTGGGCTTAGTACGCTCATTCGTGTTAACTTAAACGTCAATTAGTATTGAAACTGGATAACCGCCGATTAGTGAAAAATGGAGAAACCTCTTTCTTTGTATAACATATACAAATTGGCATAAGAGATCGATTACGTTATCACGATCGAGTGTGTTAAAAACTCGGAATAAGCACACAGTTCTCGAAATATTACATCGTAGAGTGCCACAAAATACCTTATTCAGACTATTTGCAAGCTTTGCCTAAACAGTATCTCTAAGTAGTCTGTGGCCTAAACGGAGAAACTAGACAAGTGATATTCTAGCAACGAAAGCGCCGCTATAGTGGTGGGCAAAACGTCAAAACTATATTGGTCTAGGATCCGGTATAAAAATATATACCCTCATATGTTATTTAATGGTGGTAAAAAATATAAGCTAGGTAATATATACATTGATACATCAGAAATAGGTTGCCTAGCTAAATCGCGTACCAATGATGTTAAATAATATAATTTTTGTTTTAAATCAACTTCCTCGATTGATTATTTATGAAAATCGAGCATTAGCTGAGAGAACATACCCTACGGAATTGAAAAAATAAAGGTTGCCTATTTTCCCCTCTGCGTAAATATGGATTTGCCAGGTATAAACAGGTGAGTAATTTATTAATATACCCTTATCAGTAATTTAATTGATTTTGTTTCCAACCGTATAAGGTTGCCTTATCAAAAAGTCGATTGAATTCTTGGTAGCCAAGATATTAGATATAAAACTTTATTTATCACCATCGGTACGCGATTTAGCTAGGCAACCTATTTGCGATGCATCAATGTATATATTATCTAGCATATATCAAATAACATATGAGGGTATATATTTCTTATACCGGATCTCGCTCTTTATGTGAATTCCAAGCGCGATCGAAATGTCATCTCATAGTTTTTGGTCTGCCAACTTCGAGTTTTCCTTTTTCAGCATAATTAAAGTTTTTCTTACACTCAAATTGATTTGATTGAATCCTATTCACACACACTATATTCCGATAGAGTAAAACAAATATTCCTAATTTATAACATATTCGTTCTCTTGGTCGGTATAATACAATGCACTGTCGCCGCCCCGCGCCCCCGAAATAATTCTACCCATAATAATAGACCCACCGGTACCTGGATCAGGGTCCAAGCTACTGGATCAGGCCCTTGACCCAGCCGCCAAACGAGAGCCTCCTAAGGTGTTGGTCGAGGCTCGTGGCTATCAAGCCATTGACTGACATATTGTACAATGATTGCTGAATCCACATCTCACATGTCGACAACCTCGCGATCCAGGTCAAGATACTTGATTTGCTTATCTTTCTCAGCTTCCACGAGGTTCCACTCATGCGGGACGGATATGTCAACAATCATTGCACGGCTCTCGATTCGGTCCATCACCACAATATCAGGCTTATTGGCTACAATAGTCCTACTGTCAGTGATGATAGACCGATCCCAATACAGTTTGATATTGCCCTTTTCGAGAACTGGGTCAGGCACTTACCTATAGTACGACACCTCCGATGCCACAAGAGAGTATTACAAATCAAGTTGCTGATGGATAATCCCGGCTACAAGGTTGTGCCTATGCAAGTACTATTCGTTAGCTAGACGAGAACTACCAGAGATAATGTGGCGGATTGATTCACCCGGACGGTGATATGACCGACAGATGTCAACCGTGCCATCCTTCACAATAAATCTCTGTTCTAGTTATTCGTCATGATAACATCGTCTTTAATTGGACAGACAAAACCTTCGGTTTCCCCAAAGAGGTCACCGAAACGCAGCCAGGCTACGGACGCTGATTGGTCTACATCGGACCCATGTAAGGCCCGGCAAAAGCGTCCGTGAAGTTCCTTACGCTGCCATACCTCCCTGCGATCTTCAGTGTCAATCACTACAGGCTTGCGCCAGATCTCATTCGCCAAGGAGAGCTGTGTGAGTCCCTTGTCCACTGCTACTGCATCTCTATGCATACCCACGTCAGCGTGTGGGAAATGTTTCCTGAGATTGCATTTCTCGCGGTTGTGGAGGTTCTTAGCATTTAAAAAGCTGCCACACTTCCGCGGGATATACAATCTCATGACCGACGATCGTGGTGATGCATTTTATTTTCAAGTTCCGTTTGAGTCCATTTGTGTATGCCGAAAGAGTTCATAAACCCAACCGTTGAAGGCGTGCACCTTGTTTCCGCCCGAAAGAAGACTTTATTCAGGCGAATACCTTCTTCAGGCGGCCAAAGAAGCGTTCCTTCAACGATTGCTTCATGTCAGTAGGGTTGGTACCTATGGCTTCCGAAAAAAGAAAACATAAAACAAAGGAATTCTTTATTTTGCTTCTCTTTTAAGAGAGTATACGATCTTACCCACGAGCCGAAGCCAAGTGTGTAAAGGTGAATTTAAATTGAAATGGATGATAATGTAGAGGAAGTCAACACCACCACTGCCACTCGCCACTTTTGCTTTATGCGACAGGTATTGAGTATGAACGCTTTTTGGACCATGTACAGTGTGTGAAAAGGCATGAGTAGAGTGTCAAGACTTTGCGTGAGATCTTTGGCACTACACCGGTAGATGAAAGTACTACCGAAACGATGTGAACGGTTTGCGCTTTCCACTCGGTTTTTAATTTCTATGGCGAGTTCTTGGTACTTACTAAGTTTTTCGGATATTGTAGTTTGGATGTTGTGTGAGTTAGGTACGTATAGCTGTATCGATTAGGTACACTGTTTTATTTATTATATCAGGGGGGTGACCATAAGCTCTTAGAGTGGTATCAATTTGAGATCGAATAAGGGACAAATGTATATGACTTGTCTGTCACTTACTCGATCTCAAATTGATACCGCTCTAAGAGCTTATGGTAACCCCCCAGATCTATTATAATGTTTTGTTTTATCTGTAATTATATTTCGGTCCCAATAGACCTTTTGATTACTGTTCTCTAAAATGATTTCTGGTTTATATTTATAATTGATACAGAATCATCTCACCTATAAAATTATATTGCATAGTCATGTCGGTGTTTGTAATCTGTCTGTGCGATATATTTTCAGGCCCCTGTTATGTGCTTATTATTATTATTATGATACTACTGCAGGGCAAAGTCCGTGCCGTCTTTCCATAAGTTCCGAAAATATTTCAATGCAATAGCCCACGATAAACTCTTTTCAAATTTTTGCTATGCTTTGCGTAAGAACTCTTCAAAAGTAAAGAAAAAACTCTGTATTAATTTCAAGACACTTCGAGGTTTTCTTTTCCAGCATAATAAATTAAAATTATGCTTACACGTGCAAAGGATTCCAGTTTGAATCCCTTTTTATTGAATCTCTTTTTATTAGATACTTTGCGTTTTATATAAACAGACAGTTTGAGCTGTAGCCACTTAAGATCCTGAACGAACAAAGGATAAACCACCATAATTGTGCTCCTTTCTTTTACAGAGATCATCCTCTGCCCAGCGGGTCCATTTTTGTCCTACATTCTTATATTTCTGTGTCCCCTTGCAAATATTTGTGTTGATTAGACGCCAAGAGATAAACTGGAAATATTATGTGTATACCGTGAATGCCACTAATAAATGTTGTTGACGTAGCAAATATTTGAACACAATATCACTATCAAAATTACGCCATAATTCAATGAGCTTTCACTTCTAGAAAAAGTATAATATGACATTAGGTTTACGGGCGGTCAGAGACGTATTATGGAATATAATTTAATATTACAGAAATTGTTGCCGTTGCTAGCCACTTTTGCACGTAAAAGCGTCGACTGAACTCAAATTGTATTTAGTGGTAATTTATCCCGGCATGGAAGTGCTTCCATTTGTACCAATCACTGTAATAAGCCGGCACTTACAGTTTTGCTATCACTTACTGCATGGATAATGCACAGTCTACATACGCACATGCGTTTATAGTTTAATTAGCAAGTAGCTGTTGACTTCCACTCAAACATAATAATTGCTTAGTTCACTCCTAGATGATCGGCCGCGGCGTGACACTATATTATGTTTATAAATTGGATTTTTTCTTTAAAAATAACAGAAAAGATATATTTATTTATAATATTATCAATTGAATATTTCTAATCTTATGCCTAATAACAAAACAAACTTACATACAAAGGGGAGAGGAAAAGGGGCTCATTGCGCATCAAAAAATTCATCCACATCGATGTCAATGGGAAACGTGCCCAGAACGCTGTTTTGTTTGTCGCGGGAATTTTCTGAGATAACATGAAAGTCGAGTATGATTATAAAAGTAACAGCCATGAAGTGATAAATGTCGGGATGATTTTAATTTTCGTATGACACTTTTTTATCTAATATAATCATCGTGCTTGGGATAGTTAAACTACTCCAAAAGGTAGATCTAACGATCAACCTAAGATAGATATTGAGACTTTTTATAAGAAGCGGTAAGAAATTCGCCATAATCTTTTTTGCAATTAAATAGTATATTATACAACTAGTGAATAAAGGACGGATTTAAAGCGAGGGCCATAGTTGAATCATTCTTGGCCCTCGATATAAATCCGTTTTATTCAAGAGTTGCATACTATATAATTATTATACCATGACTATGAGAAAAAGAAAGATTTAAGCTAAAAGCACAAGGCATTTGAATAAATAAAAGTTTTATTACCTTCAAAATTGACAAAAATTGTGAAAACTCAGGGTTTCACATTTTTTGTAAATTGAAGCTGAGCTAGGTAACAGCATCTGTGTTTCAGGGGCCGGTGACCACCTCCGTTACATTACATAATTATAATTAATTAAACACCAATGCAATTAATATTAGAATTATAGTCTAAATAAGTATTCACTAACATCCCAGACTAAAATCAAAAACATTATTAAAATCCTAAATATTAACAAACTGAAAATTAAATCGATAAAAGGAGTTTGAAAGTCGAATATTCATTGCACAAGAAGTTTGTATCGAGTATTTTATGCGCAAGGAGGTTGTATAGCATTGAGATGGACGTCGAATATATATTGGTGTGTTCTAAATTCAAACACCAAAACAGTGAGTAAAAGTGCTTTTTCACTTCTCATGCTCTGAAATTGCTTATTTGTGCAGGATATAGGCTGCACAAAATCTATTTTTGTGCACAAGTGCATTAACGTTCTACTTATGAATGTATCTATATTAAGGCAAAGAAAATGAGCCATACCGCTAAACACAATAAAAAAATCACAGATAGAATTTGTTATTTTATAATATTAACTTTAATTTATTTGCCTTTTATGTGTTTTTTAAGACATACAAGATATTAAAATATAAATTAAAATACGGTAGGTTATTTAATTAATTTAATAGTAGGCTGTAGAGGTCTGCAGCCCAAGCCTAATATCAATGACGTAAGATTAAAAAAAGAGGCGGGAAACAGGTCTTGTTTTTTCGTGCGTTTATTAATTTCTTCAAAGTTGCTAAAACTAATTTTACTTTAAATATTAATTAAAAAAATGTTATGTTATACTACTGTTTTATTTCCTCGCAATCGAAATGAAAAGCAGAGTTTATAACTCGTCAACAAAACCATTTTATCCTCGACATTCTATCATATATTTTGTGCACTCTTGTAAAACTACTATTTATTCGCTTTTTAGAGGGGGAATGGTATAAATACAGTTTTTTTTTTTTTTTATACCATTCCCCCTCTAAAAAGGTTATTTTATTCACTGAAAACAGTGAATAAAAAGCAGTTTTAATCACTGTTTTGGTGTTTGAATTTGGAACACACCAATGTATTCCACCTCCATCTCAATGCTATATAACCTCCTTACGCAAAAAATACTCGATACAAACTTCTTGTCAGAGAATACTCGACTTTCAAACTCCTCCGATTTTAATTTTGATATTGTTTATATTTAGGATTATAATAATTATTTTGATTTTAGTCTAGGCTAATATTGAATACTTATTTGGATTGTAATTCTAATATTAATTGCAATGGTGTTTAATTAATTATAATTATGTAACGTAACGGAGGTGGTCACTGGCCCCTGAAACACAGGTGCTGTTACCTAGCTCAGTGGTCAGGGTTTCACATTTTTTGTAAATTTTGAAGGTAAAAAAACATTTATTTATTACTCGTAATATTCCTTGTGCTTTTCACTTAAATCTTTCTTTTTGTCCATGACTAATGGTATAAAATATAGTATACAACTCTTGAATAAAACGGATTTATATCGAGGGCCATGAATCACTCGCGTCGCTCAGGATTCTAATACTTGAATCACTCGCTATGCTCGTGATTCAATCATCATGAAGCACTCCCTACGGTCGTGATTCAATCGTTAGAATCCTTAACTTGATCGTGATTCATCTATGGCCCTCGCTTTAAATCCGTTCTTTATTCACTAGTTGCATAATATACTATTGTTAACTGTAAAACTGCAAAACAAAAAAATTGTGGCTGATACCTGTTTTAGCAATTTTACTTGAATTAGGTTTGGTTTTCTATATTTTTACTAATTATGAGGAACTTTAAGCACTTAGACTTAGTTCTAAGTTTATACAAATGCAAATTTATTTCTCTATATACTCTTTCTGTGTTGAAGTTATTGTTTTATTAATTTATAATCTTCAAGTTTTATTATTTATTGCATACTTATGACAAAGACTCCAAAGTTTACACATTCGCTCACTATAAATGGCTGCTGAATGAAAATGGAAACTTTTTAGCAAAAATGTTCATAAATAAATAACAAATATAACTATGAATAATAATCTTAAAAACAAATAAATATAAAAAAATTAAACAAACTACAACAACATCACACCAAGAATCTAAGTAGGTAATATTACGCCAGGAAGCTGTGACGGCATGATTAATCATTGTTGTAAAACATTTCAAACAGATATCGCACGTCTCAACTCCCTAATATATATAAATCTAAGTTTACGAAAATAAGCGACCGACAAAGATATTTGACGGTCCTTTATTTTAATCTCACATAAATCTAACTACTAAAATCGAAACGTTTGCGGAACCCTACAAGAGGCTTTTGCAGACGTTATCCTCACAACATCAATTTGGGAATGACACATCACATACACTCAGCTCTAACATTAATCCATGATAGAAGCAGACATCTTGAATGCAACAAATAAGCTTACGACTTGTTTTTGGCCTAACAATCTAAACACTGAATAAATCCCTCACTAACTAACACAAATTTATCAATATTTCTAAATAAACGATGCGTCGCACGGTGGCATAACTACACATCGACTTGAAATAGTTTAAAACGCACAAAAAATGCAGAGAAACAGTCAAAAAGAGCGCATGTACCTAACAGGTGTCTACATGGAAATATTAATAATAATTAAACTGAAAAAGCATATAATTTAAATATATGAATGACAATTATAACACATATACATTCGCGGCGGTAACACAAAATTAAACGGGAAATGCTTATCGGCGGCAGATAAATATGCTATAACAATTTTAGATTAATTAGAATAATGTGAGTTTAAGTGAACATTTAGTTGACAGCTTACCGAGAGGGCGAGGAACAGCACACGCCGCGGCGGCAACCAACAACGTCACGATGAGCGTGTGCATCCCGCGGTCGCTCCACTGATAATGCTGACGGTGGCGGCGTGCTTTCTGTTTACTGTGTTACTGGCAGGAGCTGAGAGCTGTGGTCGCGCATTTGCTTGGCGCCGATCGATACCCCGCCCACATCAAAACTTCTTATCACCATGAACAAAACGCCGTAACTTCGCTGCTCCCAGTAACTACTTAATCCCTTGTGGAACAACTGTCCGGCCGCATGCAGCCTATCTCGCGTTATCCTTTTCAATTACAATTCGTATGCTCCTTGCAATAGGGTCGAATTCCAAAACTAATACCTGTCAAAGCAAATCATCGTCGTTAGTATAAATTGGAAACTGTCCGCCGCCTTTCGATGACGTTCATGATGAAGGGTACTCATAAACGTTCGAATTCACGCTTGCTTTATCATAATATTATCGCCTGGTTATCTTGTTCAGCTATTCCCTTTATTTACTGTTTGAGATTTCGAAACTCTAGTCGGCGTTTACGTGTGCGATTTAATGGTTTATAAATAATGATTTCGCTCTTCATTTAAATATTTTCTATTACAGTTTAAGGTTTGGCTAATTCTTATTAATATAAATTCCTAAATTAATTTTAATTCCTAAAAAAAACAAAATAGATATGTTGAGAACCATTCCAATAAAAGGTATTTACAAAATACAGACAAAGTTATATTATTGAAATAATATAAACAACTTTTAATATAATATAGCATAGCAATCAATTATTTTACTTAATTAATTAAAAGTGATTGTTTATAAAGTAATTGAAAGTATTTAGTTCAATCGTCATGAAAAAGGTTCAGTTTGAAAACACCCTATCAATTTTAGGTCTGTATAATGTACTAATGGGAACTTCTAGCACTTAATAGTAGGTTGTATTAGCCTATTGAATCGAGCTCCGCCTTTCAACAGGTGGCCGCAGCGAAAACAAGCAACTGCAACCTTTTGCTACGTGCTTTCTTGTAAGAAATATTACCTACATGATTCCACTGGTTTTGGAAGTATAAATGTTTCCATTAACTTCTCAGAAACTAGAGTTAAATCTGAGCTTTATTTATTGTTGGACAGCCACTTGGTTTTTAAATATACCTTAGCCATAAGCACGTTCGAACCTTTGTTAGGAAATCTTTTGTAAGGCACGCCACAAAGGGAGGCGGTTCTATGAATTCTTTTTACACCGTCGATAGAGAATATTAGCAGAAGCAAGATATCAAATATTTATCGGTCAAATATTTAATTTTACATCAAGAATTATATTTATCGATTCCACTATTACATACTTCAGGATTTTATAAAAATCTTTCTATGACTGCGTAACTTTTGACTCATTTTGTGTTCCTGGGCCACAAAATATGATGTAGAAATTGTATTCAACTGTTTGTGGTTGATTAATTGTCAAAACTTAACCAATTTCCTTTGCTTAGCAGTAAGATACAAATAGTATTAAAAATTCTACCGATATCATTAAATGAGATCTGTTTCTCCCCTGCGCCCTCGTCTGAACTAATAAAAAAACGCCCTACCCTGCAAACTCACGGACGAAGGTGTGTGCTAGACAGCCTAGCAACCTGTCTCGTTCTATTCTTAGTCCTATTTTGTATTTTGCATATTCAGGTACAATCGTTAACTAGCGAGAACCCGCGAGTTGTTTCTATATTACTTCACCTAAATATCCTACCTAAGTTAATTTACCTAAGTTAAGCGCGCGGTGGAGAGTTTTGCGTTTTTACCTGCAGTGCTTTTGATAGTCAAGTTATCTTTACTAATATTATAAGGAGGCAAAAGTGTTTGTTTATGTTTGTTTAAGATCGGTAGAACTGATCCCACCAAAAACATTTTCATGTAAAATGTTGTCAAGATGAGACCATATGGCTCGCGCTGGCATAAAGTTATCAGATCTCATATATAGAGATCCGATTATGAATATTCTTTCACTGTTAGAAAGGGCAGTTCCTTTTGAAAATGCCACGAGAATAAAGCCGCGAGAGAAGCTAAGGAGTGGAATTCCTTGGCAGAGTCTGTGTTTCCTCAAAACCTGTTGGTCTTTAAGTCAAGAGTAAATACCGACTACACCGCTCCACCACCGACTACATCATCGCTTATCATTAGATCAGATAGTGTTCAAACGCGAGACAATCAATAATAAAGAAGAAAAACCTAGTTTTCATTGAAAACAAAGCATGCGGTATTTTATTTAAATGTCTCCCTACTTTGAAATTCTGCGTGAAGCGATGTTACATTTGACTTCGTTCACTTATAATGACAACACTAATGCTTGCGATACATTGTCTAGAAAACGTTGTTCCCTAACTCCCACTTGAGTATTGAGTTGTGACGCATGGCTTAATGTGGCGCAGTCTTATTAGACCCACGTGGTTTCTAAGGGGCTTTTGTTGCTTCTAACGCACCATATAATTGAGCGAGGCCACTTCTCATAGTAAGAAGCAATGAGCTTAATCATCACACTTACTCAGTAAGGGTTTACGATTTTAGACCAAAGTCCAGGGTTTACTCACGATGTTCTCTTCACCGTCAGCCAGTGTTGTCTAGGGCTAAATGCAACCTAGAAAAGCAGGTATAACTTTTAAAAAGAATTTTTACATTATTTAAAAAAATACACATTGGTGTTCGCTGGGTTTGAACTCGCTATTTGCGGCGTAAGAAGCGGATCATATAAAGAACTGTCCACCACGACTTTCTAAGCTCAACAGATTACGAAGCGAAACCCAAAAGATAATCACAAAATATTGGAGATCGCCAGTCACACTAACCACCACCACCTGCCATGTGGGTTCTTTAAAAATAATGATGTGATTAATTCACCTCGTTAGGCTGTCTGCATTAAGAGATTTTGTGGGGACAAGGGATGCTCTTCCAACCGAAAATAATATTAATTTTATGGAAAAATCCTATGTGATCATCCTTCTAGGATTCGTTCTTTGGTTGTCATCCAATCCGCTAACGAACTTTTTTATAACACAATTATTGAAATAAACACAGTGCAAAAATACAAAATTATTCTCAAACTAAAAATCGATACCAAAGAAATGCATTTGGCATAAAATCGAATGAATTCAATTCAAATCAAAATAATATCAATTAAACCTTTTAAAAGTTACATGTTACATTCACCATCCCGCCCTGGGCCCGCGTGGTGAATTACGGCCTATTCCCTCTCACAGAGAGGAGGTCTGTGTCCCAGTAGTGGGCCACCACTGCTCAGAAACCATGCGTTTGGTCTATTTTAGTTACTTTCACAGCATTATGTCATACGGTATTTTGCTGTGTGGTCGGGTGGCTGACATTGAGTCCATATTTAAATTGCAATGAGAGCTATCAGAGTAATATATAAGTTAAGTCACCGATAATCTCTTAGGGAACTATTTAAAAAGATTAACATTATGAAAGTTTCTTGCCAGTAAATTTATGAAAATATTATGTATGTAAGGAAAAATATACCTCTTTAGTAAAGTTAGTGTTAGACACAATTGTAATACTAGAAATAAAGATAAGTTAGATCAAACATCTTATAGATTAGCGTTTTTCATGTACACACGTTTTTCATGGCCCACTGTGTTAAATTCTATAACAAACCAAAATCCTTGTGATATTATATTAAAACTAAATGAAAGAAAGTTTAAAACTTTTGTTAAAAACACACTTTGTAAACAAGCATATTACAAAATAGATGACTATATTCAAGATAAGAATGCTTGAAAACATGCTGGTCCTCCTCCATAGGGCAATCTTTAGTGTAGACAAAATCAAACTGGTTAATTTTTATATAAAAAATTATAGTATTGCTTATTTTTTTTATTTTATTGTTTAAGAAATTGATTCACAAACTGTTTCGTTGTTGTTGAATTAGGTAATTTACCTATGTTTGCAATATTTGTAAGTATGTGAGAACCATGTTCCTATTTGTCAAATGAATGAATCTCTACTTTTTATCTATACGTTGTTTAGTAGTGTTAGTTTGGGTGCATCGTCCTCACGTATATGAAAAAAAGTTTTTACAACATTTACATACATACTTAATGTATGTATGTAAATGTTGTAAAAACTTTTTTTATAAGAGTAAGTGTGGAGTTTCTTGTCTGTTCCTCTCCATAACAAGCTACTTTTCTAAATTGATGGTAGACTCAATTATGATTACTTGATGATGATGACGATAAAAAGTGTCCTATACAAACTGATAACAATAATTATGTACAAGCTCGTGTAAAAAGGGGAGAGGGCACAACTCATTGGGCATTAAAATATTCGTCCACATCGCTGAGAAAAGTTTTCCATTACCATTTTATTCTTCTTCATCGTGTCAATGATTCAATTTACAGTTTCTAATTTAGATGTTGTGCTTCTGCTCAGCCACGTCGACAGCCATCATGTATCATTTCTTTACCATATTTTTGGTAAAGAAATGATACAGAACAAGCACCTTAAATATAGTATGTGACGGAGTTGCTTAGTTAGTTCTAATATTTTCTAGTTTATTTGACGATTTGGTTGTAGCTCGACATAAAATAAATGTTATGTCGGAAAAGGAAATTAAAAGTATAACCTAGTTGGTTAGTTGAAGAGCCAAAGTAAAGTTGACCTAGTTTATCTTATCTAATTAAGGGGCCGAGACATAACTCGGACTCTTCGACCCATTGGGATCGGACGGCTTCGATTGCAGCCTGACTGTCACTAAGGATATATATAGATTTACCTCTAGTTCCTCTATCTATATTCTCTTGAAAACAGGTTATTATCCTTTGAGTGTTTTTTGCTATTGCTCTTAGTTTCGGATTTGGCCATCCACCCCCACTTGGAAAATTCAACCTGTATATGACCATAATTATTTTTGATACGACATGATGAAGCCTAGCCGAGGAATTTTATTAACCGCCTAGGCGCCCGGCTACATTAATATATTCTTCAAAATGGTTAAATTATTGTTTAATATAATTCTAGTTAATTCAGTTTTTCTTTTTATATTTATAAGCTTCCTACCAATGGCTTGAATTAAGTAGGCTGTTTCCAGAAACAGAAGGGTTAATGCTAGCCATTCAAGACATTAATACCAAAAATTATAAAAGATAGTACAGTTAGAAACGATTTATGCAGAAAATGTCACAGCAAACCTGAAACAATACAACATATTACGGGAGCTTGTATGACATTGACTCAGAACGACTATACTCACCGGCATGATCAACTTGTTAATAAAAAACTTATTAACTTACCTTTATACCATAAACTGGTAATCAAACTTAAACTCATGCAGGATCCGTACACACCATATTACAAATATTCAGCTAGAGCATATTTAGAAAATCAATTATACAAAATATACTATGGCCGCACAATAATTACAGATAAATAACAAACATATGTATATTATTTATAACAACAAAACAGATATAACACTTGTTGATAAAGAAAACAAACACACATACATAATAGATATAGAGATCCCAAACACTAATAAAATACAAAAAAATTATCACGGAAAAAACTAGGAAGTACACAGAGTTACAAGAAGAAATTACCAGAGTTTGGAAAATTCATAGAGTTACAATAGTCCCAATAGTAATATCAACAACAGGTGTTATTCCGAAACAAATATAAAAAAATTTTAATGTTCTCAATCTATCAAAATACACATACCTAACACTACAAAAAGCTGCAATATTAAACACTTGCCGATAAGTAAGATTTTTTTTACAGTTAGATTTAGATTACAATTTGAGTGCAGTACAAAACAATTTACAGGTCCAAAAAGAAAATTAGGATTTCACCTTGGTTCCCACCCGTGAGATCCTATAAAAACACCAGGTTCTTACCTGACAAACTTAAGTTTAAAAACCATAGTAATAATAATAACCCCACCGCAGTATCTCGTGGTGGGGCTTGCGCGCTTCAATGATCTCTAGGTTTGTGCCGGTAGATTTTACTTTGCTGTAACATGCCTAGGGTGAGAGGCCAGACTAAGAGAGATACAATCCGCAGGGCAGCTTGTGGCGAGCTTGTGGGCAGTGGCGACCCCAAGGACCTGATCTCCAGGGAGAAGCCTTGTTCCTCATCTTTGGCTTGCCTTTATTGGCCGGTCGGAGTGAAAACTGACGTGGGCCAGAGCTCCCACCTCTATCTTGCCTTAATTGGCTGGCTTGAGTGGAGATTCGCAAGAGCAAACGTGCTCAGAGGAAGGAAGTGAACCCAGTAAGATGCTGGTAAGGATCTTGACCGTACTGCCGGGATTGTCCTGATAGCCGTGGTATACTTCTCCAATCCTCAAGCACCTCAGGATATGTTGCCCCCTTGGCGCTACGTCACTTAAGTGCTTGCGACCCTTTATGGGGGCCATTAATCGAGTGTGCAAGTCACCCCCTGCCATATTTTAGCCGTGTAGTTCAACAGTGGTCAGGCAGGGGCCAGTAATCTTCCTATAGTTTTAGACAACCGATCCACTAAGCCTACCAGACCCATAGTCCAATACATTTTTCTCCATATTTTGCAATAGTCCTGCACCAACCGGGGATTGTCCTTAAGTGCACTTGCGCAGTGCTTACAGGGATAATCGTCGGTTGGTGCAGGTCGTCACATTTCCTGATACATGCCTAAGAAGGCCTCTGCGAGTTGGCTTCGGCTCCTCGCATGCCTTTCAAAGGACCGGGACCCCAGGGTCCCGAGACTGTCAAAGTCATATAAATAAATCATAATAATAAGAGCTACACGGGCGCTTCTTTCGGGCCCGATGTAGATTGCCCAGCGTCTGTGTCCTCGCTACATTGCCGCGACCTTTTCGGGGAAACTGAAGGTTTTGTCTGTGCAATTATGGACGAAGTTATCCTGACGAATAACTATCGGAGACTAGGACGGGACGGTTGACATGTGTCGGGCATGCCACCGTCCGGGTGAATCCATCAGACATGTTATCTCTGGTTGTTCTCGTCTGGCTAACGGCGAATACTTACACAGGCATAACCAAGTGGCCAGGATTATTCACCTGTGCTTTGAAGTACAATCTAGTGGATTCTGAGGTATCGTATTACAAGTATGTGCCCGACCCAGTTCACGAAAATGACCATATCACGTTGTACTGGGATCGGTCTATCATCTCTGATAGGACCATTTTTGCCAATAAGCCGGATATAGTGGTGATAGACCGATTAGCGCGCCGCACAATGATAATCGATGTCACCATTCCGCATGACGAGAACCTCGTGAAAGCTGAGAAAGAGAAAAAAAACAAGTATCTCGACTTAGCACACGAGGTTGTCGACATGTGGAATGTGGACTCGGCGATCATTGTGCTGATTGTCGTTATGGCCAACGGCCTGATGGCCAAGAGCCTCGACGACCATCTGTCGAGGCTGTCATTGCACGGTTGGATCAAGGGCCTGATACAGAAGGCAGTACACCTCGATACGGTCCGCATTGTGTCCTAACCACCGGTAGCTTGGACCCTGCTCCCGACACTGGCGGACTACCATTATTTTTTATATTTTTTTGAATGTTTTTATTTTATCAAATGTGTATAAAATGAATAAACGAAATAATAATAATAAAATTTTGTTTAAAAGGCCATCCTAATTTTTTAAATTACAAAGTTACTAATCATATGGTATAAAATTGAAAAATCATTAAAATAACACTACATTGTATTGAGAATCTGGTATATTGAGAATCTGGTATTCTGAGATCGAGCCTTAAATACATTATAAAATGCAAATCAAAAGATAAAAAATCGTTAATTTAAAAATACATCGTCAATAAAAAACAGCCATTAAAATGAATCCATACCTATATAAAAAGATCAATTAAAAAACAAAGAATAATAATAACAATTCCAAAATAGATATATTTGCACTTAAAACATCTTGGAACTCGTACATACTAGACAATGTTTATGTTGTTTTGTTTACGTTTTGCGTACAAGCACACGAAATCGTCTGAATATAATTCCACTCGGCCAAGATTTTGGATTAAAAAAAGTACCCAGCTTACTTTTCGATATAATAGTACGATACATTTATATAAACGACTGATACCTAAATATCTGTATGCCTTTAAGAAAAAATGTACTGTCAATCTGCATGCTCTGCCATGTACGTACCTGGTACACTCATGTATTAAACCAATAAGAATCTATGAATCTACATATGTAGATAAGAATCATATATATGAATACATACACATACTATGTAGCTGCACAAAAACATGCGAGAAATTTCGGACAAAAATGTTTTTTTTTTTTTTTTTTTTTTATTATAGATAGGCTCGCGCTTGACCACAATCTCACCAGATGGTAAGCGATGATGTGGTCGACGGTGTTACACGCTTGCCTAGAAGTAACCTATTCACTCTTGACTTAAAGACCCCGAGGTTGTAGCTATCTGGAAACACAGACTCCGGCAGGGAATTCCACTCCTTAGCTGTACGCATAATGAAAGTATTTCCAAAACGTTTAGTGCGTATGGGTGGGATGTCCACCATGTACCGATGGCGCATTGCCGTACGTCTGGTAGTCCGATGATGAAACGGCGCAATTAGATTATGCAATTCCATCGCACACTCCCCGAAATGCAACCGATAAAAAACCGACAAGCTGGCAACTCGACGACGATGTTCAAGACTTTGGAGCTTTGACTCGACCAATGCCTCATTGCCGATGAGCCTCTTGGCCCGTTTTTCGATCGACTCTAGTGCATCAAGCTGGTATTTGGCCAATCCGTCCCAGAGATGAGAACAGTATTCCATGCAAGATCGAACTTGCGCTTGATACAACTTAAGCAGCTGCTCTGGCGTGAAGTACCGTCTCACCTTCGCAAGGATCCCCAACTTTTTGGCAGCTAGTTGAGCCTTTGCTTCAATGTATGGGCCAAAATTGAGTGTCGATGTCAACGTTACGCCAAGAAGCTCAAGATGGTCCGTTATCGGTACGGTTACACCTCGGAAAGATGGAGCCGGGTGAAATTGGCTCTTTTTCGCGGAGAAGAGACACGCCTGTGTTTTTGCGGCATTGAACTTGACCAGATTGGCATCGCCCCATTCGGAGACTGCCTCCAAGGACAAGTTCAAGCGCTCCACCATGGCCTCACGGAGAGACCGGACCTGAGACCGGACCTGAGCCCCAGTGGCCCGTGCGTTTGACAAGTATCTCTCAGCAACAGTGCTGTCATCTGCATACCCAAAGGTGCCGGGTTTTAGCAGTTCATTTATGTGCAGCAAGAACAATGTCGCTGACAGTACCGACCCCTGAGGGACCCCGGCATTAATATCCAATAGGTCCGAAGAGCAGCCATCGATAACTACTCGAATGGACCGACCCCTCAGGAAGTCTGCAATCCAGTCACACAGACCACCGGGCAGACCGAATGAAGGAAGCTTACCAATAAGGCTTTCGTGCCAGACCCTATCAAAAGCCTTCGAGATGTCGAGGGAGACGGCAAGCGCTTCCCCATGTCTCTCGATGGCCTCACTCCAGATGTGAATGGCATACGCTAGAAGATCCCCAGTAGACCGATTTCGGCGGAAGCCGTATTGGCGGTCGCTAAGGACGTCGTTGGCTTCTAGGTATGCCAGGAGCTTACTATTAAGTACGCGTTCCATACTCTTACAGAGTATGGACGTTACAGAGATGGGTCTGTAGTTGGCCGGGTCAGCACGACTGCCCTTCTTGGGCACGGGCTGTACGTTGGCTTGCTTCCAAGCATTCGGCACTTTTCCAGTCTGATAAGAAAGGCGAAACAGGCGTGTCAAGATCGGAGACAATTCAGGCGCACAGGTTCTGAGAACAATTGCTGGTATACCGTCGGGACCGCTAGCCTTATTCACGTCGAGGTCGCGCAGCACCCCACGTACGTCCTTTTGATGGATGCGAATGTCCGACATACTCGTCCCGCATCCATCAGGAGAAGAAGGGGGGCCTGCGCCACCAGGATTCAGACGCGAAGATTCCGCAAAAAGAGAGGCAAACAAGTTTGCTTTCTCCTCAGCGGAGTGGGCCAGCGACCCGTCGGGTTTCAGCAGTGGTGGTAGTGAGGGACGGCAGAAGTTCGATTCAACCGATTTAGCCAGGGACCAGAACGCTTTACTACCTGCTGGGTAGGATGCAAGTTTCATCCCTATCCGGCTAATGTGGTCGAACCGAGCCCTTCGCATCACTTTCTTGCAGGACTTGGCAGCCCTATTGTAGGCTTTCTTCCTCTGACCAACGTCACTCGCCTTGCGTGTTCGAGCGTCGACCCAGGCATGGTACGACTCATGCTTACGCGTATCGGCGCGATTACACTCGGCGCCAAACCAAGGTCGGTCTTGGCTAGACATTGTTACGTCAGAGAACGGAATGTAGTACTCCATTCCCTGACGCAACAAATCCGTCACGGCGTCCGCGCACGACGTAGGATCAGACGAAGAAAAGCAAAGCTGCCAAGGATAGCATGCGAAGAAAGATTGCATGCCATCCCAATCCGCTGACTTGTACCGCCATACCCGCCGGATGCCTCTTAGGCTGGGATCGGGAGGGGAGTAGACGGATACAGACTTCACCAGACAGTGGTCGGAACTACCCAAAGGTGGAGATACCGACACCGAGTAACGGTCTGGATCTGTGGTCAGCAGAAGGTCCAAGCAATTAGCCGTATGCGAATCAACATCCGGCACCCTCGTTGCCCCCTGGACCAGCTGAGTGAGATTTAACGCTAGCGCAAGCTTACGTGTCTCTCGCCCTTTATACAAATGTAGGTGTAGAATATCTTTACGAGGTAAACGCTTACGCTGGCGATTTGGTTGAATTCTGGTCAGAACACATTTAATCTTCTTCTATACATATACAATTGTAACTCGGCGATGTCTGTGTTTTGAAGAAATTTTATACCAGTTGGGGGTCTTTATATCAGCAATAGCCAAAAATAATATTTTGGAAGTTTTGTTTGTCTGTCACGGAGGATGTTTTTACGCGGTTGACGCAAATACGAATGCATGGAATTTGATGTGGTTTTCACAATTCTAACTTAAAATATGGTACATGGCACATCTTGATACGCCGTCTAGATGTCGAGTTATCTATAAAAGAGTGTTTTCCTTGACTGGTTCAGTACGGGGAAGTCACATAATGACTTCGGCGACGAATCTTAGGTGCTCTGTTGTGAAAACAATTTTTCCGTATTCAAATCTTTGTCAAGCGTGAGTTGTCCATGAAAATTGCAATTTTTCTACAGTTAACTACAATATTATTCAAATTGCGCGGCATTGATAAAAGTGGCCAAAAATCTTACAACATTGCAAATAAAATGCGGGTTTACCACTAAATTATTATCATCATGCTATACATTCGAGCAGTCAACAATCATTACAGACCGTCTATTTTACACTCATTGTCAAAAAAATCCGTAGACTGGCGGCGTATAGGTAAGCCTTCCACACCGTGCGTTGTAGGTACGATACCCAGCCTTCACAATTATTTTTCAAGTATAGTTAATTAATTTTTTATGAATTGTTTGATACCTAACTAATATTTGCAAATAATTATATTTTCTGCATATTGTTTATGTTTATGGCAATATGATTTTAAATAAATGATTCCTATAGAAATTAATGCAGTGAGTATTATATTATTTCGTCTGATAAGTACATACTCGTACATTCCTGCCTTGCTAGGACTCTTTTTCGATAATGTCCAGTATCTCTGACAGCTCTAAAATTTACCAAGCAGCAGTAGAAGTAAAATTTCTGTGCTACTGAAGGAACGACGGTCATTGATTAAATACCGTGGAAAGGAAAGAAATCGTGAAATGAATTCAAGCTTACCTACCATCGACAACTGCGCAAACTGAACTCATCTGCCAACCGCTAAGCCACTTACCCATATTTAGAGTTCCGTACCTCAAAAAGAAAAAAGATAAGTTGGGCTGCTGAAAGTTGCGCCCGCACAGTCGCCCGATACAATGCATATTTTTTTAAGTTTGCGCGTTTATTTGGATTTTTTGTTTAATTTTTTAATGACTGATTTGTACATTATTAAAATCAACAGTCGGATCGGTGGACCACCTGAGCGAAGCCACGGGCACAGCTAGATTCGGATCACTTCGTTGTTTGTCTGTCAATATCTTTTTGCAGTAACGCGAGGAAGTATAAAGTAGACATTACTATCAAATACTCAGGTCTGTATTACCTTGGAGCTGTGAAAACACAAACTTCTAAATCATATTCATATTTCGATACTCACAAGGGAATCAAAACCTTTAGGGTACTTTCCTTTAACCTAGGATCATGAAATTTGGCAACAAGCAATACATTACAGCACAAATAAAAGAAAACCCGAGCATCGTTAATTAATTTCATCCTTCATCTCATTTTTTGTACATACATCACAGTAAATAATGCGATTATAAACTTATTTGCAGTAGGTAAACTGACTATGACCTATGTCGATGTATGGAGAAAACAGTTTTCCAACGGCAAGTTAATTTTGTCCCTTAATCCAGTTTATCTTTTCGTTTGAGCAATGTTACAATGTTGTAATTGTGTTGTCTGTCAATAATGTTAAATGTATGTTGTGGTGTGCCTACTACAGGTGCACCTCTGCTTAAACCTTCAGGAAATATGTACAGGAGTAATGTTATATTGTTGTTGTAGAGCAATGTTCGGTACAGATGGTACTTGCATAATTTATTTATTTCAGTAATCTTACCTAATATTATTTTGATGACAGACCCTCGATGCTCGAGCCCGACTCACTCACTTCGCAAACGTATATTATGCTAGCTACATCTTAACTCTTCCACTTCTGTACCAGATAATTAAGTCCTAGCAAGTCTCGGGAAGCCTATTGTCAACGGGGCACTCGGGTACTTAAAATCCTATCTTAGGGTAAAAATTGAGAAATTCTTAATGGGAAAGGAAATCCCCAAATCTGTTCAATAATATATAAAACTGCATTACCACTCACTGACTCACTCATTGACATAATTGTTCTCCCAGATGGTGGAGGGGGAGGTGGGTATATTTTGACAGATTCGTAAACAAGTAACTCCCGTGAGTATGGGAAAAGTGCCAAACCTCCCCTTTTCCCCCCCCTCCTCCCCCCCCTCTATCGTATCTCGGAAACTAAGATACCCGTAATTTTTGTTTTTTACGGATTCGTTTAGAGGAGGCTCGGAAAAGTAAAAACCATTTTTCAAAGTTGACCCCCTCGCCCCCCTTCTCCCCCCCTATAAGCGGATCTCGGAAGTTGAGAGACTTGGAACATTTCTTTTTTCAGATTCATATAAAGGGACAATGCTATAGTCACATACAAACCATTTTTCAAAGTTGACCCCCTTGCCCCCCTTCCCCCCTCCCCGTTTTGGCGAATCTTTTTTTTTTGTTTTTTTTACGGATTCAGCGTAGGGATCCCGAGTGGAGCGAACCTACGAGACCGAGTGCAGCGCAGGGGGGAGGTGGCGAGCGAAGCGAGCCGGCGACCTCCGTAGCGTAACGAAGGTAGAGTGGGTGAAGCGAAACTCAGTGCCTGGCGACGACAAGCAAACATTAGGGTTATGTTTTTTGGAACAAAGTTTAGGGTAGGTGTAGGGTAGGTGTAGGGTAGGTGTAGGGTAGGTGTAGGGTAGGTGTAGGGTAGGTGTAGGGTAGGTGTAGGGTAGCTGTAGGGTAGCTGTAGGGTAGGTGTAGGGTAGGTGTAGGGACAAAAACACGCGAGCTGCTTGCAGCTCGCGCACCAGGCAAATACTAGTATTATTATAATATTTGTACATTATTAAATTTAACAGCCGGTAAAGCACGTGAGCGGAGCCGCGGGCACAGCTAGTTTGATAAAACAAATTAGGAATCATCGATATGATGATTACAATAATTGTAATTTGATAAGAAGAGTTTGAGAAGAATGATTATTTTTCTCCTTTTCGAGTCGGTGGGAAACTCTATTTCTATTCTTCTATTCTACTCTATTGAAATATTTTGAGCCCAATAGGTGGCCAAGCCAATTGCAGTGGCGTTCATTAAGTACTCATAAATTACTTTATATAAGGTGTATCAATGGGTGGTCTTATCGGTAAGAGTGCTCTGTTCTAGGCAACCTCCGGATCAAGCTCTCCTAAATGGCTATATTTAATTTTGTCCTCGACACGCTAAGAAGACGAACGGCTACCTATTTACTAGCAAATCATATATGAATTGAGATTTTGAGTTAATTTTAATGGAACAACCACCTCTAAGCCAATCATGACATATCATAGTTCAAATGCTTTTCTTTTTTCAGAGCCTGGTCCCTTGAAAATTAACGTAAAATACAGAAATACATCGTTGATACTCAAGTTCGTGGCGATATGGATTAAATTATTTCAAAATACCGGTGAACTTCGTACAACCTAAAATTTGCTTTTTCTTAATTATATTTTTAGGGTTCCGAATCTCGAAAGTTAAAAAAGGAACCCTTATAAGATCACTTTCTTGTCCGTCTGTCCGTGTGTCACCACCATTTTCACAGGAACGTCCTAGCAAGTTGTAATTTATACCAGATACTGAGGTCTATAGTCCCTATTAGGTGTATAAAATCCAGGTCCTGAGTCGACACAAACTAACAACACTATAAAAAGATATAAGCAAATTTAGATTTTCTCGTTTTTGCGAAAATATAATGTGCCCATAATTTAAAACTTAGCTACCAATAAAAATTATACCAATTTTATTATGGCGGTATAATGGGTAGGTACGGAACCCTCGGCGCACGAGTTCAACTCGCACTTGACCGGTTTTGTAGAGCGAACAAAACAAAAGAAGATTTAAGCCAAATAGGTGTAGATTTAGCCGTACTAAACTTATTTAGCCGTGCTTACATATTATCGGCAATTGATTTTTATACACAGATTATAAATTTAAGTACATGCTTATGCTTTTTAATAGTACTTGGAATATGTATTAACCTAAGACAGAAAAAAACTGGAGAATCAAAAACGTATTTTCCATTCCTGACAATAGATACATTGCATATTGCTCATGGGTCTGCGAACAGTTTTTTTACTGCGAAGTTTTCTATTTGCTGTTTTCACGAGAATGCCTGAAATAAAACGTATAAAGTAAAAGTAGAGTAAAAGTAATAGCCCGTAGCAACTCGTTACGTAGAACTTAGAATATTATTCTAAGAGCTGGTACAATTATTACGCAGAAAAACGTATTCATAAGGGATGATGAAATGGTTAATAGTTTAGGATATAAATAATGGACATTATTAACTCATCCTCAACGCGATGTTATACCGTGTGTAAATAGTTCAAGTCGTGAATACAAAGTTTCTGCGAATACTAAAGTCGTACTCTGAAAGCATTTTATTAGGGTTTTTTCCACCTATCTACATATTGTTGCTGTTTACATGATAAAAAAAACAAAATCCTCATCTTATTTTACATACGCTGTACGAACAATGTTACAGAATTTGTGCAAAAATAATATTGCTGGACTTTGGTGTAAAAAATTGTAAAGCACGACAAATTTATGCTTAGGGGTTCATGCAACAATCCTACTAATATTATAAAGTCGAAAGTTTATAAGTGTGTAAGCGTGTTTGTATGTTTGTTACTCTTTCACGCAATAGCTACTAAATGGATCTGGATGAAATTTGGCACAGTGATAGACTAAAGTCAGGAATAGCATATAGGATACTTTTTATCCCGGGAATACGTTCCCTTGGGATAATCATCGACACGCACGCGGGCGAAGCCGCTGGCAGAAACTAGTTCAACAATAAAGGGTATATAAAGTATAGGAATACCATTTTAACCTCGCTTTCTGAATTAAGAATTTGTATTTGAGTACTTGACAAACCCTATATGAAAACCCACCCAACCTTTGTTAGTAAATTAGAGTTTGACACGTTTTCAACTCGAAATACTCAAATCAGAAACTGGCCCAACTTCTTGTCAACCTTCAATGTTTCAGTAACTTTCGGTTTCATTTCGTGTCTTCTTACTCCACATATATCCTAGAAATTAACCATATTATATATAAGTATTGTAGTAACAAGAATCATAACCAAACAACGGGGTTGTTTGGTTATGATTCTTGAAACATACGAGTATTTGCACTAGTTCACGTTTCATAGCCCTGTCTACGTGATATTCACATTTGATTTAACAACAGAGAGTGGGTCGAGTTCTACTGAAGTGCCATTAACAGTTCAGATGTACACTATTACTAACCATAATAATATGGTCACCACCAACACCTAAGTGGTCATGCTTTTATTTCCTGATAACTGCATACATAGGTATGAAAACAGCAGACTACGACTTTAAAAATACCTTAAATTTATTAACTAATCAACAGATAACGCATAGTCACAATGCCTTCAATGCTGGGTTTTGAGGCATGGAATTTCGTATAAGAGTTTCTTCACAAGGATTTTTTTTTAAATTATTCACCAAAGACACATAGTCTGTTGTTGTCTTTGCATAAACACAAATTATGGCAAATAACTACTGAAAATTCTATAAAACCAACACTAACGGGACCGAGTTAACCGTAATAGCTCATTTACATTGGATCGGTACGTTAGCCCGTATTCGGTCACCGACTAGCGTAAACAGGTTTTCGGTTAGCCGGTATTCGGCCGCGGACCGTTTTGGCGACCGAACACGGCTGACTCTTGAAATGCGCCACTCATTGTTCTATCGACGAGCACGGACGACGCACGCGTCAAATATTGTTTGTTTTTTTTTTGCGTTCGTTTTTGCATAATTGTCGTAACACGATATGTCAAATTTTTTTTTGGGACAATCCCACCGCACTATTCCCAAACCACTGCAACTCCTGAAAGCCAGAATCAACAGTGGCGACCACCAGAAAAGCGACGAGGCAATGAAGCTCGACGAAGTCCCGGCGAAAGAATTTAACTGTCTTGGATCCCGCAACGAAATTAATCTGAAAAGAATAACGGAGGAGTAGGAAAAATAATATAAATTTCCACTTCCCTCCATATCAAGCAGGAGACAGAACAAACAAGGCCAATAGGCACAAAGGGTCGTTTACAACTGGGATAAGCCCAGTTGCCTAGCACCACGGATACAAATTAGCATTAATATTAATGGGTCCTAACATTGTCATATTTGATTCCAATAATAGGTATGGCAAAAACGCTTGAACGCACGGAAATTTGTTCTAGTTTCCACAAGGTCCGTATAGTAAACAACTCCTGATGCAGCCTATACATTATTCAACATAATATTGCGTTCATTCTGCCAAAGAATACACTCCCATAAGATATGATGTGCAGATTGTACATATTCGCAGTCAGATGTAGAACACTGACATAAAGGCGAAGGAAGGAAAATAATTTACTTTTAACGTTACCATGCCCCGTGAGAAATTGGGCAACTCGGTGATCCACCTCCAGCCACCTCCTGGCCAGCCGCACGCGAACGGATGGAAAGAATTGGTGGAGGTGTCTGCCCTTGATGGAATTATCCCACCTACATTGCCATTCGGATAAAAGTTCCTTCCAGACGTCAATAGGTGGTTTAAATAATCTAGAGATTTTCTCACGGTCACTCTGCGCTAAAAAGTCCGCGTCCATGGTCTCTCGTGCGGAATAGTACATTGCAGCACGTCGCTGCACTTCAAGGTCGACCGGAAGTACGGCAGCAAGTACTGGTAAGGCCTCAGTACTAACCGTCCTGTATGCTTTGCATAAGAATATCAAAGCTAAACGCTGGCTTTGAAGTAATTAACGTCATAACGCCCCTATGGTGGCCCTATCAGCCCAAACAGGCGCCCCATAGCACAATCAACCCAAGTAAGTAGCCCCATAAATAGTCTTTAATGTTAAAAAAGACAGACCCCACGTATATTTAGATATTCTCGTTAAGGCATATAAGTTTTTTTTGCTTTGTCACCGACTATTTTAATATGATCTATAAATGCAAAATTCCTCTTTAACACTATACCAAGATAGCACACGGACTTCTTCCTTTTTACGGGAACGTTATTAAATTTAATAGTAGGACACGATTTAAGATTACCCTTCAAAATGAGTTGAAAAGTTTTGTGCGGAGCAAAGGTCAGGCGGCTTCGATCGCCCCACTGAGATATTAATCGTAGGCAAGTGTCAGCCAAGTTCTCGAGTCCAGCTCCAGTACTTGATTGAATGACCAGAAGACCGTCGCCCACGTAACCGGTTAATTAACAGCCGCTTGGAAGCGGAATCGCGAGGAAATCATCAAAGCCTATAAAGGCGGACCATTAACCGAACCCTGAGGACATCCCATGGTGAGAGACTTCGAAATGGAATGATAGCCGAGTTTGACTTTCGCGGAACCATTTAAAAAGTGTCACAATATGTCTGTCCATGATGATGCTTTCAACATGAGTGTAGACAGTTCAGCTGAATGCGGACGCCGAATTTCGTAAACCGACAACTTAAACGAATACGGTCGCCGTATTCGGTCACTGACTTAATGTAAACAGCCCAATTCGGTTAACCGATATGGTTCAACTGAAATCGGTCGCCGTATACGGTGGCCGATCTCATGATCTAATGTAAACGTGCCATTATTCTATCTTGAAGGAAATAGTAAACATTCTTCACACAACAACCACATTTGCGATGCAAACTTCTACGAACTGTGTATTTCTAAAATAAGATTTTTGAATGTATTTTCCACATAACATATTTTTCTGAAAAGGATTGACATTATTTTGACTTCTGAAAACTACTATGATATAAATTTTGCGACTCTAACATGCAGTGGGTTTCCGCGTTACGAACAAAAAACTGATTAAGAGCGAGTCACATACAATCAGCGTTCCGTAGCCTTTTCATTTGTTTTGGATGGCACTTTTTCAAAGTTCCAAATTGGAATTGAAATTTAGAAGCTTGGAGTGGACAGTGACTGTGACAGTAACGAAAATAGAGGACCGGCTTCTGAATTGAGTTGGACACATATGGAGTTGAGAGCTAATCAAAACTTGTTTTAATGACAAACTTTGACAGGTTTTCTAGCTAACGTAGAGTTTGACATTATCTCAACTTCAAATTATTTATTTAGAAATCGGGAGTAAGAGTAACTTATGAAGAAGAAGCGTTTTGTCACAACCTTATTTTTATAAGCATCACAATGTCTTAGAGAATTCGGTACGAAAGTCACACGATCGCAGACATTCCATAAGATTTCCATATATTTCCATATACTTAAGCTCCATCTAACATTTGAGCACAATTAAACGAGACGTGTTAGGTGATTTTGATATGCAGACAGAATAAATAATTCTTACATATTAATATTTCCCTTCTGCAAGTAATGGCACGGAACTCTAATATCTATAATGTATCAAGAAAATGTTGAATAAAATTATTCCTATAAAAATCGCACAAGTTTTTTGTGGTACGACGTACCATTACCCATTCTTTTGTTTGTCCTTGGACCTTTTGCTACCAGTCATTTTGAGAATAGACGATCTGCTAATATGTCGTTTTGCGAATACGGCTTTTTGATACGGAGCTTCAGAAAGGAATGTAAGCTTGAAACAAAGACTTTATTTGTTAAAATTTCAAAGGGAATATTCTATTTCTCGAAGACAACAGCAGAAGCATTTCATCGAAAAACAATAGTTAAGTTTTCAAACCTGTGTATAATATTTATATTGGAATTAGAAATCAAATATACAACATATAGTAAAATACTTTAGTTTTTTATTCTCAGAATTCAGTTTGAGTATTTCTTAGTGCTGTGCCCTAAAATCATTGTCCCGTAAACAATTTGCGGGAGATGGAAGTCGCGAAGTGAGCGAGCGTTAGCACAAACGATCACACAAATCAAACACTTCTGCTCAGCTGTATAAACCCAGTTATATTCCTCAGTTAAGTAGTTCGACACAGTTCCCATTGTAATACCTAGTCTTTTCATTAAGGAAATCCATTTCCAATTCAAGTCTTAAGATTCCGTAATTGAAAAGAATCGCTGGATGTAATTTTCTCGTTATTGAAGAATGAATGGCTCAGTTGTTTGCGGCAGTTCAGCAAGTTTAATTAGAGCAACGGGAGCGCTAAAGCTGCTAAGATAGTAGTTGTCAAAGAACTTTAAATGTTTCAGTCGAAGCGAGGAGCTGAATATTTCAGTGGAGTGCAAGGTGCTAGCATACCTATTTATAGAATTTACTTATCCACTCTGGCTCCGCATAGGCAAAATATTTAAAGAACTCTCCTAAATATTATAGTAAAATACTGTGAATTTGGATGTTAAGATTTAAGGTTACACTAGTCGACGGCACAAACTATTTTGTGCGCGGGGTTAAAATGCCTGCTATCTCATCCGACATCACGTGCGAAAGAGATAGATGCTGTGATGAGCAGTAAGAAGCTAGTACGCGTACGAAAAAGCACTTTTGCAAGTTTGTAGCGAAATGGATGATGATTTAGGACGAAAACGAGCGCGTGATATTTTATAAACAAACCTTTGGGAGTCTAGATATTATGAAAAAACTACTAAATGTATATTTTCAAAATAAAATTATTTGCATTGTTGAACTACTAATCTATCCCTGTATGGTGGCTGTTTTGCAATTTTTCTTCTTCTTATGGTATTTGTTGCCGCCCAAAGATGCGTTAAAATTAGTGTTGAAATATGCAACTTTCGACGCTCATAACTTTCAAATATTTTTCATTTTTACTTTTTTGTTTCCATACAGGGCTAGATAATGACGAGACACTTTAATATCATGTTTTATTTTGAACGTACATCGTCAAACAATGGCGTAATCCCTAGACTACGTTTGTATAGAAGAATTTTTGACTAGTGTAACCTTAAGAATATTTAGATGTTCAATCAATCACAGCTCCACTGCTGATCAATTTTGGATGAGGTTAACAGTTTTCGGATTTTTATCCCGGTAGTACGTTTCCGTGAGATAATATTCGGCTTTCACGCGGGCGATGATAAAGTATGTAATTAAATAATAAATGAATCGATCACGAGGACAATGGGTGACATATTTGCAGGTCAAACAATGTACGTTATAAATTAGGTCACACCAAGGGTCACGCACACTCTTAATAAATGTTAACAATGAGCGCTTATTATCATCGAACTTTAATAGCTGATATTAAAGTTGATAATAATCAAATAAAAACTGACAAATATTATGGAATTGTAATTTATCATAATAGTTACTTTTTGACTATATCACCACGTACGCACCTTTACAAATACAATACATTTTTTTTGTTTCACATTAATTATTTATGAATAAAAAACACAATTATAGGACCAGTAAGTTTGGAGGTGGCCATATATGAGACTTAATTCAAATTTAGTAATTAATTTGAATAATTTATTTAATAATACATTTTCAATATCTAATTTCACAATCAAGTGTAATTTAATAATCAATTATAATTCTTATGTCTAATTTAATGATCAATTTGAATATCTAATTTAATAATACATTTTCAATATCTAATTTAAAAATCTTCATCATCATCACCTATTAATGTTCCCTCTGGAGGGACATAGGCCTCCTCTCTGTGAGATGGACATGGGCCATCCACAATTAAATTTAACAATCAAGTGTTATTTACTAATTAATTGTAATTTAGTAATCAAAACTAATAAAATACAAATTATTATTTTTTGTTTCACAAGTTCATACTACAATACAATAATCTTTCAATCTACAACATTAACAATATCGTTTTCTTTTTTTATATAATTAAAATAATTTATTGAATTATAGTATTGTATGACATCCTATTCAATACAACATGCTTTTTCTAATTACTATTGAATAAATTATAAATTTAACATTATACTAATTAAACTCAAAATTGAATTATTATAAGAATTCTCAATCTTTATTGAACATTGGATAAGAAATAGTTTATTTTATTATTTTTTCAACGAATCTTTGTAACACCTTTATTAACCAGTATTTTTCTTAAATTGTTTGTTTTGATTTCAATAAATAATTTAAATTTTGCATCCTAATATATAACAAAACTATCTTAAAGTAAATCAAAGTGCTAATCACATTAGAGATAATTATTTAAATAATATTTAGCATTAACAAAATATGACAATAAGATAATAATTATACAATCTTTAATAGAATCGTCCGAAATGATCTGTTATAATAATTAATTGTCTTAACGTTTATATTCAGTCGTTTTCGGTGCAATTACTGGGTCAACAAATAAAAAACAAGTTAATTTAATAAATAAAAACCCGACTATGCAAAAGGTGAATTAAAAAGATGTAAACAAAAAGAAAATCTACGGAGCATTGTCACTGTTGTTGTTGTTGTTGTTATTGTCGGTCAGGCATCTAATAGGCTTCTTTAGAAGCACTTTTAGGACCGCTCTTTGCGCTATTTCCACTCGAATCATATTTGTAGGAAGCGTATCACCCCACGCAGGCATGCAGTAGAAATAAACAAGCTTTACTATTAAACTTATAAGGTTTGCCCAGCTAAGACATCGTACATCGTCATCGGTACATGGTGGACATCCCACCCATACGCACAAAACGTTTTGGGGACACTTTTATTATGCGTACAGCTAAGAAGTGGAATTCCCTGCCGGAGTCTGTGTTTCCCGATAGCTACAATCTAGGGGTCTTTAAGTCAAGAGTGAATGGTTTTTTTCTAGGCAAGCGTGCTTCACCGTCGACCACATCATTGCTTACCATCAGGTGAGATAGTGGTCAAGCGCAAGCCTATAGATAATAAAAATAAAATAAAAAAAATGACGAAAATCGATTTGCACTTCCAGATACCTCATGTTAGATGTGCGTAAGGGCAGTCAGGACTGGAGCGACAACAGTTATGTGCCCGTATTTAAATGTATTAAATTTAGTTTTAACAGTAAGAAGGTTGCCATTCGGTCGGGAAGTTACGGTGGTTCTATTTCATTAACGGCTAACTGTAAGTCTTTGGCATGCTCGATCAACATCATGTCATCTGCATAAGTAATGATATTGCAGTTTTCAATGGTAAATTGATAGAGGGCATTGATGTACACCAGAAATAACGTGGGCCCAAGTACATTGCCCTGCGGTACTCTATATGTAGGCAATTCTTCGCTTTTATGAGGTTGCCAACTTTTACGCACTGAGTACGCTCAATGAGGTAACCACGAAAAATCTCTAACACCGTACCTCTCACGCTCACTGCTTTCAGTTTGCACGGATGAACGGGCATTGAGACTGTGTCAAAAGGCTTCGAAAGCAGGCTTCAAAGATTGAATCAGAGATATCGTCAAGTCAATATAAGCATCTTCAGTTGATTTACCCTTAATAAATCCGTATTGGTTCTTAGAAATAATATTGTGTTTAATTAAATCATTAATAAGTTGTTTGTTAATCATCTTTTCAATAACCATAGAGATTGTTGAGAGTACTGAAATGGTCCTATAGTTTCCGTTCCGACACAGACTCTCTAGCCTTAATTAAAGATGGGTGGATAGAAGCCTTCTTAAAAAAAGTTAATTAAAAAATCAAAAAAACCCGATTGCTTAAAAAGATACAAATTCGCGAGTTGGCTGACCAAAACCAGATGTACCCTCCGACTGCACAGCATGATTTTCTTCTTGTTTATGTCTTTTTAGTTCACTTTTTAAGCAGTCGGGTTTTTGGATTTTTGAATTAACTTTTTTATTTATAACTTTTTAGTTTTTTTTTAGAATTAGGTACATTTAAACATATTATTGTTATATATTTTTGAAATTTCCTCTTAAAACCCTTTATTTTGATATCCCACACAATGTGCTTGGAAGAATAAAAATATTTGGTACCCCATAATATGGTGCCCAAAAGCTTCTATTTTCCAATTTTAATGTAGCCAGTGACACTCGCGTAAGAATCATCAAAATCTGGCTGCGTTTGGTCTCTAGGATGCCACATAGGAACAAACATACATACATAGACTGATAAACACATTACCCTCCTTCGGCAGTCGGATAAAAACTCTAGAGCAAGTCCCAGAAGTTATAGATAGGTAAAAAAAGTGTTATATAACTGGTATTGACGTGTATCGCGCCGATTTGAATAAGGATACAAAAATACTAGCGTTTGAAGCAATAAATCTAGTGTTTGAAGTGCCCTTTTAAGCAAGAATTGTCTATATTAAAACACCTCGCTCTTCCAAAGCTTTTTTAGTTTGAATCTGAAGCAAAAATATTAAAAGGTATTGCTACGACTTACACAGCAAAGTCTGAAGCAAGGTGCTAAGGACGTTTACAAAATATAGACATCAAAAAACCATTAAACTATTTCATTTCCTCACAATAATAATACGATCTCATTTTCATAACATTTTGCTAGGACCTTACTACGGACCATGCTACGCCGTAGCAAGGTGCTACGAACGCCTACGAAATGTAGACCCAAGATTTCATCATTTATTTGTCATAAATTCAGCATGCTGTCATCTTCTGTATGTATCAATTTGCCGTTATCTCAATAGTACATACTTGAACTACATACGTTGAGCTCCTTAAATTCTGTGTTGAGCTGCTCGGTTATTGACAAATGCGTGCACTGACTGGACAGGTCCACTCAATCTGGCTGGTTCTTTCCTCAAAAGACCATTTCAGGCATCAATCTACATGGTCTTCACATGATCTAACCAAGATTTTTGTCTGGAATTTAAAAGAGACTGTGACCTCTGAGTTTGTTTCGGCCTTTCTTCTCAGAGTAGTCAGATAGGAATTAGCAGCAGAATAGGAAACCTCATCTAGTTTCAAAAATAATATATGATCGACATGTAAAAGTGGTTATACAAACCAACTTACAAAAATAAAATCATTTATCATTATCATATATCATCCATATCATATTTCACAATATCCATGCATCGTTTTTTGGGTCTTCGTATAACACATACATAAAAACCGAACATCAAAAATTAAGTCATTGCAAAATGTTGTGCATCCCACGATACACATAGTTCGGCTCAATATGGAAATCAATTATTTCTCAAAGCATTGCTACAACCTTGCTATGGACCTTGCTACGGTAACTCGTAGCGAGGTGCTACGCACATTTATGGAAAACCATTACGAAATGAAAAAGTAACAAACCGACTTACAGTATAAAATTATTAAGTTCGGATAAACAAAATTAATTTTTGAAGTTTTATTTTCTATTTTGCTAGAGACCTTGCTACGGTGAATCGTAGCTGGGTGCTTTGAAAGTCTACGAAAAATATTAAAAAAGGAAACAAAATTTCAGTACAGGGTTTACTTTAAATGCATGTCACCTTTGACCTAGACTAGAGTCAAGAGCAAACCCATCACAAATGAAAAAAAAAAAAAAAAAAAAAAAAAACCCAGCGAATACAGGTTATGTTACAGTAGTAGTGGCTTGAATTATGAGTTAAGAAAATATCGGTATTGAATATCGACACCCATGCATTACGTCAAATTCATGCAATTTTTCCATTATCGAGTCGAATCTGATGCAATATATGATGTATGTGACATATGTCTTTCATCTGTGATGTAGCGACCCCTCATGAAGCCTTGACGCAATTCTGTTTTTATTATATTTATAACGGAATTGCAAGTACGTTTAAACGTAATGCATTTCGACGGATTTGTACTTGTATTTTTTATACGTGTGGGGTATCGCCCTGTGTGTCTGTGACCCCTCTGTGCGCCGAAAAGCATTTAAAGCCCCTGCTCTCAGAGTCTCTACGCGGTTAGTCAGAACCCCGAAAATCAAACATCGGTCTAAAAGGGGTATCGTGTTACTCAATTACTTTTTGTGGAGGCTATATAGACTATCATTCCATATGAAATACTGATATTTAGTCGCATCCAGTTACGCTGGAAGCTGACCCCAACACATTTGGCTAGGAAAGCGGATTTTTAGGATTCCGTACCCGAAGAGTTCAAACGGAGCCCTATTGCTGCCAGTCTGTCTGTCCGTCTGTCCATCTGTCCGTCGGTCCGTCGGTCCGTCTGTCCGTCGGTCCGTCGGTCCGTCTGTCCGTCGGTCCGTCAACGTCTGTCCGTCTGTCCGTCGTCTGTCTTGACTTTTTAACTTCCCTTTGACCTAACTTGTTGGTGACAATGTGTATTATTACGTATAGTTTACTCAAAAATACCTATATATTCTCCATTTGGTACGGAACCTTAAATGTGTGAAGTCTGGCACGCACTAGCCGGTTTTTATTTTGTTGTTCTCGACGCTTTGTCAAGTACCAACGCACTTTCAACTCTCGGCATTAAGGAGAGTGTTGAAAACGTTTCTATTCAGGCATTCATTTACGTTTCAATTACAATTAGTGAAAACGTGTCCAGTGACTATTCCTGGATGTAATTCAATTGTCTTTAAATAAATCTTTGGAGACGGGCACTAATCGTTTTGAATAGATAATTTGGTGGTCTAATTCTAATTAAGGCTTATTATTATAATATAATCAATAAATAAATAGACGCGACATTGACCTCTGAATTTCGTAAAAAATCCATAAAATTGGTCTCTGAAGCTAGTGTAGTTAAAAGTTATACAGGATTTTAGTGTAGGTAATAATTATACACATTTTGCCAGCGGGCTTCGGCACAAAGTAATGACTGAAAAAATCCGTAACAACAAAAAAATGTTTCCTCGATAAGGAACTTCACATTATCTTTTCCTACAAGTATATATTTTAGAGAATGTGGCCAATTATTGTTTTTAATCTGTACGACGCAAAACGTATTTCATATTATGTCGTAAATTCATATTTTCTACAATTCTAATAGATACAACTGCAATTTAAGAGTATTTTAATAGTACATTGTGATACAAGGGTGGGAAGTAGGTTATTGCAAACGAGCTGTCATTAACAAGCCCGAGCCGAAGGCGAGGGTTTTTATTGACACGAGTTTGCAATAACCTATACACCCGTGTATCACACGACGTTTTTCAATACAGTTGTGAGAAACAGTAAAAACAAATCAAAGAATTAGATTTGTTTATTCACAAAAAATAAAATTTTCAATATGGCGCGTTTTTGCAACTGGACATATTTTT
Source organism: Orthosia incerta (assembly GCA_948252205.1). NCBI lineage: Eukaryota > Metazoa > Arthropoda > Insecta > Lepidoptera > Noctuidae > Orthosia > Orthosia incerta. Next base: position 44,605,745 of record OX411741.1, read on the forward strand.
TTACAAAGAAAACAGCCTATACAGCCTATTCGATTTTTGACAAACGTTAATGTGAAAATAATTAACTTAAAACTGTTAATTAAACATATTAAACAACTTTAAAAAAAAAAAATAGAATTCAATGCTAAAACGTACGGAATCATTAATTTTTCCTCGTATAAAATCGTATCCCATTTTATTCTATGTATGAAAACTCCTTGCTACTAAACTTTTTTAAATTGACTTATGGTGCGTTTTTGCAACTGGACTTATTTTTTTACAACGATATCTGCCTATACAGCTATACAGCCTATTCGATTTTTGACAAATGTTGATGTGAAAATAATTAAATTAAAACTGGTAATTAAATATATTAAACATCCATTTATAAGACTTTTGAGAATTCAATGCTAAAACGTACGGAATCATTCATTTTTCCTCTTAGAAAATCTATCCCATTTTATTTTATGTTTGAAAACTCCTTGCTACTAAACTTTTATAAATTGACTTATAAATTTAAAACTAAACTGCAAACATAATGATCGAGCTCGTAAACAAAAGTCACGACCGCGTAACAGAAAGATGCCTATGCGTAAGATTTAACTTTCGAATCATAATTATAGCCTCTGAAAGTACGCCATGTTTAACAACTGTATTGAAAAACTAATTTACTAAATTTTCATTATGAAATTAAAAATTAGGTGCACTTACCAAAATGTTGTCTTGTGTGCACAATGGGAAAATGACGAAATCACGTACAAACTGCCATACCCTATTTAACCCATTTATTAGATTAATTTAAAAGCACCTATAGTAATCAACTTAAATATATAAGACACTCTTCAGCGAAATAGTACGCTTTTTAAACCCAGTGTACATCACCCATCTTGACATCACCCATAGAACTAAGGCCTCGTTTACGGAGACGTGGGGCGCCGTTCGTCGCGTGCGGCGTGGCGTTTCGCGGCGCGTCGCGTGCTGTGTGGTGTTTCGCGGCGCGTCGCGGGCGGTGTGGTGTTTTGCGGCACGTTGCGACTTAATCGCCAATGTTTCTACGTAAACGCTCTCATACATCGTACATATGTTTGAATTTAGAGCGGACCGCACCGCCCACCGCGATGGGCGACGCCCCGTGTCTCCGTAAACGATCTCTAAGATGGATTGCCTTAATGTAAAATCATTTGAATCGTTCAGATATTAACAATATAATCAGTATTAAATCACTCTGAGGAAATTCACTATATTAGGTAAACCCGTTACAAAAAAAAAATAGTTAACTGTAACCGCTGTTTAGCAAAATAGAAAAACAGAAAAAAAGTATACCTACTTTGTTTCTGTTTTTTCTATTCAATATTTACTTATGAACATACAAATAATATGCTGAAGTACTGCAGATATATGATATACTCCATTATTTATTAAAAAACCGGCCAAGTGCTAGTCGGACACGCGCACGACGGGTTCCGTACCATTATCGCAAAAACGGCAAAAAAATCACGTTTCTTGTATGGAAGCCCCACTAAAATATTTACTATTTTCTGTTTTTAGTATTTATTGTTATAGCGGCAACAGAAATACATCATCTGTGAAAATTTCAACTCTCTAGCTATCACGGTTCATGAGATAGAGCCTGGTGACAGACGGACAGACGGACAGACAGACAGACGGATCGCGGAGTCTTAGTAATAGGGTCCCGTTTTTAAATTTTGGGTGCGGAACCCTAAAAAAGACATAATAATATGTTGAATATCAATTTGTTGCATATCCTAGGCAAAATTTACTCGTCATTTAAGAATTTTATAGCAGTTATTCTCCAGCCGACCGTACCCTTTATAACTTCGTCACATGTTATAACTACGTTAGCGAACGGATTTCGTGTGCCTGAATTTTGGGCCAAGCTTACACTTTCACTGACAAGTTCTCCAAGTCCAAAATATTTGATATCGAACATGTGATATTTCGGTAACTCATGACAATCCCATACGTGTAGAACGAAAGTTCAACATGTATGGGATTGTGTATATCAACTAGTTCGATCGTGCTATTTCGGTAACTCTACCAATGCCATGCATGTTGTACTTTTAAGTGTATCCGAACTTGCCATCGAACCCCTAAGTCTAGAAGTATTAGGTTTCATCTGACCAAAGAGCTGGCTTTTATTGGGCAAAGAATAAGCAACGTGTCAATTAATAATAGATTGTTTATCTAGGGAGTAGAACTACGAGTATTTTAGTGGTTTTGTTTAAATCCAGACTGGAGCGAAAAATACTAAAGGATAGGAACCATAAGACATAACATAGAAATAATTAGAGGCTAATTTATTTGAACAATTATGGAAGTGCATCGTTACAATTTTGTTAGTACCATCCGTTACAGGTGCAGATTTATTTTTATTTAGCTCGCACGTGGTTTTTGATCCAGTCATTTGTTCAATACAATGTTCCCGTGCGGACCGAAATAGAATTACAATTGCTCATTAGCCATTCACCTCAAACATTCGTCGTAATCGATTGTAGCGATGTAATCCTATTTTGGACCGCATGGTTTGTGATTTTCATTTACTAACAATATCCACATTCCAAATTCAAATCATATTTAGTCCCTAGGGATTAATGAACTAGTTTATGAATAATAAATTGGATAAGTTATTAAGTCCTAAAAGGTAATTTATGTTATCAATACAGCTTAAAGAAATCTTTATGTCTTAAGATTAGGTAAATCTTGTGATTAAATTATCAAAATGATATTTCGACACATTTCGTCTAACTCACCTTCGTTTTGCTCCGGACGAATCAAATAAAATCTTATTTCGGTGAATATTACTCTCAGCAAGGATATTGGAAACGATTTATCGTTGGCACTTCAGGCTTTAGTGGCTCTCCTGGTTTAGTACTGGGTTATAACAAAGTTATTGTTTGCTTTGTTCTCAGGGAATGCAGAACTGTCAGCCTTTGAAGCTTAATTATTCTAAATAATAGCAAGGCGCTGTCAGATAGAGCCGAGAGGGTTGTTGTTTAAGAATATTCAGGGTAAAGAGTTGGCAGCTTAGTAGTTGCAGATTTGTGAGAGCAACGAGAATATATTTGTATTGTTTTAGATAGATAGCTAGCCCTGTAGTCAGGGGTCCAATTCAGATTTCCAATAACATTTAAAGTATCTTCAGAGTCGTTAATTTTTATTTGATTGACATAAATAGATAAATCTGACGAAGAAATTGTGGCCTTGTCCTAAATATGACTAAAGCGCCCATTCGTACAATTTCAAAAGGATATTCAGATATAATAAACAGCGTTGAGTATTTTACTATTTCACTGTGACTCAGTGTCAAATTATTTGAAAAATCTTCGTCTTATGAGCTATCCAACGATCTGAAAATATGTATTACACAACATTCAGGGGGCTATAGTTTGATGAAACTGGTATAGATGGAAAACAAAATTGGCAAACACAATTAACGAACTTGTTTTATTCGAAAAATGCCATCGCAATATTCCCAAACCAGTGCAACTTCTGAAAGCTAGAATCAACAGTGGCGAACACCAAAAAAGCGCCGAGGCAGTGAAGTTCCGGTGAATAAATTTCACTGTCTTATATCCCGCAACGAGATTAATCAGATAAGAATTAAGGAGGAGTAGGAAAAAAATAACAAAATTTCCACTTCTCTCCATATTAAGTAGCAGACAGAACAAACAAGGCCAATAGGCACAAAGGGTCGTTTTCAACTAGGTTGCTAGCACCACGGATAAAACTTTTCATTAATATTAATGGGTCCTAACATTGTGAGCTGTTATATTTGATTCCAATAATAGGTATGGCAAAAACGCTTGATCGCGCGGCAATTTGTTCCAGTTTCTACATGGACCGTATAGTAAATAACTCTGGATACAGCCTGTACATTATCCAACGTAATATTGCGTTCATTATGGCAAAGAATACACTCGCATAAGTTAAGATGTGTAGATTGTATATACTCGCAGTCAGATGTAGAACATTGACTAGGCGAGGCAACATAATGACTTACTTGTGAATGACAACGACTACCATCAACAGATCAGAGCATGGGCAGCTGTACCACCTGAATCACCAGCGTCAGACCTTCCATCTGCTGACGAATTTATTAACCTAATCATCAGGCGAAGATAAAATATCTAATTCGATGATTATAGAAGCGTGTAAAACAGTCGGTGAGTGATGCGATTTTAACCGTTTACAGCCGTTGTACGGAGGGCGTATTGCCTCGTTTAAGGCGACGCGGATTTTTATATCATTCCGAAAAGTGGCAATAAACATCCGGATGATCCAAAGTCGTACCAGCTCATAACATTACTTCCATCTTTGGGCAAATTTCTGGAGCGCCTTATTGTTCCACGTTTGCCGTCCGTCCGTCTCGGTAGGACCAAAATTTCATAACAATCAATTCGGTTTCTCTATGGGAAAATCTACAATATGCGGCCTAACTGTTGGGATAATAGTTAATACATCTGAACATAAGTACCTAATTGAGATTTTCTAGATATTCCTGGGGATTTTGGTAACGCATGGTGGCCAATGCTATGTTAAGTTTTCATTTTAAGTATAAAATGAAAACTCGGGACTGCTATAGAAATATATAGGTATATAATCTGGTTTACTCTTCCTTTTTTACATAGTTCTGCGTAGTTCCATCATTCCATGTATCTTACCATGGGATGTCCTCAGGGTTCGGTTATTGCTTATTGCTATTTATGGATCCATGATGGCTTTGATGTTTCCTCGCGTTTCCACTTCCAAACGGCTGTTCATTAACCGGTTACGCGGACGACGGTATTCTGCTCATTTAATCAAGTACTTGAGCTGAACTCGAGAATCTGGATGAGACTTGCCTACGATTAATATCTCAGTGGGGCGATTGAAACCGTATGATATTTGCTCTGCACAAAACCTATCAACTCATTCTAAAAAGTAATCATAAATATTGACCTATTATTAAATTAATAACGTTCCCGTAATAAGGCAGTCCATGTTCTATCTTGGTTTGGTGTTAGAGAGGAATTTTGCGTTTATAGATCACATTAAAGGAATTGGCGAAAAAGCAAAAAAGAACTTCTAGGCCTTAACGAGAATATCTAAATGTACGTGGGTCTGTCCTCTATAACTTTAAAGACTATTTAAAGAGGCAAAATATTTGTGTTTTATGTGCCACGGGGCACCTGTTTGGGCCGATAGGGCCACCATTGAGGCGGTACGACGTAAATTACTTCAAAGTCAGCGTTTAGATTTGATATTCTTATGCATCCTGCTGATCCTGCAGTCTTCAGACGATGCGTTGAAATACCGGCAGCTAAATAGACGGTTCTCAAAGTCCTTGAAAAGCGACCTCCGCCGCTTTAATACCGAAAGTATTAAAGACGCGATTGAGCGGAATAAAGGCTACAAGAACTTTGCAAGAGATCTGTCTATTGGGCAGAGCCAGCTTACGAAACTGAAGACCAATGATGGCAGGATCGTATCCACCAAACCGGAGCTTCTGAGGCAGATCGAGATATTCTACGGGTAGTTGTACACGTCAACCAGTAAACCATTCGCGAATCTAGCAAATGACCCTAGAGCAAGATTGACACGACACTATACCGAAGACATTCCGGAAGTCAGCCTGTATGAGATTAGGGGGTGTGTAACGTTTGAAATAATAACAAAGTTCTTATGATCATATGACCGAATTTCATTTAATATACTTTTTTCTAGTATAGCGATCAAATGACATAATTAATTATTGATATAATTTCATTTAACCATTTTTTTTATATAATGCACATTTAAAATAATATTCAATTATTTAGTATAATATTCAGTTACTATAATATTCAAAATCTATAAGTAACTTTTAATGTAATTGAGAAACATCTACTTCCTTTTGTATATTTTTTCGAAAGCTGATTAGATTTTAAACGCCAGCCATTTTCGCAATCGCAATTTTTCGCACATAAATATTGCTTTTTGCGGTTTGCTTTTATGCGGGTGGATAGATATTTTAAAATTTTTCTACTTTCATACAGCTAAAATATTTATTGTATGTATTGACTATTGCAATCTCGATATTTACAACGGCTTGTAGTTAAATATGTCGAATCTGTCCCAAAACCGAATCGGGGCACCCCAACTTCACGTAGTCTTTTGGCTGCTAACCCTAGAGTGTATATAAAAACTGGAGGCGCAAAGGGAAAGCAGCCCTCGCTCGCTCTAATGAAGCATAGGCTACCGTGTGAGCAGTAGCGGCTGAAGCGACCAGCAAGCCGAAGTTGCGGAGGTGAGCATGGGTGCCTATCCTTTGATATGTAAGGTCGAAGGGGTTGCACATCCCGCAGCGCCGGAGACGATGCTGAAGCAATTTTAGTGTTTTGAGGTTAGCTTACAATATGTTTTCTCAAGAACGGTGCTTTACCTTAGAAAATTAGTTAATATGAAAATTAGGTCAACTGAACGTTATAACGTTCAGTTGACCTAATAATGCTAATAATAATATAATTAGTATAATGCTCTTTTTATATATATACATATAAAAAGAGCATTATACTAATTGATAATTATATGAAATGGATGTTATACTAAATGCTATTAGAACAAATGAAGGTTATATAAAATAAAACATTAGAACACATGAAATTAGGTTATTTGTTTTATAGCATATGAAAATTATAACATGTGAACGTTATTACAAGTTATATTATACCATCTGTTATCATACCATACATAAGGATGGCTCTGAAACAGCAGAGCAACAAGGCAACGAGTGATGACGGAATTATGGCCGAACTCCTGAAGGCGGGTGGAAAACCAGTACTTAAGGCCCTTCAGAAGCTGTTTGATTTCGTCATACTTGAGGGAAAAACGCCACAGGCATGGTGCAGGCGTGTGGTGCTACTCTTCTTCAAGAAGGGTGACAATGCCTTACTGAAGAACTATAGGCCCATCTCACTTCTTAGCCATGTCTACAAGATGTTTTCAAGAGTCATCACGAATCGTCTCGCGCGCAGGTTTGGTGATTTCCAGCCTCCCGTAAAACCCAGATTCTGTAAAGGCTTCAGCACCGTAGACCAAATACATACACTGCGGCAGGTTATACAGAAGACCGAACAGTATAACATGCCTCTCTGTTTAGCGATTGTGGACTACGAGAAAGCCTTCGATTCGATCGAGACTTAAAGGCTACTTGTTTGTAAAAAAACGCCCCCATGTTAGTTCCAGTTCAGGATCAGATTTCGGAACCCGTCCTTCTGCAGCGAGGTGTGAGACAGGGAGACGTCATATCTCCGAAGCTGTTTACCGCTGCACTGGAGGATGTCTTTAAGGTTCTGGACTGGAGAGGGCTAGGCATCAACGTCAATAGCGAATACATCACTCACCTTCGGTTTGCCGACGATATAGTGGTTATGGCTGAGACCATGGAGGACCTCAGTACAATGGTCGATGACCTCAGTAGAGCTTCCGAAAGAGTGGGTCTTAGAATGAACATGGACAACACCAAGGTGATGTTGAATGCCCATGTTACACCCACTCCTATAAAGGTCGGAGACTCTAAACTCGAAGTGGTGGACCTTCGAGAAATAGGTCAACCGTTGAATCCGACTCCGATCCGGCTGAGCAGCGTTCGGGAAGTTGCGCGGTAATCTTCTCGTCCAACTTAACACAGTGTCTCAAGACGAATTTCTATGACCAGTGAGTGTTGTCATTGATGACATTTGGCTCTTAGACGTGGTCGCTCACAATGGGCCTCATCAGTAAGCTTACAGTCACCCAAAGGGCAATGGAGAGGTCTATGCTCGGCGTATCCTTGCGTGATCGAATCAGAAATGAAGACATCTGCAAGAGAACCAAGGTTACCAACATAGCCCGAGGATTTTTCATACTTAAGTGGCAGTGGGCATGGCAAATAGACGAAAAAACAGAATATTTATTATTATTTATTTATTTATTATCACCAATTATAACATCTTTACAGTTTGATCCAATATGATGCTACAAGTCACAAACACACAAAATTACATAATACTAAAGTATCCTAGCAACAAAATTACACACAATAAAATAAAATAAGTATTAATATTACATCCATAAATTAAATTAAATTAAACATGCCAAAGTCTATAGCTCCAGGCCTCTTTCAATAATGATTTGAGCCCTTTGAAGAAATCTCGACAGGTTAACCCAAATATGTCTTCCGACATTGTAACTACATTGAGAATACGCGCGGCTCGCGAGATAGGGGCAAACTTGAGGAGGTTGGTCCTAGCCGCCGGTACGTCTAACAGAATAGGTGGCCGATGGGGCAGAAAGGTTCTAGAGTGGCAACCGCGAACTGGAAGACGTAGCGTTGGAAGGCCTCCCACCAGATAGACCTATGACCCGGTGAACGTTGCGAGGATCCGCTGTATGTGAGACGCAAGTGACCGATCAATATGGCGACGCTTGGAGGAGTCCTATGTCCAGCAGTAGACGGCTTCCGGCTGATATGATGATGTTGATGATGATTCTTATGCAAAGCTTATTTTACTTACTAACGTACTTCCAGTCGATCTTGAGGTGCAGCGACGTGCTGCAATGTACTACTCCGCACGAGAGACCATTGACGCGGAGTTTTTAACACAGAGTAACCGTGTTAAAATCTTTAGATTATTTAAACCACAGACTGACGTCTGGGAGGAAGTTTTATCCGAATGGCAATGAAGGTGGGATAATTCTATCAAAGGCACCAATTCTTTCCATCCTTTCGTGAGGGGCTGGCCAGGACGTGGTTGGAGTTGGATCTATGTGATGCCCAATTTCTCACAATATAGTAACTTTTAAAAAGTATGTTATTTTTTTATTAACGATTTGTTTACATCGCAATGTTTTCTGTTTTAGATTGTATTGTAATCATGAATCTAAGCGCTTGATATCGTCCCTATTGTTAAACAAACTCTAACACTTCTGCTTATGCCATAAGATTTACTTTGGCCGATTACAAATTTACTTTGATCGATTTTTTTAAAACGGCGTTTGTTCCAACTCCAAGTGATCATAATTTCTTATCATCTGTAAACGCAATAGCGAAAAATAGTTAAAAAAAAGTCATGTTTGTGGGCCAATTTTAATAAAAACGAAACTTACTACAACTTACCTATATGACTTAAATTATAAAAGCTAACAAAAAAACAGTTTTTTTTAACAAATTCACGATTGAGCAATGAACAAATAATTTATAATTATAAACCTTATGTGAGTGGTCAGAACGCACTGGCCAATTTCTCTCTTTAAAATGAATCTCTACATCGCATTGCATTTTCAGAATTATTGCCAATAATATGATCTAATCCTTGAGACACATATCTGACATCGAGTAAGGCGGGCTGATACTTGAAGTAATTTCCGCTATGTGATACGGATGACATCCATATAACTATCCAACTTGCCTGTCGCAGGTCTGCTGGAATATGAATTTCTATTGAAATAAGCAGTACCTTTGTGCTCTTCTATCTGTTTTCTTTATTTACTCTGTTGAGTGTTTTGTGTGTACATAAATAAATAAATAACTTCCGGATTTTCTCCTGGGGTTGTGTTAAGTGGGTAAGGTAATTGCTGAAGGTATGCAGCAATTTGTAAGAATGGTATGGCAGAATTTCATTTGGAATAATTTTCTCAGGCATTTCAATAAAATAGCATTTTCACCTTAAATTTAAATAATATCTTGAAAAGTCAATATGCTGTTCTACAAAAGTTAGTGACAGAAACGAATAGCTGAAAAACCGACTCCACGTAATCTTGTCTGCCCTACCCCTAGAGTGTAATTTAAGCCCGCGAAGGCGCGCAGGGGCATGGTGGCTCGCGAGCTGAACTCGCGTGGGACCGCTAGAGCCCCGCAGCGCCGGAGCCATAACAGAAACCATGCTGCATGCTTGTTTGCATGCTGCATGGTTGTTGCTCGCATGGTGTACGCTTAAAAAGAAATTGGGTTCGATCAATTTTATTACAAAAATATAAAATACTAGGTATGCTAAAAATATGAATTTTCTGTAATGTGATAGATGAGTATTTCAATAATTATGGATATGAACTGTATGCCAACAGACGCTTCTGACTGTGAACTTTCTGCGATATGATGATTTATGCCTAAAGATGATTCTGACTTACAAAATTATGAGTTTTGAATGTATGATAAATGAGTGTATGCCAAACAGTGTGCACCTTTCCACCACAGAGTGTGCACCTTTTGTCGACATTTTATAAGTGCCCATGTAGGCCACTGTAAAATAAAAAATTAATTATTTTGTTTTTTTTTCTAAACGATTTTCTGCGAAATTAAGTTAGTGATATCCGTTGTTATGCAAAATAATATTAAGACATAAAAAGTACTGCTATAAAAGGTAGACCCCTTACATACAATATTACCTAATAATCTATCTTATTAATCTGATTAATCTGCCTAGCCTTTGCCCAGCTATATTGGGGTCTATGAAATGGAGCGACTGCCTATCTGACCTCCACAACCACAACCCAGTTACTAGGTAACATAATATCCCTTGGCAAGGTTGGTGTCAAATTGGCTCCTGACTATCCCTAAAGATAGTCACAGATGACAGCCGGGACCAATAGTATAACATGCTTTTCGAGGCACGGAGGAATTCCGCTACGTAAACATAGTCACCTATCCACGAGACGAGGTCGGCAAGTGTTGCTTAAATTTGAAGGGCGACCGACATGCAGCTGCTATTATCTAACCACGAGCTCTTGATGCGCAAACCATTTGTCAAACAGTTAAGCCACTATCTAATATATGAAAACAGGTGACGGGGAAAGAAAACGTTCAAATTAAAGTAAGAAAAAAAATACTAGACGGTTCGTTTTAATTAAAGTTCATTAAATACTTGTACAAGAACACTACTTGTCACTGTGATCTTGTTTTTGTTGCAGCTGTAGAATAGTGTAATTCAATAGTCGTCACTTGTTTTATTGTAGTACATCCTTGTTTACAAGACTCTCGTTGGTATTACAAAGAATGTAAGCGGCGCCGGGCCGCATCGGTGTTACGCTTGATTAAAAAGTCTAAATTCAAATGTACGGAAAATTAAACATCTGCTAATCAATTGCTAAACAGTCCGTCGAGATTTTTGTAAAGCCCTTAGTTATAGTACCTAGGTATATATTTCAGTATATACTTACTCATCACTTCATCAAAAAGGCTTCCACTGCTGGACATAGGCCTCCACCAAGCGTCGCCACACTGATAGGTCCTGTGCGTCTCGCATCCACCGGACTTCCACAGCCTTGACCAGGTCGTCGCTCCACCTAGTGGGGGGCCTTCCAAAGCAACGTCTTCTGGTTCGCAGTCGCCACTCCTAAACTTTTCAGCCCCTACGGCCATCCGTTCTGTGAGCAATGTGCCATGCCCACTGCCACTTAAGTTTGAAAAATCTTCGGGCTAAGTCTTGGTTCTCTTGCAGATGTCTTCATTTCTGATTCGATCACGCAAGGATACGCCAAGCATAGCCCTCTCGATTGCCCTTTGTGTGACTGTAAGCTTTCTGATGAGGCTCATTTTCAGCGACCACGTCTCACAGCCATAGGTCATAACTAGCAACACACACTGGTTGTAGACTTTCGTCGTGAGACACTGTGGTAAGTTGGATAAGATAAAGATAAAGATATATTTATTTGCTCAAACACGTGTATACATGCAAGAATAAACAAAGCGTGCATGCAGGATAACATTAAAAAAAAAAATGAGTTCAGACATGTTTGCCACATACTATGGCGTGCAAATATTTTGGCAGTGAATATCATTGAACAATTACAAAAAATAATTTAATCACAATAATTACAAAATGTCAACAATAAAAAACTGCATAAAAATAATGTCAACAAATAAAAATAAAACAAATGTCAAGTAAAGATATGTATGGTACGTCAAAACTAAGTCAATCAAATATATTAAACAATTATTAAAATTAATTCATTCGCAATAAATATTAAAATGTCAAAACTAAAAAATAATAAAATGTCAAACAAATGGCATACAAAAATGTATGTCAGATTTGTGATAATTTATAAAATAAATGGCAGATAACAATGTATGTCATATTTAAATTATAGTTAAAAATTCAATTAATTCAAATACATCATTACAGTTAATAAAATTTACAGTCATAAAATATAATCAATAAATGAAATCAATGACAAAATCCAAGAAACTCAAACAATTCAAATTGTCTACATTCAAAATTTGTCATTCAAAAACTCTGTAACATTATAGTATCCCTTACTAATTAGCAATTTTTTTAGTTCTGTCTTGAATGAATTAATATTCATTATCTTAAGGGAATTTGGAATTGTATTGTATATTAATGGGGCCATGCATATTACACTTTTTGTTAGAAATGCTGTTTTAGCGGAGTGTGATTGCACCCAAAGTCTGTATTTCTCACGTCTATTTCTACCTGTATTATTAATCAGAAGGGGAAACAAATGTGGATTGGTTTTTACAAATATCGATATTTCCAATATGTAAAGTGACGGAAGTGTAAGAATTCTGTGCTGTATAAACATTGGTTTGCAACTATCAACAGTTTGCAGCCCAAACATAGCTCGTATACAACGCTTTTGTGCTTTGAACGCAATTTCCTTTAGAGTTGAATTGCTCCAGAAAACTATTCCAAATCTTAACACTGATTCAGCAAGCCCGTAATAAGCTGTAAGCAAAGTATCTGTGTTGACAGTTGGTGCCAACTTATAAAGAGCGTATGACGAAGTACTAATCTTTTTACACAGTTCATTAATGTGAGTTTTCCAATTCAATTGTTTGTCAATGATTAATCCCAAAAAACGGGTTGTTTCAACTTCTTGTATTATATTATCTTTGTATAATAAATTAAATTTTGATGTATTACGTGACTTTTCTCGTTGTCTGAAATGCATTATGTTTGTTTTACTAATATTAACTTTCAAATTATTATTACTAAGCCAGGCAATTATAGAATTTAATGAGTCACTACAATCAGAATGGTAGTTTACCATATTTTTAGGTGCTATGGTTACAGTACTGTCGTCAGCGAACAATGACATGGGTTCCTTAGTCGCATTTGGAAGATCATTTATGTATAGTAGGAACAAAGGAGGGCCTAATACACTTCCCTGGGGAACACCATATGTGATGTATCGCTTATCAGAGGAAAAAATCTGTTCTCTTTTAGATTTAACATTAAATTTTGTTATTTGGGTTATTTGTTGGCGGTCTGATAAATATGAACTTATCAATTCCAGGACGTTACCCCTTATACCATAAGCCTGAAGTTTATCCAGCAATATATTGTGGTCTACATAGTCGAATGCTTGTGACATGTCACAATAAATAGAACAAACGGGTAAAGATTTGTCAACATGCGAAGAAACTACGTATAAAAAGTCGTACACCGCCATATTAATGTTTTTGTTTTTTCTGAAGCCTTTTTGCTCATCACATAAGATTTCATTTTTGTCTAAGTAGTTATTGATTTCACTGTAAATATATTTCTCAAAGATTTTTGAGAATACAGAAATTAGTGCTATAGGTCTATAATTCTCCATTAAGTATTTATTATCTTTTTTAAATATAGGTTTAATAATTGTTAATTTAAGGTCTTTTGGAAATGTCCCACTCTGTATACAAAGATTCAGAATATGGCTTAAGTGATGAGAGATATCTTCATTTACTGCTTTGAGTACCTTAGTCGAAATGCCGTCATAACCCACACTACTAGTATTTTTTAGATTTCTTATAATTTTCTGCATATGATAAGGCAAACAGGGTGATAAAAACATTGAGTTCGCTTGGGGATTAATTAGAGCTGTGGTTTTTTTTCCGGCACCTGGAATAGGCATTACTTTTTCAATGAAATAATTATTAAACTCATTGGCAATTTCTGTAGGATTTGTTGTTAATTTATTGTTAATTTTTAGTTCACTTATTGATCCTTTTGGAATATTCAATTTATTATTATTTATAATTTGCCATGCTGTTTTACTTTTATTAGTCGATGTTTTTATTTTGTAATTATTTTGAGCACGTTTAGTAAGGTTTATAATTCGTTTTAGAAGTTTTGAATATTTTGAATATTTTTGTTTGTTAATTAATGTTGATTTCCGTCTGAAATTCCAGAGTAACTCTCTTTTTTTCTTACTACAGGTCTTAATTCCACGTGATATCCATCTTGGCTTTGTATTAACTTGCACAGTAATTTCAGTTAGCGGAAAACACAAATCAAAAAATAATTTAAATGTTCCTATAAAATGATGATATGCTGCTGTTGGATCACTTGTGTTATATATTTCACAAAAAGAAAGGGATTTTATATATTTTTTGAATTTATGAATATTTTCAGAGCTATAGTCACGCTTCGTTTTATACCAATGCTATAATTTAAATATTTTTTTAACTGGAAGCTTAATTAATTGAGCAGTATGGTCCGATAACCCAAATTCTAACACATCAGTCTTACACTGTTTTCTAAAGTCATGTGCAAAGTTGTCTATACAAGTTTTACTTGATAGTCTTGTGGGCTGTTTTAGTGCTAATGTGAGATTATAATTTAACAATACACATTCGAAATCTAATGTGATATTATTGCATTTCATGGTATCTATGTTAAAGTCACCAGCTATAACAGTATTATGATTATTAATTTTCGAAATGTAATTTAGGACCTTGTCAAGCCTCTCGAAAAACAAATTTAGATTGCATTGTCCAGGTACACGGTAAACACAAACTATTATAATTTTATAATCAAGTAACTCTATTGCACAGCATTCTATTACATTATTTATAGACAATTTACTGATTTGATAAAGTTCCTTGAATTTATGTACCTTGTTTACTAGGATACATGCGCCACCTCTTTTATTACAAGTACGACTAAAACATGCCGCTAGTGAGTAATTAGGTAAGCTCAGGTGTTGCTCATAACCTGCCAACATAAAATGCTCAGTGATACATATTACATCAATGTCTATATTTTTGTCTTTAAGCTCTTCTATATTTACTAACAGTGGGTCAGATTTGCTCAGTAGTCCCGCTATATTTTGATGCAAAACATTGAGGTATTTAGTGTCGAAAAAACAATGACGATGATTCTTCTGCAGTATTTACAATATTTTTGAACGAGAAGACACCGCGCAACTTCCCGAACGCTGCCCAGCCGAGACGGTTGACCTCTTTCTCAAAGTTGGCCCTACCCAACTGGATCGTTTGTCCCTGGTAGACATACTAATTTCTTCGCCAGATTTGCCTCTTTTTGTAATTATTACCAAACCGCACCCGGCCAAATAGAAATGAACGACTCTGAATATAACGTTAAAAAGAATTACCTAAATATAGTGGAAATCGGAAACACACAGCACTCACAGAGTTCGCATCTAAAACTTTTTAATGTATTTATTTTCGGTGTTCTCTCAGCAAGCAGCTCTCAGCTAATAGAGTTTTCGCACTGGATGTAGTTGTTCAAACACCCTCTCAGCTCTCTGTTGATAAGAGAAAGCGAGCAAATAAACAAGACGTCAGTTTTTCAGAGAAATTGTATGAAGCGTAGTTTTAATTTAAAAGAGATTTTTATATCGTAAACAACATACGTGCTTTTCAATATGTTTCATACAGGAAAAGTAAAGGTAAATAAGTATGGGATATTATAAATTGCATATCAAATAAAATAATCGTCTATCAATACATACTCATCATTTATATTCTTTTTTACATCAAATAACTTACAAAATGTTTAGCAAAACTCAAACTGCAGATAATTCGAAATTATACATCAATATGACATTACTTTTTTCCTCATAATGCTATACAGTTAAATTTATTTTTGTACAAAAATACTACATACATAGCAGAAATACTAACTGCACAGCAAATTTTCCATATTTCGTAGCAAAATAACTATCTCAGTCGCATATTAACCAGTAAGTACAACAAAACCTGTTCATCACATTTGTCCTAATTTTCAAGAAGTCATTAGTCCAAGAGCGAGCGAAGCGAGCTCGGGAACTTAGGGCACCCCGACACGGACAGGTTAGGTTCGAAAAGATGACGGCAGCTGAAGTGAGCGAGCAAAGCGAGCGAACTCAGCTCCCGTCATCTTCTTCGTGTTAGGTTACTTTAGACCCTTTAGACAGAAATAGGAGCCCCGCGCAGCGGGGCTCCGTCGACATTGTCGTTAAATAGTAATTGTAAAAACTTTAACCATTTGAGCAGTTCAAATCCATCGGCCTAGACCTCAACCACTCCAAATGTGAAATTTTTCTTTGTGACAGTACCGACAGACAACCGACGCTTCAGAAATTCTATGCAATAGCCCCAGAGATCAAAATTTTAGATAAAAGTTCACTGCACCTCCTAGGTTCCCCAATTTTGGAAGACAGTTTTTCTTCATTCATTGATAGCAAAATTAACCATTTTAATGATATTTCGGATAGACTCTCCAAAATTAACCTTCATTCGGCTTTTACTCTTATTAGGTATTGCTGTTTTGGACCAAATTTTATGTATTTTCTCCGCTCTTCCCCTTTATGGAAGCAGCCACCTCTCCTGGAAAAAATTGACCAAATTATTCGATGCACTCTGACATCTATCTTAAATGTGGCCTTAGATGACCGAGCCTGGATGCAAGCCACGCTACCCATTCGCTTTGGTGGGCTCGGCATCCGCAAAATTTCTAGTATAAGCCTACCGGCGTTCCTGTCTTCGGTCCACAGCACTGAAACGTTAACCACTAATATTTTATCCCTGTCAGTGGTTAACAGTGAAGTGCCGTGTTCGACCGACGCAGTGTGCGCCTGGAAAGTGGCTTGCCCGAATACGGCGTTGCCCGAAAACCCATCTTCTCAAAGACAGTGGGATGAGCCGCTCTGCAGATTGGAACGGAATAAACTCATAAATACGTCCACCAATACTGCTGAGCGTGCTCGCCTACTGGCTGTGGGTGAGTGGGAGTCGGGCCTCTGGCTACAGGCATTACCGTCACCCAACATAGGTACAATGTTGAGTGACACTACCTTCCGGATCGCTACATGTCTGCGCCTTGGTACTGCCAGCGGAGCTCCACACCGTTGTCAATGTGGTGAAGCAGTCGACCGCCTCGGACACCATGGCCTATCCTGCAGTAGGAGCGCTGGTCGGATAGCACGGCACGCCAGTATTAATGACATCATACGTCGAGCTTTTGTCACCGCCGGGGTGCCAGCTGTTTTAGAACCCAATGGGTTGTCACGCGACGATGGGAAGAGACCGGACGGGATGACCATAATGCCTTGGAAGTTGGGTAGGCCTTTGGTGTGGGATGCAACATGTGTCGATACCCTTGCGCCATCCCATCTTCTTAGCACGGCGGGCTGTGCTGGGGCAGCTGCTGCTGGTGCAGAAAACCTCAAACGGCGCAAATATAACAACCTTATTGGCAGTTATATGTTTGAGCCGTTTGGGGTTGAGACATTAGGTCCATGGGGTCCGAGTGCTCATCGAGTGTTTCGAGACATTAGTAAACGGTTAGTCGACTGTTCGCGTGACCAGAGGGCTGGCCTTTTCTTCAGCCAGAGAATCAGCATTGCCATTCAACGTGGCAATGCTGCCAGCGTTCTGGGCACGTTTCCCATTGACATCGATGTGGATGAATTTTTTGATGCGCAATGAGCCCCTTTTCCTCTCCCCTTTGTATGTAAGTTTGTTTTGTTATTAGTCATAAGATTAGAAATATTCAATTGTATATATTGTTTAAATTATAAATAAAAATCCTACCATGGATTTAAAAGAAAAAGAGTTAACATGTATGATGTGCATTAAGATTATTAGCTGTGCATTAATAAAAAAGCTTTTGCTTTAGGAAAAATCGCTGTACGCTGCGAAAATAAATTGTAGTGTGTTTAGTGATATTTTGCGTTGAATATTTTGCTGCGCAATCAGTAATTTTGATGAGAATTCGGAATTTTATTGCATAGAAAAAGGATATTTTTTGATTTGCGTTTAAATACTACCCAATAAGTATTCATTTTGAACAAATTAAGGGCCAATCAAATTTTTTCGATTGAACGCTGTTGCTTAATGTTAATGTTCGTATGGACCGTTTCGATATCGGTAGTGTTTCCTCATAAATTGGTAATTTCGGGATGATTGCATCGTTTGAGCCGAAAAGGGGAATCGGACGGCGGGCGACGAGGGAAGCGAGCGACCGCCACCCACTAGTTTTGGTATTTTCAGTGCTTTTTATTTAAGAGCCGAGAAACATTTCACGGAATTCGAACTTTCCATATAAAAATTCAAAGCCATTATATTCTATGAATTTTAGAGAAAATGGCTTCAGGCAGGCAATTTTCACCGCTCATTAGGAATAGTGATTTCAGTTAGTGTTTATTACATGAACATGAATTTATTCGTTGTAACGTGGGGTGTGTTTCGTGCTCCGTTTTGTATTCGGGGATGAGTTATTTATGTCGAATAATTTTAATTACTTAGTTTAAAATGTTTTGTTTTAATGAATAGGGTTGGGAACTAACTTGAATGAATTTATATTGAAAACTAGTCGTGCGCGCGGCTTCGCTCCCGTCAACTTACCTACCCTGTCTACCTACCTACCCTACCGACCTACCCTACCTACCTACCCTGCCTACCTACCCTACCTCCCTACCCTATCTCCCTACCCTACTTGCCTACCCATCTACCCTACCTACCTACCCTACCTACCTTCTCCACCCTCTTACCTAACCCACATACCTACTCTACCTACCGACATACCCTACATATATACCTAGCCCACTTTCCTCATGTTTTTTTGTTATTAACCTTCCCTTTATACGGGCGTATGAAACAAAAACTAATTATTCATATATCGTTCAATTTCATGAAAGAAAGCATAATAGGGATGTTGACAAAAATATGTATTAAGTCCGTCAGTTAGATAACCTAAAAATATTGGACACGTATTTTGCTTTTGTCAAGTAAACAAAAAGTTACGGCGATACAGTGCGTTAAAATATCGTGTGACGTCACGGTGTGCTACAGTTTATACTGACAAGCAAGCCCCCACTCCTGAACTTTGTTGCGTTTCATTTTTGTAAATTTTTAGGGTTCCGTACCCAAAGGGTAAAAACGGGACCCTATTACTAAGACTCCCCTATCCGTCTGTCTTTCTGTCTATCTGTCTGTCACCAGGCTGTATCTCATGAACCGTGATAGCTAGACAGTTGAAATTTTCACAGATGATGTATTTCTGTTGCTGCTATAACAACAAATACTAAAAACAGAGTACAATGAACCATACTTGCGCGGGTCCGACTCGCACTTAGCTTGTTTTTGAGTTTTAGCGGGAATGACCAACACCAATTGATTTTTATAACATATAGATAAAGGGCTATAATTGTTGTTTAAAATTTGGTATTGTCAGTAATTTATGCAGACAGTTTTAGAAACAGCTTTATTTTATAGGTATCGCCTCTGACCGAAAACCTATACAGCTAATAGCTAATAACCTAACCTAACTAGTACAATATCCGAAAGACCAAAAAACTAACAGGAAACTAGTCTTTAATTACTCGACGGCTTTTAATGAATCTACGTCTTATCCGGCTACCCTGAAAAACCTTATCGCTTCTTTTTATCTGGCTTCTTGCCGTAGCACCCATACATGCTTTAGCGGAAGTGAGATAGAGGATTTGCGCGCGCAATGTCTCTCTCGCACAGGAGTTGCAAAAGCTTTGCGACTGGAGATAGAGGAAGCACTTACTTTACTCAAAATGAGTGTTTGTATGAGAATTTCTTTTTTATTCTTCAAAAAAAAAACGTTGCCCCACACTAGGAATTTCTCCTGTATCGTGGGTGCATTTACAAACATATAAACTCACTACTATTTGTAGGTCATACAAATATTTGTTCCGTGCGGGAATCGAACCCGCGACAGGCAGCGAATTGCTCAACTGCTCAATCACTACGCCAACCGTGCGCCAAATTGTTGGTGATGATGATGTTGTTGATGATGACCTGCGGGGTGACCATAAGCTCTTAGAGCGGTATCAATTTGAGATCGAATAAGGGAAAGATGTATATGACTTGTATACATCTGTCACTTACTCGATCTCTAATTGATACCGCTCTATGAGCTTATGGTCACCCTCCAGTTAGTGCTTTGTAGTACTTTATACCTAAACGTAGTATAGTGTCTAGTGTTATTCTGGGTGGATCGTCCTCGTATATGAGTGAATGTAGGTATTTATGTAAATATTGTACCTAAAACACTTTTTCTTTAAAAGTGAAAGTCTGCAGTTTCTTGTCCGTTCTCCATAACAAGCTACTTTTCCGAATGGACGGTAGAATCAATTATTATTACTTGTAAATGTACATTTTTGACGTTCAAAATTGGCCTAATTGAAATAAAGAATGTTGACTTTGACTATTTGACTTCGAAATTCTACTTCAAGTTCTCATAATAACAGCGCCCTCCCTCTGGAATGGCGTATTGCTATTTACATAACTATCTCATTCCCATTTATGAATTTCTCAGGTCTCTTTCAGAAACAGCCGTGTCGTATAACTCTCATTGCTTTAGTTATAGTTCTAGGCTAGGCTTTCAGTTTTTAACCGACTTTTCAAAAAGGAGGAGGTTCTATGTTCGACTGTACATTTGTTTTTTATGTTTGTTCACCGTTTACTCCGTTTATTATGGACCGATTTCGAAAAATCTTTTTTTGTGTTAAATGGTATACTCTCGAGGTGGTTCCATTGTCACCAAGTCAGGATCTGATGGGAGGATCCCATGGAAATCGAGGGACCTCTTCAAATTTTATAGGCACACATTTATTTTGGTTTTTTCATCAACATGGCATGGATGACGCGGGCAATATCTATACCTATGTAGGATTAGTGTTTATCTATGAGGAATGGAATGCAACGTGGTGAGAGATAAGGAATGACAGTGCGAGAAAGAGGCAGAAGGTAAAATGTGAGTAGACTGAGTGTTGGAGTTTGAGAGCTAAGACGAGAGGACGTTCTAAATTATTTTTGAAGATTTTAATTGTGTCGTGTGAAATAAAAACCAAAAGTAAACTGTTTAGCATTTTACTTGCCCCGCAAATCCCACATTTCTACATTTTGGGGGCTCGTCCGGGATTGCGGGCATTTGGTTCGAAGAAGGAAAAACGTTGAAAAAAAAGACGATCGTGACACGTAAAAAACGGTGAAAAATTACGACAAAGACGAAAGGAAGACACATTATAAAGACGAAAGACGTATTACAAAGGCGAAAGACGATGGCGGAAAATAAAGACGGTAAAGACGCATTTTCCAACATGTTTGAAGTGACTCAATTTAGTGGTGAAGACCATACCTATGCATCCACGAAATGGGCTCAAGATCTCGATGACAACGCGGAGATATTTGAATGGACTGCGAAGCAACGGCTTATCATTGCACGTAGGTCTTTGACGGGAACAGCAGGGCTGTGGCTCAAGACGGAAAAAGTACACAAAACCTACGAGGAACTGAAGGCAGCCGTGCTGAAGGAATTCCCGGATGCCGCGAACACCAAAGAAATGCACGAGATGATGGCTGCACGTAAGAAGCGTAAAGACGAATCCTATTATCAGTATATGCTCATTATGAAAGAAATGGGGAAGCGGGCCAAATTCCCCGACTACGTCGCCATACAGTACGTAATTGACGGCATTCAAGATATGGAAAACAATAAAGCTATTCTTTATGGCGCTAACACCTACCCAGCTTTGAAAGAAAAGTTATCGTTGTACGAAAACATCAAGAAAAAAGTTGCTAGACAGAACGCCGAACGACCTGCAAAACAAGCTTCTGCACCAGGAACTGGTCAGTCATGCTACAACTGTGGGGAGAAAAATCATAAGGCAAGTGCATGCCGAAACGGGATAAAATGTTTTAAGTGTAACCAATTTGGCCATATTAGTTCCAAATGTACAAATCCGAGCGCAACCGGAAGTGGCGGAAGTTCGGTCGGGACAGCAACGTCGGTTAAACAGCCAAGAGTGGCTGGAACGACGAATCAGCAGACACCGCAGGTGCGTCCATTGGTAAAGCAGTTCGATGCCGCTGCCGCCCCGGTACGAAGAAACATTCGGCTACATGTTCGACTTTATTCGGGATGACGACGGCACCCGAAGACGGATCGGGCGGCCATGAACAATGTTGCAAGATGGCAGATGACGTAGATGTCATGCAGATTGTAAACAAACCGAGTGACCGGCTTAATAAGGCGATGAAATCTATAAAAATATGTGACAAAATAATAAGTGCGTTGGTAGATACGGGCAGTGACGTTAACCTAATTCGTGCCGACCTGTGGAACGAGTTAAATGTGCCATGTAGTAATGATAATACCATGTTATCCGGACTTGGACTTTCGAAAGTAAGATCGTGCGGCAAGATTATTGTATGTTTACAAATAGACAACAAGAGTTATGCTGATGTAATGTTTCATATAGTATCTAAAGGGTCCATGCCCTACAAACTTATTATTGGTCAAGAATTTTTGCAAAACGTTGTGATGGTAGTTCGTGAGGGCGCTGTGTTGTTTTTGTCACAAGATGACGAATGGTTGACTAGGGTGAATTGTTGTGTGAGAGATGTGGATGTTACAGGTCATATCTCTAATCCCAGCATAAAGATGGAAGTTGAGAGGCTGATTGAAGAGTACAAGCCTGTTCAGACGAGGGAAGCTCCAATCGAGATGAAGATAGTATTGAAAGACGATGTGCCAATAGCCCAGCGACCACGGAGGATATCACACATGGAGCAAAAGGTAGTAGAGCAGCAAATAGATGAATGGTTGCAAAATGGAATTATACAGGTGAGTTTTTCCGAGTATTCTAGTCCTTTGGTACTTGTGAAAAAGAAAGATGGGTCTACCCGAATTTGTGTGGACTACCGTTTACTAAATAAGAAGATGGTCAAAGATGAATTCCCGTTGCCAATCATTGAGGACTTGATTGATAATTTGAGAGATGCAAAAATATTTAGCGTGTTGGATCTTAAAAACGCATTTTTCCATCTTAGGTTAAGCAAGGAGTCAGTGCAATATACATCCTTCATAACTCATCATGGGCAATTCGAATTTCTGCGTGCACCGTTTGGTCTGTCCATATCGCCTAAATATTTTATGAGATTTGTCTCCATTATTTTCAGAGAGTTAATAGCAAAAAGAATTATGGCAATATTTATTGATTACATTGTAATTCCAGCTGAGACGGAAATTCAAGCATTGGAAAGACTTACTCAGGTGTTAGAAGTAGCCTCACAATATGGACTTGAAGTTAATTGGAAAAAGGTGAAATTGATTAGCCGTGAGATTGAATATCTGGGTCATTTGATCAAGAATGGTGAAGTTAGACCAAGCCCAGAAAAGGTGCAAGCCGTTGTAAGGTACCCTGAACCTAAAAATGTTAAACAAATTATGAGTTTCATTGGCCTAACATCTTATTTCAGGAAGTATATCAAAGATTATGCTAAGATTGCTAGACCATTAACAAATTTGTTAAGAAAGGATGTTCCATTTAAATTTGAAGACGTACAACAATGTGCTTTCAAAACATTGAAGGAAAAGCTGACCAGTGATCCAGTATTGAAAATCTACAACCCCAACTTACCTACGGAGTTGCACACCGATGCGTCCAGTCATGGTTTGGCCGCAATACTACTGCAATTGCATCCAGATGGAGAACTGCATCCGGTGCATTACATGAGTCATAAGACGACTGACGCTGAAAGTAAATACTCAAGCTACGAACTGGAAGCGCTTGCTGTTGTGGCAGCTGTCAGGAAGTTTAGACACTATTTATATGGAATTTCTTTTAAAATCGTTACAGATTGTAAAGCTTTTGAACAGACATTAAAAAAGAAGGATTTGACGGCAAAAGTGGCTAGATGGGCATTCATGCTAGATGAGTATGACTATAAGATCGAACACCGATATGGCAGTATGATGCAGCATGCAGATGCTCTCAGCAGAAACCCATTTGTTGCTGTGGTAAGTCTGCAAGAAGAGATAAGAGTCGGACAGGAAACAGATGAAGAACTCAATGCTATTAGACAGCTGATTATGAAAGATGGTCAATATAATGACTTCTGGATTGATAATGGTATTTTGTATAAAGGTGAGGAGAAACGATTAGTAGTTCCAAAGATTTTGGAGAAAGAAATAATAAAAAGAGTGCACCTAAACGGTCACTTTTCATTAAGAAAGATGAAAGAAGCCATAGGAAAAGATTACTACATAAGAAACATGAATAAAAGAATAGAGGAAGTAGTTTTAAGTTGTATACCTTGTTTATTAGCAACAAGAAAAGAAGGAAAACAAGAGGGCTATTTGAACCCGTTAGATAAAGAAGGAATACCCCTGCATACATTGCATTTAGATCATATAGGACCATTTACTGAAACAAGAAAACAATATAATTATATACTTACCATGATTGATGCGTTTACTAAGTTTACATGGTTTTTTCCTACTAAGTCCACAACAAGTGCAGAAGTGTTGAATAAATTAAGATTTCATCAGCAGGTTTTCGGTAATCCTACTAGGATTATAACAGACAGAGGTACAGCTTTCACCAGTGGGGAATTTGAAGAGTATTGTAAAGAAGAAAATATCCAGCATGTCAAGATTACTACTGGAGTGCCTCGGGGGAATGGACAAGTAGAGAGGGTTCATCGTATATTAATACCTATGTTAACCAAGCTGTGTATAGAGGATAAATCTCTGTGGTACAAGCACGTGAGTCGTGTCCAAAGAGCCCTTAATAGTACTTACCAGAGATCTATAGACACCACTCCATTCCAATTACTGGTTGGAACAAAAATGAGATGTAAAGAGGATATTGATATAGTTACCTTATTACAGCAAGAAGTTATCAGCAGTTATGATGAAAATAGAGAGAACGTGAGACTGAAGGCCAAGCAGCAAATTCAAAAAGTACAAGATGAGAATAAAAAGGCTTATAATGAGAAGAGAAAACCTAGTTCATCATATGAGCTAGATGACTTAGTTGCAATCAAGAGAACTCAGTTCGGCCCAGGTCTAAAGGTGAAACCTAAATTCCTTGGACCCTACAGGATTATTAAGGTCAAGCGAAATGACAGATACGATGTTGAGAAATTATATGATACCACGGAAGGGTCAAAGAGAACATCTAGTTCAGCAGATAACATGAAAAAATGGCCAGGTAACGACGAATGAAAAGAGTGTTGTTTGTTGTTTATTTTATTTTTCAATACAGTTGTTAAACATGGCGTACTTTCAGAGGCTATAATTATGATTCGAAAGTTAAATCTTACGCATAGGCATCTTTCTGTTACGCGGTCGTGACTTTTGTTTACGAGCTCGATCATTATGTTTGCAGTTTAGTTTTAAATTTATTAGTCAATTTAAAAAAGTTTAGTAGCAAGGAGTTTTCAAACATAGAATAAAATGGGATAGATTTTCTACGAGGAAAAATGAATGATTCTGTACGTTTTAGCATTGAATTCTCAAAAGTCTTTTAAATGGTTGTTTAATATATTTAATTACCAGTTTTAAATTAATTATTTTCACATCAACGTTTGTCAAAAATCGAATAGGCTGTATAGGCTGTTTTCTTTGTAAAAAAATATGTCCAGTTGCAAAAACGCGCCATGTTGAAAATTTTATTTTTTGTGAATAAACAAATCTAATTCTTTGATTTGTTTTTACTGTTTCTCACAACTGTATTGAAAAACGACAACTGTATTGAAAAACGTCGTGTGATACACGGGTGTGTAGGTTATTGCAAACTCGTGTCATTAAAAACCCTCGCCTTCGGCTCGGGCTTGTTAATGGCAGCTCGTTTGCAATAACCTACTTCCCACCCTTGTATCACAATGTACTATTTTGTTTTAAATGTGTTGTCATGTGTGTGTATTGTTTAGCTGTATTAGATAGCACTGCTCAGTGTCCTCACGAAAACCAAGTTATGTGTTATATATTGCTAGGTGGTACAAGTTTGGATAGTACAAGCTATTTTGTAAATTCAAAATAGATTTAGTGTTTAACTCAATTGTTATTATGTTCTTTTGTTGTGGTTTGTAAGTGGATGCATTAGCAAAGTAATTTTATGTTAATTGCAGTTAATTTATTAGGATTTAATAAGATTTTCTATGCTTGCTTATATATTTTTGTTGTGTGTTCTTATTTAGGTATAAAATATGGGACAATGTTCTAATTTAGTAACACTGTGTTTAGTTTAGAACTGGTAGTAAGTATATTGTTTAAGTTAAGGTATGGTGAATTTGGAAAGTTATGCCAGTTGCAGTGAGTGTGTATAGCTGCTATGTGAATGAGGTGTGGAAGAGTACCATGTGTGGAGCGTATGCATATCTGGGAACAGATATGGGAGCAGGATGGCCGAATGTAGGATTAGTGTTTATCTATGAGGAATGGAATGCAACGTGGTGAGAGATAAGGAATGACAGTGCGAGAAAGAGGCAGAAGGTAAAATGTGAGTAGACTGAGTGTTGGAGTTTGAGAGCTAAGACGAGAGGACGTTCTAAATTATTTTTGAAGATTTTAATTGTGTCGTGTGAAATAAAAACCAAAAGTAAACTGTTTAGCATTTTACTTGCCCCGCAAATCCCACATTTCTACACCTATTACAAAAAAATCATGGATGTGATAATGCCTTATTTGTCCGATGGGGACAAATAATAGGGATGTTTCCTGGGTAGAAAAATCATGGATGTGATAAAGCCTTATTTGTCCAATGGGGACAAATAATAGGGA
Source organism: Orthosia incerta (assembly GCA_948252205.1). Classification (NCBI taxonomy): domain Eukaryota; kingdom Metazoa; phylum Arthropoda; class Insecta; order Lepidoptera; family Noctuidae; genus Orthosia; species Orthosia incerta. The sequence goes on from OX411741.1 coordinate 44,632,504, forward strand.
TGTTTCCTGGGTAGAAAAATCATGGATGTGATAATGCCTTATTTCTCCAATGGGGATAATAATAGGGATGTTTCCTGGGTAGAAAAATCATGGATGTGATAATGCCTTATTTCTCCAATGGGGATAATAATAGGGATGTTTCCTGGGTAGAAAAATCATGGATGTGATAATGCCTTATTTGTCCAATGGGGACAAATAATAGGGATGTTTCCTGGGTAGAAAAATCATGGATGTGATAATGCCTTATTTCTCCAATGGGGATAATAATAGGGATGTTTCCTGGGTAGAAAAATCATGGATGTGATAATGCCTTATTTGTCCAATGGGGACAAATAATAGGGATGTTTCCTGGGTAGAAAAATCATGGATGTGATAATGCCTTATTTGTCCAATGGGGACAAATAATAGGGATGTTTCCTGGGTAGAAAAATCATGGATGTGATAATGCCTTATTTGTCCAATGGGGACAAATAGTAGGGATGTTTCCTGGGTAGAAAAATCATGGATGTGATAATGCCTTATTTGTCCAATGGTGACAAATAATAGGGATGTTTCCAGGGTAGAAAAATCATGGATGTATTAATGCCTTATTTGTCCAGTGGGGACAAATAATAGGGATGTTTCCTGGGTAGAAAAATCATAGATGTGATAATGCCTTATTTGTCCAATGGGGACAAATAATAGGGATGTTTCCTGGGTAGAAAAATGATAATTCTATTTAGTCCGTCTGTGATATTATCAAATAATATTGGTCCCGTGTTTTTTGCTTTATCAAATAAATAAAAACCGGCCAAGTGCGAATCGGACAAGCACACTAAAAAAACACGGTTGTTGTATGGGAGCCCCACTTAAATATTGATTGTATTCTGTTTTTAGTATTTTTTGTTATAGCGGCAACAGAAATACATCATCTGTGAAAATTTCAACTGTCTAGCTAACACGGTTCATGAGATACAGCCTGGTGACAGACAGATAGACAGAAAGAAAAACGGACAGTGGAGTCTTAGTAATAGGGTCCCGTTTTTACTCTTTGGGTACGGAACCCTAAAAAATTACAAAAATGAAACGCATCAAAGTTTAGGAGTGGGGGCTTGCTTGTCAGTATAAACTACACACACCACCACCACCACCACCACCTAGCACACCGTAACGTCACACGATATTTTAACGCACTGTATCGCCGTAACTTTTTATTTACTTGACAAAAGCAAAATACGTGTCCAATATTTTTAGGTTATCTAACTGACGGACTAAATACATATTTTTTTGTCAACATCGCTATTATGCTTTCTTTCAAAATGTTGAAGATGATTTTTAAATTAATTTATGTCAATAATCCAACAATATAAATTTTCCACCACCACCACCACCTCCTGGCATACCTACATAGCAGCTATAAAACAGCGTCCCTGTTGCTGTCAACGCGAATAAACTCGTATCACAAAACCAATTTCCGTTATTTTTCATTTCTGCAGCAAAGGGCTGGAATATAGGTCAAATCCAGTAAATTTTCTACTTTTCTAGGTCGTTTTTTATGTATAAAACTAGCTGTGAATATAGTTTAGTATTCATACAGTGGAGTTATCGACTATGTTAGTGATGAGTTGTGTCTCAGGTGACATCCCTGCGGCACGTGGCTCGTTCCGTCCCTTGTTCCCTTGTGGCGTCTGTTTCCGCTATGCTATCCACAGCCTTACCTAGTCGCCACTGAGTACATTTAAATATATACGGCTATTGTCTTGAAAGCTGGCGAGCAAATTTGGCACGTACCTACTCAATTGATGGACTTCTCATTACGCAATTAAAATATGCCTTTATTGCGAATTTCATTTTCAGGGTAATTTACTGGTCAATAGCTTGTAAATAGAACGCAGCTTATTTTCTCATTTTTTTTCACTAATATTTTGATTTCATATTATATAAATTAGTTCCGAAACATGCGTAAATAATAAAATACATTTTTTTCATGCTTGCACCCTCAATCTCAAGTAAATTTTATAGTTACTTGGTATTGAAGTCTTGCTTGGTGAACCGCACTGAAGCTTACAGTATTATTTTTTCAAAATTTAATCATTTTGTGACCAAACATTTCTGGCCCTAATATGTGATGTTTTTGGTCGTCAATTATCTTCAATATAGGTAAATATTTTCTACTATTCTTGTACAATCTAAGCATAGTGTTTTTTTATGCAAAGCTTAAATAATATATTCTATAGGCGTGCGGGAACGCTGTATCGGATCACTGAATATACTTTACGGTCTGTATCTGTCCTGCACGTTCATACATTAAGAGTCCTATTGCTATAAAATAAGGTTCAGTTTGTTTACAACTATTTGTACCAGTCTAATCATCTTGCGAAAAGCTGCAGGGGCTCCTATTTGAGTCGGTCTATTTATTTTACGGAAAAATAACATTTATTGTGTAATTGGTTTATTTCTGTTATAGACATAGACTTGTTTAGAAAATACTTCACTCGTCGATTTTATACAAAAAATAAACAATTAACTATATAGGTTTAGTTTTTGTTTATTTTTATCAACTTTATAGATTTAGTTTATGTATTTTTATCGCAGTCAAATACAAGCTTCATTAGCGAGAAACCTACTCTCGCAATAATGGTGGGCGATACGATGACGATATGATCCAGTTATAAATGATAAATTAATATTAAAGATGATTCGGATAGTAGCTTGACCGAATACCGGATATTTGACAATCTTCTTGGCCATTGGTCACCAATCAAGCGGTATCAATTTGAGATCGAATAAGGGACAGATGTAACTGACTTGAATACATCTGTCACTTACTCGATATCAAATTGATACCGCTCTAAGAGCTCATGGTCACCCCCGTTTACGAATCCAAGCGGAGTCGCTTATTACCTTCAAATGTTTAATTGTTTAGTATTTATTCACTATAATTTACCACTTGTTCATTTTGAGTTCTAATATTAGGTCCTTACCTATGAAATTGGCGTTTTGTCATACTGGCTACTTTGATCAAAAATATCTCCTCTTTGGTTTGGATTTCCAATTTTAAATTTATACAGTGTTTGGAAAACCGTAATTCATTTGTTTTTTCCTCTTTTTGATTTTTCTTTGCGCCAGTCAGTTTACAAAATGGAAAACTTGAATTATTGCGTTATTTATGAGTTAGAGTTTAATCGTGGCACCAGTACTGCAGAAACGGCTGATGTGTATGGCGACGTTGTCGCAAAAGAAAACACAGTGTGTTTTGGTTCCAATGTTTTTGTTCTGGAAATTTCGACCTGCAGAACAAGCCCCGTGGACGGCCGGAGACCAAAGTTGATAATGAAGAATTTAAGGCTATTGTGGAAGCGGGTCCATCGCAAACCACGTCCGAGTTAGCTGCAGGCTGCGGTGTTTGTGATAAAACTGTTTTAATCCACTTGAAGCAAATTGGGAAGGTGAAAAACCTTGAAAGGTAGACTAAGTAGAAAAGATACCCTTTTCTACTTAGTCTTAGATGTTTATGTAATACCTAAAAGATAACAGTATCTTTTAGGTTTTACATAAACTATACAAAGTAATCGAATTAACTCATCGTTCATACGACTACAAAGGTTAACAAAGGCCGACGAGACTTTTAAAAATGCAAGCATTCAAAGAGGTGGATGTTTACACTAACTGAAGTTTCGGCGCAAATATCAGGTTATTCAATTAAGAGCACTCTGCGAGTGAAAACCTGCGCAGACAGAATCGCAATTTATTAAGATAGTTTGCAGCGAAGCCGCCCGTAAAGTGGATAGTAAATAAATAGTCATTTGTGCAACAAGAGAGCAAAGTCGTTTTTTGCTGCGAGTGCTGATTTTGAATCCTGAGTGTGGCGAGGGATTTATTTATTTATTATAAACTTTATTGTACACCACAAAATAAAAAAACATACAGGACAAACATTTTCAAAAACAAAGGATTCAAAGGCACGAGATGCAAAAAACCTAAAATGTAGCACCTATTTTATTTACTCCCATAGGCTGTCTTGAGCATTTATTACTATAGTATTGTATGAAAAATCGGTCGGTTTTTATATTGGCTGGACGTAAATTTTGGTATTTTTAACACGCTTTTATTAGCTTGGTATGTATGTATCTATGTATCAATGTATCAATGTAACAATGTAACAATGTATCAATGTATCAATGTAACGGAATCTTTGAACGTGATTTTCACACACTTCAAAACGTTGGATTGATTTGAAACTTTGCACACTTATCAAGGACCGATGACAATGCAATAATTTAAACAGTTTTGTTTTTGTTTTTTTTTGTTTAAATAAAAACCCATTATCCTTACCAATAAAGCGTGTTTTTTAGTTTTTAGAACTACAATTTACTCTACAGTAGTTACATATTCTTCGCGTACGTCAAAAGTCCTGTCAAGGTTTGTCTTCGTATTTTTAAATTTTACTAACAGTAATGAGTAATTTATCTAAATGCTTTTCGATATTATTAACTGTTAGCTGTAATAGCTCGTTATTGCGACACGCTCCACTAATTCCTATGATCAGTACAACCTGTAAAGAAAATATAACATAATTAATATACATAGTTTTACATTTACAGCTTCTTTTACATATCGTAATAAATATTTTAACAGTATTGCTAAGCCAGACTAGGATTCATTGCGCGTCCAAAAATTAGTAGTAGGCAGTAAGTACCTTAAAGGTCAGACCGCACTAGGCGTAACTGCGCGTCAGCAGAGCGACACGACATAAAATATTGTATGAGATAAAGTGTCGCATCGCGTAGTTCGGTTTATCTCATACAATTTCATACAAAGCATATTTGGTCATGTCGCGTCGCGTCGCTCTACTGACGCGTAATGCGGTTTGACCTTTATACATAACAGTCTTCACACAAATTTTAATAACTAACAACCACTGACCTCTATTATACAAGTACGCTGGACTTCATATTATCGATGACAAAATGAAGACATTTGATTTTCACCATTTTGGCGCTGATAACAACGTGAGCGTCCATGGAACTAATATTAGAGATGGGACACAGCCTTCGATAAAAAAAACTTTAATGGACTTTATCGATCGTGTGAGTAATTTATTACGTAAGAGAAAAAAACACGCCCACTTATTATTATTATGCATAAGTAATAGAATAATTGATGTTTACTGAAAAATATTTTCAGTCAGATTGCAAGCTATATATTAGCGGATAGCGTGCTAGTAAATTTGTAGCGCGTGACTGTCAGATTAGTGAACTTTAAATATGAAGGCTAACAAGTTATCCTTAAAACTAGTACATTTAAGCAAGTATCTCCTCGCTCAAGTACACTAGTTTTACGAGCTCAAAATCAAAATGTTTTTATTTTATTTTACCTAGGCCTACATGGGCACTTATAAAACGTCGACGTCGGGTTAGTCGTTTCTTATGGAGAAGAACCGGCAAGAAACTACATGGTTACTCTTGGCTGAGCTGGAGTCTCAATAGTTCGCAATGTGAACCAAAATCTAATGAGCTGTACTATTGCATTTTGGCTCTAACCTGGTAAGGTGGATATTACACTATCATGTATAGGATCACAGTTCTATGAGTCATATTTATATGAAAGTTTAATATAGACATATGAATCATATCTTCTTTGAAGAATGATTTTTGACGTTATATATTTTGGATAGGATCCTATATATGATCCTAGATATATAGTGTAATACCACACTAAGTCAAATGGCAGTTGTATTCTTCGTGAGCTATATCTACCTACTGAAGGAAAAAAAAAACACAATATTCACAATAATAGTACATTATGGTACAAGTGTGCAATGTTGGTGATTACCGCTGAGGCGCCATTGAGACCCGAGCCGTAGGTGAGGGTCTTAAGAGAGCCGAGGACGGTAATCATCAATACACACGTGTATCATACGACGTTTTTCAACACACTTGTGAAGAAAATATTACAAATAAATCATTTTCAACAGTAAAAACGAGTTGTGAAATTTTTTCACAATGGCGGCCAAAATTAATCAGTTTTCCTATGCGCTCGCATTTAACAATGGCGATCGGCCATAGACAAAAGATTGAGGTTTCTTTTTTTTGGCTTTTCGTGGATAGTGTTTTAGCCACGTACAAAATAGGGAATTTAAATTTTTCTTAATTACAGAGCAAATAAAATTTATATTTGAGTGAAAGTTTTATTTATTAAGCACATACAAGTTGAAATTATCTAATTAAATACGAAGTTGCATGAAATGAGCATTTGGAGCCTGGAGAACCCCAGGACGTCGGGAACAGCAGATCCAGAAAAAACAACTGGGTGCCTGCATATTAATTCGGCTACGTGCAACACAACGTTGACCCGTTCGAGCCGAATTTCGGAGTCTGGAGCGCCCCAGGACGTCAGGAAGAAACAGTGGTGGAATTAATTTTTCGAATTTCGGAGAAATTAATTTCACAAATAAACCAAAAATCGACGTGCACTGCAGGGAACAAGTCCTACGTGCCCTATTTACCGCTGGAGCCAAGAGGGAAAATTCTGGAGACAGTTATTGAAAATACCCTATTTTTTCAATAATTTTAAGAAAATAGAAGAAATTTTCTGTGAGCCGCAAAATGCTGTATGAAGACTGATGCGCATCCTTGAAGTCCCAAGAATAGTACCTGAAGACTTATCGCTGAAAACTACCCTTATGTTCTTAGCGATTTGTTTAAAAAACGAGCGCCCGTCAGAAAAATACAAGACGTGCGTTTAGAAGGCTGATGTGCATCCTTGATGTTTGAAGAATAATTCCTGAAGCCTTATGACTGAAAACAACCCCTATGTTTTCAGTAAATTTTGAAGACTGAATTTTCGTCAATGGATGGAAGAAACGTACTCTGAAGACTTAGATACGTTTCGGATGTACTGACTATGCGGTTCCTGAAGCACTATCACTGAAAATAACTTTGACGTTTCGGTGATTTATTTGAAGATTGAATTTTCCTCAATCAAGCAAGATACGTGCTCTGAAGATTGATGCACGGCTCTGATGCTTTGGACAAGCAGGTCCTGAAGCATTACCACCGAAAAGTAACCTTGACTTTTCGGTGATTTAGAATTTGATTGAATTATAGTCAATCAAATAGAACATACACGTTTATGGGAAAAATAAACTTGTATAAGCAGATGCCTGAAGCTTCCTGAAGACTTATCACTGACCGTAAGTTTTTAGTGAATTTTATTTGAAGATTGAATTATAGTCAATCGAAGTGGAGGTTAACTTCTGGAGATCGTCGTTTCACACTGAAGCCCGGAACTGGGACTTGTCTTTGAAAACTAATTTCGAGTTTTCAAAAGAAAATATTTGAACAACAATGCCGGTCACCAGATCCCAAGGCAAGGCGCCGGAGGCATGGACCGTGGAGTTGGATCAACCAGTTGGCATCAGACATGAGCTGCCGCCGTTTTCGCCTTCCACAACCGAGGGGACCGAGCCGTCGGACGAGCAGCGCCATCTCGCGCCTCAAACTGAAAGCACTCCGACGCATCAACCAATAGAAACTAACCAAGCGGTTTCTACCAGAGTAACCAGATTAGAAGGAGCTTCAGACACAACATTGAAACCTTCTCAGAAAGAGAAGATTTTCCAAGAAGACAGACGTACAGCGATGCCGATGACTACCCGGGGTGACGCCCGTATCGAACATAGCCGTCCGCCGTCAACTAGAGTGACTCGGTCACGAAAAAACATAGACAAAGCTCGCGAAGACTTACTCAAAATTAAGTTGGAGCTTGCACAATTGGCACTTCAGAGAGCGGAGGAAGAAGGTTCCGAAGCTGAATACTTAGATGACAGAAACTCGAATGACGAGTACGTGCGTTCATGGCTAGAAGAGGCACCAGAACCTCAGCCTGAGAAGGAGGATAACGTCGTTGAAGGGGGAACCAGAAATTCTATGCATAGACCCCTGACTGCGACCGCCACCAAATCGCAAACAGAAGGTCAGCATCCTAAGGAGAAAGAAGTGCGAAAGCCTCCAGTTGCAGCGTCAGCTGAGTGTACAGGAGGTCAGAGGGATAGTCTCCGTCCATTCTTGACGGAGTTGACGTCCGCTATAGCGTCGCTAGCCGACAGAAAAGTGGAACAGCGGGACCAACCGAACCCCTCTGCGTCGAAATTCGTCATGACATTGCCGAATTTCAATGGTTCTCATACTGAATGGCTATCATTTCGGGCCATATATGAGACAACTCGAGCGTATTTTACGGACGTCGAGAATACAGCGAGGCTGAGGAGAAGCTTACATGGACGTGCAATGGAAACCGTCAGCTCAGAACTCATCGGACATGCCAGGCCCGATGACATCATGAAGGAACTCGAGCTGCAGTTCGGCCGTCCAGACTCCATAGCGCAAGCTGAAACAGATAGATTACGCGGACTGCCGCGCTGCAGCGAGTCACCAAGAGACATCTGCACGTTTGCAAGTCGCGTAAGAGGTGCTGTAGTCACGCTCCGCGCGTTGAAAAAGGATCATTACCTAATGAACGCGGAGCTTATGCGATTGTTAACAGAGAAGTTACCCAATTCGCTACGAGCACAATGGTACCGATCATATTCGGAGAAGTACCAATCGGTGCCAGATATTTCATTGTTCAGTAATTTCGTATCTGAACAGGCACACTTCTGTAGTCCATTCGCCCCACCCGAAGGCATCGCTTCGGCCGAGGCGAACACTAACAGACGCGTCACACAAAGGACGCATATAGCTACGGACCAACCGGTAGGAAAATGCCGTGTTTGCGACGTGGGACATCACTACGCCACTGGATGTGCACAATTCAGGGGCGTAGCTGTCGAGAAAAGATGGGAGCTAGCGAAAAAACATGATTTATGTTATCGCTGCCTTCAACATCGACGAGGCAACCACACTTGTAGAAGAAAACAGTGTGGCCAAGACGGGTGCAGAGATACGCACCATCGGCTTCTTCACAAGAAGAAGCAAAAACAGAGGGAAGCCAACAAGAAGCCCGATGTTCTTGAATCCCGCAAGGATCCTCAGGAAACGGTGGCCAGTTTCGGGTCACCATCGAGCCAGGCGTACCTGAAGATAGTTCCGGTCCGGGTCATCGGACCGGCGGGAGAGGTAGCAACATACGCTCTCCTAGACGACGGGTCCACCGTTTCGCTGATGGACGAAGACATCGCGAAGCAAGTCGGGGCAGAGGGCCCTGTGGACCCACTCAAGATCGGTGCGATAGGTAACACCATGCTCACCACCCCATGCTCAAGAAGAGTCAAGGTGACACTGGTTAGCCCGCTAGAGAGAAGGGTGCAATTTAAAGCACGCACTATACCTAAACTCAGCTTGGCAAAACAAACAGTGAGCGATAGAGTTGTCGCACGCTGCAAGCATTTAACCGACTTGAGAAAAGAGTTGATGTACAACAATGGCGTGCCAAAAATACTCGTCGGCCAAGACAACTGGCATTTGTTATTGGCCAGCGAGATTCGCAGAGGTCCAAGACACCAACCAATTGCGTCACTTACAGCGATGGGTTGGACACTACATGGCGCGCATAGTAGTTTACTACGACAACAAGTACATCACGTCAATCGAATAACAACTGATGACAACTTAGACCATCAGTTGCGCGAATATTTCGCCATAGAATCGCTGTGCATAAACCCACAGCGACCCGCCTCTGACCCTGCGAGAAGGGCAGAGGAAATTTTGAATCGATCAACTGTCCAATTAGAGAATGGACACATCGAGACCGCCATGCTTTGGCGTAATGAGCATGCTGAGATGCCAGATAGTTTTGAGAGAGCTCTGAAGAGGCTCGTCTCAACAGAGAAGAAGCTGGACAAGAACCAGGAACTTCGAAGAAGATACTCAGACCAGATGGACTCGCTAATTGCGAAAGGGTACGCTGAAAGGGCACCCGCAATTAGCACGCCGGGCAAAACTTGGTACCTCCCGCACTTCGATGTCTTCAATCCAATGAAGCCAGACAAACTTCGCATCGTACATGACGCTGCCGCCAAATCGAGAGGAATGTCACTGAATGACTTCCTACTAACTGGGCCCGACCTATTACAGTCGCTGCCAGGCGTAATGATGCGGTTTCGCCGTCACTGCGTCGCAATAACCGGTGACATAGCGGAGATGTTCATGCAAGTGAAGGTGCGGAGCCAAGACCGAGACGCGCTTCGCTGCCTGTGGAGGGGAAACCGCAGAGAAGGAGCGCCAGAAGAATATAGAATGACGTCCATCATTTTCGGCGCAGCCAGTTCGCCTTGCACAGCAATTTTTGCAAAGAACTGGAATGCAAACAAACATATAGAAGAGCACCCTGAAGCTGTGGATGCTATACTACGTAGTCATTATATGGATGACTACCTAGACAGTTATAGAACTATCGAAAAGGCGGCAGAAGTCGCTAGTATGGTGCGAAAAATACACCTACAGGCGAGGTTTGAACTCAAGAAATGGGTTTCAAATAGCTCGCAGCTCCTAGAAAAAATGGACCCATCGCATATACAAACTGAGATGGTATCCATTGGAGATACAGATACGTCTGAAAAGATACTCGGCCTCATATGGAGGCCAGGCGAAGACACGCTGGGTTTCAACCTCACACTCGCGCGTCTGCCTGAGGGTATCTTGGACAGAGAGGCGCCCACCAAGCGAGAGGCGCTCAAAATAGTCGCGTCGCTATACGACCCACTCGGTCTCGCCTCACCAGTAACCATCAAGGCGAAGCAAATATTGCAAGAAGCATGGAGGCGAGGCGTCGACTGGGATCAGAGGCTAGATGTTGACCTGGCATTACAACCCGGGTACAACATTTACGCCAACTTAGAGATGTTATATCAAGATGCTATCCTGGAGATAGCGACGCTATTGAAGAAATATAAAAGAATAGCTCGCTGCGATCTTTACAAATACAGGTCGTCGACAGCGTGCTGCGACTAAGAAGTCGCATAGCAGCTACGCAAGACGTAGCTGAAGCAGAGGCTAGATGTCGACCTGGCATTACAATCCGGGTACAACATTTACGCCAACTTAAAGAGTTAGCGAATGTTGAAAAAATATCGACAGCGTGCTGCGACTAAGAAGTCGCATAGCAGCTACGCAAGAGGTAGCTGAAGAAGTGATGCGCCCGCCTATATTACATGGCGACCATCACATAACGCAACTGTACATAGACTGGACACATCGCAGTCTACAACATAGTGGCACCGAACTCACAATTAATGAGGTACGGCAGCACTACTGGGTCGTGAAGATGCGACCAACAGCGAAGAAGGTGATAGCAAGATGCCTGTATTGCCGTATACGCAAGGCACAACCACCAGTACCTGCGACCGGCGACCACCCGAAAACGCGCCTCGCTCATCATAAGAGGCCGTTTACATATACCGGGCTCGACTATTTCGGCCCGCTATCCGTCACCGTCGGTCGGCAGCATCAAAAGAGATACGTAGCACTATTTACGTGTCTCACATCAAGGGCGGTGCATCTTGAAATCGCCGCCAGCCTTAGCGCAGACTCCGCCATATTGGCGCTGCGCCGATTCGCCGCACGCAGAGGATGCCCAGCTGAGATACACTCAGACAATGGCACCAACATGCACGGCGCCGACAGAGAGCTGCGAGACGCCTTCAAAACAGAGGCAAGTCGTAGGGGCATTGTGTGGCGCTTCATAACACCATCAGCGCCATTCATGGGAGGCGCCTGGGAGCGCCTAGTTCGTTGTGTAAAAAACACGCTATACAATGTACTCACAGAGAAACACCCCACCGAAGAGGTGTTGTCCACACTGATTTGTGAGGCAGAGTACATTGTAAATAGCCGACCGTTGACGCACGTGTCGGTAGATGGTGATGATGATGAATCCATCACCCCGAATCACCTTTTGCTCGGTGGGTCAGCCAGACTACCTACACCTGGCACGTTCACTGAGCAAGATATAGACAGCAGGAAAATATGGCGACGATCACAGATCCTCGCTGATATGTTCTGGAGTCGCTGGGTCAGAGAGTACCTGCCGGAGCTCCAAAACCGGCGGGAGCCACATAGTAGTGGGCCCAAACTTAAAGTGGGCGACCCTGTCCTGATAGCCGACGGCCAGCTGCCCCGCAATACGTGGCCGCGAGGCCGCATTGTGGCCGTGTATCCAGGAATCGATGGAGAAATCCGGACCGCTGAGGTACGCACAATTGGCGGTACCTTGAAGCGTCCGGTTAAGAAACTCGTCCCACTGCCCCAGTAACCAGAGATGCCGGAGCGGCGACCGTCCTCTCGGTGGGCCTGGCCGGCAGCCGAGAAATGCCGTCCGTCGCTCACCGAAGGAATGCAGCGCCGCGCCGACAACACTTCAAGTCGACACAGCGAGTCGACACAGCACTGCACGGCGGGAGATATGTTCGCGACGAAGCGTCATCAACCATACTAAATGGTTCATAGAAGTTTAAAGTATGTATGTGTAGACATGTCTGCTTACCACGGCGCGCCATCTAATACTAAAATAATTTTTAGAGGCACGTCTGTATTTATACTAAAATTTTACCTGCATTTTTTGAGATAGTAGTATAATGTTTTTAGTATTTGTCAGTATGTTATAGGGTTCAATAGTTCACCCTTAATGGAGTAAAAGCATTAGAAAGCATACTGATAAGAGTTATCATAGTGAAAAACGTAAATTCCTGTCGTACGATACGTCATTGCTCGACGACGGATTAGTTCCGAATGAGCCGCGGGGTGGCACCACGCGATATTTATAGTTTTGAAGCTTTGGAAACAAATTATAGTAATTAAAATCATGTTTTTAAGGGCTTATCCTATGTACTAGACATGAAATCGGTACATAATGATGAAACTATGTGAAAACCACATAGTTTCCGCTATATAAATATGAATATTGACTTGATATCTCAAACACCAAATATATGGTTTTAGGTCATTTTAGGGTATATAGGGGACCTAGACCGAGACAGGAAACCTATATACACCTCATAGTTAGCGTAGTCATCCAAAGCTAGTCGCTTGTACTTGTCTTAGTAAATAAGAAGTAATTCTTATATAGAATCGAGTCTCAGTAATTGTTGAGAGCCCTAGAATCGTGCCGTGTACTGAATAACTTAGTGTTTCATTTAATTCGTCGACTTCAACCCCAATGAAGACACCCCTTTTCGATCCTGTCGAGCTGAACCTCGGGACCTGAACACCAGGAGTGCTGATCCAGAAATAGGGAACCCAGAACCTGGAAGTAACTCGAGTACAGTCAACACACTGTTGAATCGTTCGAGTCGATTTGCAACCTTACGTCGCTGATGCAGCCAGGTATCCAAGAACCTTAATTCGTGTGTGATCGGGGCGTTCAGCGGCAATGGCCAGAAGGTTTACGCCCTTCTTTTCTCGGGGCCAGTGATCACGCTACGTCCAGCACACCTACCCTACACCTACCCTACACCTACCCTACACCTACCCTACACCTACCCTACACCTACCCTACACCTACCCTACACCTACCCTACACCTACCCTACACCTACCCTACACCTACCCTACACCTACCCTACACCTACCCTACACCTACCCTACACCTACCCTACACCTACCCTACACCTACCCTACACCTACCCTACACCTACCCTACACCTACCCTACACCTACCCTACACCTACCCTACACCTACCCTACACCTACCCTACACCTACCCTACACCTACCCTACACCTACCCTACACCTACCCTACACCTACCCTACACCTACCCTACACCTACCCTACACCTACCCTACACCTACCCTACACCTACCCTACACCTACCCTACACCTACCCTACACCTACCCTACACCTACCCTACACCTACCCTACACCTACCCTACACCTACCCTACACCTACCCTACACCTACCCTACACCTACCCTACACCTACCCTACACCTACCCTACACCTACCCTACACCTACCCTACACCTACCCTACACCTACCCTACACCTACCCTACACCTACCCTACACCTACCCTACACCTACCCTACATAAATGATTGCATAACTGAAACCGTTTATGCAGCGCACGCAACGGAAGCTCTCAAAAAGTAATATTCTTTCCCGTTTATGCGATGTTATATAGCCTACAGCACTCAGGAATAATGTAGCTTCCTACCAGTGAAAAAATTTTTAGAATTGGATCAGTAGTTCCAGAGATTACCCCCTACATACAAACTTACAAATTTTACCTCTTTATAATATTATTATAAATATAAATTATAAATAAATAAGTAATAAGTAATTAGTAAATAAGTAATAAGTATAAGTATAGATGTTTAGTCCAGCGTACTTGTATGTTAGAGGGATGGTTAGAGGTCAGTGCTAACTACATAGATTCACAGGACTGCAAATTGCAGTCCGGAGCCTCATTAAGAAATTTTTCTATGTTAAGGGCCGTGAAAATTTTGGACGTTTTAGCCTTATTGCTGATTGCTGCCTTATAACTGACATTATTTTAAGAAAAGATACGAGTTTTGCGTATATTTCAATATGCACGTTACGTTTTGTTTTTAAAGTAGCTGTCAACATTGAGTAAATACTCCACATTTTATATGATCGCCTCGTCTGTGGTAAATCTAAAAAATAAGATAGCAACACCGTCTCCGAAAAACTGCTTGCGCCCCACATATCAGTAATCTGTGTTGCGCCCTTTGTAAGTCTCCAATCATTGAAGACATGGTATGCTTTCAGATATTTCTTGCGAGACTTCTCAGGTAGGAAACTTAATTCTGCATTAATAACTTGTTGTTTTAACTCTTCCGGTGTTAAAATACTGTTCTCGTCGCTAGTATCACTCATATTTTACGATTATTTTAATATTTTTAACTTATTTAACCCTTTACGCCAGCCACGAAATTTTATGCCCGCTCTTTTATTTAAATTAAGGTGTGTTCGGAAATAGCACGTAACGTAACGTAAAATATATTACGTAATATTTACGTAACATAATTGAAACTAGAAATAAATATTTACAGGTTAAATATCAGTTTTATTTGCAGATATATTCAATAAATTACATTAAAAGACATACCTAATTATCTTTTTGCAACTTTCTTTAGTTAGTACGAAATTCCGAACGTCTTTGTCTTTGAGGTCGAATTCAAAATCGAAACTTCGCAAGGGCTGGTCGTTGTCTCTCTCTCTTTCTAATAGTGGGAAAGAGATAGAGTTTGAATGTTTCGAATTGTATGATTAACCCAAGGCTGAATAAGATATTCGCGGCTTTCTGAAAAAAATAATTAAATAGTTACTTGGTCTCAATGATTTCAGGCAGCAAAACCTGTAGTAGGCGTTTTTTTTGTTCTGTGAGCAAAACCTACATGTTTGAGCTACTGAAAACCCGGCTGCCAGGAAAGGGTTATGTTTTCGCACGTATCTTGTATGTATGTATGTTTGTATGTATGTAATATTTTGTATTGCCTCATATCTTTCAAACCACTTGACGGATTTTTATAATTAGGACATCGTTAGATAGGTCTTGACCGCCCAAATTTTATTAATAATAATTTCCAAGTTTTTTTTCTTCCATACCCATCGAGTGAGGTTTCAAAATGAAGGGTTTTAAGAGGTGATTACAAAAATCATAAAACCCGACTGCAAAGATGTAAACTAGAAGAAAATCATGTTGTGCAGTCGGAGGATATTTATAGTTTTAGTTAGCCAGCTCGCAAATATGTATCCTCCGACTGCACATCTTTTTTGCAGTTGGGTTTATGATTTTATTAACTTTTTTAATTGACTAACAGGTTTCCTTGCAGTGTCCCACTAAAAACATTAAGAATGTTATTCTACTATTCACGAATCAGGTAGATCAGTTATTATTGTGGTTATTTAATAGGAGTTTGGGCCAATTCCGAGTTGCTTTCTTTGACATCTGTTGATGGTCATGTTTTATGTAAGTAGGTACATACCTATCGTGTGAAGCAGGGATGCTTTCAGTGCTTTTTAGGGTTCCGTACCCAAAGGGTAAAAACGGGACCCTATTACTAAGACTTCACGATCCGTCTGTCTGTCTGTCTGTCTGTCTGTCCAACTGTCAGCAGGCTGTATCTCATGAACCGTGATACCTAGACAGTTGAAAATTTCAGAGACAGTTGAAAATCTTCTGTTGCCGCTATAACAACAAATACTAAAAACAGAATAAAATTAATATATAAGGGGGGCTCCCATACAACAAACGAGATTTTTTTGCCGTTTTGTGCTCGATATTAATAACGGAAACAGGTAGACGCTTCAAATATTGACATAATATTTAGTTGTATATTTACTTCAAAAAATAATTATTATTAAATTAAAATAAAATAAATTAAGGGGGGCTCCCA
This sequence comes from Orthosia incerta, assembly GCA_948252205.1. NCBI lineage: Eukaryota > Metazoa > Arthropoda > Insecta > Lepidoptera > Noctuidae > Orthosia > Orthosia incerta. The sequence continues at coordinate 44,648,838 of OX411741.1, forward strand.
TACAACAAACGTGATTTTTTGCCGTTTTTTGCGATAATGGTGCGGAACCCTTCGTGCGCGAGTCCGACTCGCACTTGGCCTGTTTTTAATGGGAGTTGGCAAATTGTAGCTCAACATAAATGGGGTTTGGAAAAACAGTGGGTCAACGTGACGTGCGTTGTTGCATTTCCGGCTCCGACAGCTGAAGGCTGGCGCTGGCAGCCGGTCGATACGGAGACTGTGCTACAGTTCGACCAACTTAACTGTGAATTATGAGTGGCGCTGTTCGGCACCATTTCACCAAAAATAAACAAAAAACGATCTTATGTCCCATCCAAAATGTAAGTTCCAAAAACCCGGATGGAACGAAGTTCCTTTAGTATATATACATATGTGTATACACATATATATATTAGAATATACTATATTTATTACAATATATAACATATTTATAGTATATTCTAATCTGTTGTCAGATTTGGCCTATCTCCTCCCGTTGCCGAGATACAATTTTATTTCTTAAATTAAAGTTCTTTAATTCCATCTGATGGCGACAGATGGCGCTAGGTGACGGTTAATAAATGTGGATTTTACAATTTGAATAGTTGGTTCGGTCGTTCGTATATTTTCGATCTCACCTAAAAAATGTTTTAAAATTATTTTATGAAAAGGATTTCGAGTAAATGAGAGCGGGTGAGGAGTGAGGGGGGTTGGGGGAGGGGTGAGGGAGGGAGGGGTTTGTTGCACGATTTTATAGACTTTTCATATTGATATTTTAGAATGGGGTAAAAATAAATTGCGGGGGGGAAGGTGAACAGTTAAGGGGGAGGGGGTTATCCTATCTTGTTCTCCGGCCTGAAGAGACGGGAAGCAGGGGGGCAAATTTTTACTCAGAATTGAGGTAGCTCCAACCGTTTCCGAGATATGGAGGTTTTTAGGTTTTCTGATTAGATCGCCGGTTCGTTATTAGTGGCGGCTCGAGGTCAGTTTTCGAGTAGTGTCGACTCGAGTCGGCCTGTGGTGGAGGGTTTTGTACGTCTGGCGTTAAGAAACTAAATATATACATACATATACACATATATATATACACACACATATATACATGTACACATATATAAATGAATGACAAAACAGCGTATAGGCTAGAACACGCACGAAACACGCGCACGCCGCACGGCTTACAACTATAGCAAAAAGTGTCGTGACAACTTTTCGTAAGAATTTTTTCCGTCTAGCCCCCTTTCACAACGAGCGATAAGGAACTTCGTTCCAAAAAAAAAAAAAAGGTGAGGTCCGGTTATATATGAGGCGCTCCGGTTATATTTTTGGGTGCCATATTGTGGTGTCTTCAAGTTTCTGGACTGGAGAGGGCTAGGCATCAACGTCAATGGCGACTACATCACTCATCTTCGGTTTGCCGACGAAATAGTGCATTAGTCATCGAGCATTGAACTGAGGTACAATGCTCGTAGACCTTCCGATAGAGTGGGTCTTAAAATTAACATCGACAAATCCAAAGTGATGTTTAATGCCCATGTTACACCCACTCCTATCAATGTCGAAGACTCTACACTCGAAGTTGTGGACAACTATGTCTTCCTGGGAGAAACGATCCAGTTGGGTAGGGCCAACTTCGAGAAAGAGGTCAACCGTCGAATCCATTGAGCTAGGAAAAACATGGAGGCGCCGCAATGTTCTATACATACATTAGCTTATACAAATATGAGTGAAATACGATACAGAATGTGAAACATCTTTTTGTTTCATTCTTTCTAATGTAGTTATCGTATTTGACAAAAGAGACAACAATATTTCAGTTGTTGCTCCTGATGGCAACATTTTGCTATGACGTAGTGACAGTACTAGTAGGTACGTGCCATATTCGCCATATTATGTGACGAATTTTGTGGTTGTGTTCGTGCCTAAGTGGTAGTCCTGCTGTCAAATGGTTGTTTACTTTTTGTTTTATTAATGTGTGTGTGTTCTGTGATTAACACAACCATAGCATTGGCAGCCATTTTAAGTGCAATTTTTTGTAGGTATTTCCAGTCCATACTATTTAATATGTCTATGGTTGATTCCGACTCGGCTGGGCACCGATCGGGAAGTTTCGCGGTATCTTCTCGTCCAACTTACCACAGTGTCTCAAGACGAAAGTCTATGACAAGTGTGTGTTGCCAGTTATGACCTATGGCTCTGAGAGGTGGTCGGTCACAATGGGCTTCATCCGAAAGGTTACAGTCACCCAAAGTGCAATGGATAGGGCCATGCTCAGAATGTCTTTGCGTGATCGAATCAGAAATAAAGAGATCCGCAAGAGAACCAGGGTTACCAACATGGCCCGAAAAATATCCAAACTTAAGTGGCAGTAGGCAGGGCACATTGCTCGCAGAATGGATGGCCGATGGGGCAGAAAAGTTCTGGAGTGGCGACCGTGAACCGAAAGACGTTGCGTAGGAAGGCCTCCCACCAAGTGGAACGATGATCTGGTTTAAGTTGCGGGGATCCGCTGGATGCGGGACGCACGGGATCGGTCAATGTGGCGACGCTTGGAAGAGGCCTATTTTCAGCAGTGGACGTCTTTCGGCAGATATGATGATGATGATGATGATTCTGATGTTGCTTTTTTTCCAATTTCATTAAGTGGGCTATCAAAATGAAGAGTTTTTAGAGGTGATTACAAAAATATATACCTACCACTTATAATGTTATGACGTGATTCGAAAAAAAAAATAGGTAGATAACTAAAAAGTTGTAAATAAAATAAGTAAGTACTTAATTTAGGCGAACTCAAAAGATGTAAGCAACAAGAAAATCATGTTGTGCAGTTGGAGGATATTTTTATAGTGGTCAACCAGCTCGCAAATATGTACCTATCCTCCGACAGCACAGCATGATTTTCTTCTTTTTTACATCTTTTTAGTTCGTTTAATCAGTTGGGTTTTCTGTATTACTAACTTATTTTATTTACATCTTTTTATTCACAAATTATTTTATTTATTTTATCTTTTTAGTAACCTACCTTTTTACCCGGCTGCAAGTAGAAAGTTATGTTTTTCGCGCGTATCTTGTATGTTTGGATGTATGTAATATTCTTTATTACCTCATATCTTTCAATCTACTTGGCGGCTTTTTATAATTAGGACATCGTTAGATAGGTCTTGACCACCCAAGTGTTCTTAGGTAAGGGCCGTTTAAAACAATAGGAACACGGCGGATTTTGGACGCCATATTGTGGGGGTTGCTATTTTTTTTCTCTTCCCTACCCATCGAGTGGGGTATCAAAATGAAGGGTTTTTAGAGGAGATTACAAAAATATAAACTAAATATATGTTTAAATATAACAAAACAAAAAATTATAAAATCAAAAAACCCGACTGCTTCAAAAGCGAACTAAAAAGATGTAAACAAGAAGAAAATCTTGCTGTGCAGTCGGAAGATACATATTCGCGAGTTGGCTGACCAATTGCATACTGCACTACCACGGGGAGATAATGCAGTTATGTGGGACTCTAACCCACTAAAACTCCACGGTGTCCTCCAGTGCCGCTTATGGCGGGAACACGGGCACGCGTTATCACTCACCGCGAACCCGCCGCGGCTGTCCGTCACCGGACCCTCCTCGGGGGGGTACCCCCCATCACCGGCGCACCAGAACACACTGTACGCCGTGACCACCCTAGGGACCAATTCAGCACATGGGTGCCAGACAACCCCGTGTATGGCACCCTTGGTCCCACTGTGACGGGTCGAGGTCAATGGCCCCGCCACCTACCATTTTGCGGCCGCAGGGGATAGGGAGAGCGGCTAACGCTATACCGACACTCCTCTTCCCCTGCGGCCCCACCGCGTCCGCCATAAGACGGTGGCGACCCCGTCTAGGCCGCGGAAGGTAGGGAGAGCGGCGCACCGCAATACCGGCACTCCTCTCCCGCCGCGGCCTCCGACCCTCAGCCGCGATATCGTATGGGACCTGGGAATCTCCATAAGACATCGCGGCCCGCCTCAGTTGCGATGTCGCCTGTTACCAAGCGGCACCGCAACCTACTAGTTGGCCGCTACGTCGTCGGCTTAACCGGCAAAAGCCCTTACGAACGGCCCCTCCTCGGGTTCCTCTTCGCTTCACCGTGGGTGACCAAGCCACGGTTACTGAGACCCCCCGCCTCGACAAAGCGGGAACCCACCGGGTGGGATGTAGATACCTACCTAAGTATCTTATCTGCCTTTAGTAAAGTTATATGTATCTATTATTTAATAACACAATCGCTTTGCCGAAGTTCAGTCAAAATAATGTAATTACTAAAAATATTTATAAAAACAAACTCTTTTTACCCTACATTATAATTAAAAAGCAAAACTGAAAATGTCTAAATTATCTCTACCCATTCATATATTTTTAAAGAATATTTTTTAGTTTTATCCCAATCAGTGAAATGTAACATTAAAGTCATAGGTATTGACTTTGATGCAGAATCCTGGATAACTCAGTACCTAGCAGATAAGTTAATGCGCAGAATGCGACATTACAAGCGGGCGCGCCTCGTCAATGTATCCGAGAGAATACGGTACGGGAAAACATGTTCGGAAAACTGCGACTCCACGGCGCGGCGGCGCCCGCCGCCCGCCGACCGACAGAATTTTATGCCGTGTTAGGATTCCGACACAAGTGTTCACTAGAAATTGTTGTTTAGGACCGAATTTTTCGAATTAAAGAAATACTCACTCACTTAAACAAATTAATAAAGTTAAAGAAACTTATTGTTTTATTTCCTCGATTATGAGAGAAGAGATGTATATATAATAAGTTAATTGATTATTTTATCGAGTTGGCAACGTGCCCGCGACGGTTGCTCACTCACGTTTGCGTGCTCAAAGGAGCTTCGGTGTACTGTTCGTGTGTTGCTCCGTTGGTGCCAGTTGGTAGTGACCAGGGATGTTATGGATCTGAAGTTTTGGATCGGGATACGGATACGGATAAAGAAATAATATAAAATTGGTTTCGGATACGGTTACAAATATGAAATTATTTCGGCTTATCCGTTAGTTTCGGTTCCGGTTTCATATATTAGATTTTTAGGGTTACGTACCCAAAGGGTAAAAACGGGATCCTATAACTAAAACTCCGCGGTCCGTCTGTTTGTCCGTCTGTCACCAGGCTGTATCTCATGAACCGTGATAGCTAGGCAGATCAAATTTTCACAGATGATGTATTTCTGTTGCCACTTTAACAATAAATACTAAAAACTGAATAAAATAAACAAACGTGTTTTTTTTGCTGTTTTTTGCGATAATGGTACGGAGTTTTTCGTGCGCGAGTCCGATTCGCACTTACCTATTTGAGATTTTTATGTAACCTATAATAACCACATTGACATGTGTTACCTGGAATTTTTATTTATATTTTTTTTTATTTACCTACACTGTGGGTAAACGGTTTATCCCAAAGTTTAGTTAGCTAATAAACTGATGGCCCAGTGGTAACGGCCGCGACTTACAAGTTGTAGGTCGTGGGTTCGAACCCAGGTAGGCGTTTTACTTTGTGTAAATTATTTCTACCACTGCTCTCAAAACGGTGAAGGAAAACATCGTGAGAAAACCGGCATGTCCTGAAACCAAAAATTCGAAGACATGTGACATCTACCACACTACCGCACTGGGCCCGCGTGGTGGATTATGGCCCATTTCACACACTACCCAGCTCACAGAGAGGAGGCCTTTGTCCCAGCAGTGGGCACTTTATTTTATTTTCAATACTTTAAGCACACAAATGTAAAGAGGCGGACTTAATGCTTTAGGCATTTTCAACCAGTCAACCTTTGGGTGATGCAGAGATACATAGTGGTACGTGCAATCACGATAATGAAGGGATTTAAATAATCTAAAATTTACATAATATAAAATACTTAATTAACAATAACTACCTATAAATACACTTAAATAAAAATTAAATTAAACTACGAACGCGTATAAAAGGGCAGGGGTCATAGGGTGTCAAAAAATTCGTCCACATCGCTGTCAACGTGAAAAGTGCCCAGAACTCTGGCAGCATTGCCACGTTGAATGGCAATGCTGATTCTCTGGCCAAGGAAAAGCCCAGCCCTCTGGTCACGTGAAGAGTCGACTAACCGTTTACTTACTTCTCGAAATACTCGAAGAGCACTCGAACCCCATGGACCTAATGTTTCAACCCCAAACGGCTCAAATATATAACTTCCAATAAGGTTGTTGTATTTGCGCCGTTTGAGGTTTTCCGCACCAGCAGCAGCTGCCCCAGCACAGCCCGCCGTGCTAAGAAGATGGGATGGCGCAAGGGTGTCGACACATGTTGCATCCCACACCAAAGGCCTACCCACCTTCCAAGGCATTATGGTCATCCCGTCTGGTCTCTTCCCATCGTCGCGCGCCAAGCCATTGGGTTCTAAAACAGCTGGCACCCCGGCGGTGACAAGAGCCCGACGTATGATGTCATTAATGCTAGCGTGCCGTGCTAACCGACCAGCGCTCCTACTGCAGGATAGGCCATGGTGTCCGAGGCGGTCGACTGCTTCACCACATTGACAACGATGTGGAGCTCCGCTAGGAGCACCCAAACGCAGACATGTAGCGATCCGATGGATTTAAATATATATACAATACATAAATATAAGCTAGAAATCCATACTAATATTATAAATGCGAAAGTAACTCTGTCTGTCTGTCTGTCTGTTATCTTATCACGCTTAAACTGCTGAACCGATTTAGATGAAAGTTGGTATGGAGATAGTTTGAGACCCGGGCAAGGACATAGGCTACATTTTTTTTTTCATAAAACACTAAGGGGGAGAAATGGGGATGGGGTAGTTTTGTATGAAATATTGTATTATGGCTTTAACCGCTTAACCGATTTAGATGAAATTTTGTATGGAGATAGTTTGAGACCCTGAGACGGACAAAGGCTACTTGCATAAAACACGAAGGGGGAATGTGGAGAAATGGGGCAGGGTTAATTGTATTTAACTTCTTATCATGCAACTTCTTCTTATTATAACCCAATTCAGATGAAATTTGGTATGGAGATAGCTTGAGACCCTGAGAAGGACATAGGCTACTTACATAAAACACGAAGCGGGAGAAATGGGGGATGGGGCGTTAGTTTTTTATGAAACTTCTTAATAGGGCATAAACCGATGAACCGATATAGACTGAATTTGGTATAGAGATAGTTTGAGATCTTGGGGAGGACATAGGCTACTTCTTTTTGCATAAAACACGAAGTGGGTGAAATTGGGCGTTAGTTTAATTGAAACTTCTTAATAGTGCTTAAACCGATGAACCGGTTTAGATGGATTTTGCTATTGTGATAGTTTGAGATCTTGGGCAGGTCATAAGCTACTTTTTTTTGCATAAAACACGAAAGGGGGAGAAATAGGAGAGGGTTAATTTTAAATGTAACTTCTTATCATGCAACTCCTTCTTATTATGAACCGATTTAAATGAAATTTGATATGAAGATACTTTGAGACCCTAAGAAGGACATACGCTACTTCTTTGGGCATTAAAATCGAAGGGGGAGAAATGGGAGCGGTTAGTTTTGTATAAAACTTCTTATTATAGACTTCTAACTTTGCGGAAATACTTCCGTAACAAATAATTAAAATGTATTTTTTTAACTATCCCTAAAAGGGGGTTGTGGATGTAAAGATAAAATGTACAAATATTCTTCATGAAGCTGAATTTTGTCAGGTGGTAGTATAAAGACAGTAAACGTTAGTTAGGAAAGGATTTTTGTAAATTCGAATTCTAAGGGGGTAAATGGGGCAAGATGAACTTTGTATGACACTTTTAATTGCGGCTTCCGATTTGGTTGAAACTTTGCAGGCATGTTTTTTTAAATGATTGAGATCTGCATATTAATTTAGATTATGTAATGGGATGAGGCTTCGTATTACACATAGGTGCCATTATATTAACAGGTATGAGAAAAGGGGCAAGCGTGTTCATACGTCGAATCCCAATAATCGCCACTGACCTATCATTTCAATTCAAAAGACTCCAATTTCCAATCAAACTTAGTTTTGCTATTACTATTAACAAAGCTCAAGGATAGCAGGGGTGCATTTGGAAAAGCTATGCTTTACCCACGACCAGCTACGTTTTTGTATCATCTTTGTCTTTTTTCGCGAATATCAGTAGCTCCATTGCTGATATTCACGAAAAAAGAACAAAGATGATACAAAAAAAAGGCTCGATAATTTATCGTTAATATACATAGAGTCCGATGATAATATGTTAAAAACGTTAGACTTACTTACTATACTATCTTGCGTGAATTCAATGAAAAGCCGCAAGGTGCATTTCAATAAATAAGTAAATTATGCTTTGGTTTTTATTGTTGTCGCACCTACTCCACTTCTCACGTACCCTACGTTACATCTCATCATCTTATTTTACAAGAATAGTACATTGTGATACAAGGGTGGAAAGTAGGTTATCGCAAACGAGCTGTCATTAACAAGCCCGAGCCGAAGGCGAGGTTTTTAATGACACGAGTTTTTCAGTGTGCAGTGCAGTGAATCACACGAAGTTTTTCAATACAGTTGTGGGAAATAGGAAAAAATTGTTCCCTATTTGACTATTAAAAAAAAAAAAAGAAAATAGCGTGTTTATGCAACTGGTTTTTTTTACAACAGAAACAGCCTATACAGCCTATTCGATTTTTGACAAATGTTGATGTGAAATTATTTAAATTAAAACTGGTAATTTGAGCATTCCATGCTAAAACGTACGGAATCATTCATTTTTCCTCGTATAAAATCTATCCCATTTTATTCTATGTATGAAAACTCTTTGCTACTAAACTTTTTTAAATTGAATTATTAAAACTCAACTGCAACGTTATGATCACTGACCTCTTGTAATAGAGGTCAGTGCAGTGAACGGAAATAAACATGGAAGCATTACTTCGAAGGAACTTAACGCGCATCCTGACACAAAATCCCAAACAAACTCACACATCGAAACCCCGCAACTGATTCGCCAAACTAGCCAAAGTACACAAACAATATTATTACAACTCATGATGCACAGTAAAAAATAGACCTTATTTACTTAAGTTTTGGGTTTAAATTACCATCTAACGTATAGGCCGCTAACGACATTTCTACGACGCCACTGCGTCCACCAATCGCGTCGCCCGGGATTCTTTATGCAATATGGTGCAACGCAATTATTAATTATGATAGTGATGGTATTAAAGTAATATGAAAGAAAATATAGAAGCATAAATAAACGTGTGTGATCAGGTTACCACCGTCAGGAACAAAGTTCCTTCTCACGTATGATTTAAACAAAAACATTTTTTTTTATTTTTGCGATCTTGGATTATTTTAGCCTCACAATCGACTTTAGCATCCTCGAAAACTAAACCCATGATGAAAAATATGAAAGATTTCGCAGCTGCCATTTTGGATTTATATTTTGACCAAATTCGAAAGAAGGATATCGCATAGAAGTATGAACGCTTTTTCGCGTGATGATTTCTACCAGTCAAATCCTACGGCAATTCGTGTTAAAGAACCATCTTTTATTGTATTAAAAATATATCTTTTTGGAACGGTCAAAAATATATTAGAAAAGATAAAGATACAGCAACGATATCTATTTTCTCCATGCTGTTAAAGGAACTTTTATGTACCTACAATAACTTGGTATATTTTGCATAGTGCCGTCCCCATAGCAAAAAAAATGGCGTGTATTGTTCCTTAGGTTGTAATCAAATTATATTTGCCATTATTGTCAGGTAAAAAAGTTAATTGTTTGGTTGGCATAACATCATCCCTATAGATTTCGTGGCATACTTCATTTTTTATAGAAATATGAATAGCGATGTATTTACACGTGAAATCTAATTCCAACATTCTTGTTATGCAAATGTGATTTATTTATGCACCGCTTCACTGCACAAGAAGGCATTTTTAAATAATTAACACGCGAAAAACAGTAAATATTAGTCGACCGCCGCTGTTGCCTACTGCGGACGAACTAAAAGCGTGAGCGGCACGATCGGTAAGCCCCGCCCACCGGGGCACAATTTGCGTTGGGTCATTTTTTAAAGCTAGGAATGCTTCCATGTTTATTTCCGTTCACTGGGTCAGTGGTTATGATCGAGCTCGTAAATAAAAATCACGACCGCGTAACAGAAAGATGCTTATGCAAAAGATTTAATTTTCGAATCATAATTATAGCCTCTGAAAGTACGCCATGTTTAACAACTGTATTGAAAACTAATCTTTTTAGGCGGTAAAGGTTTAAAGACCGATTCTAGTTGACATACGGATAGGGGGGCCCACAGGCGTGGATTGCCCTATGGCATCAAGTAGTCTTAATCCGTCACTGATGGGAAACCACTTTAGAAGCCACCGATGCGCAGAGACATGATCATATTTACGCAAATTGAAAACAAATCGAATGCAGTAATTTAGAAGACGGTCAAAAGGAAAAAAAATACAATATGGTTGATCGGAGATAGGAGGTGATCGAGAATAGCTGTAATCATACCACGAGTGATATTGTCACATCCTACCGCTTTAGATTTGATGGAAAGGATGATCTTTAAAAGGCTGATGACGAATAAACTTACTAAGCCTTTATTGCTGGTACTAAACATACATTATTATCAAACAGTTTTATCTTAAATATCTAAAATATCGGATTTCCCGGTTTAGTGATCAGCGTGTCCTGTGACACATAGACCTCTTCCAGCTGTTTCCACTCTTCTCTATTATTAGCCTTTCTTGACCAGAGTGTCCCTCCAGTAATCTTTATATCGTCTGTCTATCTTTTAGCTTGTCTGCCTCTCTTCCTTTTGCCATCACGTGGTTGCCATTCCGTTATAATTTTAGTCCATTTTATCCTGCTGTCCCTAGTCATGTGTCCTGTCCATCGCCATTTCAATTGTTTTATTTTCTTCAGTATGTCTTCCACCTTTGTTGTAGATCTAATATCTTCTGCTCTTTTTCGGTCTTTTAGAGTCACGCCCAACATACTCCTTTCAATACCCCTTTGACACGTTCTCAGTTTTAGAAATTGTTTCTGAGTCAACGCCCAAGTTTGGCATCCATACGTGAGACACGGTAAGATACATGAGTTGAACACTTTTTTCTTGGCTGTCACAGGAAAGTGTTTACTTTTGAAAATCTCTTTAAGGGACCAGTATCTTTTCCAAGCGCAAGTCACTCTTCTTTCTATTTCTGAATCTGTTTGATCTTTGAATGATACAATTTGTCCCAAGTATGTGTAATTTCTAACATATTCAATGTCTTCGTTTTGTACTTTTATGGCTATTTCTTCTCTGTTTGTCATTACTTTTGTTTTTGATCTGTTCATAGAAAGGCCAACTAAACTGCTTGCCTCCGCCAGCTGTTGTAGCATTTGTTGGAGCGTATTAGGGTTGTCAGTTGTTAGGACCAAGTCATCCGCGAATCGTAAATGGTTAAGTTGCCTACCGTTGATATTAATGCCAAAATTATCCCACTCAAGATCCCTGAACACGCTTTCCAAGATGGCAGAGAATAGTTTAGGAGATAGTGGATCTCCTTGCCTCACCCCTCTAGCTATTGGGAACTCCTCTCCGACTGATTCTAGTTTTATTTGTGCTGTGCTATTTGCGTATATATTTTTAATTATGCGTACATATTTTTTTGGAACTCCTTGTTGGATAAGAGTCCTCCAAAGCGAATCATGTTTTATAGAATCGAATGCTTTATTATAGTCCACAAATGCGATGTACAAGGCTTTGCCGTATTCTTGGCATTTTTCTATAAGCTGCTTTATGACATGCATATGATCAGTAGTTGAATAACCCGCTCTAAAACCAGCCTGTTCTATAGGTTGTTGTTCGTCCATTATCTCTGTTATTCTATTTAGAATTATTTTAGAGAACACTTTATACATATTTGACATGAGGCTTACCTATAGGCCTGTAGTTTTCAATATTGTTCCTATCTCCTTTTTTGTGTAGTAGTATAATTATGCTCTTGGTCCATTGAGATGGTATACATTCCGTACTTAGGATAGAGTTGTATACTTCCGTGAGTTTTCTTAGGTTTTCCGGTGCAGTGATTGAGCTTTTGATCATCTCATTCGTAATCTGGTCTGGCCCGGGGGCCTTGCCGTTCTTTAGACTGTTGACAGCTTTTTCAATTTCTGATTGTAGAAAAACTGGTATGTCTTCCACGTCGTCATCTTCAAGATTTATGGTTGAATTCTGAGTATTTTGTTCTGCTGCATAAAGTTTTCTATAGAAGTCAGTTGCTGTCTGGATTATAGATTTTCTTTTCGTTTCCTGTTTTCCTATATGATTTTTGATGTTTGGAATCCATTCTTTCGTCTCTAGTAATTACGAACGAATAAACTAATCCTCTCTAATTTGTCGAATCTATACTTCTAGCAAAAAGTATGAATTATACAAAAACAGGTTCCCTCATGCCACCTAGCGGGAGACACCTCAAGCCAGACCACCAAGAAAATTAAGGCTAAACCAGACACACGCCTCTTTAACAAATTCGAATAATAGTAACTACGGTAATTAGTAAGAAACATATATAATTTTTGGGCACATATAAATATAACCCGGCTTCTTGACAAATTGAGGTTTCATATATACCTACATAATGTAAAGGCGGTGCTCCTGTGCAGATTAAGACATACTTGCTAGAACGTCCCAAGAGGACCCAATGAACGCAACTGATGCTGCAATCCTGCAATTATTAAAGACTTTTCTATCGACTCGAAAAGAAGTAAATAGGTACCTAGCTTGGCAGTCGGGTGTTCTATTTTTTTTGTGTATGTGACTATAAGGGACTGGTGAGAGGTACCTACACAAGCATAAAGTCTGAATGGTTGAAGTCTGGAATAACTAAAACTAATACCCAATAACATTCCAATTAACTATCTAAATTTTTTGGATAAAATTTTTTGGTTACTGTATTATTTATTTACTAGCTGTCCCACGCGGCTTCGCACCCGTCAACTGGCTACCTACCTACCCCACCCTACCTACCCTACAAACATGAATGTTGCGTAACTTTAACCGCTTACGCAGCGCACGCAACAGAAGCTCTCAAAAACATCATTTTTCATTTATGCTCCGCTCCTATTGGTCGTAGCGTGAAGTTATATAGCCTATAACCTTTCTCGATAAATGGACTATCCAACACAAAAAGAATTGTTCAATTCCAAACAGTAGTTCCTGAAATTAGCGCGTTCAAACAAACAAACTCTTCAGCTTTATAATATTATATAGTATATATGAGAGACTTTATGCACAAGTACAAAGGCGGACTTATGTGCACTTGTTTTTTAAAATAGTCCACTTGTTTTTTAAAATATCAGTTACAAGTTGTACAAGTAGTTGTACAAGTAGTACAAGTTGTATTTGGATTATACGAGACATTATTTTTATACTATAAATTTTAATACTCAATATAGAAACAAAATAGAGAAATCTGTTTCAGTCAAAATCAATGATTTCATAATATTTTTCTTGACTCTCATATTTTAACACTCTGCATTACAATTTTGCTCAAACGCCAAGTATCCCGATCGCAACTAACCCCGGGGCCGAGGTTCTAAAAAAGTTAGTCATGTCATGTCTGTGAAAATCAATATGATATTTTTCTTGTGTTATTTTTCGCTTATTCGTGATCAATTTTTATGTTTTTTCAATCAACGTTAATAATGAGCGTGACAGGAGTTATTTCTTTTTACAAAATATTAATTTTGACTAGTTTCTATTCTCTTGGCGTTGTTGTAATTGCGCGGTCGTAAAACTAATTAACGCCTAATGGGTGCTACTTTTTGTTCGTGATGTTCTTGTAAATAATGTGAATAATAAAGTACATCAAAGTAAGATTTTAAACTGATATTATGTACAGAAAGATTCTAAATTACTTTATAAGCTGTGCATAGTTTAGTGTATATAGAATACGATGAGGTTTCATAGAAGGTGCGGCGACCGGGTAACACTCTTGAATGAAAACTCTACAGCTGTTAGAAATTTTGTAGAATTTAACCATGGCTTGATATTGAGCTCGGAGCCTCTGAAGGATGATGTTATATTTGAAGTGTCTGTTGATAGAACGGTAAGACAAAGAACAAAGAAAATATTACTGACTTATTTTATTATTTTTAATTCCAATTAGAAACCCATACCTACATGCAAACAAATCATTACCTATTTCAAACTTAAATTCTGTTTTATATAGATTTTTTTACTAAGCATAACTTGTCCATTTTTTGCACTCAAAATTTATTTCCTCTAAGTAGGAATCAATAAAAAGTTATGCTATGGGGAGGATGGTAGTAACTTCAGCTAGTGGGTATTGAAAAATGTTTTCTCTTGTCTATTAATTTTACAAAAATACCCACCACGTGGCTCCACCCTCCTATCCATGCCATATTGTGAGTACATTAGCTTTTTCCACCAATATTTTTGCAATCAGGCCATATGCAGGTATTCATGAACAATTCCAGTCAACACAACGTCATAGACAATCTCCATAAGTACATAAGCCATTATCCTATTTTTGAATCATAAAATATGTTAGCATCCTCATAAAAAGCTTTGAAATAAAATTGTGCATCATTATGCCAAGAATTAATTTTTCAAGTCCTTAGTACCACAGATACATGCACTTACTTAAAAATCATTGAATCACCTAATAGTATTTATTTATAATTGGCAAGATCATATTCATTTCTTTTTGTATAAGGTTAATCCTATCAAAATTTCAATCACAATTTTGGTGTGCTGTTCAGAGTTTGTTTTTTAATCAATAAAAAAAAACTCTTAATCATATAAATCAAAGTCACTGTCTGCATCTGTCAACATCTGTCAACATCTTTTAGGTTTCTCCATTAACTTCTTCTTAACTACGCATTGGGTATTGATACAGATTCCACAAATGGAAAGAACAATAAACATGTAAGGTTTTTGTAAATCATTTGTTCCGGGATGCGAAGCTCTAGTATTCTGATAAAATAGACTCATTAAAAAAAACCACTCATGTTAGTCATTGCTTTCCCATTCATCAGCGTGAGTACATAATAATATGCTTTGTACATAATCCTGTCATATTACTGCGTCCAGTGTATATCTTTCATTTACTACCAAGCAACATCAACATAAAACATATCACTTTTACTTTGACAAATACTATAATATATAAGTACTTTTAAATAGGTGAATGTTTGGAATGGCAGCCTGGAAATAGGTGTTACAACTCTAGACCCTGAGTTTATGGAACTTCCTGCTACGGCGACTAAACTCAGAAATACAGCATGGGTGAGTTTTATTTATAGTGTCTGTATTTTGTTTTCAACCACACTAGGAAACCAGCCACTTACTTAGGAATGAATAGCAAAGTCCTGTCAATAAGTCTATGCACGGCATGCATGGAGGCGGAGGAAACCATCGCGCACATGCTCTTTGAATGCACAGGTGTCACCCTGATTAGAACACAAACCCTCGGGTCACCCAGATCGTACACAGATGTACTGAGCAAACCAGGAGCTCTAATTAACTTCTGGAGGGAGGTGGACTGGTTGGAATAACCACCAAACGGCTGCCATGGCTCACAGCCACCAATCAAGGACTAAGTGTGGAAACCAAACCCCTGAATATAGAACATAGCAGTATACATGCATACAATCACACCTTTTCCGATGGGGGGGCCAGAAACTACAGAACTCCACCTGCTACAATTCTTACGTAATCCTTTTCCTTCATTTTATTTTTCTTAGCTCTCCTATGAATATGTACTGTATTAAATATTGGTTTTGTTGTATGATAAATAATTAAGAATGCATACATCTAAGTCATACATGCACGCAGAACACCCTAAGTATTCTTAGTCAGTTGCCAACACTATGAGTATTTGAGGAAATGTGAGTGATGAAAAAATACAATACAAAATGTTTATAAATGTAGTATTGCTATATTTGTTTGTCGTGAGTCAAAAGTGCAAAGAAATATGGTTGATCTGTTTTTAGATTATGTCAGGGAGTTCCATTGTGAAAGATGGGGTCACTTTGGTCAATTCTTATGGACCCGAGTTGGACACGTTGCAGGAAGGAGATTGCATTGGTGTCATGAAAACTAGTAAGGTAGTTATCAGTTTGTAATTTGAATATTTAGTCATAGTTTAGTTGTGTTATGGTCTTTTTGATGATCTATCTGGTTTCAATCTGTTTCTTAGTACTTCTATAATTTTCATGAAATATTAGTAATGCTTTTTTTAATGTTAATTGTTTTGTCTTGCTTGACCAAGGTCTTCGTTCATATTTGATGTTCTTCATATCTTTTGCGTTTTCCTTCCCAGGGAGAATTAACGTTTTATCTAAACGGTCGTTGCCTCGGTATAGCTGCGAGGGATCTACCTCCTAGATTGTTTGCTGTTATCGATTTGTACGGTCAGTGCGTTCAAGTGTCCATATTGCGCTCGAACGAGATAAGAGCCATCATGGATAGTAGTATGGATCAGGTGAGCTATATTTGTACAAATACATTTTTTTTTTGAGTTAAGGTTGGAATAGGAATTATTGCAATATTATCTTTTAGATTGAAGAGGATCCAAACAATGATGATACACTTACGTCCAGTGAGATGGACGGAGCCGGTCTTCCACCCGAGTCTAGCCAACAATACCCAAAAGAGACTCGAGCTGTTTACATTCCAATGACTTCCGAAGGTGCTTGTGCCCTTGGTTAGTATTTAACACGCATATTCCTCATCCAATTAACTTTCGATTTGTTGTAAATCGTACTTTACAAATGTTTTTATTACAGTTGCACAAGACCGCTTGCGGTTTCATCCAAGATGTGGGATCTTAGTGAAGCTGTCAAGTAATAACAAGTAAGTCTTGTTTTGTTAAATTGTATTTTCATAAATTTCCATTTGACAAGGAAGTCAAATAATGTCGTTGCGATCGTCTGCTTCATGATATATTATGGAAATGATATGCGACTTTATGTATCGATCGATTTGCACTGAAGCTGACATTCAAACGTGTGTGTTTATGATTTGATGTGATAGGATAACAATATTTATGTTAATTTTGTTGAGGAAGCGTGTTGATCAATACCCTGCCTATGAACTCGCGCTGCAGTTGGACAATAATTGGCCGGTGTTACAATATATTCTTTTGGCTATAGGACTGCAGAGCGTGCTCGCCCTCTGGACGACTACAACAATGGCGTTGTGATGACTCATCGCCCACTCTATGACAACGAGCTCTTTGAGATTCGCATAGACAGACTCGTGGACAAGTGGAGCGGCAGCATCGAGGTGGGGCTCGTATAGACACTATTAAGCAGCCTTCAGATTCACGGCGAGAAGAAAAGGAGACGGCGAGATTTTTTTTCATATTCACTAGTATTCTCGGGGCTTCTCGACGAGAGTCTGAAGGACGCATTATTATTCTCTGCCTGACCGAACAAGTTACATAAACAAATTGAGGTCACCCGGTTTTGAAGTTTACTATAACGGACGCGAAACCTGTGGCGCAAGCAGGAGTTCCACTTTGCACCCGGTTATTATATCGTCTGGGTTGGATATATTGTAGTACAGCTAGCTAGATACAGTTGTTATGATCGTTTTCCGCATGGTTGACTGAATATAGTACCTTCATGAGTATTTTTATACATATACAGGTTGGTGTAACAACACACAATCCAGCCACCATACGGTTCCCATCCACGATGACTAATATGGACTCAGGAACCATCATGATGTCCGGATGCAAGGTGCTTCTGAACGGGCACGGCACTTGCATGGAGTATGGCAACTTCAACCTCGATGAACTTAGGGTAAGCAGCTTTATTTATCTTTATTTGTCTCAGTCCAACTGATTTAAAAAACAGATGTGTATTTACTCATTTAGATATAGACGTAGATAACATAACATTACACCATGTTTTCTCGGAAGATTTAGGCAGAGGTGGTCGTTCAAGTCCCATGTAGGAGGAGGTGTATTGTGATCAATCAGTCACATTTCAAACTCTGGGCTCATCATCATCATTTCAGCTGAAAGACGTCCACTGCTGGACATAGGCCTCCCACAAGCGTCGCCACTCTGATCGATCCTGTGCATTTCGCATCCTCTGGACTCCCGCAGCCTTGAACAGGTCGTAGCTCCACCTAGAGGGAGGCCTTCCAACGCTGGGTCTTTCGGTACGCGGTCGCCACTCCAGAACTTTTCGGCCCCAACGGCCATCCGATCTACGAGCAATGCGCCCTGCCCACTGTCACTAAAGTTTGGCAATTCTTCGTGCTATGTCGTTAACCTTGGTTCTCTTGCGGATGTCTTCATTCCTGATTCCATCACGCAAGAAAACTCCGAGTTTAGCTCTATCTATTGCCCTTTGGCTGACTTTAAGCCTTCTGATGAAGCCCATTTTGAGCGACCACGTCTCTGTCCCATAAGTAATAACTGGCATCACACACTGGTCATAGACTATCGTCTTGAGATACTGTGTTAAGTTGGACGAGAAGATACCGCACAACTTCTCAAATGCTGCTCAGCCGAGTCGGATTCGACGGTTGACCTCTTTCTCGAAGATGGACCTACCTAACTGGACCGTTCGTCCAAGGTAGACATAAACGTCCACAACTTCAAGTGTAGTCTCCGATTGGAGTGGGTGCAACATGGGCATTCAACATCACCTTGGTTTAGTTCATGTTCATTTTTAGAACTCTGGGCTGCTTCTGACAAATTCTGATGGATAACTCAATAAGAACATCTTGCTCAGCAGTAGCGCATGTGAACACTAGACCAACCAATCTGCAGACGATATTTCAAGACAGTAAACACAATTTTTCTTTACAGGAAGGTGACACCGTGGGTATGATGAGGAAGAGCAATGGTAAATTGCATTATTACATCAACGGTGTCGACCAAGGAGTTGCTACTGATAAAGTTGACCAGCAAGTCTGGGGAGTGGTGGATTTGTACGGCATGACCGTCAAAGTAAGTTCCTTTATTTATTTAACCTCTTTTTCTATAAGTCTTATAGTAATCCTGGTTTTGTAATGATCAGGGGGGTGACCATAAGCTCTTAGAGCAAGGTTATTTTTAGTGTGCGTAAGTGACAATGTATCTGACTTGTATACATGTGTCCCTTTTTCACAGTCGTACCATAATAGTTTTCATACGTCATGGTACGGGGGCAGATCAGAGAAGACAAATGTTGATGTGATGTTTTATGATTGAATTTCGATTTGCCAGGTGTCAATAGTGGATCCGTGCGAAGATATTGACAGTAACATCAACAATCCACCACTCGTGCTCGCTTCGCCAGAAATCCCTGCACCAAGTAAGTACTTATGGATACTATCGACCTATACCTTGCCATTTTTACCGCGAAAAAATTGCGTTCGCTTGTATTCAGGGTATTTTATTATTACTCTCGTGTTTCCAGGCAGGTTTAGACCAAGAATAGACGAAGAGAGCCTTTTATTTCATACGCTGCGTGATTCGAATGTTATTATTATTAACGATGGTAAGACTGCTCATAGGCCTAAGTAAGTATCCAGTTTTATCTTTTTACTATGACTAAAGTAACTTGTCAAGACTGGACTTTTTACTAAAGGTACAAAATTTTTCAGTGCTTTCAAGTACTTCAACAACGGAATCGTAATGACGAACCGTACTCTGAGGACCAACGAACTGTTCCAAGTACGTCTCGATCTCGTTATTCCGAAGTGGGCTGGAAGCATTGAAATTGGAGTCACGCAGCATTCTTCTAATGATATAAAGTTTCCATTCAAAATGAGCAATGCAAAGTAAGTGTGTACAGTAAAAAGATTCCTAGTTCTTTTTCTACCTGTCTTATTAAAGCTCAGATTTGTGTGATTACTTTTCCAATTTATATATTTCCTCCTCAGATCCGGCACGTGGGCTGTGACCGGAGAAGACGTCATCCGCGATGGTTCCATTGTAATTCCACAATACGTCAGAAACCTTAACAAACTTGTGGTGAGATTCCCCTTCTTAACCTTTAAGGTTTTTTTGTGTACCTACCTTTTATATTTGTTGCTCAACTTTGTGTGACGTCGTAGGAAGGGGACACCGTGGGTGTTATGCGCAAAGAACTGGGCATACTACACTTTTTCGTAAATGGCGTGGATCAGGGGCCGGCCGCGTTTAATGTTCCAGAACACGTGTTTGGCATTATCGGTGAGTTCCCTAACAGTATATTTTATACCCGTGCTTAAATGAGGGGGAGTAATACAAAGTCTTGAATTACCTAGAATGTAGACATACATACAAACATAAAATCACGTCATTTTCCCATGGGAGTAGGCAGAAACTACAGAATGCCATCAGCTACGATCCTTACATACTCCTTTTGATATACGTTACAAGCCATAACTAGGTTTAATAATTTAATTTTCTTAAATTAATGTACTGTTCATAAAATCTGGGTATTGAAATTGATATTTATTTATTCAAGACGATCTTAGGACACTTATCAATACTTTTTCGTCAACTTAGATCTGTACGGCCGTGCAGCACAGGCGACTATCGTGGATGAGTATACACCACCACCGATCTACTCTCCCGAGTCGCCGTTATCTACGGAATCTAATGCGACCATATTTCCGTGAGTGTTCAGTACGTTGTTTTATTGCAGGTATATAAAAAAATGCTATAAATGCATTAATAATCCCATATTTTTCCAGGGAGATGTGTTTCCACCGCGTGCACGGTCGCAACGCGCGTCTTAGCCGCAACCGTTTGACCGCTTGGCGTGCGACCGTCTACTCGGAGTTCAATGACGCCGTGCTGTTCAGCTCGCGACCCCTGCGAGAGTGTGACATGTTCGAGCTGCGCATCGACAAGATGGTGGACTGCTGGATTGGCAGCTTGGAGATCGGTGAGATGAACATAGGAACGTACTCTTAATATATATGTACTTAAGCTATTTTAACATGTTTAATATAATCTAAGAATCTTAATCGAAGAGTGATCCATCTGTGTGCCAAATGAAGTCAGTTGTTTAAACTTGATAGAATCATAAAATAATGCCACTAACTGTCATCTTACTAATATTATAAATGCGAAAGTTTAGATGAATGGATGGATGTTTGTTACTCAATCACACCAGAACGGCTGAACGAATCTGGATAAAATTTGGCACAGAAATAGATTATAGTCATTACAGGCATAGTACACCTGACCGTCCTGACTCACCCATTGGCTAACTCATCAATGCCGAGCCCAAACCCTTGGTTCTAGAAACTTAGCACTCTGCCTCGGGAAAGGGAATTTA
Source organism: Orthosia incerta (assembly GCA_948252205.1). Classification (NCBI taxonomy): domain Eukaryota; kingdom Metazoa; phylum Arthropoda; class Insecta; order Lepidoptera; family Noctuidae; genus Orthosia; species Orthosia incerta. The sequence goes on from OX411741.1 coordinate 44,670,126, forward strand.
AGGCAGAGGAAGTCGCTGGCAAACAGCGACGTGCTAGTTTATAATAATAGGAAAGATTCTCGATAACTGCAACATCATAGCAAATGAATAAATCTTGTGCTATCACTCAGGTGTTACGGCCATACGTCCCGATGACCTGGAAGCTAGCGGAGGAGTGGGAGCCATAGCAGGAACTGCCACCGACCTGAACTGGGACACTTACATCCTCAGCGGGGCTGCCATGATGAAGGATGGCGAGTGCGTGCGCAGCGGGTACCCGCTTGATCTGGACACGCTTACTGTTGGGAGCCGAGTTGGTAAGTTAAACTTTAGTTATATTTGTCGGCACGTAACTTGGCAAGAGTCGTTAGAAGCGCTCAATTCTGTTTGGTTACCAAGCGGGACGCGGGGAACGTTTAGCACCGTTCCGAGTGTGCGATTGGTTGGTCAGTTGACACACGGATCGACTGACCATTCGCGTCGCCTCCACGTTCCGTTCGCTCTATATTATTGTGGCTGGTCAGTTCGCGCGCTAAGCGCGAACTTACCCCCCCATGGCATCATAAAATCAGTTCATCCATATGGATTAACTGATTTTGATCTACTTTTTTTGTAAGGTGACGTTATCGGCAGGCTTATTACGTATCTATCGCAAGAGCAAAACGATAGCGATCAAACGTATGTCATATAAGTCGGAATTACCTGCAGTGTAGGTATATGGTAGGTCCTACACAATCGTTTGCTAATCGCTCGCTGTTTGTCAAATGCACTAATTAAAAAAAAAGAACCGCCAACAACTCTAAAACTTCTGTATGGAAGAGCAATTATTGCGCAAAAGTCGCTATCGTTTTGCTCTTGAAAAAGATACGTAATAAGCTTGCCGGATTGTTCTTAGCTATGCTTGATGAAAATCGGTTCAGCCGTTCAAATGTTATGGGCGTTTTATTATTTATTTATTTATTATTTACTTTATTGTACACCACAAAAAACGTACAGGACAAATGTTTAAATATACAAGTGTATATTGGGCGTTTTACTGTTTGAATCGGAGTATTTACGAAAGATAGCGTGTCATAATTACGTGTACGATAGATTGTTGATACAAGCATGTCTACTACTAGATAAACAAAGTGATGTTATATGAAATTTGTAGCCTTTTCTATATACAGTCGTTTTTCATAGCCATGTTTTAATTTTCACTCTTTTAAAACACGACACTTATGTATCCAGGTATGATGTGGCATGCTGATCGCAGTCTTCATTACTATCTGGATGGGATGGACATGGGCAAGGCATGGTATGTGCCTCATTTAAACATCTACGCCGTCGTCGACTTATATGGGCAGTGCACACAGGTATGAACAGAACTTGATTCTTTATTTAGAGCTCACTTTTTCAACGACAAAAGTACAAGGAATAATATTGAAGTTTGAACTGTTTTTGTAAGGTGAAACTGACAAAATTATTCCTGGCTTTGAAAAAATTTGCTCTAAGTCGTCGATAATAATTGTGAATGGTTAAACGATTATTAAGTGTATGTGCGTTTTAACAGGTGACCATACTGCAGAACGAGGAAAGGGCGTTCAATTACAATGGTTGTACTAATTCTGACAACTCTATGCTGAGTAACTCCAGGGCTTTGTCGTCGCCGCCTCCGCCATATTGGTAAGTGACATAACCTCTTAAGAGGAATTGCGGTCGCAGACATCCGACTGAATATCCTAAGTAAAAAGTCATAATTCGGGGTTTGACCCTCGCCTATTTCCTCGTCAAATTTTGGACCAATTTAAAAGATATTCTATAAACTGAAAAAGAAATATAAACTGTGCCCCTATGTTTTCCTTTTTGATGATACATTCTCTTTAGAAGCACTAGAACCCTCAAAAATGCTCAAAATTGCGCTGTCAACAGAGGCCAAGTGTACAAATTTGACAATTACCTATCAATGAAAAAGAAAACATAGAAGCACGACATTTATCTTTTTTATTCAATTTATGGCATATCTTTGAAATTTGTCCGATACTGAAGGAGGCAATAGGCGAGAGCCAAACCTCGAATTATGACTTTTTACTTAGGAAATTCAGTCAGAGCTTTTTGCCCGCATTTCCTCTTAAGGCCTACAAATGATACACATCACAGTATAATTTGGCAGGCGTATCTACTAGCCACCAGTTACCAGCCTTGCCACGGGGTGTCACCCAGTTACTGGGTTATAAATTTCATAGAGGCAGTCGCTACTTCTAAAATGTTGCATCAGGTTACACTGAAAGCCGTACATAGTTGGTAACAGACTAGGTAGATTGATTTTGAAAGGTCATTTAGTAAATCAGAGCCATAGAACAATAAAAATAATTTTTATTTAGCAAAAACAAGAAATACGTATTTTCGTGTTACACTAATAGAAATAGAATGTTAAGACATATTTCTGCTCAATCATGTGAATATTGGTCCCGATGCTAGGAAAATCCTGTGTTATAGGGGCCGACCATTCGCCCGTTAAGGTTATTTTAAAACCTTTTTAAGCAAAACGTGTAACAGTAGCAATAATGTATGGGTAAGGTAAGTGCGCTGGTGATTTTCTGAGTGGGGGGATGAGTGTTAGTGTGTGGGGTGTGTGTTTGTGTGTTATGTGGGAGTGGATGTCGTGTGTTTGTAAGGAGTGTAATTGTGATTTGCGGTGTCTGGAGTTGTGTAAGTGTACGTTTACGTGTATCAATACATTCTGCTATATTTCGTTTGTGTACCATGGATATGGTTTTCATACTAAGATGTACTATGACTTTTATAGAATTATTTAAAAAAAAGTTGCAACAAAAAGAAGAGTAACTGATTTTGTTATTTTGTAGGAGTTTCTCTGAATACGCCGGCGACAATGTCTGCTTGATGCACGACTACACCGTCGCGCGTCGTTTGACGGCTGACCCGATGGCGGCTCTCGTGTTCAGCTCGGCACATCTCGCCATGGGGGAGCTGTTCGAGGTATTGTAGCTCAGCAAGGAGGAGGCCATAATGACCTACTAAACGCTTAAAAACTTAATTTCAGACCGAACCTTCGATATTGAAAAAACATGAGTTTGCGCAGTTGCTGACCGATTGGCTGCTGCGCTGCATGTCGCGGGTTCGTTTCCCGGATAGAACAAATATTTCTATGGCCTTCAAGTTGTTCCGGGTCTGGCCGTTTGTTTATGTTATTTTATACGTTTGGGAACGTACCCACGATACAGGAAAAATGCCAAGTGTGCAACGTTTATTAAAATAGTTTATTTTATTAAAAATATTTAACTCGTGCAATCGGCCCTAAGTTTAACTCGACTGAGCTAAATGCATTTTATAAGTGTGACTAATAATAATTATGTGTTCTCAAAATTAAATATCCAATAATTAATTATTGACAGATAAAGATCATCGATTGTAAAACGTCTTACGCCGGCAGCTTCCGCATAGGGATAACGGACATCAACATTTTGAATGCCCACGTGAACCGCAGTCTGCCTCCCAGCGTCGCCTGCCTGCCGCATTTCACGGCGTACATAGATGGTAACACATTACAATTTGTTAAAGTGTCGTGACGTGATAGTGCTGTGGAATAGGTATAAATATAGGATTTCTTTAGCCGCTTTCTGATTTCAATGAAACGAAAGCTGTTAAGAAATGTTTTCATTTATAGTTGTCAAATTTGTACACTAGGCCTCTGTTGACAGCGCAATTTTGAAGGTTCTAGTGCTTAAGGAAAACATAGGGGCACAGTATATATCTTTCTTTTTTCAGTTTATGGAATATCTTTTAAATTGGTCCAATATTGGAGGAGGAAATAGTCGAGAGCTAAACCTCGAATTATGACTCTTTACTTTAGAAATTCGGTTGGATGTCTGCGACCGAATTTCCTCTTAAGAAAATATGCTCAGTTGTAATAAACGCCTCAAAATAGCTGTAGGACGCGACGCCAACTTTGGTTATGGAGCAGCATTTATTGATCCGTTCACAATGCTTGTTGTATTTTTTACTGTACTGTGTCGCAGCTTCAACTTCCCCAATCCCACGACAAAATTCTTTGTGACACGACTTGACTTGCGCCGTGGTATTGGAGCGTAAGTAAGTATGGTCCCACACCTATTTCTCGCGCAGGATAGCAGCGTCCACATACTGTGTTCCTACTTCACTATTTATACTATTGTAAGTATCATATTTCGAATATGTTTATATTATTTTTCAGGGCGATACATGAAGTATTCGCAGAGTGGCACACGGAAACAGGAGATGGTCTCGTTCGTTCCGTCGTTCGAGTGGCTGCGTCCCGGAGACAGGATCGGTCTCAAGAAAGTCAGCGACTCGCGCGTTATCGTCTACTACAACTCAGAACCACTCGACACGGCTTTCGAGAAAGTTCCCGATGTTAGTATTTATAAGACGGGAATGCTCGTATCTCCTGTTATGTAACCCAGAAGGCCTAGGGTTGGGTGACAGTTTGAGCTCTAGAAATTATGTAATACTTGACATTGTATCCGCTTTGTAGAATAGTAGTTGTTGTCTTTGAAATTTTAAAATTTATTCAATCAATTTAATCACTTATGAAATGTATTTGAAATGTTTAATCGAAATAAATGTTTGAAGTCAAGTAAAACAACTGAGGGGTGTAAAGGAATCTGTCCGAAAGCCAACCTCACCTGCACGTGGTGCACCCTGCAAATACCAACGAGGCGCCTGGCGACCGACGGGTGGCGGGATAACCAGCCCGGACACCTAGACCCGGGATGTGCCGTGCACCGACCATGACACCGTCCCTAGTCTAGCTGTGGCAGCTTTGCAAACACTCCGCGATTACTGACATTCAACCTGGCCTGAGACTCAACAAACTAACCTTCTACAAAACTGGGCATTTGTTTTATTTTTGCCGTGGTACAAAGTTAAATCGTTGCGTCAATAGACGTAGGTTTGAAAGGCAGAAGACACGACACACTCTACAACAATATCTTTACGAAAAAGGTGAACGATCGTAGTTAGGTAGCAAATATATTTTAGTTAACTTGCTAGCAGTATAAGCTTAAATTAACATAAATTATGATGATATAAATAATAAAAAAAATGTTTTATATTATATTTCATGTAAAAACAATATATTTATTTTATTTATTTCTATATTTCAGATCTATGTATTGTATGACAGATCACGGCAAAAACAGAACATGATGATCAGTCTGATCTTACTTATAATTCTTACTAGCAATGTTTTTAAAATAGCTTGAAATAAGTACCTCACTGATTTTTATAAAGAGTAAAAACATTCGTGTGCTTTTCATGAAAGCGAAACAAGAAAGTACTTGGTTTCGTTTTTATGTAAATTTAAATTTTGTTACTGTCTTACTCTTCTTTTCGTGTGACGATGTGTCCACCTCTGGTGTCAGAGTTAATTAAGCCGTCTCTGGGTACCCCACAGGCCTCTGACTTGGCTATTTCAGACTTACATCAAATATATAAGTCCAGGTTTCCACACGATGTTTTCCTTAACTAAGAAAGTACATATGAATTTGAAAAAGTCACATTGGTTCTTGCCCAGATTTGAACTCACGATCCTAACCATGAGAGGCGAGGCGCTACCGGCGCTACGTACCTGTTGCTAACGTTAATACTGGACTCTTTCCCTTGTGGTGAATTTTCCGTTAGCGGGTATTTCAATGGTTGTAAGGATTCTTTGTTATGCCCGAAGGGCGACAAGCGAGTCACGTGGGACAACACGCGATCAATTAACTGGATTTGTTGTGAAACTTCTCTCGTGCCCGCTAAATCTTAATTAATTTGTCCCATTGGTAATCTTGCATATTAATTTGATCTTTAGCAGAGAGAAAGTCATAAACCAGCGTCTTGGCAAGTACACGAGCTTTTTTTGCAAGGCAATATTGTCGGACCCGCAGGTTCAATTGAGCTGTTTGCATGTTCCGAGTGAACAGGATAAAAATTAGTCTATTACAGTGCTACAAAATGCCCTTTCACTAAACGAAACGTTTAGTGAAAGGGCAAGTTACAAGACTCAGAAAAATGTAATAGCAGCACACTATGAACATGAGTTCTGCAGTGATACTAACATGAATTATTATTAAAACAGATTTGAATACAATTGTATCGGATCCCTTAAAAAAGCATAGATGTAAATTGATGCAGGATAGTTCGCCTTCAGCGACTCAGTTGACTGAGGCTTTTTCGGTGGTTTGTAATCGCATTGGTCGCTTATACCATCCTAGTGCTTGTACGCTATATGCTTGCCGCCCTGCCGCTACGGGGCTATACCATGACACTACCAATCCATCCATTCATACTCTATAAATTATGGTTTACACGCTCAAAAAGAACGAAGATGCTAATTCAAGAATAATTCAATTTAAACATAGAATTAGCAAAAAGTTCGTATGCAGCGCTTAAACCAGTGTCATTAAGATATCATGGTTTGCCCCGTATCCAGCTGCTTAACTGCCGAAAATGCTTAAGTATAAATAAAATCTCTTAATGAAGGAATGCCACAGAAAAGTAAAAATATGGCCACTCTTTGCTAAATAGCAATAATAATAATAATGTCGTTTTAAAGAGCTAAAATTGGAAACTTCATTTTTATCAAGCTTGTTCAGCTAAATTATAACGGTACTTTATATAATCTTATAGATATCAATCTAATCACCTCAATCATTACTGGCACTGAATCAAATTGATTGGATTCCATTTTTAATATATAGTTCGCTCAAAACTCATGTTATTTAAGCTTGCTGCAAAGCCATAGCGAGCAAATTTATCATAAGACTAGCACTTCGCCCGCGATTTCTTTTGCGTCGCGTGATTCGTTTTTTGTCCTACAGTTGACTTTTTAGTTTCACCCCCTTAAAGGTTGAATTTCCAAAAATCTCTTCTTAGTCTTCTAGAAAAACTAATAATGAAATCCTTTACTATTTACTTAGGTTAGTAAATACTTACCTAAGTAAATAATGTTTCAAATATACAAGCCAACAAATTTCCACCTTTTCACCGCCTTAGGGGTAGAATAACCAAAAACCAATAAATACATGAATTCTTTTTATCAACCAAAAGCGTAAATCTAAAATATTTTGTATCCAACTTACAAACTGTAGAAATTTTATACAAATTTTCAACCCCCTTTTTACCCCCTTACGGGTGGAATTTCCAAAAAAACAATAAATACATTATTAATCAAGAGCGTAAATGTAAAATTTCACGATGTCCAATTTACAAACTAGAAATTTCAAATAAAGTTTCAACCCATCTTTTACCCTCTTAGGGGTAGAATTTCCAAAAATCCTTTCTTAGTGCGCACTTACGTCACTTGAGGTACCTTCCTGCCAAATTTCATCTTTATACGTCAAGCGGTTTTCGATATTTCGTGATGAGTGAGTGAGTGACCTTTCGCTTTTATATATTTAGATTAGAAATTTTATAAATTTATTTGAAGCACATTGCTATTTATTATTAATTTAATCATATCTAGGTGCCATATAAGCGCACAGCACGTAATTACATCTATACTTAGTCGTAAAGGATTAGAAATTTTATTAATGTATTTGAAGCTCAATGCTATATTTATTATTAATTTAATCATATTTAAATGTCATAGAAGCGCACATCACGAAATTTCATCTCTACTTAGTCGCAAGGGCAAGATCAAAGGTCAAAATGGAACGTGAAGTCTAGATTAAAAAGTTAAAAGGCGTGGTGCTAATGCCTCGTTTTATAATGTCTGGATAGCGTGTTTCGATCATATCCGTCTATCCGACAAGTACATAACTTATTCCACGCTCAAAGTATTAAGGTCAGACTTGCAACGTAGTTAGCGAGCTGTATTATGACTGATGTGGGCTGCGAATCTACCTTTAATGAAGTTTGTGGGGGGAATTAATCCAATTGTGGATTCATTATTACTTCGGATTGTATTCGCTAGATGACCGTGACCTGATCAGCCTGAATTACGTAAATACTCAGGATAGATTAAGGCACAACCACATTGAGGCACATTTTGCTGTTACATTAACACAGATCTGAAACAGGTTTATACACTTCACTGCACTTATTTAAAACAGGATTATACTAGGCCCAGTTTTAGGAAAAGAGTATGTTATAGGAATTTTGAACACACACATTATTTTATGTAAATGTTTTCATAAAAATGTAATACTTACATATTATATTTAGGTATATTTATAATATTTATTATGATTTGAATATATTATTTCGACGATATGTTGGGCAAGAAATATGTCATGCCTACAGTCATGCCCCGAAAATATGACTATAAAACAAAGGCTAGGTAGGCATAGGATAGATAGGTCATGTATTGGATGCGAAGAAACGAATCAAGGACTGCAGAAGTGACAGTTGGGCGGGGCTGAGCCTATACATGTAAGTCGGGGTATAACTGTATTGAGAAATTGGGGCCTTAATTATAAACAATATTATTATACCAAAAGGTTAGATAGATTACATAGTGATTGGTAGAGTAATTCATGTTTTCTATCGAGTATTTAAATTAAGAATCTACTAATCAGTGCTTAAACTAATTACAGTCATCGGCACAATTAACCGTCCACCATTAATTATGCCTAAAACTTCGAACAAGTGCATCTTTCGCAGTTTTTTCTACAACCAAAGAATTTACTCTATTATGACTATAAATTAAAAAAATAAACGTAATTAATTAGTAAAATTTATAAAAAAATACAACAAAATGCGAAATTATTATCGTTATTAAACACATGTGTTTACTTTCAGAGCAAATGAACAGAATTTATTCATGCCGACGTGACTAACATTCAGAATAGCACAAAAAATATTTTATCCATATTTTACCCTCATACTTATCGGTTTCAAGTTTTAAGTCGGTATTTAGCATTTCTTTCGCCATACAATTAACTTAAAAAAAAAAAGATAATCAAAAAAATAAAAAAAAACCCGGCTGCTTACGAAGCGAACTAAAAAGCCGTAAACAAGAAGAAAATCATGCTGTGCAGTCGGAGGATACATATTCGCGAGCTGGCTGACCAAAACCAGATGTATCTGCACACCATGATTGTTTTCTTGTTTACGTATTTTTAGTTCGCTTCTTAAACATTCGGGTTTTTTTCTTTTTTGAATTCTCTTTTTTTATTTATAACGTTTTGTTTTTTTCGAATTAAGAACATTTAAACATATAAGTGTTGTATATTTTTGAAATCTCCTCTTAACATCCTTTATTTTGATACCCTACACGACGGGTATGGAAGAAAAAAATAAATTTAGCTCTCACAATATGGCGCCCAAAATCTAAATTTCTCTATTTTCCATTTTTAATGTAGACAGTGACACAAAAATGGATAAGACGAATCGATTGATGTAAGAATCATCAAAATCGGCCAACGCGTTTGGTCTCTAGAACGCCACATAGGAACATACATAAATACATACATAGACTGATGAACACATTACCCTCCTTTGGCAGTCGGGTAAAAACAATTAAGCTCGAGTACCTACTCAAAAATTTAAAACGTGCCAAACAAGTGGCTTTGAAAGGGTGGACGGTCAATAATGCAGATGAGTGTATATGTTTATTAAGTTTTTATAAATAAGGCTTTTAGTTTCTATTGGAGGTGCCGGTTCCTTCCAGTAGACTTTGAATCATCTTCCGAACCGGCGGTAGCTTCACCCATGAATAAATTCAACATAAGTTTTATTGATTGGCAATAAGAATCAAAATTCATCAAGCTATTTTAAAAATATTTTCTTCTTCATATAGCAAAGCTGTATGAATGCTTCAAGTGATTTGTACAAATTATAGAAATCTGAGACTTGGTTCGGTTTCGCTGTTAAAATTGAAGGTACGGTAACGAAAATATAAAGTTATTATGCCCTTAATGTAAATAGCGGTGTCAACCAGAGTCTTGAATTTCTTTAATTTTGTATGATCGAAAAATTCAGTTACAATTTTTTGTGAAGTACAGTTACAGACAAAAATCTAGGAGGAAGTTATAATAACTTAGTAAAATAATTTGCACGCTGTTGAGGCTTGTATAATGATATTTTACGAAATTATTCCCTTCTTCTGATCATCGTGATGATTGCGACTGTAACCATACTTACATTTTATTTTGTGTAACCATATTGCATGGTGTATATCCCCCTGTATCCTCCTGTAAAAGGAGCATGCCGCTTTTATAGTAAATGCTTACATAATTTATAATGCTTTTATTATTTGCGTTTTATTTAAGTTTTAGGTACACAAATTCATTATTAAAAAATTATAATGCTATGGAATTCAAGTGAAATTTACCTTTTTCACTCGATTTTTGGGCCATGTTACACTGATCATGGTCGTAAGCAGACTGTCGCGGTAATCTCCGTCTATGGGCTAGATGTGTCCAGTCCAACCCATCTTGTTTAAACATCCAAGTATCACTCACCGCATGCGTATTGTTAACCGACTGCAAATAGCGAGGTTTTAACATGATAATCACTAAATTACAAAAAGGTAAATTACACGTTAGTTCCCACTACGTATGAATTGAACACAAACTGATCGTTAAGTTTCTATTTGTTTAAACAGAAAGTGTACGTGGTCATTGAGATATACGGTCACGTCACGAAGATTCAAGCTCTTGCCCAGGGAACTGGACTGAATCAACAAACAAGTAAGTACAAACTAAAGAAAATTTTAACTTTATCTTGTTGCCATTAAGTGTTTTTACTTGACATCTTGGCACGGGTGATGGTTAGTATTTTTCTACAAATGGTCATATTTTTCAATTTTTTTTTTTTTTTTTTTCAAAAAAAAAAAAAAAAATGACTGAGCCAAGGTGGTTATTTATGCATGGCTTGCCCCAGTCACCGCAAGTCGATTACACAGCGCATTAGCCCTTCAGGCCCTTATGAATACTGCATACAAATTTTAAGTTATCGGCTTTTGCCATGTAGCTACATAATATTACACAAACTTTTCGCCTGTTAGTTAAAGCCTATGTAATGGGCAGCACGTCTATTGCCGTGAACCACACATCAATCCATATTCCAGACTGCGAGTAAGCCCAATAACACTGCATGATCTAGGGATCTAACCCAAGCGTAGGCTCAATAGTCGCGCATGTGACGTGTCAATAACTGGTCTTTTAATATACTGGCCTTAATAACTAGTTACACATTCAAGAGTTTCATATTCATACAAAATCATTCTCGTAATACTCCTCCGTAATTGATTTATTGAGTAATGATAGGATTTCAGTACCAAAGTTGTACCTAATTCGTCTCATCTATAACTAAGTAAATTGATGAGATATTATAGTGAAAACTTGTATTATTTCAGTTCCCAACGATAGCGATGATTACCCGAAGCATCTAGCTCCGCCACACCACTTCTCGAATCACGGTTGCATGGACAATACAGACGAAGTGTTTGGCAACGCAACTAATTTAGTGAGTGCAGTGAGTGACCCACGGACTGCCCAGCGCTCGGTGGACGACGAAGAGTTCTCCAGTGAAGACTCTCCGGAGCCCGACGAACTAGTTACGGAAGGGGACGCATCCGCTGAGGAAGACGCGATGGGACGCAAGGGGAAGGTACCCCAACTGAAGGGGAAGTATGCAAAGCTCGCGGCTATGGCTGCCCAAGCCGCGGATGATGCTGCCACCGCTGCTCGCGCTGAAGCCCGCGCTCAATCTGCTGAGCAAGCCAAGACCAAAGGAAAGGGGAAGGGGAAGAAAGGCGCTGCCGCCGCCGCCGCTGCACCGATGGCTTCTACTTCAGCTGAGCCATCCACTTCGGCGGCTTCGGATGGCGCCGGCGAAGCCTCGGGTTCGGGCGCAGGCGCTAGCTCCAGCGCTGGCGAGGACGGTGCCAGCGCGGACGAGCCCCCCGCCGCAGGGCCCTCAGAATCAAAAAACACGATCGTGAAGCCTATACCGCGCCGTATTCCACTGCCCTACACATTCTACAACCTACATGGCAAAAATATAAAGCTGTGCAGCTCAGGTAAATGTGATATCTTTATAGTTGCTTTTTCGACTACCTTGTCTATTATGTAACATATTACCTAAGAAATTCGTTTCCAAATATGAACATTTAGACAAAAGACTATAAAATTAAAAAAATATAAAATTACATAATAACAGTTACGAAATTACTTTTGTATGGAGTTCTGATATCGTTATGTAACTGGCTGAATGATACTGAACTGGTTACCTTTCGAAAAAGCGCGCGTTGATTGTGTGTATATAGTCTGTGGTACCTTTCGAAAAAGCGCGCGTTGATTGTGTGTATATAGTCTGTGGTTTTTAGTCTGAACGTTTCTAATAAATTGTTGTTGGAACTTATTTGCATTTAGTTAAGTAAGCTCAACAGGTAGTGGATAAAGAGTCGTTCGTGTCTCACATAAAAATGCTTTATTTTAACACTCGCATGTAACTTTCGACGTTCGCCTTCGGCTCTCGTCGAAATTGGCTACATCGCTCGTGTTAAAATCTCGACTTTTTATGCTCGACACGAAATGTACTATTTTAGTACTTACTAGGAGGGATCAAAAAGTAGTGAGAACGACATACTCCTTGGTAAGAAAACAAAAATACTGGCAGGCATAGCTCAGATACATATTTGTAATATTAAAAATAGTTTCGATTCTCTTTTGTTTTTTTCTGAATGTAGTCATTTGTTTGCTTCGTGTCGGAACGTGTTCTCGAAAATGAAGAAAAACGAAGTTCGAGCCTTTATTAAATACCTCTGTTCAAAAAGTTAACGACGCAAGCGATTTGGAGGCAACATTAGGAGAATCTGCTCCGCCGTATTCTACTGTCGCAAGGTGGGCTTCTCAATTTCGAGTAGGGAGAACGAGCACGGAAGACGAACATCGTTGCGGCCGTCCATCGACGTCAGTCACCCAAGAAAATATTAAATAATAATATAAATAATAAAACATTTATTGCCAGAATACAATTCCAATTCCATGTCACTATATGGTTTAACAAAACTAAGATTTAAATTAGAATTCTACATAACACAGAACTCTGTGTTATGTAGAACTCATAATTCATTCATTCATTCATTAATAATTCTTATTCATTCCATACACCTCTGACACCCAAGCTAAGATTGAACTTGTGTTATGAGTGTCAGGGCTCTCGTTCACTAGGGCAATACAATTTATACAGTTCGGAGTAAAGTACACGTCAAACAAGAAACAAAGACTGACAATACAAATAATTAAATAGTTGAGAGTCATATTGCGAAAGTCGAGAAAATTGTATTGAGCTATCGAAGAATTACCATCCGATACTTAATTCAAGAAACGGGCATTTTATAAGGAAGTATTCAATCCATATTGAAACAATCTTTGAATATGAGAAAAGTCTACGCAAGATGGGTGCCGAGAATGTTAACCGACAGTCAGAAACAAAATCGACTTGACATTTCGAAGATATTGTTGGACAAGTTTCAAGAAGATTCTGAAAACTTTTTGTCTCGTTTCGTAACAATGGACAAAACATGGGTCCATCATTTTGATCCCGAGACAAAACAGCAATCTTCGCAATGGAAACGGCCATCATCACCGACCCCGAAGAAGTTTCGTGTCGTGGCATCGGCTGGCAAGGTTATGGCCTCAATACTCAGAAGGGATATTGTTGACTGATTACCTGGAGCGTGGATCCACTATTACAGGCCAATATTATGCAGCTTTAATTCCCAAGTTGAGGAATGCCATCAAAGAGAAAAGGAGAGAGAAACTTCGAAGGGGCGTGCTGTTTCATCACGACAACGCACCCGCGCACAGGTCGGCAGTTGCGATGGCTGCCATTCAGCAAGCTGGCTTCGAATTGGTTGACCAGGGGTGTGGTATTCACCAGATCTAGCGGCTAGCGATTTTTATCTGTTCCCTAAATTGAAAAAAATACTTAAGGGGAAACAGGTACGAAGACGATAACGAGGTGATGGACCAAGACAAAACTTTTTTTGTGAAACGGATTGAATATGGCCTTGGAAAAGCGCTGGACTTGGTGTGTAGAGAGACTCGGAAACTATGTAAAAAATAAATTATTAAGTTATCAATAGTCATTATATTCTATCTCATTCTCACTACTTTTTGATCCCTCCTCGTACATAGATAAGCACTGACTTTGAAAACTATGGTCAATTTTAGCGAGTATACGTACATTGGCCAGTAATCAATAATTTGTCCTGCAGTCTAATTGCGTAAGTGACTTCGGCAAGGCAAAGTGTTTTGACCCCATCAATCGACCAATCTAACGTTTTAAAAAATAATATAAATCACATGCGAGGTGAAAGATTGATGGGGTGGAATTCTCTTACGCAATTAGGCTGCTGATCTCTACTCCGTCCAATTTCAATACGTAAGTTCAGCTCACTCTGGATAATCCGGCAGCATACAATATTTACATTATAATAATCAAATATAAACATCACAAACATTAACTATTACAATTGACTGGCTGACCCCCGGGGCTTCGCTCCCGTCAACTGGCTACCCTGCCTATCCTGCCTACCCTGCCTACCATGCCTATCCTGCCTACCCTGCCTACACTGCCTACACTGCCTACCTTGTCTACCCTGTATAGATTACAAATAAATATTCTATTTCTGATGACTTAGTACTTTCCTCTATTTCAGACACGGTGGCGACGCGTCTGAAGGGCTACAAAGATGGCATAGCTATCATCAGTCAGCCACTGCGTCGCGGACATAACTTCAGGGTAAGTTACAAAAAAACGAAGCAAACATTTTTCGATATTTTATGTTAATGTTAAGCAAAAGCGAATTACTCTTATCAAGTGCGAATTGCAGTAATAGTTGCCCCAATGCGATAATTGAGAGAATTTAATTAAAAAAGAAAATATAAGGAAATTAAAGGTATAAAGAACTTGATTTCTTACAAGGAAAGGTACCCAACTGTCCGGTTCCGATTTGATTTATTTTGATATATGTAAGGAAGTAGTATAAAATAACACACGTACTTTTTTTAGCTGCCCAATCTCAACGTATTGAGCGAAATTGTCCTCCAAAGTACTGAAAAGTGACTAAAACTAAAACCTACTGTAAAGTTTTGTTCAAGCAAATTGTTATTGAATTACTGATTTTGGATATTTGGGTACCTTTCCTTGTTAGTTAAATGCGTAGCTGAGCCTTTTCAGTGAATTTGTTTCATTTATCGACATATAAAAACATCAATATTTAGTTCATGATTAAAGTGCTCAAGATGTAAAAACTGATGTCTAATATAAATTTTGTATCTTTATAACCATCTTAAAATTTTCAAGAGTAATCGAGAAGAAATTCTAGATATGCATACCTAAATCTCTAATCCGCCTCTAGCTAGCGCCAGATTCGGTATTGCTATTCATAAATAAGCGAAATTTTACTATCACAACGTCAGTAATAGTGTAAATTTATAAAGCGATTTTGAAATATTGCCAAGCATAAGCGTAGAATGCGAAATGATTTTGTTTGCAAATGCAATATGGTTGTTTTAAAACAACAAATCATACTGTGTTACTCACTCACTGAATAGTTTTGGTCTAGACAAAATCATAAGTGATTTATTCAAATTAGGCTGCGAACCATCGCTTTTTAAACGTCAAATTTCTACATATAGACAGTCCGGCCGTCACCACTCACACAGTCAAACTTATTAACAAGTGTACACACTTTTCTAAAACTAAAATAAGACAACCTATGAATATTAGCGATTAGGTTATCCATCTGGTTACTTTAAAATATCTACATTTAACCAAATATACCATTCCCTTGTTGCCTGTGATTTAAATGTCTAGCTCTAATATTATTATTCAAGAAGAATAAACTCTACTATCCGCATGAATATCAAGCTTAGTGATAGTGTTAGTAACAAAAATAATAATTGGCGTTCAATGACATAATATTCATGCTATTTTGCGAATAAAAGATCCAAATCTATGAATAAAAAAATAACGCCTTCACTATTGGTCAAAACAAACAGTCATTTGACGTTTGTTAAAAGTATAGGTACAGACAAACTAGCTATTCTACTACAATTTGTTTTTTATTATTATTTCTGTTATTCTATAGTGTATGTTAAATGAGTTGTAGACCATTGAACTCGTTCTACAAATACATTGTAAACGCTTTAGCTTTGCCTCTTGAATTTACATGTAATTTTTTTAATAATTTTAGCATAGTAAATTATAAATGCGCACATGTCTGCCTGACACGATGATTACATTAAAATAGAATAGAATTCCAACAGAATAGTATGGTTTCAATAAATTGGCTTAATCGTTACGATTAGGGCACAACAACAACACTCAATAATATACATATAATCTAGTTCCCGTTGAACTGCTGAGGCTTTTTAAAAAATCATTCTTATGGCACCTTAACAAATAAATTTATGGTTTGTTATTTTTGTTAATAGCTGGTAAATGTAGGCTGTGCATCAGGTTCATACACAGAGCACGGAATAGCCACGCACGACTATTAACGCCAGTACCTGCTAATAATAAATTCGCATCCATGCAAGTGCTGTGTAGTCACGGGCATTGCAAAAATTATAAAGTACTGTCAGTTTTTAAGAGTAGACGGTGGCGATCACTGACACGCTTCGATTTGTATAAAAAAAAATTGCTAACACGGTACTGGCAGCGGTAACTGAGGCCTTTCGCAGCTCTGTGTTCTCACATGTACACAATATAGATATATTCAACATATAGATCTACACATAAACGGTTATTTGTTGCAGTTCCGCGTCGACAAGATCAGCGATGAATGGCTGGGTTCGGTGGCTATAGGCGCAGTGGGGGTGCTGCCGCTTGAGATTCCATCTAACGGACTGCACTTCGAGCCACCCTGCTGGGTCATAGCCAGTGACCTGCTGAATGATAACGGGACATTTGTAAGTATCCCTGAACTTCTTTTTAACGTATCGATGGCAATATACATGCGAGTCTATGTCATAGTTCCTGTAAAGTATACATCAAGACACGTAAGACTCGATAGGATGTCCCGTTGTTTGCGGTATATCAGCACATTAGTTTTGGCGCATAGTGTCAAAAGTGCATAAGGAACAAAGCCCTAAATGTTAAAAGGCCGAATAATCTCCTAAAAAGCTGCTAGAGTCTGGCAAACGAAAGTAGAGACTGAAAAAGCGCGGCTAATTAAAAAAAAATATCAGCATAGCAACCCCAAAACTAGTATGAAATACCTGGAATAAACTAATTTGATACTTTAGAATTTTAAATTTTACTTCGTCTGAATAAAAATACTATAGGTACTTTAGTTAGGCAATACTTTAAATATTATGTATCTTATAATCCGAATAAAAAAAGCAACAGTATTCTATAATAATTTTGGTTTATTCACTACCATAATCAAAATCTGAATCTAAGACTTCCATGTGAAAAGATTCATTAGAGTCACTGGAATCACTGTTTCGTACATTACAATGCAACTCATAAATTATTTTCTGTAATTCTGTCCCTTTCATTATATTTATTTTCAACATGTATGACATGTTCAGTCATTTTCTTGCACTGCTCTGCTAGCTATTTCACCCAAGAACTGGTTCTAGGTTCTTATACTATCTTTCTGCATTAAATCCGTAAGGTTTTCAATAGTTTTCACTATCTCATTAACCCCTGCTACATCCTCCAAATCCTCTGTACAAGAAAAAAAAATTACAATGCAACTTTTATTAATGTATGATATATATCTATAATGGATTATTATGAAGGTATTTAATTTATTGCAAAATGAATGTGAATAATACTTGAGAAATATATTTTGCATAAATATTAATTACGAATTAAAACAAAGTATCAAATTATTAGCATCCTACTAACTTATGAAATCTAACACCACATGTAAACAACCTTGTTTTTGTTTGAATTCGGCGTCTTTCTCCTGTTTTTTTTCTTGATATTTAGCCATCAAGCAAAACAACATCAGCTCCCGTAATCAACTTTTAATTGTTTTATTAATTTTTCACTGAATAAATGCTATTATCCAGACCACAACAAATCAAATCAACACGCCATCTTGTTTTGGAATATTGAGGTTGACATTAGTATAGCATTGCCATATAAAAAGTTTGCAAATAATTCGAGTGACTATTTACTTTTTTTGCCAGACTCTAGCTATAAAATTTATTTCGCTAAGTCAGAAATTTGAATAAGAAATAGAGAACTTGCCGATTTTCGGGTAAATAGTTTCATATTTAATATGAAATGGAAGTAACCATCTAAATTTCAATCTGAGCGAGTAATTCTTGTTTCGACCAGTTTTGTCTGGCATTCTTGACTCAATTAGGAATACTATAATGGGATCATTACCTTGTTGTAATGTTATAAATAAATAGTACAGACCCGTATGATGATGCGATGCAGCAGTGAATAGTTTCAAAGTAATGACGTCTCCCTGTGTCACACTGCACAGCAGAAGTATAGGTTCCGAGGTCTGGTCCTGAAGACTGACTGACATGATGGCGTTTTCATACAAACACATCAATACCTCGATGTACCGGTAGTCAATTTGACACCATTGGAGAGACTAGTACAGCCCGAGTCTCGATCGATTCGCAGGCTTTCTCGTAGTCCACAAACACTAATCAGAGAGGAAGATATACTCTTCTGTCATCTGTATAACCTATCGCAGAATATGTATGTCTACGGTGGTGAAGCCTATTCGGAAGCCGGCTTGTCGGGAGACCAGCAGCCTTGCCAGCTTAATGTAAAATCAATTTGTCATACTCTTTGCCCTTTGCCTTGCCGAATTCATTACACAATAAGGCTTCAGAAAATGCGCGCGTGAGAATTCGTGATGATTCTTAAAAACAGCTTGTATACAGCCTGTTATTCTTAAACAAGCATTAACACCCTTCTTCAAAACTAAAATACTGCCACACTTCTGCTCCATGCCTGCAGTGTTTTCCAATCGAGTATGACGGAATCAAACAGCTTCTGAAAGCCCTTACGAACTGATTTGCCACCCGCACTCTGGAATTAAGCGGTTATTCCGCCATCATCCGAAGATCATTGTGCATCTTTAGATCTCCTTGCGTCGTTTCCTACAAAGCTGGGGGTCGTGACCACATCATAGTTTCAAAAGTTTCTACTTTATTTTGTTTATCCTACTTTCAGCAATATGCACGGCTTTTAATTTTAAAATGTACATGGTCAAAACAAGATTAAAATTAAAATGATATTGGTCTTTCGATACATACTATCGGAGATCACCTTTTAAGCCGCGCTTCTACTTATCATTATTTTATGCAATTGAAATGTAGACAATGTAAACATGCAAGACTAAAAAATATAAGTAGAAATAAAAGGGTAGTTTAAAATTATACAAATAGCTCTTAAATTAATGAGCTTTATGCATAGAAAAAGGCCATGTTAAATGCCCATTTAATGCCCTCTCCTATCAAGATCGGAGAATCTACACTCGAAGTTTTAGACGATTATTTCTGCGTGGCACAAACGGTCCATTTAAGTAGGTCTAACTTCAAGAAAGAGTCAACCTTCGAATCCGACTCGGTTGGTCAGCGTTCGGGCAGTTGCGCGGTATCTTATCGTCTAAAATACCACAGTTTATCAAGACGAAAATCTATGACCAGTGTGTGTTGCCAGTGATGACATACGGAACCGAAACTTGGTCGCTCACAATGGTTCTCATCAGAAGGATCAAAGTCACCCGAAAGGAGCTATGCTCGAAGCCTCGGTTACTGACATAGCCCGAAGAATTGCCAAACTGCAGCAGGAGTGGGCAGGACACATTGCTCGCTCGCGGTTGATGGGGCCGGAAAGTTCTGGAGTGGCGACCGCGAACCGGAAGATGCAAAGATAGAAACCTCCCTCTAGATGGACCGATGACGTGGTCAAGGATGCGGGCATCCGATGGATGTGAGACACACATGACCTATCATTGTGGCGATGCTTGGGGGCGGCCTATGTTCAACAGTGGACTATGGTCCCATGTCCGCAGTGGTCTTTCGCCAGAAATGATGATGATAATGAGGCATTTTAGTTCAAATGGTCTGATGTGGTACAAAAATTGCAATCAAAACCTGGTATGTGCTGACTGTATTTTTTTTTTCCCTTTCATTCTACTTTTGTTTTGCAAGAGCAGCTTTTCTACAGTCCTATCCAGGATCGTCAGTCCACTCTTGGGAGAGTCATATCTACCCTGCCATTCAAGTTAGTTGTCAGATACATGACTTGAATTATAGGTATCAGCCAAGTATCAGCCAACTTAAAGGTAACCCAAGTTAAATTCAAGTAAGTCGTAAGTTACTTGTTTTTAGTTTTTGCCAGTGATGACATATGGAACCGAAACGTGGTCTCTCACAATAGATCTCAACAGAAAACTCAAAGTCACCCAAAAGAAGAGGGCTATGCTCGGAGTTTCAGGAATCAAGACTGCCGCTTGAGAACCCTCGGTTACTGAAATAGCCCGAAGAATTGCCAAACTGCAACATCAGTGGGCAGGACACATTGCTCGGTCGCGGTTGATGGGGCCGAAAAGTTATGGACTGGCGACCGCGAACCTTAAGATGCAAAGTTAGAAGACCTCCCTCTAGATGGACCGATGATCTAATCAAGGATGCGGGAATCCGATGGTTGTGAGACACACAGGATCGATCTTTGTGGCAATACTTGGGGGCGGCCTATGTTCAGCAGTGGACTCTGGTCCCATGTCCAGCAGTGGTCTTTCGGCAGAAATTGTGATTATGAGGCATTTTAGTTCAAAATGCCTCACAATCACAATTTCTTTTTGGGGTGGAATGGGATCTACCTCCTAGCGGTCCACCCCGGGCAACGGCACCACGGGCTTGCCTGTGGTACGGCTGAACGATCCCACTTAGCGGTGGTAGGCTCCGCAAGGGGCCGCCTGGCTCGCGACCACCATCTCACCGGAGTCCGGCGCCAAGCAGCTTGCTGTATTCCGTCGGTGTGTGGGAGTGCCAGTGCCTTTGGGGGAGAAGGAGGTTGTCAGTTGCGCTGTTCAGAATCGGTCTTGGTCTCTGAGAATAACTTGCCGGGTAGCTCATTCTGGAGGGTAGCGAGATCCGAAGCACGGTGCCAGCCGTTGGCCGACCGCAGTCAGTAGGAGGCCCAAGTAGCACACCAGCCACGTGCCAAAGGCTGCCCCGCCAACTCGCGAAAAATCCCGGTATGCTCCACCGTGCCAGCTGGCGACTGGATGGGAGGACCCGGTGGCCATATCCGGGGGGGTTCGGGCGTCCCCGCAGTCTCCAAATGAGTTCCCCATAGGTTGAGTTAGTTTTAGTGGTCCACTTGGTTATCTGAGCAGCGCCTCGATAGTTCAAGTTTTTCCCCAGCAACTCTAACAAAATGACCAAAGCAAAGAAAATAAATAAGGTTAAACAACGGCTGCACTTCCTCCCACTTAAAGTGCACCTCATTAACATCAGGGGGTTGCACTCCAACCTTGATCCGGTCCACCACCACCTAGAGACCGAGAAGCCGCACCTGTTTTTCCTAACGGAGACGAAGATAACAACCCCGTCGGACGTGGCGTACCTCAACTACCCGGGTTACTCTCTTGAACACAAGTTCAAGAAGCAAGCTGGGGTATGTGTGTACGTCCGCGATGACATCTGTTGTCGTCATCTCCGTTGCTTTGAGAAATCGGGTTTTTCTGCCATATGGCTACTTGTGGACACAGGCGTGGAGAAATCTATCTACGTAGGCGTATACCGATCACATAGCGGTGACCATGAGTCAACAGCGCTTTTTAATAGCCTTGTAGAGTCGACTGATGTAGCCCAGCAACGATACCCAACAGCGAAGCTTGTTTTTCTGGGGGACTTCAACGCCCATCATAAGGAGTGGCTGTTCCCGTACCAGATACAGACCATGCTGGGTTGGAGGCGCGCAAGTTTGCTTTAACGCTAGATCTTACCCAGCTGGTGAATGTGGCAACGCGGGTACCGGATGTAGACGGCCATACACCCAATTGTTTGGACCTCCTGCTGACAACTAATCCGGGCAGTCATTCAGTATCGGTCTCAGCTCTGCTGGGAACGTCTGACCACTGTCTGGTGAAATCCGTTTCGACCTGCTCTCCTCCAGATGAGAGTCCTAGAGGCACGAGGCGAGTATGGCGATACGAGTCAGCAGACTGGGATGAGATGCGGCACTTTTTTGCGTCCTATCCTTGGCGGCATGTGTGCTTCTCCTCGGGTGACCCCTCGTGCTGTGCTGACGTTGCGGACGTGATTCGGCAGAGAATGGAGTATTTTATTCCATTCTCCGACATCCCGCTCGGTCGCAAATCCCGGCCTTGGTATAATGCAGAATGCGCCCAAGCTGAGGCTCGAAAAGAGTCTGCCTACCAAGCCTGGGTCAAGGCCCGCAGCCGCAAAATTAGAGCACGTAGGGTTCGCGCGAGGAAAAGAGCCTTTAATTCTGCCGCTAAGCTCTGCAAGCGGGTTCTGCGTCGGGCACGTTTTGACCATATTGGACGTATCGGGGCCAAGCTGGCATCGCACCCTCCGGGTAGTAAACAGTTTTGGTCCCTGTCTAAAGCGGTTGAAACTAATTTCTGTCGTCCCACTTTACCTCCAATGCTGAAACCTGATGGGTCGCTGGCTCACTCTGCAAGTGAGAAAGCAAATTTATTTGCGTCTCTCTTTGCAAGCAATTCGCGTCTGGATGCTGGCTCTAAGCAACCACCTAATATACCTCATTGTGACTCTTCGATGCCGGAGATCGCAGTTCACACTAAAGAGGTTCGGAGAGTACTGTGCAGCCTAGACGTGAACAAGGCCAGCGGGCCTGACGGCATTCCAGCGAGAGTATTGAGGAGGTGTGCGCCTGAACTGTCTCCTGTATTGACACGCTTGTTCCGCCTCTCTCTTAAAAAAAGAACGGTGCCGAAATCCTGGAAGCTTGCAAATGTACAACCAGTACCCAAGAAGGGCGACCGTGCAGACCCTGCCCACTACCGTCCGATAGCCATTACCTCCATACTATGTAAGGTTATGGAGAGGGTACTGAACAGTAAGTTGCTGACCTACCTTGAAGACAATGAGCTCCTCAGTGACCGTCAATATGGCTTTCGCCGGGGACGGTCAACTGGCGACCTTCTTGTGTTTGTCACGCACTGCTGGGGCGAAGCCATCGAGAAACACGGCGAAGCACTTGCCGTATCGCTCGATATCTCGAAGGCCTTTGACAGGGTCTGGCACGCTAGTCTACTCAGCAAGCTTCCTGCTTATGGCATTTCAGCCGGTTTTTGCAGCTGGATATCAGACTTCCTCAGTGAACGGTCGATCCGAGTAGTCGTTGACGGCTGCTCCTCTGACCTTATGGCTATTAATGCCGGTGTTCCTCAGGGGTCTGTTCTCTCTGCAACTCTTTTCCTGCTGCACATCAATGACCTACTTCTGCCTGGTATTGTTGGGTACGCAGATGACAGTACTGTTTCAGAGAGATACATGTCCGGCGCAAAAACCGGCGGGGATGAAGTTCGTTCCTTGAGAGAGGCTATGGTGGAGCGTACTGATTTGACCTTAAATCTTGTCTCCCGTTGGGGTGACGACAATCTGGTCTCTTTTAACGCTACCAAAACACAGGCATGTCTTTTTACCGCAAAAAGGACTAGTTTCATTCAAACGCCTACTTTTCGGGGTGCATCTGTTCCTGTTACTGATCGGCTCGAGCTCCTTGGCATGGAGTTGACATCCAGTCTCAACTTCGGCGCCACCATCGAGTACAAAGCCCAAATTGCGGCAAAGAAACTGGGCGTCCTAAACAGAGTGAAGCGATACTTTATGCCTGGACAGCTATTAACTCTTTACAAAGCGCAAGTCCGATCCTGCATGGAGTATGGCAGCCACCTCTGGGATGCCTCAGCTAAATATCAGCTTGCCGCGCTTGACTCGGTGGAACGCAGAGCTAAGAGACTAATTGGCGACGTCAAACTGGTGGATGCCAAGCTTCACAGCTTGGCTCATCGCCGTAAGGTTGCAGCTGCTTGTCGGTATTCTACAGACTGTATTTTGGCGAGTGTGACCTCATCCCACCGGCCCCCTTCTACCATCGGACATCTAGACGCACTGCAAGTTACCATCCTCACCTAGTTGCTATTCCACCAATTCGCACCAAGCGCTTCCAAACATCCTTCATAATGCGCACTGCAAAAGAGTGGAACTCACTGCCTGCGTCTGTGTTTCCGAACGCATACAACCCGAATCTCTTCAAAGTTAGAGTGAACAGGCTACTTCTGGGTAAGCTCACTCCATCGTCGACTTTGTCTCTGTCACCTCTGACCTAGACTAGAGTCAAGAGCAAACCCATGTCAAATAAAAAAAAAAAAAAAAAATGTGGTACAAAAATTGCAATCAAAACCCAGTATGTGCTGACTGTAATTTTTCCTTTCATTCTACTTTTGATTTGCAACCGCAGCCTTCCTACAGTCCTAACCAGGATCGCAAGTCCACCCTTTTAAGGGTCATACCTACCCTGCCATTCAAGTTAGTTGTAAGATACATGACTTGAATTATAGGTAACTAGCTTCTGCCCGCGGAATCGCCCGCGTTCAAAGTAAAAAAAAAATGAACTTTACTGGATTACCCGCTGGGTCATTCTAAAGATTCTCTGAAAATTTCAATAAAATCGGTCCAGCCGTTTCGGAGTCTATAAGGATCATACATACATATACTTTCTCTTTTATATATATAGATATCATTTTGAATATCAGCCAACTTCCAAGTCAAGTAGCTTTTAGTCAGTGTTGCTTCTGTTATTTTTAGTAAAACTAACTGAAAACTTATTGTAAAACTAGGCTAAAACCAATTTCCACTTGCATTAATGAAACAGATTTTCGCTCTCCTGCAACATTCAGCAGATCGGTTCTTGCTTCTTTAAAAGGGATTAGTTAGCTACGAGATCTGGGCGCTCTAAGATTGAAAAGTTAGGTGGTCTTGTACATAACCACCAAATATAATTCTCTAAACTACTCCTTCAAACTGTAGGTACAGATTATTGCAAATCTAACGACCCATTTTCCTCCACAGCTCCACTCCCTGATGGGGATGCCTTTGGACGAACTGACCGAGCAATCAGTTCTGACACTCCATTTTCGCTTCACCAGCGAGCTGATCCTCCAAGTAAACGGCAAGTTGATCGGCTGCATCGCCACCGTACCGCGCCGGTTCAGCCACGTCTTCCCGACCATCGATTTGTATGGCAGGATTTGTCAGGTATGTTCTTATTTCTTATTGCACAGATACAAATCGTGCTCAACCCAGAATTGGGTTCTCTAACAGCAAACCTCAGTGCCATAGAGAGATTTGGAAATGAAAACAGTATACCCAAGTGCAAAACAAAAACTTAAAATTACTCAATATACTGGTGGCAAATAAAATTAGGCCATTCCTATTTTTATGATTTATTCTTTAATCATGGTCTGTTTAGACATTAATTAATGAATAAATCATAAAAAATGTATTCCTTAACTTTTTAATTTTTAATAACAAGCTTTTTTCGTATTCTTCTCAGCAAACCCTTTCATTTGACACCCATATCATGGCAGTGCACAAAAAATAACTAGCCCACCATCTTGGGCCGTCCGCCATATTTGATTTAGAATGACGTCACTTATCTAAACATGCATTGTCATCCAAACTAAGCGTGTATGCAAAATTTCATCTTAATCGGTGGAGGATAACTGCTTTAAAAGTCAGTTGCAAGATTTGACCCGAACACACATACATGCACACAAACATACATACATACATTGCAAGTTAATTAAAAGCTTGTAAAATATGATAATAGACTAAACAAATATGTGTACAGCAGACAATGCATAATTATAAATATGGCTTTATTGGCTAACCAGCGACCCGCCCCGCCGTGGCTTCGCCCGGAACAAATTATACACAAAAACCTTCCTCGTTTCTCACTCTTTCAATTGATGAAAACAGCATGAAAAGCTGTTCAGTAGTTTTTGAGTTTATCGCGTACTGAGGCGGCGAGGGTTTTATTTTATAACTAGCCTCTGCCCGCGTCTTCGCCCGCGTCTTTGCCCGCGTAAAAGTGTTTTCTCATCCCAAGGGAACACAAACTATGTCCTGTGTAACTGTGTAACATATTCTATGTCCTTCCCAGGGTCTCAAACTATCTCCATGCCAAATTTCATATAAATCTGTTCAGTAGATCCTGAGATTACCCCTACAATCTCACAAACTTTAAAGATAAAGATATATTTAGATTACTTCTTAATATTAGTATATATATGTAGTAACGAATGTATCAGTTTAATGTCAAAACAGCTAGCTGTCAAATATGCTGGTTTAAATTCTAAAATACTATCATTATATGATTGGCATCAACGAGTATCGAAGTTGACAATATCGTCAATGTCGCGGATAACGCCTACACCTAGATTAGGGCGCACGGAACCCAAAAGTAATGAGAGATGGTATAATAGTATAAGGGCGCTAATAGTATATTATGCAACTAGTGAATAAAGGACGGATTTAAAGCGAGGGCCATGACGCGAGTGATTCATGGCCCTCGATATAAATCCGTTTTATTCAAGAGTTGCATACTATATTTTATACCATGACTACGAGAAAAAGAAAGATTGAAGCGAAAAGCACAAGGAATTATAATAAATAAATATTTATTGCCATCAAAATTTACAAAAAATGTTAAAACTCAGGGTTTCACATTTTTTTGTAAATTGTAGCTGAGCTAGGTAACCGCATCTGTGTTTCAGGGGCCAGTTACCACCTCCGTTACGTTACATAATTATAATTAATTAAACACCATTGCTATTAGTATTAAAATTACAATCCAAATAAGTATTCACTAAACATCCCAGACTAAAATCAAAATCATGAAAATCATTATTGAAATCCTAAATATTAACAAACTGAAAATTAAATCGATGAAGAAGTTTGAAAGTCGAATATTCTTTGCACAAGGAGTTTGTATCGAGTATTTTATGCGCAAAGAGGTTGTATAGCATTGAGATGGACGTCGAATACATATTGGTGTGTTCTAAATTCAAACACCAAAACAGTGAGTAAAAGTGCTTTTTATTCACTGTTTTCAGTGAATAAAATAAGCTTTTTAGAGGGGGAATGGTATAAATAATATTTTCATAGTATATTATGCAACTAATGAATAAAGGACGGATTTAAAGCGAGGGCCATAGATGAATCACGACCGTATTCAATCATCAATTCATGATGATTGACTCGCTATGCTCGTGATTCAAGTGTTAGAATCCTGAGCGACGCGAGTGATTCATGGCCCTTGATATAAATCCGTTTTATTCAAGAGTTGAATACTAAAATGACTACGAGAAAAAGAAAGATTTAAGCGAAAAGCACAAGAAATAATAATAAATAAATGTTTTATAACCATCAAAATAAAAAAAAATGTGAATATCAGTGTTTCACATTTTTTGTAAATTGAAGCTGAGCTAGGTAACAGCATCTGTGTTTCAGGGGACAGTGACCACCTCCGTTACGTTTAAAATTATAATTAATTAAAACCAATGCAATTAATATTAGAATTACAATCCAAATAAGTATACACTAAACATTCCAGATTAAAATCAAAATCAATATTAAAATCCTAAATGTTAATATTTAGGATTTTAATATTGATTTAGGATATATTTAGGATTTTGAAATTAAATCGATGAAGGAGTTTGAAAGTCGAATATTCTTTGCCTTAGGAGTTTGTATCGAGTATTTTATACGCAAGGAGGTTGTATAGCATTGAGATGGACGTCGAATATATATTGGTGTGTTCTAAATTCAAACATCAAAACAGTGATTAAAAAAAAGGGCTTGAAAACAGTTCACTGTTTTCAGTGAATAAAAACATAGAGTAACAACAAAATTGAAATGAAATAAATTGTAGTTCTAAAAACTAAAAACACGCTTCAATGGTAAATTGAACTAAAAAGTCGCTAACCCTGAAGATCTTGGTAAGGCCACAGATAATATAATACTAGCATACAGATGCCTCATCCCATACAAAGAAACCGTGCCGACGTAACTAGCGTTTATCATCTGATTAATCTTGTTATTTTTGTGAGTACATCAATCGCGTTCGTTCCCGTTCCACGGCAATAGATGGTGTTAGCAGCGACTTTGCAAGAAGGGCTACTTGGATTTACTTTTATTCCTAGATGGCGTTAAAAGCGCACTGTACTTTTGTACTGCTACTACAATCCTACAATGTCAGATCTTGACCTTGAAGCTTTAGACGGCACTTATTTTATCTTCCTAACCTACCTCACGTTAATGTCATTTTACAAAACAAATAGATGTGATAGCATGAATAGGTCAAGATTTTACCATAATTACCTACTTACTTTAATCACTTTCAAACATTAAAAATAACAATAGGAGATATTATAATGTTTGTCATGTACCTACATACATTTTTGTGGTGTAGGTCCTATACCTAATGTTTATTTACGTCAAACACGATGTTAGGCGCCGATTCCTTTGAGTAGCTGATTTTAAAACGAGAATCACGTCTAAACGGCTAGTCGTAATTTTTTGGAAAAAATATAATGTTACATTAGACCATTTTTTTAATAATTTGATCTATAAAAATTTACAGTTTTATTCGTATTACATATTGTAATTAATTTGTAAAGTTATGTCTAAAACGGACAAAAACACGACAATCGCACCAAAACCGCTGGGCGTATTTTAATAAAATCGACACCATCTCAAAACAATTTAATTATCTACATTTTGATCTATGGCTTTTTTTTAAAGTCATAGAATAATAAGGAAAGTACAACAAACTACCTACTAAATTTTGGGTCGCGCGGGTGTAAACGAGTGCGCGTTTTGTTCCTGCAAGGTCGTTGGCGTTAGTCGTCGTCTTAACTAGCTTCTGCCACCAGCTTCGCAACCGTGAAAAGTGTATTCTTGTGTTCACTGATTTTCCGTCAATTGGGGACCGATTTTGAAAATTCTTTTCGTGTTTAAAACGGTATACTCCCGAGGTGGTCCCAATGTCACCAAATCAGAACCTGATGATGGGACCCCAAGGAAATCGAGGGAATTCTTCAAATATTATAGGTATACAAATAGCAATTTTGGTATTTTCATCAACAATAAAATTATTTGCACTCAGAAAGTATAATTTGGTGAAGTGGTAGATGGTAGGTACTGATGAAAATGGTACCATCGAACTGATCTGATGATGAAGCCGGAGGGTAGGTACTGGAACGCCAAAATAAAACAAAGTATCCTAGTCGTGTTTGGGCTTATTGGAATCGTTATGAGATGTACTTTGGCTATAAATTATTTCACGGAAATTTGAGGTAGGTATCTACCTACCAATACTAAAAAAAACCGGCCAAGTGCGAGTTGGACTCGCGCACGTAGGGTTCCGTACCATTATCGCAAAAAACGGCAAAAAATCACGTTTCTTGTATGGGAGTCCTACTTAAATATTTATTTCATTCTGTTTTTAGTATTTGTTATTATAGCGGCAACAGAAATACATCATCTGTGAAAATTTCAACTATCTAGCTATCACGGTTCATGAGATACAGCCTGGTGACAGACAGACAGAAAGACAGACAGACGGACCGCGGAGTCTTAGTAATAGGGTGCCGTTTTTACCCTTTGGGTACGGAACCCTAAAAAAGAAAATAAAAACATTTTAACAAAATAAATTAAACCGATTTCAGAAAAGAAAACACTAACTACAAAGCGCAAAATACTTAGGTACCTAACTTTCTTTTCTGAAGTCGGTGTCGAAAAACAATAAGTAAGTCAGTTTAATTATATTTTTTTAAATTTTTCATTCTTATTCATGACGAAAATGGCCACGAAATAAAATGCCAAGAGTTCTTTTAAATTGTATTTTTTCTCCTACTTTGAAGTTTTAATTTTTTTAAATGTGTTTTAATACAAATTTTAAAAGTCGAGTGGTTAACCTCTAAAATTTAATACAGCGCCATCTATTAGTATAGATATTAACTGTCCATTCCAATCATCTTTGAAATTTGAAATAATATTCCATAATTTTGTGCGTATAGGAGTTGTTTATATATGAATAAACCCTAAAAAGACCAAAAAAAAAAATTTGAAAATTTTACACACTTTAACCACAGATCAATACATGTCCCGCCATCTAGTGAGATTTATTTGAACCACATTTTCTTACTTAGGAATGAGACCCCGTGGTAAGGCTAATGAGACAAACAATTTAAACGCGCACGGTAGAACCAACTTTTATTACTTGTAATTATTATTTTTTTACTTTCAAAAGTACTTTGACTTTGACTAAATTATTACATTGTCATCGGTCCTTGATAGGTGTGCAAAGTTTCAAATCAATCCGACGTTTTGAAGTGGGTGAAAATCACGTTCAAAGATTCCGTTACATTGATACATAGATACATACCAAGCTAATAAAAGCGTGTTAATAGTATCTAATCATAAAACAACTAAAACTTATATTTACATTTGAGACATTTTCGCAATTATGTTTTTTATTTTTACAGTTTTATTAGGATTAGAGATTGTTGTAAGTAGATTTTATATTCTGCGTGATTGAAATAATTGCCGAATCTGGCTCATTTTGAGGAAAATGTGACGGTGAATCTCGTTGTTTGGATGTAGATGAGCGAGGCGACAGTGGCATGGATGGATTGACTGAAGGTTGCAATTTAATGTTTGCCAAGATGCATTCACTTGTTTTCGCCTTATTCTCAATGGAATCTTCTATATACCCCTCTGCTACAGCAAACGACTTCCATCCTCCATGCCGCTTGAGAACAGTTAAGTCCGCTCTAGAAAATGCCAAAAGGGTCGAAGAAGTACGACGAAAACAATGTCCTGTATACAGATTGATATCTGGTAACTTCAAATAAGTAGCGATTTCTTGTGGCATGTTAGAAATTGTTTTTTTCCCATAACTTGTTTGAAGCACTTGCCATTTTGATAACGGATGAAAAATCGATTGGTCTTCATATCAGCAAGACGCAGGTCCAAGTATTTCTGTACAATAGTTTTGTATTCTCCTCTTATTACGAATTTTTGTTTTTGTGTCTGTAAGATTCTGAAAAATTCTTGGCGTCTCTTACATTGCTCCATTCAATAAAATTACCATAGGTTTTCTCAATGATATTCTAATAAACAGATACGTTATACAGTCACAAAACAACCGAAAAAAGTGTTCCGCAAAGCAGTGGCAGCACAGATACCTACACACTTTTGGTATGAGATACCTTCTGTTTTATGTACTTTGGTATCATAATTGGCACACTTTCTACATACACACAATAGCATTTTTTAAGTTTTGTATTTGTTTCATCGAAGCCTATCGCTCTTCGCCATGGGTGACATAGACTAAAGACCCCAATTAGGACCTATTCGAGTCTTCACAATGCACGCGCTCATAATATATCTGTATACTAGAATATCATTGCGGGCTGTAGTTTGCGCGTTTTTAATTTGTTTTTTTTTTTTATTCAGCTGGCGGCGCGACTATGGGCCGTCGTACCAACCAGACTTTATTTAAACAATATTTGCGTTCGATTTATTTGGCGCTGAACACTAAGAAAAAAGAAAAAAGTGCGCGGCAGAGATAATTGCGGCGCACTTATAAAGAGGATTAAAAACGAATTACTGCCCCTAAAAGTTTCTCATAGAAAACACCACCTTTGGGTGCACTTAAAGGCGAACCAAGTCGTCCTTTTCGAATAGATGGGATGAAAAGGTCTATTTCAGCGACCTGCCCGTTACACCCTGTATATCAGATGAACCTTTCAACGGAACGAAGTATGGTAGAAGAAATGGGAAGCCTTTACCGAGCGGTATAATGCGGGCTGCAATGATGACTATGATGATGATCAATCTAAATAATCATGAAAACGTTCTACCTTGCGTTAAGATGTCTAGAACAAAATGATTTTTTATTTTCAACTAGCTGTGCCCGCGGCTTCTCTACCTACCCTTATCCTACCTGCCTACCTATATTTTTTAATCCGTTCCTGTATTCTGTAATGTATCAGGATGACGCTGTGTTCACAAAACGTATGGCAAAAATAATAAAAATTAAAACTGATGTTTTAGTTAGTTATTCGGGACGGAGATAAATCGAACCAATGAAAAATTATGTAAATCGGTCCAGCCGTTTTCGAGTTATAAATGGTGTAACTAACCCGACTTTGTTTTATATATAAAAGATTAAAAGGAATTTTTATGAACCAAGCTTTTTAGCTTATCGAGCATTATCACCCAAACTAAATGTGTATGCATAATTTGAGCTTAATCGGTTGGGGATAAAAGATTTAAAATTTAGATGACATATAGTAACAAACTAAAAAGGCAAGTTAAATACAAGCTTGTAAAATAGAGATGCGCGCAAGAAACACTGCAAGACACATTGAAAAAATCTAGAAGCTGTTTAGCGACACATTACCAAATCTGTGACGCGACAGATTACATTTTTCTATATATAATTTGAATATAGAATCTGCTTATCAGTTGCTAAACAACTCAGAGTTTTTTTTAATAAATATGGTCCTTTGTTTATTCGAGATACTCTAGGACACAGCATTTGATCAGGCATAGAAACGGGAATGATATTTTAGCTCAAAATTTAAGTTTCGATTCGTTTATTGTTAAACTAAAGTAGCTGTTTGTCCATTATACTCAAAAACCGCCCTAAAACAAGCATAACTTTTATTTTGACAGCTTTTCAACATACCGATTCGTTAATGACGTAGCTTTCTTAAGCCAAAATCCCGTACAATCATTAATAAATCTTAACGTTTCCTAAACTACTCTCATACTAGTTCTTATTATTCCAGATATCGGTGTTGCTACACCCTTACGTCATTGTGAGCGGCGCATCCTTAGATCTGCCAGTCATCACTGAGAACCGTAACGAGTTTGGTGACCAGTGCGACGAAGATGATGAAGATCCCGAGGAGAAGATTAAGAAGAAAAAGAAAGCGTTCAGTCAAGATAACCTCATGAACGCTCCATGGGAACCACTACCCATGCCTGCCGGCCCTAGCCCTGGTTTAAGCTTCATGCCCTACTGCGTGCCGACTCCCCTTCCGTTCCGTACTCCGACACCAATTCCACAGCCAGTGATGGAGCCTTTTGGAGGGCTTGTATCGAACCCGATTAACGCTGTGAAGAAAAAGTTGAAAAAATGCAAAGTTAAGGGTAAGGGCAAAAGTCACGATATTCCAGTGGAGGCGCCAATGGCACAGAGCCTCAATCTGCCGGTTAGCCAGCCAGATAACAGCCCGCCCGCCGATAACAATGAGGTGGTGAACCGTTGTATCCAGAAGAGCCACTCGACCCACAACTTCAGCCTGGCTCACGAGGAGGGGGAGCCGTCGACGCTGCGCCAAACATACAGCGTGGGCTCGCGCGTGGGCGACGACGCCGACGCGCTACTTGAGCAGTTCTGCGACACCAACATCCGCCACAACGACCGCTACCCGGAGGCCAACGACGTCGACAACCTGGACAACGAAATCATGGACGGGCTCACCATGGAGACTGGAAACCTGCCCGATCTCACCGAGGAACAGTCTTCGTCCATTGATGAATCGACTCGTCGCGACGATTTTTGGTCATCGGAGTCGCTGTCGGTGGAATATTTGCATTATCTGAACCGCATTCTGTGCTTGGACCAAGAGGGTGGTGAGGGCCACAGCCTGGAGTCTGAATGGGAAGCATCTGGCGAGGGCTGTGAACATCTGCACCTCGTGCTGAAGTACTGGAACTTCTTGGTGCTACCGTACCCGGAGCTCCGCCAGGCTGTGTCGTGGGGTCAGGTGCGATGTTACTGCGCCAACTGCCAACCAGATGCCCCGGCAGCTTTCGCTGGTAAGTTTATACTAGTTTCAATGAAAAATATTTTTGGTAATACTTTAAAATAAGAATATATTTAGTAGGAGAATAGTTAAATTTGATTTTCTGATTTAGGGACAATTATAATATTGAACGCGTTAGCAGCTCAAGTTAACGCATTAAAGCAGTGGTTGGTAAAACCCGCACCTATCTTAATCTGCTAAAAAAATGTAATATAAACTCGCGCTAAAAGTAAAAAACCTATGACCTTTGACATTTTGAAGCCTCTACACCAGCGCTCCTCGCGGCAAATTCAAACGCGATAGTCCTCATTGAGACCTTGATATTTTTTTTTTAAACTGATATGGTTGTAAGTAGGATAGGGAGTAGGCTTTCACTTAATAATATAACAGCCTTTAAAAAAAATCCTGCGCCACAGTAGTGCAAAGGCTGTATTATACAGAGATAGTACATGTGGGTATACAATGTGAGTTGGTGATTTCAGACTTACGTAAACTTCTAATAAACTAATATCGTCTAACTGATGATCGAATTTCACAAATTCTTCCAATGATAAAAAGCTGATCGCTGATTGTCATAAGACTACTTTTCATTCGGAATAATTACCGGGTTTTGTGGGTTGGGCACGGGAGCGAAGCCGTAGGACAAAAGCTATATTAACTATTAGTCTAGATTTCTTCAGGGTGTCCTTCACCGATGTCAAGATTTCACATTTACTTACTACACTTGTGTTATATATGATAACACGGTCTCGGGATCGATTCCCGCACGGAACAAATATATGGTCTGTAGACCAGATAGTTTGTAGTATGTACAACGTTCTTTTAAAAAAAATTCTTAATTCCAGGCTGGGTGCGCATCGAGCGCATAGACGGCGTGGGGGCCGCTCAGCGAGGCTTCTGGCACGTGGTGCGTTCAACGCTGGGAGCGGCGCAGGTAGCAGGCGGGGAACGCGGCCCCGTGCGTCGCCCACGATCGCTCAGCGCTGGACCTTGCGCCTCGCCGCCATTCGCCGATATGTATGTACCTATTTATCATCTTTCCTATTGCTTTCGTGTCGATTAACTCAAATGTAGTCTCAACTATTCAGATTATGTCCAACCAGTATGTAGCAACTTGAACACATTCATCACCTTCAAATCCTGAAATATGCATCTGGTCGGGCATAAAGGACAGACAAGTATGTGGGCTATATCCTGCCAAGGTGCTCAACACTGGCACTGTTTTCTGAATGAGTCTTTGATACTCCATTGGTCAGGTTGTTTCTACAGCGGCCAACGAGGGCCCGCAATTGGTTTAGCGATTTCAGTTCGTGTCCAAGAGATGCTCTGCCGGAGTGATGAAGTGGGAATAATAATTATAAATAATAATTAATATTATTATATTTATTTCATAATTCACAATTCACATCTCTCGTTAGTTGCGGTTGGCTTTCGTGGAAGTCGTATGTCTCTAGAAGTTCTTACGACTTAGCAGGCGGGAAGGTTGAAGCTGACAGGGTGTGCCGACTGTCCCGTTCTTGTTTTTCCCTTGTCCAACACCCCTCTTTTTCCGTCTGGGTTAAAGAGTTTAATAATTTAATTTCATAAAAAAACCGAAAAAAAGACAAACTTATACAAACAAATAGGGAAAATAAGCCTCCTAAAAGCGTCCCCACATTGACACATTGACAGTTGTCTAGTTGTTTCCTCTGAGCATAGATACGAGTATAGCGGTTATTGCCCTTGCCTTAATATCACTTCGTAGGCATCCGAATAATAATTATATATGGTTTTTTCATTAGTAAACCATATTCAGAATTTTGATAGATGGTGATTCAGCTCTCAATCGGGTTTAATATAGTCAATCAATCTGCCTAGCCTTTGCCCAACTATATTGGGTTCAGCTTCCAGTCTTACCGGATTCAGCTGAGTACTAGTGTTTTACATGAAGTGACTGCCTATCTGACCCCCACAACCCAGTAACTGGGCAACACGATACCCTTTGGCAAGACTGGTGTCAGATCTCAAGCTTCTGACTACTCGTAACGACTGTCAAAGATCTTCAAATAACTGCCAGGACCAACGGCTTAACGTGTTTTCCGAGGCACGGAGGAAACTCGGTATGTTGAAATGGTCACCCATCCACGGACCGACCTCGTCAAGCGTTGCTTAATCTTGATCAGAGAACGACCAGTGCGGCTGTTATTATTTTGCCACGAGCTCCTCGAATTAATAATATATGGTATATTAGGCAACTAGTGAATAAAGGACGGATTTAAAGCGAGGGTCATAGATAAATAACGAACAAGTGAAGGATTCTTACAACTGAATCACGACCGTTGGGTGTGAATGATGCCGTACGTTTTAGCTTTGAATTCTCAAAAGTTTTTAAATAGTTGTTTAATATATTTAATTACCAGTTTTAAGTTAATTATTTTCACATCATCGTTTGTCAAAAATCGATTAGGCTGTATGGGCTGTTTTCTTTGTAAAAAAATATGTCCAGTTGCAAAAACGCGCCATATTGAAAATTTTATTTTTTGTGAATAAACAAATCTAATTCTTTGATTTGTTTTTACTATTTCTCACAACTGTATTGAAAAACGTCGTGTGATACACGGGTGTGTAGGTTATTGCACCCTTGTATCACAATGTACTATTGCTAAACATCTTAGACTAAAATCAAAATCATTATTAAAATCCTACATATAAACAAACTCAAAATTAAATCGATAAAGGAGTTTGAAAGTCGAGTATTCTTTGCACAATGAGTTTGTATCGAGTATTTGATGCGCAAGGAGGTTGTATAGCATTGAGATGGAGGTCGAGCTTGAAGTCAGCTTCTATGTCATGGTTCTTAAATATTACCCAGTCTAACTAGGCAGTCACCGTGGAATCTATGGTGGCTTAGGCACTTGAGGTAAACTGTCATTCCATCTTGATTGTATTGATTGACAGCTTACTTGATCTAAGAGCTTCTCCAGAAAGGGCGAATCTGCCGCGATTCTCTCACGCATATTACGCGCGACCGTGGCGTCCAGAAGGAGCATACCAACGCGAGCGTTAGGGAACAATCGTTTATTTTTTCATTAGGAGAGTTGAACGAAGCGGTCCGTTTCCCTTGAGACATGCATTCGCTCTGAAATACACTGGTAAACTGGACGCAACAAGGCGTCTCTTATATATCGACTCGCGCGCAATACGAGCGCATTACGCGCGCATGAAGCGCGATTCGAGAGTCTGACGAAGTGCCCGGGATTTACGTCCGTATTTTGAATACGATGTTTGTGAACGCGATGTATTGGCGCCCAGTACCTTGCTAACGCACGCGCTAAACGTTTCGCGGCGAATTCGCCCCTAGAAAAGGTCTAAGCTTTCTCGGTGAGATTTTGCTTTGTGACCATGCAAGGCGAGTAGCTACACCCGCGACAAGATAGACTGAATGTGGATAGCTCAGGATCTTATAACGTTTCATGGAAAAAGCATTCATCTTAGGGACTTATTTTGTCTCAATTACTCGTGATTTTAGGAATGGCCACCCTGTTACCAATGTTACTAGATTAATAGATTGCTGGGTCAGTTCAAATTGTCATCATCTTCCTGACCTTTTACCATGTTACTTGGGGTCGGCGCAACACGTTTTTTTTCTCGCAAAACTATTATCAAGGTATCATATATAAATATAACTTATTGACTTCTGTGTTTTTTTTTTTTTGCAGTTGGTTCGATGAAGAAGGCAAGCCACACCACACCGTGCTGGCTATTGAGATCGATGTTGAGTAAGTACACAATTGCCTTGAAGCTCTTTTATTGCTTACTAGCTGACTTACCCGACTGATGTTGACCTGCCCATATTCTCGGGAATTTACCATAACTCATGTGGTCGATAATTTCATGAAATGGTTGTATTTCATGTAATGGAAAATCCCCGCTGCCCACATCATAATTTGGTCTGGCCAGATCAATGAATAATCAGCGTTTTACGACATAAACAGTTAACGCACGGCTACTTCATGATATGGTCAAACATTACTGATTATAATTGTAAAATAGTTACGTTATTCACCGTTAAGAGGAAATATGGGCAGAGAGCGCCGACTGAATTTCCTTAGTAAAAAGTCATAATTCGAGGTTTGGCTCTCGTCTCTTTCCTCCTCCAATATTGGACCAATTTAAATGATATTCCATAAACTGGTAAAGTAAGATATATACTATGTCCCTATGTTTTCCTTTTTTTATTTATCTTTGTCAAATTTGTACACTAAGTCTCTGTTGACAGCGCAATTTTGAGCATTTGTTGAGAGCTCTAGTGCTTCTAAAGATAATACACACTGTAAAGCTTACACTTTTTGTCAATTTGGATCAGATACTTGTAATAAGCAATGCTCACGCTGAAGGAAAATATAGACGTAGATTGCAGTTTTTGACAGTTTAGATTAGGTTCATTGATCAAAGATTGAACAAGTTTATAAGTAAGTGGCGGCATAAGTTAGTTGGTGGTAGAAACATTGCATAGTATATCTGCATCAATACTCTCTTCTTCCGTAGTATTGACCACCGCTGCACCGACGCGTGTTTTTATAGGTCATACCCTACCGTAATATAACATCAGCACCTTAATTCCGTAAGTTCAAAGAATGGCGCACACGTGCTTTGCTTGTTTTCATTGTTTCATATGTTCAAAAATCTGTCTACTCGAAAGCGTAAAACACGTAAAAGAATCTTTTGAGTTGTCAAAATGAAAGGGGGGTGCTATCAAAACAGTTACGCAATTAGGGTACAGGTCAGTTTTCCACGCCGAAGATTAGATACCCAAATTTCACACTAATCCGAGGCAATAGAGGGGGGGAGGTAATTGTCATCACCCGAATATTATTCCAAACGCCCGCCGGGTTGCTGCTAACCAATTCCTTTTGATAAGTTTGATGTTCTTCAAATAAGTGATGGGTTTCTCTCTTGCAGGGGCTCCGAAGCCGAAAACGACCGTCTCCTGGCGTTCTTGATCTATCTGAACCCGCATAACGCGGCTTTCGCCGAAGACAACCCACCGAGTCTAGACGAATAAGTCCACATATTATAATCATGTGTAATCCTTTCTGAATATCTGTACTATACTACTACTCTTTGATAGCACCGTGAACGTATTTATTATAGAAATATAATAATCTATCGTTTATAGTAATGTCCGAAATACAGGTATTATGATATTCACGGTGTGACAATGTCGAAATTGATATTATTATAAATGTATTAGGCAGTAAGATTTTCTCGAAAGATGGTTGTTATAAGTATTACCTACTTATAAATCATAGTATGTAATTTGGACATGTGCCGTTTGATTGGCATTTTCGATGCAGTGTTTTTTTATCTTAAAGTTTAATCTTTGTACTTCAAGTACTAGATTATCATGGTTAACCTTTTAAGCATGCGGCTTTAATGTTTAAACTAAAAGCATTTCTGGACAAAATAAATAAATTGATATTATACAAAAAAACACCATAAATGATATTCTGGTTTGTTCAGAACTAAAATACAATTTATATGAATTGTATGAGCGGTCAATATTTGTCATTGGATAATTGAAATATGTCAAGATTATTACGTATGACATTCAATAAGGCATCGCAAGACGCAGCGTTTAACAAACTAAACAAGAGGATTTGAACTAATGGTGATTGGTTACGCGTAATTCTTAAATCAAAAACATCGCGTACGTCAGTGCACAAAAGCCTCAGCAAAACCGAGTTACTCAGTTTTATTGCCATAGCACCAGCGCATAACCCGGTTTCAATCACAGAACTGGGTCAACAGATTCTACATTAGAGGTATTCGAACTTAAGCGACGACATGCTGTTTTTATGTACCCTCGTGTTTAAAAGGTTATTACGATTCCATATCGGCCATGATTTAAGTGAGAGGAATGTGTGGTTGAATGAGTGACCAGGGATGGTAAGTAAGTGCGTTTCAGCTTTTCAACTCGCAAGTATTAGTGTTTAGCAGAGGGAAGTGTCGTTGTGGTGCTCGTAGGCGATAGGATTGGCCGCTGGGCCGCTGGGCGATGTAATTGTTAGAATAGTCACAATTTACTTGCTATGTTGGGCTGGAGTGGCTTTAGCAATATCGGACTTCGGGCGTTTATTCCCGAAATGGTGGAAGAAATACCACACAAATACTCCTATTAGTGGTGCAGGCTATGTTCATTCATGGGCGATGGTTAAAAGTCGCTATAGAGTAGCTACCAATTGTGTCATTAAACTAAAACAGGCACCACTGATGTTTACACACAAACAAAAGAAATTAAAGATATGAAGAAATTAGAGATCTGCCCCTGTTCCAGAGGTAGATGTATTTTCAATAGCGTCTCCCCACTTAAAAAAAGTATTATTAGTATTATTTCCTTATTTATTACTGCGTATTATTTTAAATAAATTTGTGTATGTGTAAAGTTTATTGGTATTAAAAAAATATATTGTTCTGTCTGAAAATACGTGCACTTGCAACGTGTCGTGAATAATTATGCCCTTAGTGTCGGTTCGCACGGAGCTCGGTAGGTTACGAGTGTGGTGTAGGTACTGGCTTAAGAGAAGCAAAATTAAAAAGAGAACAAAGTTCTAAAAGTATTGTTGGTAGACATGACAATAAAAAATTTGCTAGCACCCATTTTGATGACTGATTCATGTAAATTATTGGGCGGGCTTTCGCGAGCGAATTTTTGTCACAAATTTAAATGTTTATTGCGGTGTAACTGCAGATTTAAAAGCGGGTTCAATATTTGAACTTCGCTGGTGTGCGAGGGTCTATGGACAATTTGAATTGAATATGTACGTACTTTAAGGTCAAAACACACTGCACTGTCTACAACAACTAGTCACTTGATATTTTAACACATCTTTGCATTTATCCGCCACAGGCTATTTTAGTATTGCAGTCTAAGCACATTACTTTCGTGATCTCAGATATTATTACTTTTATATTTATTTATACTTGCAGCTATTTCTTTAGTGCATTTTAGATGTAATTTGATTTGTAAGGATGCATTCACAGTGGCGTTAGGCAGCGATGAGAACACATTAACTTTCGGTGCTGATAAATATCATTATACAAATAAAATAGGTTCTTGAGTGTGATGAGACTGACCAACTGTGTCTCCACCCTTATGTTACAGGCAATTTTAAAAAGAAATCAATATGTTTCAATAAAAACTCTACTTTTAATAAAAAAAAGTCCATTGAATTCAATAGTAACTATTGTTATTTTATTAACTACCTTGAAAAAATAATCTGATTCTATTTTATGATGATTTAAAAGTCACTTTCATTAGATTTAGTACATGACTTTACTTATTTATTTGCAGTTATTAAAGCAGCTATTTTAAGATTATAATTGCAACATGTCTACGTAGTCATATTAAAACAACCATCGCACAACCACTAAATTTTAATGTAACTGTTAATTATAAAAGATGTCTTTGAAATGTTTCCGATAGTGCAGTAGAGTTATCCAGCCTACCCCATAGATTTTAGAAGGGTAATACCCTGACATCGCTTGTACTATGTGGCAAGCGTTCAACACGCCACAATATTTATGTAATTTGACTTATCGATCAAGAATCGCAATGCATGTGTAGTATTCATTCAATATTTCTGTGTCTACAAATTTTCTGACGAAATAAAGAATCATCTTAATCAGGCTTTTTTATTTATAGTACAGTAAGGGTTCGCATCCGAAAGAGTATTTCTTAATTTTGTAACCATGGTACGTATACTTTTGTTCTGTATCTCCTGTATAGTAATATACTTTTATTGTGTATCACACTCGTTGCTTTGTAACTACCCTTTCAGCTTGGTACACCTTTAAAGAACATAAACCATAAAACCATAACCTTTAAAGATACGGCTACTAAACTTATGTTTTAAATCAAAAGACAAGTAGAACAAATATCATGATTGTTAGCTAATTGTTAACTTTGTGGGTAAAAAGTAAAAGGTAGCTATTTAGCTAATCATCCGATATTTTTAACCCCAGAAAAACCTATGTGCGACAGAAAAACCTAGGTTTGACCTATGTGTTTGTGTATTCATGTATGTCTGTGGTATCATAGCTCCTAAACGGATGAACTGATTTTGTTTGAAAGGTGACTTTATGGAGAGTTTCAGGACCATTTGTTTTTGTGCTAAATAAATAAAATAAATTTATCAATTTATCAAGTGTTCTTAGCTATGTTTAAAGAAAATCGGTTCCGCCGTTCACAAGCTATGGGCGTTTTACTGTTTGAATCGGGGTGTTTTCGCAAGATGTCGTGTCATAATTACGTGCTCAATAGATTGTCAATCGGAAGTTTACTAGATAAATAATGATATAACAAGAAATAAAAATGTGTCGGGCGTTTTTAAATGTTACTTGTATTCATTCAATTTTATTTAGTAAAACAAGGAGAAATAGGGGAATTAATTGTGGTGCAGCTACTTTGAAATTAAAAGCAATGTTTGATAAAAATGATCTTATATTGATGTACAATGATTTACAACAATACGATTGTATCCAAAAACGCTACTAACTAGGTATACTTAACTTTAAATTAAATTATCACTGTTCGTTTCATAGTCACATCTATGTGGGATTCGATACAGTTTTAGTACATTAATACACTAACAGCCGCAGTAATAGTTCCTACAGATAATAATACAATTGTTTAGTAATATTATTAATAAAAATCGAATGGTTTCTGCTCGGCGGCCTGTGACTGCGGCTAAGAATAAATATGAAAGAGTAACAGGTCAACTATGTTACATGCAGGATTTAAATTAACATAGGGAAGCTTCTGATGTACAAGATTGCATAATACTTATACATTGTGATGTTACCCGTCAAATATCTAATGTTCTGTGCTCAGTCTAAAGTCTCACCGAAGTCTAAGTGACGTAGCATGTGATTGAAGAGTATAAAACTATCTATAAACACAATTCAGCTAATCTATTTACAAGTTTAACAACAAGGAAATATCAGGTGACATCTAAACATTCAGCTTACACCCACAAACCTGCACTAGCTGTGGTGGGTGTAGCATGTAGGTACATCGACCTAGCGCTGTCGAGCTACAGGTACGTAGTAGTTACTATAGAATCAAATTGTTTAGATAAATAGTGACCGAATAATACGTCTATATCATGGTAATAAATGTTTCTAGGCTTAAGTACAGAAATTTATAAATGTTTCCCGAATAATCATTGGGTCGTGAGTGAGTAGCTCGTCAGGTAGGCATAGCGTCCATGTGGAGCATGGGAGCGTCGGAGAGCGAGTGGTGGTTGGTTCCGGAGCCTGGGGCGACTACCACACTTTGCACTTGTTGAGGGGGTTCATGGGCGAGCCGGCGGGACACTTGAAGTCGTCGGCGAACTCCTCCATGTTGGACATTGG
This sequence comes from Orthosia incerta, assembly GCA_948252205.1. Lineage (NCBI taxonomy): Eukaryota > Metazoa > Arthropoda > Insecta > Lepidoptera > Noctuidae > Orthosia > Orthosia incerta. Next base: position 44,713,354 of record OX411741.1, read on the forward strand.
GCCGACGACGCGGAAGCGGCCGGGAGCATGGAAGCCGGTGGTGATGCGCAACTTGATTGCCTCGTTCCGGTACACGGCGCACCAGGTGTTAGCTGCGCTCAGCCAGAACAGCTGCAAACAACAGTTGTACTTATCTAACCGGTTGCATTGCGATATCCATGACTGGCTTTTAGGTAATCTAAGTGTTAACTAATAATTAGGCAAAAACTGTTAGGAATATTGATTTCAGTGCAGTTGTTACATCTGTGTCAATCTTTAATGGAGTATCGATTACACAGTATTTTTATTGTAGTTTTTGTTACAGCAAAAAGTGGTTACAAGAGAATTGGTAACTAGTAAGAATAAAGCAAGTTGTACCTGTTTAGGTGTATATTTCTCAAGTCCGGGTAGTCGTGCCTCGTTGCCGTGGCGTTGGGTCCAGGCCTGGTACGCATAGTAAGCTTCCTTAATACCGCCATTGTCTGCGATATTCTCACCCTGGGTGTTTACTCCGTTTAGCTGAAAAAATTACATACATAGAAGATGCTTACGAAATACCTAGCAATGTTTCATCAACAAAAAAATATCTACAAACATGATTTATTCTAATTAGGCCAGTACCAGAATTTGCCATTGCCAGAATATCACAGGTTAAAAGAAAGAACCCAAAATATTTCGTCTTCTAGTAATTTTGCTGCAAAGACGTAGCATCATGGGATCAGCTGGCTTATCTGACCATTGATATCGTAAGCTATTTTGCACCTTTGTTTTGTCATAAATGTGAAATTCTAAAGTTACCTTGAGGCCAACTTCTTCGACGGTGTAGTTAGAATACTGATCAATAATGCACTTGGCTTTCTCGAGGTACTTCTGCTTGGTCATCTCCGCCCACCAGTCTACTAAGTTTCCGTTCCTGTCAAATTGACGACCCTGGAAACAAAATAAAATTGTTAGTCAGCGAGAAAAATTGGTTGAAAAATGTTTAGCAAGCAAAAGCATTTACCTAAGGTAATTATGTGGGCCATAATATCGTTGAAAACAAAATCCATAGACAACACGTATTTTTTACATTTTCTTTCAGCTAGTTTATCTTGCAACGAATCGTTGTAGGAAGTAGAGTGGTACTTGCCTGGTCATCAAATCCGTGGGTGATTTCGTGTCCAATGACGAAACCGATGGCTCCATAGTTCATGTAGGCGGGACGCTTAGCAGAGAAGAACGCACCTTGTAGGATACCAGCGGGGAACTCTATACAAATATACATGAACACTTTAAATAAGTGTAGGATAATGATATAAGTTGAATCGAAAGGATTATTAAGTCGACCGTCCATTGCTCCATAGGATATAGGTACACGAAGTTGCCACGTTAGTTGCGCGGTTCATGTTTCATGTTGGCCAGCAATAAATTCGCGCGTAGCGTGGCCCTATACGGGCGGGGACGTTACGGGAGAGCAGTTAGCTCATCATCTTTCTGACTGGTATAAACTAAGTTATTCTCATATAGGTAATAACTGTTTCGTGTTGATACCTAATCAGAACCGTTTTCACTGCCATAAATAGTCTCAATACAAAGATTCACTTACGAATGCTGTTCTCAATAGACGAGTAGAAGGCGTTGACGATGGCGGGGCGGCCGTGGGTGACCCAGTCGGTCTTGTTCACGGGCTCACGAAGTTTGCCGAACAGGTACTCGGTTCCGAAGAGCGTCAGATTCAGAACGGACTCCATCAGTTTCTCAGAATTCATTTCCAACTGAAAGGATTTTATTTATGAGCTTTTCGGTTTGATAGTGCATTTTGATTTATATTTGGAAATGTCTGGTCTGTAATGGTTAGTAAGAACTTAGGACACATTTGATAATACAAATCACCTCAGAATGAAGGACCAATCTACACCGATCAGAAGGTAAAGTCGGTGATGTTTAACTGACTTCATTCATTAGAAAAAAAGGCTAATAAAAGCTAACAGGCTGTTAAAATATTTGAGTGCCTGTTATTCGGTCTACCATAACAGCAGTCAACACGTCTTTAACAGTTTGTTAGCTAATTTCAGTGTCTCAAAACCGGGTGTTGTTTAAAAAACTTACGCCGTCGTAGAATTTGGTAAGTTTGTCATTGTCCAACATCTCGGCAGGGTAAGCAATGTGCGAGGCCATTGAGTCGGCCTTCTCAAGCGCAGCCTTACGGGTCTTCTCGTCCATCCAGTCGACCTGGTTCAACGTCTTGCGGAACTGTTGTCTGAGGGGTAGAATATGCATTCGTTATTTGATTCATGGGTTATTTCACCGGCTGAATTACGGGTACCTCTAGATATAAAAGATTACCTTCAAAAAAACAATTAATACTGGTTCAATACTTTACAGATAATCGCGGACATACATAAATAGGAGTCGGATAAAGATTCATCTTTTTACAAGTCTGTTTCAAAGCAATAAACTTTTAACGACAAGAAGTTAACAGATCTAGGGGTCAATTTTATCTACCAGGATGTTAGTATTTACGACTTAGCTCTTTGTTATTGCAGCACCTATCTACATAAGTACTTAGGATGACTTTAAAGTCAGGTGCATCATTTATTACCTACTTAAGTACATCATCGAATAAATAAGTAGGTACCTAGATATTTACATGGGTATTATAATAATATAATAATAATATACGACTTTGGTATTTATTTAAGGGAAATTATTAACCGAGGGAAAAATATACTGAATGGGCGACTATTATACTAAATAAGTAACTATTTATCCGGTTTGAGTAATACCTTTTAGGAGATTTTTGTGAGCTGCGGTAATAATATTGTTACATACTTTAATTGTATTTGGGGTTCTATTTTTTCTATTTTAGCATATTATTCTTTTAAAAATAGCTGAACAACTATCGAGGCGACATCACTGTGCAGTGCGGGAGTTCGGGTTTATTCGTGTCCAAGAGCGAGCGAAGCGAGCTCGGGAACTTAGCGCACCCCGACACGGATAGGTTAGGTTCGAAGGGGATGACGAGAGCTGAAATGAGCGAGCAAAGCGAGCGAACTTAGCTCCCGTCATCTCCTTCATGTTAGGTTACTTTAGACCCTGCAGACAGAAAAAGGAGCCCTGTCGACAAACTTATATTTTCAAGTCGCTGTTTTAAACATTTGTATTCGCCCACTGTTTGTCGCCCACTTAGTATTTCAGTAAGCCATATTCAGTATTTTTTACACCTTTAATTTGTTTTTTTTTTCGCTCGTTTAAATACTAGCCTTTATTTAATACATATATTTAGTACCTACCTATCTAATAATTTAATTTCAACTTTGACGACTCAGATACGTAGGTACCAACGTCGTGACATTCTGACAGCGACGGATGTGACAACCCTTTATTATACAAATTGTTGTTTTAGACATTGTTTTAGACAGTGCTACATGGTTTAATGTGGGTACCTAGGTACTTACAAAGTGTGTAGATATCGGTTTCATGATTTACTTTTTTACACAACAAACGTTACAACAATTTCTATGAAAACATGACAAGGACAATGTAATAAAGATGCGTTGTCACAATGTCGCATCGGTTTTTTATTAGGGTGACTGCTGACACCTTATCAAAAATAATAAGTATACAGCTACCTTAAATAAATTAGATAGATGCCATTACTAGGTAGATATATAGTATCTACTCATGTTTAAATAATCTAGTTTTCTGCTCCAGCACTATCGATCTATTTTAGCTTCTATTGCCAACATCAATAAAATTTAGCGAGCACTTTGTAATGCCTTGTTGGATGCATTTGTGCGCTTAACTACGATATAAACAAATATATAGGTACTCTACCTGATATCGTTCACCATTTCTAAAGCATTAGCTTTCGAGTTCTCATTGAAATATTTCCTTATGTAGAGGGCGCCAACAGCAATCGACATACTGTAACAAACAAAACACTAAATTATTGTATACTCGATATATTACCAAATCCGAACATTGTTAAATACCAAATTGCATGAGCCTGTGCCAAAGACAGATGGTGAAATGTTAAAGGTAAAGTTGTTTCCACGACGACTGGGGTATCACGATCCTCAGTTATGTGGAACACGATGCGGGTTAGTGGAGGAGATATCTTGCTTCACGCGACGTGTATGTCGACGTGGATATTAGCGGGAGGATGATGATTCGGATAAAATAGTCATACATACTGGAAAGAGCCTGAATTATCCAAAATATTATTTTTGTGTTACACAGCCGCAGCTGCTCAACAGCTCTCAAATGATCAGGTAGGTATTAGTTACACACGCATTTCTGTATTATTTTTTGGTCTCACACGGGAACCCCGTTCTTTATTTTTTTTTAAATATATATTGTTTCGGTAGTTGTTTTTGTCTTTCCTTTTATATATCTTGTGCGAGTTACAAATAAATATTTTTTAACACATCTATTCAAAAAGAGCTCGGTTATTCTTCGTAAATAGGGACTAAAATTGCAAATGAATCCCTAGGGTCTAAAAGTGTTTTGAATTTAGAATGTGGATATTGTTAGTAAATGTTCCAATCAGAAAAGAGATGAATCGCAAACCATGCGGTCCAAATTAGGATTACATCGACAAATCGACACGACGAATGTATGAGGTGAATGGCTAATGAGGGATTGTAATTATATTTCGGACCGCACGGGAACACTGTATTAAACAAGTGACTGGCTGGAAAACCGCGCGCGAGCCCAATTCAAAATAGATCTACAACTTCTACGGATGGTACTAATAAACGTGTTACGATGCACTTCTATAATTTCTATTCCATTTCTCTAATTATTTCTATGTTATGCCTTATCGTTACTAATGTATGTAAATAAATAAACGTAACGTTCTTGTTCATAAGTTGCTCCTACTTATTTTCTCATAGAGCGTGATAAAAAGTAGTGTCCACCTCGGGAGCAACACTATTTTAAGCTCGAGTGACGTACTTTGAATCCCTCACTGCGCTCAGGATAAAATAGTTGTTTGTTCTCTAGATAAACAATCTACTATTATTTCTTTTCTGTTTATGTGTACTTTGGTACCCGTCACATCGCTTGTTGTTTGGTATGATATTGTTATGATTTAACAAATAGTTATTGTTTCGGTAGTTAGTAGACAATCTGTGGTTTGGGTTGGAATTTCTTATTTTGCGAAGATATTCCAAAAATATTTTAAGTTCTACCAAAATAACTCCGGAAATACTGTCAGAAACATGACCCGCGGGCTTATTATGTACGTAAGAAACAGCAAGCAACAATAATTGTGCAATTATTGCGCGATTAATTTAATGACCTGGCTACTGAGTAAAGTCTTTTTTTTTGAGTCCCTTTTAACAGAAGCTTGTCCTTTAAACTGATACTTGTTCAATGATTTACAAAAAATATCATTTGATTAAGTAACCAGCTTATGAAAATGAAACACTTCGTGGATGCTGTTTTTTTTTTACAATACTCAATTGATTACTATTTAGCTCCAAATATAATTTTTTTATTCCGAAAAATTTATATTTAAAGATGCGTAAAGTATTTGTGTAACAGTAAAATAATATGGCAGTGATTATTGGATGTTTTCATTTTATTTACATAATATAATAATTAATTTGAAAAAACTACTGATACTATTTGAATAATTGGATGACTCAATCAATGCTAATGTGTAAAATCGATTAAAATTTCTTTGTAATAGTGGATTGTTATAAGAAATCGAATCAATAACGCAATAGGACACACTAAATAGACATCATCATCTCTTATTTGAGCTATGAAATGTAAAATAGATCGTTGAATACACTTGTTTTCTAATTTGCTTTAGACATTGGCAGAATAATCGACATCGGTGCTTGCCATAAAAAAATAAGAATATAATAGAATATACTAATTGCGGACATAACTCATTCTAATGTGTTTGTAATTATTTGGCAGTAAAAATACCTATCGTGTCAATCTTTTTGGCAAGCTTGCTGAGGTAGTCAACACTACAATAAAAAGTTCTCCTACACTTTACCGAGAAAACGTCTTTTTCAATGATTTAACAAATTGTCCCGTTGCGTAGACATTTGAGACACAAAACTACACCAATTTGTCATTACAATATTCACTAGGAATTAATTTTCGGATAATTAAAATAGCCAAAAAATAACACACGAAAAAATGCCTCCAAAAAGTCAAAAACTTCTGTACCTACTCAGCCATCAGCGACCGATTGGCAATCGACCAACAACAAGGGAAAAAGTAATCGCAATTTGACAGCCACATTTGCTCGCCAATGGCTGTCGCTCTGCTGGCATAAACCATGCGTAACACGAAATGATCGCGATCACTGCGTTAAATTCACATTTTAGTTAGAAGTTTTTTATTGTTAACAGTGATATCGTAAAATTATTATGGTGTGCCTATCGTTCATAAATAATGCGGATTCGCGATTGAAGAGCAATTATTTTGGAAAAATATTCTGACCAATTTTTTGACGTAAAGAGATAATCGCGCGATGATTGCACAATCTCTGCGCAATTATTGCTAATTGCTGTTTCATACGTAATAAGCCTGCCGGTAGATCTGTAGACCAAGTTACTGTTTATCAAGTAGTGTCAAACCATGACACGTGCAAACTCGTGCAAACTCGTGTGTGTTATAGTAATATGCTCAGTAATGAAAATACAAATTGAGCTAGGTACCTCATTTGTTATTACAATAGCCACAATTGACAATACACGTGGCGCACGAAAGTTAGATTGCATTAGTATATACCTACCACTAGATATAGACCCTCGTACAGCTAGCAGGCTACAACCCATCCGGATTTGTTAGGCCATGTATGGACATTTGGCTTCCTGTCCGGGCTACAAATTATATCCGGATCTTTCACTGTGATGGCATTTTAAAAAATCTTTTATCTTATACCTACCTACAATAGAAATCCTATGTTATAATGTGTCCAGGTATATTGCCTACGTCTCTCGTGGGCACGATAGGGATTAAGGACCTTTCCTGATGACGTGGCGCAATTAATTTTTTTCTTAGAAGATACGTGCGCGATTTTGCCTATAATATCGCGCACGAACCTTCTAAGAAAAAATTAAGGGTGTATCGGTCGAATTGCATCGCATTGCGACCATGTGAACATACTTGCAATTTTACTTAGTAAAAATCTCTAAAAAAAACAGAGCTTTTCGGATTTTGATATGGTAACCCTGTCCATGTACGAATGTGCGTTAGATAGCTACCTAACTAGAACTTGGTCGACAACGTATTCACCGGCCAAAATTTGTAGGAATTTCTACTGTATCGTGGGTGCGTTTACAAACATATAAACTCACATACTCACATACACAAACACCCAGAGCCGGAACAACTATTTGTAGATCATACAAATAATTGTTCCGTGCAGGAATCGAACCCGCGACACGCAGCGCAGCAGTCAATCGCTCAACCACTGCGCCAACCGTGCGCCCAAATACATTCAGATATGACTTCTCTTTTTCCCCTGCACACGATTGTCAGGATTGAGTTATGCGTTCAAGTCTTTTGTTCTAAACTGATTATAAATAAACATTGAAACGCCTCATAAGCATTTTATTTGTTAGAACACTGCCTTATTATTTAATCTTGAAATTTGAATATTTTATTATGAATTGATTAGGTTTGTGAGAATGCATTAGAGTTTCCTGTAAAAACAAACCAATTTCTATGAAACCGTTTTTTTAGCTGATCAAATCTTATAAGAGTTTTTATTTTCATTTACAGGAAATTCCTGATCCCACGCTAGTCCTAAGCAGAATCTCTAGTCCTAAGGTTCTAAACAAGTGACACATCGAATGTCACTTGTTGAGCGAAGTTGTCAGTGAAGGCGATAGTCGAAAGATAGTAGAAATGTCGAAATGGCAGGGGTTGATCACGTTATTTTTCGATATGGTTTGACAATCCCATACAATTTTGCCTTTAAAAAGAAAAAGGAAAGAAAAAGTATTTATTTGTGACAATCGCTATCGCCACGCTTTCAATGATGGAAAGTCACTTGTCTAGGGTTTTTGCTATTCAGCGATATGTATGTGAGAGAAGTACGACCGTCTCAAACGTACCTGACACTGGTGGTATCAGCGCATTCCTTCCAGCGGCTCTCCCTCTCCGTCTTGCCCGAGAGTGCGGTGACGTAGGCTAGCTGACGCCTGCGCAGGTTGTCAGTCAAGTACGACACCGATGCTCCCGCTACACGCCACATCACGTAGTTAGCTTGGACGCGCTTCGGCGTGCTTTCCAGAAGGACCTTTGGGAAAAAATTAAAAAGAATTTACAGAAATTTCCGAGAACCTGTTTGTCTGTAAATGTTGAGTTATATCAAGAGTCTGAAGTTCATTTCAAATGTCGGGTGAATCCAGACGAATCCCGATCCTCTGGCAACCCTAACCTAAGTAGATTGCGATCGATCGATGACATCGGCCGTTCAGAGCGATCCAAATTGGCGCAGCATTTGACGTTGTCATATGGAATTGACCAAACCTTGTTTTCTAAAACCATGTTGCTAAACGATCGTATATCTGTGTAGATTGGATGCGCTCGATGCTCAATATTATGTAGGTACCTACTCTCAATTACTCTTGTATTGAAGTTAATATTCAACGAAGACGGAAAATATCGCAGGCAAAACAAATTGAAGGGCATTTATTAATATCATACACGAGGCATGAAGCCTGCGTCGATAGCAATTGAAAGGAAAGTAATGAAGCTCCATTCAAGTGGACAGTTGGCCCCGAGCTCGAGATAACTTAATTACCGGTGACTTTTACTGGCTTAGTTCCACCTTATTAAATTACTTATTTCTATTAATAAATATTATTGCTTGTTGACCTTTACGTAATATAGTTAGATGCTGAAATATCGTGGTACTGAGCATTCTCTGTCACTAACAGTGACAAATTAATTGATATTGTGTAATAAAAGCACATAAGACCCTTACTTCATCTTATTTTTGCCATATATTCATTATTAGTGCCCTTACAAACACCCGTCCGTCTGTAAAGTAGCCGGTGACGAAATATACCCAGTTACCTACCTAAGTATGGAAGCTTTCACACGCACAGACGTGGGTACAATTTCCCCACATGCCCGGCTTACCTACATGTTATTAGCCACCGGATACCTGGCCGCCGGAGCGTGTGAAACAAGTCAAATGTGTGCCAGGCTACCTAGGAGATTTTCCACATACCTATCTATACCCAGTAAGTTTGAGTTGACAAGACAACAGTATTGTTAGACGAACCGAGATTCAATCACAGTATAAGACTGCTTGGTTGATGGCAATAGGTTCGTCCCCTAAAACAAGGGACTTAAATATAACTGGCGAAACGTGAAATTGTGTGGGCTATGTACACTTATCAATATAAATGTTTTGTCCTGTATTTTTTTAATTGGTGTACAATAAAGTATATAATAAATAAATAAATGTGTTATAGGTGCACCGCTGCTTAAGCCTTCTGGGAATACAGCGTGATGTTATATTGTGTTTTTTTAAATATCGTCAGACTATTGTAATGTAAAATATAATGACCGTGGACGCACACCGTAACAAAACTCGACAGCAAAACAATGTTTCATTAGAGCGCCTTGACGAAGTGACATATTATATATGTTGTGCTATCAGCGAGAACGATAGTTGAAAAGTCCAAAGTGTAGAATAGACATGCGCTAACGAAATGTCGAATGATGTTTCGAACATCACACATATAATTTCCAAAGTAGTCGTAGTACTTCTTGTAGGGAAGTTATGCTCTAACATTGCTCTAGCATTTCACTTTGTGTAAGCTTCTCCATCTCGGCACGAGAGAAAACCATTCTAGATATTGACGACACAACCATGAAATTTCAAGTATAAGAAAAAGCGGGGTTCCTGTGCAGAAAACTTACAAGACATTATCTACCGCCCGTGGCTCCTACCGTTAGGAAGAAGAAAATAATATTATCATAAACAAATAGAGCCAGTGTCATTTTGATGTGTAGGTAAGCTATATTACTGTAACATCAAAATCTGTTCAGTAGTTTTTGCGTGAAAGTGTAATAGACATCTTCATCTTTCCTATTTATATATTTCCTATAAAAATATAAGATACTAACCTCGAGATCAGAAATGTACTTGGGTACGCTGACGATGGCGACTTCTTCCAGGCCGATGGTCACGTGAGGGGACAGCAGGCGGTTGATGTACTCCAGCCATGGGATCCTGTGACGACATATTACTATTAGCAGGTAATACTGAAGGACTCATCTAGCTGGGTTTTGGGTCATGAGTCTGATAAGTACAGAAGGTTCCACAGGATAAGTTCCTCCTGTAGATCCTTCTATATTTTTCTTAGGCTACTATGTAGACGTATTCATCGAAATACGGCACACATTCTGGGAAGGTTCTTTACTATAGATCTTTAGCCACCACTATCTTGAGCAACTAAAAGTATGAATAAAAACTAGGACATATAATATTGATTCCTAAAATAAAGTTACCTACATAAAGAAGGTTGGCTAAACCTAATACAAAACATTTCGAGTTGATACATTCAGAATCTGTTCCATACCAAGAGAACTGTATCAGGTCGACAACAACATTACGTAATTATGATCTTGAACAATGGAAGACGTTGTCATGCAACTATTAACGACCAACGCAGTAGTTGCAACAGATGAACTAACGCATATTCGGTTTTTGGTCATATCTATCAAAGATAGAAATAACAAAACATTCTAACAAATATCAAGCTTTACATACTTGGGGAACTTCTGCGTCAGTTCGGCAATGGTCATCGGGTTGTACAGGCTAGTGGCATTACGACGTTTTTCCAATGGCAAGGAAATCTGTAAAAATAACAATAATGTAGAATATGCGTCTACGTTATTTCGTCCTTGATCTTGGCTTGATAATTTGCTATTATTCACTAACTGGAACACCGGCACCGCCTTACGATTGACATCTTCGTTCATGGCGCCAGCAATTAGGTCAAATAAGTTGGCGATAACCGCCATGGTCGACTGGACGATTGTATCAAAGTGGTTTAAAGGCCTACGTTGAATTTTTACAAAAAAGTTATCGAAGCTCATTTAAATGCTCTAGTGTATATCCACACTAACTGCCGCACTCAGAAACATTTAACGGTTACTTAAACCGCTCCTTAGTATAGATTTTGTACTAAAAATCAACACTAAGGTTCGCCTTAAGTAACCGTTAACGACTCTGAGTGCGGCAGTAAGAGCTAGATGCCCAGTGTTTGTCGGCGGGTTAACCCAAATGATCCGTCTAAGAACTGCTACAATAGTATTGATACAGTGTATTATTAGTCTCGTTTGATCTCTTGACTTACGTTGGCAAGTTTCATTTCAAACTGCAGCGATTCCTTGAGGTCCACCTCAGCGCGGGCGCGCTCTGCTCCCAGTAAAACGGCGATGTCAACCATGTACTCATAGTAGGCTTGCACGAGCTTGTCGCTAAAGCCACGGTTCAGGTACTCCCTGCTCAGACCTAGAGACGCCTGGTCCAGCTGTTAGAAAACATTCACTTAGCAGTTGTATTACATCAGCACATTCATTGAACACAGTCGCGTGATACAGAACAATTCGCTAATTCGCAGAAATTAATTCGCTGTAAAGGTAGCCGTTGTTCTTAGGTAACTTTAACGAGCGAGCACATTACAGTGCTTATGTGGTCACACATAACAAGCACTCACAAAAAATGGACCTACTCCAATTGCAAGGTCGGCCGACCGGATCAGAGAACAATGATCCTAAAGAAGTAATATGAAAGCAGATACGTTGTTGTGTTCTTACATCTATGATGCGCTTGGTGGAGTTCTTGACATCAACACTGATAGAAAAGTCAAGGAAGTAGTCCACGGAGTAACCAGCTCCTCGGAAGTTGTAGACGGATTTCTCCCAGGAGAAGGATTTCTCGTCCCACGAGTCACCGTCCAGCACTGGCCAGCCGCCGAGCCTCTTCAGCATTTCCAGGAGCGGCTGCACTCCGCGAGACTCGATAGCAGCTAGTGAAACAACATAAAGATTAGAGACAGAACAGTACTCGGCAATAGTAATCTTCAAACAGACGATGTTTCCGTCTGGTTTTTTTATGATATGGGATGGCAAAAATGCATATGGTAGGTTAGGGTCACCAACACCAATAGACATTGCTATACGGAGGTTGCCCGGATCTTCACTCATCCACACGAAACATTTCAAGTTCGTCCCCAAGATGGCGCACAGTTGCCTCGTGTCTCTGTAGATAATTACTCTTCCCGGAACACAGAACATTGCTTGGCGGCGGCAATAAACAGGATAACCTACATGTCGGTTTCCTATATTAATTATTTTCATATAGATTGAGCAATAGTCAGGATTACATTGAGAATGAGACTGCATCCAAGGATTCAACCAAGGTAACAATGTCTTAAGATAGTAATGTTGATGCAACAAAACCGGATCTACAAACTCAAAATATTTCACGTCCGGTTACCAACGCAACGGTCATCGGCGTACATTCAATTAATATGCTATACGTGTAAAATTCGTAGTCAAAATTAATGCTATCCTTGTTTGGCTTCATTTTGTCGTGCAGTTGGTTCCAGCTCAATAATTCATCATTATGTCATCGATTGAGCAAATGGCGGCAGCAACATCTTTCAGTTCACTTTCACCCACATTTTATTCCACAACAGGTTTAAGCAACAGTAAAATAATTGTCGTAGTTAAACCCATTATATCCTGCGCTAATCACAACCACGCGACGTACCTACCAAGCGATTGCGTTCATTTGTGTCTTAGTTCTCATTACGAATCGATCTAAAATGATTATTATGTACCATATATTCTTGATTAAGTTGCTCATCTTTATGAAACATACTAGCTTCTGCCAGCGGTTTCGCCCGCGTGAAAAGTGTTTTAGGATCCCAAGGGAACATTATATCACGATAAAAAGTAGCTTATATGCTGCTCCAGACTATAATATATCTCTGTGCTAAATTTCATTCAGATCCGTAAAAAAATTGTGGCGTGATTGAGTGACAAACATACATCCACACACACTTACATCCACACACACATCCATCCAAACTTTCACATTTATAATAATGTTAGTAAGATTGCTCGTCGATATGCATAATATTAAATATCGCTCGTCGGTAGGTACCACGCAAATCGATATTTCAGCTATTTCCGATGCTCCGCAAATTATGCAGAACAACAACAGCAAAAACAAATTCATAAAAAGTTCCGTAAGCTTTTATATTGGAAAAATTCTGTCTTAAACACTACTTTAGCAGCATTATATTCAAAATATAATAACAATCGAGCAGCCTGCCAACTGTTTACCGACAGTGAATTAAGTTTGCTTACTTTGCCTTCCAATTTGCGGTTATCTTGTTGGGGCCCAAAGTTTGTTGTCTTTGTGCGAAAATAGTTTGTAAAAGTTAATAGCAATTATTTTAAAACATCACGCGGAAGTTTACAATTAAAATCGAATATAGTATTAACAACTAGACTAGTTGTTGTGCTCATGTCACACGATTGGATATAAGTGAAATTTAATTTAAAGTTGAAAGCATCAATTTCAGGTAGCGCGCTATTGTCTATCCCACTGTTGTGGCAACACGCTTCTGCTCCTATTGTGCCAGTTATTGGATGTACCAAATTGTACCCTATGCTCTCGTTACGATTTTTTAAATAAGTTATAATAAACAAATAATAAAATCAATTATTGTTCTACTCACACAACAGACATTAAACTTTACTTAGGTATACAAATACAGGTTTCGTAGTCTAGAATGTGTGAGAAGCTGCATGGTGTCCGAGTTAGGTATAGGAATGCCTGTATTACAAATCACCAGATCCTCACCTCACAGAAAATAATAACAATAACATCGGTGGTTCCGGTTTATTTATATTTATAAAATAGGTACCTACATTGACTGATTGGACAGGGCAGACAGCGCCTTTTGCCAGAATTTGGCGTTCTGACGCCACATTTTGGCCATACATAGGTCCTAATAAGATCTATCTTTGACTAAATTGTGGTATCCGCAACCTAAGCGACTTCGCCTATCTTCGGGAGCAGTCGTGTGTGAGAGACAATTAAAATGCCGTGTTTCTTGTATGGTGATCACGTCGGTATCTATAGGCAAACGGTTGAACAGCTGTATCTTTACTATGTGCCTATAGTTATTTTCTGTAAAAGCCGAGCTTCAGATCGACTCGTCACAAAGCGGCAGGAAAACATACTTACACACATCTGGGAAATAAATTCTAAATAACTATTAATACCTACCTACAACTATGTATAAATTCTCACGAATATACCTAACTGCTATTATTATATCCAGCGGCCTGTTACCCGTAAGTAATTGTCGAGCTGCAGGGCAAAGGCCTCTTCTCTTACGTCATTGACGTCATTGTGTTTGAATATTAAATAGGAAATGATTTACTTAGGAATGACCGACAGAATTTGCAAGTGCTGGTCACTTTTGTATCTGCAACCAACACGAACCATTAAATTAAAACAATCGCAAAAAAAAACACTTACTTCGGTTCATGCAAGCCTGGTACAAGGTCTTAGCCAAGACGAAAGGCCTAGGTTCGTTCTCAATGACAGGTTCGTCCAATAAGGCTCGTATCTGTTCCTGAAGCTGGTCCGTGATGATGGAGAAGGTATTCACCGAAGTCTTGTCTTCAGGGATCCGAGTGTTCTTGACGAAGGAGCCGCAAGCGAAGTCGTAGAAATCATCGCAAGGGTCTACCTTCTCATCCATGTTCAACAGCAGTTTAGAAGCTACGAGTAAAAAAAATACAAATTAATGGTTAAAAATACAAAGATTTTGCTCGCATGTAGGTCCGTATAGCGTTTCACTTAAGTACCTAACCATTCTGTGACCAACACATAAGTCGACGCTTTTCGTTTTAATTGCTGTGGGTCATGCATGAGCATAAAGTAGCGAAAATAACCTTGAAATTCTAAAGTCTATTGATCCATAAAAAATATGTTTCGTAACCACAATTTTTCCGATTTCGTCAAAAACGTTTCATATACATAGTTCACCCAACGATCATGCGATAGAAATAAGGTTCTAAATACTTTAGCTTTAGCTTGATAATAACTGAAAAAAGTGCAGGGTTTCGGGCAGACATGCTCTAAATAGAAATGTATTTAAGTTTCATTTGATAGACCTCCAGACAGATGCGACATTGCAACAACGATGTTTCATAGAAATTGTTCTAATTTATAGAACAATGCCTATTAAAAAGCGTATTTGCATCATTGTCTCGCCAACTCTGTTATGGAGGTCGAAACGCGTTATTAAAATAAATCGCGTTATTACTATAATGGCACCCTGAAATAACTTAAGATTGAATTGCGTTCGACTATGCAGCCGTTGGATACTTAGTTTCCAACTCTTTCTCTTCGCGTCATGTCTTGAGTTCCTCATTACTGAGTGTCGTGATTTCCCTGACAGGAGATCGACTTTCCTCTGATTATATTTCTCCATCTGTGTCTGTCTTCGGCGTCGTGAAGTGCATCGTGCAGCTTGGTGTTCAGCATTGCACGGATTTGGTCAGACCATCAGATCGGCCCCTCGGCCTCTTGCCTTCGACCTTGCCAGTGATCATCAGCTGCTCGATGTTATGATTATCCTTTCGGGCAATGAGACCAAGAACTCCAGGATTCTTCGCAGGTTGTGGAGAGCCTGGCCTTGATATTCAGTTGTCGAAGGATATACTCGTTTGTGTGGAACGCAGTCCACGGAATTTGAAGCAACCTTCGCCAACATCACATCTCGAAAGCGTCAATGCGATCACGATCTGCCTTCCTTAGCATCCACGTTTGCGAGCCGTCATGGTATACTATATCCGTAAATAAACTCATCTATCTTTTCGTGGGACAGGGCAGCTGTGATATGGAGTGAGTACCATAATTTTAGTTTTGGAGTGGCTGATTTTGGTGCCACTTCCATGTTGATCCTTTTCACCCTTTCCAGGAGCATTATCGTTTCTGCTTCATTTGCCGCTAATAGAGTTGTATCGTCTTCGCAACGGATGTTTGTGTGAGTTGACAGTGTTCTAGTGACAGTTTCCACCCAGGTCTCAAAAGTTCGCCGGATGAATTACTCTGCATAAACGTTAAATAGAATGGGAGACTTAGTTTACCTACTGAAAAAAATTGTACGTACCTGTGTGGATACATCCAGGGCTGTTGCATAACTCAACATCTTGTGGAGCTCCTTTTACAACAACCGCAGGCGGGATGGACGAAGAAATTCTCAGTTCACTAGTCTGGGGTATGTCTAAAAAGGCAAATAAAACATGCTTAATGAGCAGATGAGGTAACACAAATGATGGTCTATCAGGTTGGCAGATATACAGGGTAATAGTGAGCAACGTATTAGTGGGTCAAACTGGCTGACTTCATAGCAACTCAGGGTACAAATCATCTACAAAAATCGTGCTAAATATTTAGTGATGGTGCCTCATGAGATATTTTACTAAGGTAAATCGAATTTTCACTATGATATTTTGCTGCTATACGTGGAATAGTAGTCATGATACAAAAACAAAAAAACACTAACTGTTAGGAGCACTTTGGTATCATCGGAAAACTATTAGTAGCTTCCCCTTTTCAAACCATTTACTGACTGTTCGATATTACTGATGTCTTTTACATATTATACGAGTAAATGCCCCATTTATGTAAAATCATCGGTAATTTTGAACCACTTATTTCTGGGAAAGAGGCTATAAAATATTTAAAACATCGTCAGTAAATGGGTTGCACATTGCCAACCTTCTATAGTTATTGGCTATCTCTAGATATTATGATAACTGACAGGTACAGTCAACGAGGAAAGTCTATTATAGTTTCAAAGTAGAATTATTACAGGAAACAATATTTTGTACAAATTCTGTGCGTCTGTAATAGATTCAAAATCTAATTCTAATTCGAATACTCGTATTACAATTTTAGTAAAAAAAATACATGTTATAGTCCCACTGCAGGTTTCGTCACGATGTTTTCCTTCACCGATTTTAGAAGATTTAATTAAAACTAAAAGGTTCCAACTTTTAAGATACCTACTGAAAAGTATTTCAAAAACAATTTCGATGCCAGGTTATACTCGTATATATAGATAACACACAATTAATCTTAATCGACTTTCATTGCGGACCGTACAATTTGAAGTTTCTATTGACCTTCCCTCCCACGGGTTGTTGCATGATGCTTGGACAAAGTTTCCCTCAAAACGTCATTGTTTCGTTTCAGCTTATGCGACAATGATGCTCGCTACGAAAAGTTATAACTTATACTTAACTCAGTTATCTATGAGCCAGCTTAGTTTCGACAGCGTAAGGACAATTAACTCTTGTCTTGCCGTCTCAACTTTGCCACATCTCAATTATCTGAGTGAATATGTAGTAAATTAATATTTACTCTACGAATCTTCTTCTGAACTACATATTACTACATCTACATATTTGACAAACTATTATCGAAGAAGTGTTTTCGATAGCGTGATTATCGATTTTCAGCTACCACCTCGATTATATAAATCATAGTGTATAATTAAATCGATTAATAAGTTTGCTAAAAAGGTTTAAAATTCGTTTTGTTTTTTTTTTGGGTGCGTCATACCTGGCGCAAATAAACTCTTATCCTTTATTTCTTTTAATTGACACGGCACCATCATTGAGAAATCTACTAATGAAGCTAACTGAATATAAAAAATAAACAACTTTATCCCACTGCACAAGAGGGTCTAAATAAAATTAAATGAATATTCCAAGCATTCATCATCATCATCAGCCTATTAAAGTTCCCACTGCTGGGACACAGGCCTCCTCTCTGTGAGAGGGAATGGGTCGTAATCCACCACGCGGGCCCAGTGCGGGTTGGTGGATGTCCATGTCTTCGATTTTTTGGTTCTAGGACATGCCGGTTTCCTCACGATGTTTTCCTTCACCGTTTTGAGAGCAGTGATGGTGATGAAATAATTTACACAAAGTTAAGCGCCTACCTGAGCTCGAACCCATGACCTACAACTTGTAAGTCGCGGCCGATACCACTAGGCCACCACTGCTCTTCCTTGCAATCGCACGGTTTAATGAGGGATTTACAACCCCTTTAATTTGAAAAGTAAGGCAATTAAATGAGCTTTGTGTTAATCCTTGATCAACCACGGCAACCTAAAGCTTTTGTACTTATGTGTAGGTAACTATGTCGCAAGTATTGTTGCAGAAAAAAACCTTTTTCAGAACAAATCAACAATGTGTTTATTTTACGATCCTTTCACAACGGGATATAGGTGCTATGCGATGCTGCTTATGTTTGGAAAAGCCAGATGTTCTGCCGGAATTCGTGTCATACAAAGCACCGTTATTGACCTTTCGCAAAAACGCCCATAGCAGCCGTAGGGCTTAGCGCAGAGTGTAAAATCCATCTTTGTCTCCGGCACGGACTATATTCACGAACCCGGGCGCTCCCATTGAAATACATATGTGTAGGTTTTAATAGGTAGCTAGTATTGAAAGAGTAAGCTCGCTATCTGCAAAGTGCAGCGTCGCGTCTCGGTGTGCACTAGGCCTTATGCATCAAACGTAATAAGTAGGTAGGTACCCCTTTCGGATATGCTTGTTGTTATTGACCGAATTTCATGTTTTGAACTTGGCCTCGTTGCCGTTTTTAAAAGCTTACTTTCCTGTTCAGAATCAAAAATATCAAGTAAGTAGGCACCTCTCTTCTTTGAATATTGTTGAATGAAGTGAGTTCATGCTTTGAAAAATCTTTGCTTAGAGCACAGGTAAATTTATTTAATTTTCACCGATTATCATTCTACTGACTGATTACTTAATTTTCTAAAGATCACTTATGGGTTTTGGTTAATAACACACTATTCATAGTTAATGTTAAAGCCGTAGGAAATCTTTAATAATTGTGTCTGGGCACCAACGGTCTGGCCATTATTAGTTTATTTTCCTTCCAAGAAAACCTCAGCTACGTGCTTCGATTATTTTTATGCTTTTATTAAGTGTTTGGTTTTCCGATATAGGTACTGATTCATTTGGTATATTTACTTTGAACTGCTTTTTCAATCACTGGACTTTTTGTGTTAGTCAGAAATTGGATGACTGTAATAGTTTTGGTTTTCACATCATGATTTTGGGTGGTATATTTTTATCGTACTGTATTTATTTTATATTCTTTGTATCTATTTTTACATACACAACAAATTTGATTTCCGTACGTCACGTCCTAGGCGACTACTGAAAATCAGATCCGTGCTGGGGGTCCCCCACGGCACAGCATTATGCTGAGTGGAAGCCTTCTTGCCTCAATCACGACATGCATCTGACTGGTATCTATTTCACCCTATTCCTATTCTGTTTTAATGCAAAATGGAGGTAGTAAATGTTATTATTGTTTTATTTATTTCTCGTTTTTACTAACGTACTTTAAGTACTACTAATACTCCTGTTACGGGTTTAGCATAAGCATGTATTTATATTGAATGTCGTTTTGTGACAATTAAAAACTTTTTATTTCTTCTTTCTAATAATTGAATAATTATGCATCGATCATGCATGTAAACATGTAGAAATTATGAGTAACATAATTTAATTTTCATAGAATAACTTTGAATAGACCTTCTCATTATGCACTTGTTTTCATATGTTATGTGTAAACTTACCAATGCCGAGAAAACGATTCTGTTTTCAGACATAGATTTATGACGTATGGAACATAAACTCCAACAAACTTATAAAGTAGCTGCGGGTGATAAAACGGAGAAACAGCAAGGATAAAGTTTATTGCTCCGGTCACTGTTGCAGACGTTGACAAAAACTTGCCTAGATCGATATTTGTCATTATAAATCTCTATTGTTGGTCTTTCTCAATCGAGCTTACCCAATTTTATGTGAAAACTGACCTCTGTATTGTAATATTGTTATTATAGAGTGTAATGTTAGCGACACGAGTGCGTGCGCCCGAGCGTGGCTGACTGGCGCGTTTCGACACACAACGTGATCTAACGTTTGGTAACCCTCACCCGTTTCAGAGCATTTTCCAACGTTCTCTTGCGTTATCGTTACAGTTTTTCTCTGATATAGAGACTGGATTGATTTCAAACAGTTTCCTCAAGATAAATCTTGCGCAGCGATGTGCAACTCACATCACGTCGCCTTCCCATCCACTTCCGCACTTCCGCCTCAGTGACATCCATGCGGAATAAAATATTAAATAAGACGTACTTTCTGTCCGTGTGCCATATTCCACGTGGTCAGTCGACGGGATAACCAGCAATTAAAATTTGGTTAGTATCGTGACCTGCCCTCTTTTATCTATCTATTGAATAACAATGGAGCGAAGCTTCTCTTAAAATAACTACAATCAGTACAAAATGCGTAATATCGTAATTTTTATGTTGTTGTTGTGAACGCTGTTTTTACCATTTGCACATGTATGAGTATGTGGCCCTTCTTTCATTTTGTTTTGTTCAGTTAGATATTGTTCGTTTATTTTTAAATTATCAAGGTTGTTTATTTCATTTAAAGTCTTAGACAGCGTCGAGTATCCAAAATACCAAACAAAAATACAGAGAAAATGTTGCTGTTATAAAGAGTCGTATATACCATCAAATATTTGTACTCAATATTATTTTAGAGATTTAATTTCAAATTGAGGTGGAAACTCAGCGGTTTTACTTCATCAGAAGCCAGCAATTTGAGTGAAACACCGATATAACGAACAGGGATAGATGTATCTGACGTGTATACATCTGTCACTTACTCGATCTCAAATTGATACCGCTCTAAGAGCTTATGGTCACCCCCAGATCTCTATCGTATTTCTATCTATCGTTCCCGCGCAGAAATACGAATACGAGCGATATAACTATATGGAACATTTTAAAATAGATGTAAATAGGATAAAACTGCAATGGTGAAAATGGCTCTGATTGTAGTAATAATAGGTTCCTACTGTGACTAGTACAGACATGACTAAGGTCGCAAAAAAGAGCATCACTGCAGGAAACGGGTAAAAAATTATACAATTATTTGAAAATTTACCTTGATGACGGTAAGGTCGAATAAATTCGTTGAACGACCTTGCGTCACAGTACTTGTGAAGTTGTGACCATACGAAAAGGAACAAAGGGAATGAATCACTCAATATAACGTTTTCTCTAATAACTCAATACGTCGACAGCCGAACTTGGATTGCAATTGTATTTTTTAGATGCCTTGTAAGTACTAACATTTAAATCATTTCTCAGTATTTTTATCAACTTAATCAATTAAATAATTGCGAACCTGCGCCGATAATTTTAACACCCGTCGATTTTCTTCTACTGGGTCCTTAAAAGTATTCATGAGCGGTGTTTAGTGAACTAGAAGCATTTATTGCACAAGTTTGTAATACAAAAGTGAGCACTAGGGATATTATTTTGAAAATGAATCCTTGTATTTCGTCATGTTTGCCGATGGGAAACCATATTGGTCACACGGCTTTTGATTAAATAAAAACGCAAATCTTGCAAAAATTATAAAACTGACAAAAATCAGAAGATTTTGTCTATGACGTTGTAGACAAAATCTTGTTTGTGTGCTTTTAATTGAAACAACGAAAGCCTACCTTACTACCAATGAAAGATTCTGAATATTCTATTATCAATATAGCAACAGTTTTAGCCTGACTTATCTAAAGAAGTAAGTACGCGTAAATTTTTAGCATGATTCACAAAAAATATTGTAGTTAATAATTAAAAAAAAGTTTTTATTGCAGCAAAATAAAAAAAAAGATCCGGCATGATTTGCATGGGAATTATAATAACATGATAAAAAACAAATCTTTGTCTATAAAGGATGCTAGCTCATAAGCTCAATGTGTACGAACTATATATACGAGTATATATATGTTGATATTAATATTGTACTGCTACTGTCCTTTAGCAACTATCCTGCGAAGATCGTCGCTCCACCTAGCTTGAAAGCGTCCTACCCTAGATTTGACGAACACAGTGTCCAGTCTCCAATCAAAATCTCGCCAGATGTTGCTGGGTAAATCGTCTTTGAAGTACTTACCGTTGATGTCAGGGGATGTCCGGACGAGAAGCGTGGCGATGAAGGCGGCAAAGAAGGCGATGGCGAGGACTGAAGTTACGCCAGCAGCCAGCATCAACCGCTTCTCCATCTTCGTCCGCTGACCCCAGAACGAGGGCCTGAAACAATTGAAGATTAGTATACTTGGGGAAATAAATATAAATGTGTTGGTTCTATCATAAAGCCTTTTTTTACAGTTGTAGAAAAAGGTCATGTTCTTGTTAAAGATACTTCCCTAAAATATTGAGCCTGAAGCCACGTATCGTACCTAAGCATCGTCAGTTCGACAGTGAAGGATCCTCAAGGCTCTAAATGTACCTGTTCAATCAAGGATACTTGTTCAATCTTCTGCGTGACCAATCCTAAGATTGTATATTTATTGCGAATCTAACGCTGATCGGTCACTGCAGATGGTATGAAGTGTTACTAATTTAGTCAAGACATCGTTGTTCTTGAACGAGTCCGGCATAAAGTCAGTTTGATGGACCTAAACTCGACTCAATCGCCTTGACAACGGAAAAACTGATATTAATGTCAATAAATAACAAGGGAAAAAGGCGTGAGTTTATGTATGTATGTATGTAAATAACAAGATATCCTAACTATCTATTTGATGATTCGAGGTAGAGTCAAAGTGGAGGACATGGCTTAAAATATACTAGTGATTGTTTAACCGTAGTAAGGTACCTAGAATGTATTTATTTATTTATTTACGGAAATATACGAGTATAGCGTGTTTCTAATCTAAATTTAATAAAAATGAGCGTGCGCTAAGTAAATTGTAGATTATTCAGGTCAAAAGCTTTTCCGTCTTATAATTATGGGTGCCTATTATACAGCTCTAAGCCTTCGAAGGTCACAGTGAGGGTGTTTTATTAGAACTTAATGAAAGATATATAATAAAGCTACATGATAAGCCAAAGTACGTTACACTAATCCTTATTGTTCTCTATCCAGCATAAACTTGCAAAAGATTTTATTGCTTAAATTAACCAAAGTCGTGTAAAAAATGAAAATAAAAAAAAAAATTGAGAATGGTTGTTCTTTGAGGGAGAAAATTGCCTCCAAATTTTCAATTTGTTTTGGTAACCCAATTTTCGTGTAACCGTAATTTTCCTTGGTGCTAAACGAAAAGAAGTCGCTTGGGATCCCACTTGAACCTTTCTTGTGATCTTATGGGGATTTGAAGAAAACTCTTTTAAAGTCTTGGTCACAAAGAGCCTTAAACATTTTTAGTAGGAAAGACGTCTTTCTTAACAAGTTTTGTTTTCTTGTTAGCCGCCACCGATTTTGTATTGATACTGAAAAGGCAACTTAAAAGGGAAATGTATCCTTTAAGGAGCATCTGCTTGAAGTATGAACAATTTGATTATATAATGCATAAAAGCTACACAGAAAAACTCAAGACCTCGTCCTTCAGGGTTGGTGGTGAAACAAGGAGAATCCTGATAAATACAAATTAATTACAATAATGTAACCTTTGACTATTCTATTACATCTGAACTGGCGACACGTGTCACCTAACAATCCAACAGCTATACTTACGTCATGGCTGTTTATAGTAGAAATAAAATCAATTACATTTCTCGAGGAATCAATGTGGCACAAAATTAAATATGCCGAGATTCAATTTACTGCAGAAAAACGACCTGGCGTAAGTCAGGTGCAACCCTAACTGACCTTTAAGAACCTTACCGCCCCTCTATAGAAACTCTTTACAGAATAAATTACCTGCTAGCAATCAGCGTTTGTAGGGACTCCTTTACTTCACAACTAAGTCCCTTGGATAGGTATAATTAATTAATTTCATGAAAAAAAGAAATATAAACGTGGCAACTATGCTAGGCAATTTCAACATAGTTACTTGTACAGTCAGACAATTTTGTTTCACCTCAAAATTAATTTACCGATTATTGTCTTATTATTTCATGTGAGTGAAATAATTGGTGTAGTGGTATAGTGTAATCAATCACTTTATTTTTGAACACAACTTTGATTTTACCGACCACATTAAAATATGAAATGATTTACCTACTAGTTGCAGATTGGCTGCTAGGAAACTCGAATAGGTCACAATCCTATAGCGTTCAGCTTCCAGTGAGTCCACAAATCAGCAAAATGTTTTCATTTTGCCTGTACCAATTTCGAATATCGTTTGCCTTGAGCAAATGTGTTACAAATTAGAAGAGTTTTAAAGGTCCGGACGTGATTTCTTTAAACACTTTGTTTTTCTATTTAACTAGCTGTTGCCCGCGGCTTCGCTCCCGTGGACCACCCCACAGGACCCATTTTCGGGATTAAAATAGCCGTCACTCAGGAATAATGAAACTTTCAATTGGTGAAAGAATTTTTCAAATCAGTCCATTAGTTGCGGAGCCTATTCGGTACAAGCAATCTTTCCTCTTTATAATATTATAGTATAGATGAAAGAAATCGTGTACTACAAAATTTTAGAGGGAATTGGAAAAAAAAATCGCTCCTGCTTATCGGTCCTCGCAATCACATATTTGAAAAGTTTTAGTATGTCCATTGATCAAGTAAAGACAAAAGTATGCAAACATTATCTCTGTTTTGGGACTAACCCCTACCAGGTTGCCTTGACCCTTACTCAAGAAGGCAACTAATACATATGATAATATGTATAATACGATAACTGAATCAAAATTCTTCAAAGCAAAGGTTTTCCCCAAGACATTATGCTTTATAACGCTCTATGATTTTATAACCTAGGTACAAATTTTATTTCAATGAATCTACAGGTAGGTATGGAAGTCCGAAAAAAATCGTAAGTATGTCAAACTATTTAAGTTGCTTTCAAGTATGTCAAACTATTTATGTACCTTCTAAT
Source organism: Orthosia incerta (assembly GCA_948252205.1). Taxonomy (NCBI): domain Eukaryota; kingdom Metazoa; phylum Arthropoda; class Insecta; order Lepidoptera; family Noctuidae; genus Orthosia; species Orthosia incerta. Next base: position 44,738,285 of record OX411741.1, read on the forward strand.
TACTTCTTTGCCATGAATTTTCACTTTTTCCAGCAGATGTATCTACTATACGCTACCTGAATTGCGAGATTATAGATACATATTTGACGAGTTTACTTATATCACTTAGATTCTATATAATCACCTAACCGAACTTTACTGAGCTCCCAGTTTATCACACCGCTACAGACAGAGTTTTCAATCAAATATAGCTGTGGCCCCTACAAGTTTCACGAGCTAAAAACAGAAAAAAGCTACTTTTTCAGGGCAAATTTCTTAATAACTACAAGATATATAATAAATCTTTTAAAACAACTTTTTGCGTCACAAAGTTATCTAGGAAATAGAAATTACATATTTTTGATAACTGCTCAATTAAAATTAGAAAAAATAAATTCCTAACACACGTTTTTACGTAATCCCGAAATACCAGGTTTTCAATTGCTTTTTCAGCTTACTGATGGCGAATAACAATCTGCAAAAAATTGTTTGGGCATATAGTATACTAGTAAGCCACCAATTTTGTTTTTTAAAGTTTGTAGTACTTGTACTTAAAAAAAAAAATTGTCCACGCGGAAAAAAGGCAATTTTATCATGTGCGAAAGCGTCAGCTACGTGTAAGAATATGTTGAATATAAAAATAACTGATAAATAATTTGAAATTTGAGGTGTTTATCAATCGAATCCAATTTTATTTTTTATTTTTGAGTACTTATTTTATTTTAATAAATTGTCTGAATATTGCCTTATAAACCGTTGCGCACGCGCGAGACATTCAATTTTGCTCATGGGCTTGTAGACGACGGACCTGTGTCGTTTTTTTTTTTTGTCATTATATGTTTTATCATATATCTTGTAGCTTTTTCGCTGAAAAAGTAACCGTTTTCTGTTTTTGGCTCGTGAAACTTGTAGGGACTCTTAAGAGCGGGCAGTCGGACCCCCGGACCGACAAGAAAACAATTCAATAGCCACAATACCCCTTTGTTTTATTGCTGTAAAAGCCACTAAACATACAGTTAATCGGTTACTTAGATGCAATGTAACGTTATCAATTTTACAGAGTGACTCTTAATACATTTGTAATATTTTAGGTAGTGAAAATACTTATGCATATGACACTTCTTACTACTAGACCAAATTAAAAGGGGGAGAAATGAGAGGGGGATAGTTTTGTATGCAACTTAAATCGATGAAAATTGGTGTGGAGTTTAAGACCCTGGAAAGGACATTGGCTACTTTTTTGTATAAAACACGAAGGGGGAGAAATGCGGGGGGCGGTTAAATTTCTATGCAATTTCTTATTATGGCTTAAACCACTTATCCGATTTAAATGAAATTTGGTATGGAGATAGTTTGAAACCCTGGGCAGGACGGGTGTGTAACGTTTGAAATAATAACAAAAGTTCTAATCATATGACCAATTTTTTTTTTGTGTAACGGTCAAATAATATGCCTAATGAATTATTGATATTATTTCATTTAACCTAATTTTATATGGTATAATGAACATTTTATGTAATTCACATTTGGAATAATATTCAAAATCTATAAGTAACGTTAAATATAATTTAGAAACGTCTACTTTGTTTAGTATATTTTTGCAAAAACTGATTAGATTTTAAACGCCAACTATTTTCACAATGCATTTTGCAAAAACAAGCACCACATAAATATTGCTTGTTATTAGTTTGCTTTTATGCGGGTGGATAGATATTTTTTTATTCTTTCTGTCATACAGCTAAAATATTTGTCTTGACTATTGCGGTCTCGATATTAACACCGGCGTGTAGTTAATTAGGTCGTATCTGTTCCAAAACCGATTCGGGGCACCCCGACTTCACGTAGTCTTTTGGCTGCTATCCCTAGAGTGTATATAAAAACCGGAGGCGCGAAGGAAGAGTAGTCACCGCTCGCGAGCAGTAGCGGCTGACGCTGGGCGCCGGATCCGGCGAACCGGAGCTGCGGTGGTGAGCAAGGGTGCCTATCCTTTGTTACGTAAGGGCGAAGGGGTTGCACTTCCCGCAGCGCCGGAGTCTATGCAGAAGCAACTTTAGTGTTTTGAGGCTAGTTTATATATTTATTATTTATTTTTCCCTCAAGAACGGTGCTTTACCTTAAAACAACTGAACATTATATAAAAAGAGCATTATACTAATTGAAAATTATATGAAATGAATGTAATACTAAATATAACATTAGATCACATGAAATTAGGTTATTTGTTTTATAGCATATGCAAATTATATCATGTGAACGTTATTTCAAGTGATATTATACTGTCTGTTATTATACCATGCATTACACACCCGAAAGTTTTTATTATGGCTTGTACCTACACCTGAACCGATTTAGAAGAAATTTTGTATGGAGATAGTTTGAGACCCTGGGAAGGATAAGGCTACTTCTTTTTGCATAAAATACGATTGAGGAGAAGTGGGGAAACCCCCCGTTAGTTTTGTAAGCAACTTCTTATCATGGCTTAAACCGCTGAACCGATTTAGATGAAATTTGGTGTGGAGATAGTTTGAGACCCTGGAAAGGATAAAGGCTACTAAAATCACGACGGGGAAGTAATGCGGTGAAGGAGGTTAATATTGTTTGAAACTGAGGCACGGGCCCGGACAATGTGGCGACACTTGAGGGAGGGCTTGGTGGTGTTTCATAGTCAATCCCCCTTCTACGGCTGTAAGGATTAGGATTAAACTTGTTACATGAATAGGTGATGACCTGGATTAAGACAAAGGGTATTATTAAGTATATTAAACCGGTTGTACGATTTTTGGGATCGTTTGAGACATTCACGTGAACAAAGCCACTGGTGAAACGTAGTGGTAATTTGATGTATTAAATTAATGCTAAACAAGTAAAAGATTACTTCATATGGTTAAGGGTCACTAACAACCTTGAGGAAACAAAACGCGCATTCGTTTCACACCCGCGCGACCCGAATTTCAGTATTTTTTTGTACTTTCCTTATTATTCTATGACTTTAAAAAAAATACCTGAGATCAAAATGTATATATAAATTGTCTTTGAGATAGTGAAAATTTCACTAAAATACGCCCTGCGGTTGATGCGAGTGTCGTTTTTTTGTCCGTGATAGACAATGTTATACGAATAAAACTCGAAATGTTCATAAATCAAATTATTAAAAATGTGGTCTAATGTAACATATATTTTTTTTTCCAAAAAAATAAGACTAGCCGTTAAAATAAGCTACTAAGGGGTATCTGCGCCTTAAAGGGGGGAAGACAAAGTAATGAGAAGCTTAAGAGGTGCAGTTTGACAAAGACAAGCATCATGTTTTTAACAACTTTAATAAACTTAAGTTGCTTAATACAAACACTGAGCTCACAATTAATAACGAGTTCATAATTAATTTACTTTGAATTTTATCTGAAAGTTGGAACGATTTTGCAAGAGACGCTTATAACTTTTGTAAAATTTCAATTAGAATTTTCAAAGGGGCATTAACAATATTGACACAAGAAGTTAAGACGTTATGTCGATACCACTTGAGCAACATGATCCGGGCTGCTGAACAACAGATCGTAACGACTTCAATAAGCGATTGTGAGCAATTTCCTTTTCACGAATAATAAGGTTCTGTTAACATAATTTTCGTATGCAGGGCAAAGGCCTCTTCTCATATACAGAAAGAAGGCTTGAGCATTGATCACCACGCTAGCTCAATGCGAGTTGGCGATTTCAGAGCTTCTGTCAGCGGCTTCGCCCGTGTGGAAAGTGTTTTATCATCTCAAGGAAACATTGTACTGGGATAAAAATAGCCTATGTGCTATTCCAGATTATAATCCACATCAGTACCAAATTTCATCCAGATCCGTTTAGCCTTGCTGGCGTGATTGTGGAACAAACATGCATCCATCCAAACTTTCGAATGTATAATATTAGTAAGATATACAAGTTTAGTTTTCTTTACGATTTTTTGCCTTCACCGTTGTCAGCGATGTCCATGATAAACTAAGAAAGTATATACCTAGTTGTAAATTTGAAAAAATGGCATTGGCACTTGAAGTATCGAACAAAATTCTCAATAAAAGACGAAGATTAGCCTTGACATTGGGTAGCAGAAGAGAATCTCTCACGAATAAAGGGTTAGTTTCATCAAATACCACAATGTTATTTAACCGAGCCCATATCACGACACGAAAAATATATTTTTGGATGTCATCCAAATATATCACCGGCAAACAATTCGTATCCAATAAAAAGACAATTTTAGTAGATGAGTCTGATTCCACGATTCCGTACATTGTTTATTGGTAGTTAAAACTTGTGGGTTTTAATAGTCTTAGACTAATAGCAACAGCGAGGAGAAGGCGAGGTCGATTGATTGGACGTAAATTGGCGTTTTAACCATAGGACCCTGGAAAACACGACCTCGGTAGTCGTCGTCATTAGGCAATCACGTGAATTAGGAATGCCAATTGGCACCTGCATGTCGCACCACTGTCTCTGTCATTCGACGTGATTTAATTCTAGCAACATGCTCAGTGGCTGTAATACGTTTTCAGCTCGTTAGTTCCCGTAATAGGTAAATAATAAGAAAATATTTTTAGGTATTAGCTAGTACGCACCTACCTGAAGGATCAGTTTGGCGACGTTTGGGAGAGTCCTAGATCCAGTAGTGGATGTCTTTCAGCTGAAATGATTATGATGATGACGAGGTCGAGGCTAGTTTATGTAAAGACTTTTTTGGAGCCCAATAGCAAAAAAGGGAACATCATAAATGTATTTTGAATTTAGATACATCAAATGCTTCGAAATATATCTCTAATCGTTTAGACAAGGACCAATATGGTCCTTAAGGGAAAATCACTGAAAATTATATCTGAGAAAACTTAAAAAAAGGTTTTTATTTCTGCGACTGTTGTGTGATGTTGAAAAAACCGACAATCATGCAGACTGCGTTCACTAAAAAAATAAAAAACCTTGCGAAGTACTGTAGGATAATTAACTGTCTAGGTACTCCAATCCCTGCGGCTTTTCTACCTCATAACTTTATAACCCAAGATTGAAGTCTCTTTTTCAGGCATATTGTGTCTTTATATTTTTCTAAGAAAATATAAGTGGTGAAGGAACAATGCTGGGATCCCAAAACAAAACAAGTTTCAGTACCTACTTTATTCTCGAAAAAATCTCTTTTGTAAAAGGAAAAAAAATACAACGAGTAATTTTCATAACAGTATCTACAATTGACTATTCTCCTCAACATTGTGGTGGACAGTTATCGCCTAGCCTAGTCACAGAATCTGACAAAATAAAGAAACGCGTGTCAATAGGGGAGAAATACGGTTTTGTATTGTTTCATCAAATTGCACAGTTGTCCACCGTTATAGTTTATAGTTTGCAGAACTTTGTTTGCCAAAACAATGGCGGAGTCTTTCCCATTTGCATAAAAACACGGATAGACAACATCGACACGAATACCTGTTTGAATAACATTAATACGTGTATATTTTGATAATAAGTACAACTGTTTTTGGGTTATTTTGCAATGTTTTTGGGTTGTCATCGAGTAATGAGTTGGTTTCTTAAGATTTGCTTCGGATACGTCAAAGGTTGACTCATATTTTCTTGAGTAGCCATTAAACACCTGACGGTGGTCTCAGAGATTCTGGTGATTTTGTTTTTCAAATTATTCTATTACTATGCACGCGACGCAATTGTGTTTGCATGTACTCTTTCCCTTCTCCCACCAGTAACTACGCCCCGTGCGCTCGGCAGCTCCACTGAAGACGTGCGCGCATTAAACATTATAGGTAATTTATCGCGTGCGGTCCGTGAGACCGACGTCAGGTAGTTACGTTAGTTTTTAATCCTAAAACTAGATGAAATACTTAGCACTTCAACAACTGAAAGTTCTGAAAAAATTGACAACCGCAAGGCATGATCAACCGGTGACCCTAAAAAAAATGTGTTTGCATGTAAGAATCCGATTTGCATTGAATTTATTCTAAAATAGATTAATTGTCGTCGCAACTTATGAAAGTTAGTGGGTGGTGATTTTGTCATGAGTGTGCCTTCATCGTGTCAAAAATTATTTTAAGTTAGAGATTATATATCGAACATGTCGTAAATAAGTACAAAGTATTGAATTCAAAAACAAGTGTTGATTTTTGATAAGTAAATGCATACTTTTGCATAGTTTAAAAACTTATAATGAATATTATAATGAAAATATAGATGTGACTTTTTAATAATGGTTATTAAACATGGAAAATACACAAGCGGTCTCCAGGACTGACGTCAGGTGGAAGTGTAACTAAAAAATACGTCAGGTGGCTATGGGTTAATCATGACTTCACTCACTGACACCACACTTGCTGTCAGTACTTAATCTTATAAGATATAGATTTCATAGAAATACCTTTTGATGATTCGAATAACAATAGTAAATGTAATAAAACTTTTAGTGCCAATTTAACTAAAGTTATACCTAGGTACCATTAAATACCTAAGTCACAAGTAATATAATACTTAAGTACTCCTAAGTAGAACTGTTTAACACGTAGCCAGCTGCAGCACAGATTTCCGATTGTTTACAATAAAATTATTGTCGTGATGATTCCGAAGGCTGCACTGCTCATTATTGTTATATACTTGAGATAATTGCCGCATGTGAACATATACAGCGACGTCAATGTTTTGCCATATTCAATGCAAATGAACATTTAAATATTTGAAAATCAAACTACAATGACTTTGTTATTTCATTCTGTTTTTTTTTACAACAAAATTGATGCTATGGCGAAAACCAACAAATGACTAAAATTAAATAATCGCGACCGTGACGATGTCATTGTTTTTTTGGTACTATAGAGCACAAAATGTTCAACAGGGCAGCGTTCAGCGTTCAAGGTAAAGAAATCACTTGAGGAAATTAAACAGTGAGGCAATTAAGTGCCTCGCTCCGAGAAGACTCCACCATTTTATATGGATAAAGTAGACAGGTTAATTGTCCCCGTTTCGTCTTTTGTTATTTACGTTTATTCTCTGTCCTCCAAGGGCAAATAAGAAAAGTCGTTTCGAGTGATATTAGTTCAAAAGAGATTGATTATGTCGTGCTCTAACAGAAAGCGTTATGTGGACCGTGAGGGAAAATGTTATTTATAAATATATGTAGCAGGCATCTCGGCGGTACCCTGCAGGTCAAGTTTGTGCCCAGCGGGCAGCGGGAGTAACAACCTGTCTCGCAATACTTGTTATGCAACTAACAGATCCGATGTCATTGGATATTACCGTATTGAGATTTTTTATCTGTCACTCGTAGACCGGTTTGACAAGTTCATTGTCTTCACAGAGGTCAATAAACCTTTTTGACCGTCTTAATGTTAGCGAAACTAGGCTTCTGTCATGGTAAATTAAAACGATCACTCTTACTCTTGTTCGTATTAAAGGATTTGTGAGCTTGCCGTACTGAACGTATGGAGCGTGATAAAGATTTGCCAAGCATTAACTATTCAATAAACCGCGGTTCAAATAGTGAAACCGCTTTCTCGATTGCACACAATGCTTGGAACTAATCCAAACGTGAACACAATGACTTTAAGTGAAAGGAAAGGACCAAATAAAATTCGAAAATAAACTATACATGTGATTGGTTATGTGGGTAACGGTGCGGCCCGTGCGGCCCGGCGCGCGGCGGCGGGCCGGGAGCAGCCGCACGGCGCACGAGGAGCAGGACGATTGTATGGAGATCAACCGTTAGTTACGCCTGCATAAGTTCAAGAGTTGAATGAACTATCACATCAGTTTTATGAATAACAATAGGTGTACTTACTCGGACCACCATTATTTACTCAAGCTACTTATCATTGAGGCTTTCAAGGTGAATTTAACGTGGTACGGCATTGTTGTTATTTGGCTCAGTACAAAAACTGTCGACGTTTTTACTCTTCTGTTAAATTCTTACAAAAACTATTTCCCTTAACTATTTCCTTTAGTTTGATTTACCAATTAAATGTTTGTGGTTCACTAAGCTATTAACGTATTCTAAACTTACTGTGGGGTACCAACCTTTAATTACGCGGGTTTGACCTTGCACCTGACCTATGGGTAAATCCCATAGTAGTTTAAAAATATTATTCTTGCATATTTACCTATACATCAAACAGTTCCAACGTTGTAAGCGACTTGTGGTTTTATAAAAAGCCTTCGTTTTCCGAAGTCCTCCGACATTAAACATTGACGAATAATACCGGATTCATATAATTACGAAGAGTTATCGGTTACTACTACGTGTTGGTAACTATGCAACCTAAGTTTAGTAAAGTGATTTCATCAGTTTGTAATAACCGCTTGGAAAATTGCCTATTGTATTTATAAGTTTGGCATTTTTGCAAATCAGGTAGTTTATACGAGTACTCCTAATTGGCTGAACACGTTACTTCAAGCAGTGGTAGCCCAGTAGTAACGGTCGCGACTTACGAGTTGTAGGTCGTGTGTTTGAACCCAGGCAGGCACTTTTCTTTGTGTAAATTATTTCATCACCACTGCTCTCAAAACGTTGAAGGAAAACATAGTGAGGAAACTGGCACGTCCTAGACCTAAAATTCGAAGACGCGACATTCACCAACCCGCACTGGGCCCGCGTGGTGGATAACGGCCCATTCACTTTCACAGAGAGGAGGCCTGCGTCCCAGCAGTGGGAACATTAAAAGGCATGATGATGATGATGTAAGTGATTTGTGCTTAGGAGAGTTGATTAAACAAGAACATACATTTTTTGTGATCGTCTCTAGAAAATCTTAATATATCACAAAACTCAATAACAAAGCGAAGTTATCACGCCATCTAGAGCAATTAATTTGAACCAAACTTTCTTTCTTCGCGTTGGGTGCCCATGGTAATGTTTGGAAGGCACACAAATTATCGCTTAAGCTACAACCCCCCCGGTGGGTTCCCGCTTTGTCGAGGCGGGGGTGCTCAGTAACCGTGGCTAGGTCACCCACGGTGAAGCGAAGAGGAACTCGAGGAGAGGCCGCTCGTCAGGCCTTTTGCCGATTAAGCCGACGACGTAGCGGCCAACTAGTAGGAAGCGGTGCACCTTGGTAACAGGCGACATCGCAACTGAGGCGGGCCGCGATGTCTTATGGAGATTCCCAGGTCCCATACGATATCGCGGCTGAGGGTTGGAGGCCGCGGCGGGAGAGGAGTGTCGGTATTGCGGTGCGCCGCTCCCCCTACCTTCCGCGGCCTAGACGGGGTCGCCACCGTCTGATAGCGGACGCGGTGGAGCCGCAGGGGAAGAGGAGTGTCGGTATAGCGTTAGCCGCTCTCCCTATCTCCTGCGGCCGCAAAATGGTAGGTGGCGGGGCCATTGACCTAGACCCGTCACAATGGGACCAAGGGTGCCATACACGGGGTCGTCTGGCACGCATTAGCTGAATTGGTCCCTAGGGTGGTCACGGCGTACAGTGTGTTCTGGTGCGCCGGTGATGGAGGGTACTCCCTCGAGGTGGGTCCGGTGACGGACAGCTGCGGCGGGTTCGCGGTGAGTGCTAACGCGTGCCCGTGTTGTGCCGAGTTTTAGTGGGTTAGAGTCCCACATAACTGCACTATCTCCCCGTGGTAATGCAGTATGCATGAGCATTTATACAAGCAAAAAAAAAAAAAGAAAGATATCTACCACAAATGGTTTCCCACGTTACACAAAGGATTTATTTTTTTATTCATAATACCATCATATACCTTTGTCTGTTATTTTTATGAATATGAAGTGAGGGCATAGTGTTTAACATCATTTTAGATATAAGTTGATTTAATAAGTATCTAAGAGACTTTTCAATGGCTTGGAATAAATTCAGCTTGATAGGTATGAGTACTCTATGCGGGAGCATGTGAACATGGTTCATGAATTATAGTTTTTGACGTACTTCACTTTTTAATGGGACACGCATATAATATGTTAACTCATACGTTAAATTTAAACGTTTGTCCTAGCTCGAGCAGTGAAAATATTTTGCAAAGACAGTAATCTGGCTCGCTATATAACATATAACAACATGGTCAATATAATGGGGTACTGAAATTGATTTGGTTCTGTAACTTGCTCCATCGCTTCAACGTTGGTGGTTCACTTATGTCAATTTGTGTACAAAAGGAGGGTTCCTGTTATTGTCACCAGAGGCGCTTAATCAGTTTTAGTACAAACTAGTTGTTGCCCGCGACTTTTTCTGCGTCAATTGTTTTTATTTTTTACGCGGGCCTTGTTCATTCTTTTTCTAAAATAGTTGCTTCCGATACTCCTAGTAACGTCAATTATCTGTCAATGAAAGACTCGTCAAAATCGGTCCAGCTGTTTTGGAGATTAGCCGAAACAAGCAAACAAAGACAGACAGACAAGATTTAAAAAAAATAAGTTGTAAGTTCAAGGCCTCTGTGAGTTGGCTTCGGCCCCTGGCACGCCTTTCAAAGGACAGGGACTCTAGGGTCCCGAGATTGACAAAATAATGAAATGATAGAATGATGTTTATGTTAAAAACTCTCACTAAGGCCACTGAACAAACTAAACGACTACTTTCAGGCTCGACAATACTAAAAATAACTTTGTAAGCCCACACTTTTCGACTGCAAAATAACACTCCTACTGAATTTCCTGAATTTATTGAAATATTTTCCTTATTTTCTCTCAACACCGGATGTGCAAGTTATTTTAGAACTTCATATTTTTAGCACTAAGACAGACAGTGTTAGTCTATTGTTTTTGTTTACATACTTAGAAAAGGTAACTAGAGCAATATAATAAAATAATTGTGAAAAATATTGTCATTTTTTCGCTAAGTAATTTACGATAGTTGTTCGAAAAAGTAGGTGTCCTACATACATTTTAGAATATTTTATGTGGTAAATCATTAAAATTTATTATTTACATAATTCATTCAAAATTTATAATCAAGATAGTTCTTGAATAATTTATAACTTTGCCTCTGATATCAGATAATGTTAAAGTAAAATTCACAAGCGAATGAGGAAAACTACTGTCTGAAATGGTATCAATCGTCTGATTTGACTTAACATGCTTGTTGATTCTTCTAATATCGTCTATTAGCATAGGCTGGCATTGCCCTGAGGAGTCTGCATCACGAGTACCTACGTCTATCGCAGCGCTGGGAGTTTGTTTGACGAACAAGGCCGTGACGCCACATAAGCTGTTTCTGAGCGCCCTTTAAATGCAACAATGACTAACCAATGAGACATACGACGGCACAATGCAATTTTATTGTTGTCATGCTCTAATTGGTAACTGATTATCATTCCTGAGCTGTCAATAGTTTTAGTCAACTAAGGCCCATTTGCGACACCCTGGGTTTTTTTACTAACTCAGAGTTAGTTGCTAATTCAGCCAATTATGTTTACTAATTTTTTATTTAACCTCGTGACAGTAACTAACTCTGCGTAAAGTGGCTCTTAGACATCTAAGGCGTCTCTCAAAAATAATACAGGTTCAGCTAAAAATAAACGACAGTCTATTAAAACCTTTCATCCCAAATTCAATCCCAGCTTTTAAATTGGAAATGCGCCGCTAAATATCCGATCGGGAATGAGCAGTCAAACCGCCTGTATAACGGCCTCAGCCTGCCTGCTCAGCGGAAATGTTTTCGCGCCACAGAAATTACGGTAATCAGAGCAATGTGAATTATTTATAAAGTGTTACAATAAATTAGGTGCCGAACTGGCGGTGGAACGTAGATGACACAAACAATGACGTAGAGCCACTCCGTTCTGTTAACACTTGAAAGAAAAGGTGCTAATCATTGAACCATGCTATAATAAAAAACCAGAAGTGTTTTATACGAATTGGTACACGGCGACTGACGAATTATATGTGATACAGAAACACGATGGCGATTTCATGGTGTAAATATTGGTGATAAAATGTAACTTTCAATTAAATTAATGGTTACTTAAGCCTCAAGATGTAAGATTACTGCAGAATCATAACCTGATGCTACTTACTCGTAATGAGTAGGTGAATCAAATTTAATTCTAATCAAATTTAATGAATTCTTACGTGTTCTACTAAATAACACGTGATCTTACTGCAGTACATTATATAATCAACGTAGGTACTCAATTCTAGCCACGACTCTCAAGTTCTCTGCCTTATTTGAATTTATATTTTTCTGATTAAAATTCCTTGTTTGTTAGCTGCTCGCAAGTTAATCTTAGTTTTGTTTTGCGCAATGAGAACGTAAATAGTTGTTGTGTAAAATGCTTGTTGGAAAACCAAAGTTGGTTTATTTGCTTGTTTCACATCACATCACACTAAATACATTTTGTAGTGTGAACATAGCTCCGATATGGTCAACGTGACGAGAGTTGAGCTAGCGTGTTTAAATAAGTACTTAACCAGCACAGATTTCGTGAACGCACGTAGTGTAAGTGCTCCACGAAGACGTCTTACAGTTGCAAAACTTTTATTTCAATCGGCTTGTATCGGAACCGTATAAGACGTACAATTTGGTCAAGATATTCGGTTCTAAAGACCAATAATTTTACACTTCTAGAAGTTGGGAAAATTTTAATTAATAAAAAAGTAAAAAATCTTGGCAAATATCATAGAGCTGGCTTACCGTTGTTAAGTTACAGAAGAAATTATTATTTCATGAAAATGTGCTGCTGAAAATTCAAGTTGACATGTTTTTACGAAAGTCCAAGTAGGCACGAGTGACGCCGCGGGCACGCTATTAACTTTATAAATTGTGGGAACTTTGAGATAAGTGGGTGAATTCTCGTAAGATAGCAATATCATTTACATACTATTATCGTGTTGTTACGTAGTTTAAAAGGAATTGATGTTTTAAGTATCTCAGTGCGACGTGCTTGACTCGAAAAATTGCTAATATATAATTTTAGCTGTCGTTCATAACTGATAATAGGTAAACTAAACATATTAAGAACTATGATAAAAATTATGGACGTGCTTATAATGAAATATTTTTATGGTAGATATTTTGTTTTTGAAGTTTAAAGTCCGTCGCGTCGCGAAGCTGGGAGATAGTAAGTGTAGGTAATTCTGTTTCGATTCCCAGCGGTGATAAGCACGTGTAGTTTAACAACGTCGTTAATACGACGATTTTAATGAAGATTGCCTTAGACGTATATACGAGATAAACCGTTAATTTATTAACGCTGTCGTTCCAAACCATTACGCAATACTCATTTTGTATCACGTTTTAAGAATTAAAACAGTTGTGACTTTCAATAAGATACGGTAACTGTTACCAGACCAAAGACCTTGTTAGTTTTCTACATGAAATATTTGTGTAAAAGACAACATAACAAATAACAATAATATTGGAAAAGATTAACAGTAATATCGGTAGATATTGACCATAATATTGGCAAAGTTTAACAATAAATACTTACTTGACATTATTCCTCATGTCGTAGCTTGTTGCGATGTATCCTGCGTCCGTACTAGAACAAAAATTATATCAAATTTATTCCTCCATCCAATTAATAAATAAAAACTTCGTTACAGGTTAAATAAAATAGAAAGTTCAAGAGCCATTCGTGAGTTTCACCGCGCTCCGTTAAATGTTTAAACGTCCGTTAAGTCTATAGGAAGTAGGCACGAACCCGGGGTCCTTGAATGAATCGTGTTTCTCGGTCATTGTGGTTGTGAATCAGGGTGCAATATCCACTAATTATAATACGACGGAGACAATGGAGCACGGGTACGTTGGACACGCCGCGCCGACCGCCGTGCCTGAACTGTCGCGTCTATTAATGTTATTATAGAACAGGTGGTGGCTGACGACACTCATTTAGTAAACATACAATATAATCTTCGATAGAAATCGTGAGAGAAATGAGAAATCGTCCCTAGCGATGTACCAGTCCGACTGGTCAGGAACTTCTCGGCACACACGTACACATAGTGGTGCCGCACATAGATAGAGTAGCTGTGGCTCGACCAGTCAGGTTCGCTAATACTAGCATTAACGCGCTACTCAATGAAGCGCTTCCTACTTTACTTTGAAACACGGACTCGACGTAATCTCGTACGTAAATGATACAACTTATAAATTGCAACCTCTATTGCTATTATAAGGTGCAGCGAACTGAATGCACTTTTCCGGCAGATTTACTTCCAAAATCATTGCGGCTACGTCGCCGTATTATTTTTCTACTCAACTTCTCTAAACAGCAATGGTAAATAACTTCACGAAACAATTGAATAGCAAAATCTCCTGTTAATATATTACTTATTTTACTGTTACTGTTGTGGCCATTTTCAAATAAAAATTAGTGTATTGGTGTAATTGTTAAATTGATGTGGAAATATTAGTTCAAGTTATTAGTTAAAATCATACTAAAATTTCATAGCCTAAAAGTTTAGATTAGATGACTACCCGAGCTTAATATTCGCTTTTAATGTCGAATTTTAATTACCGTACGTAATGACGTACTTATTGTAGTTTAAATCGTTAGCCTCTGTGGGATTCATAGCGAACCTGAACGAACGCGTGATGGTCCAATTAATACTTTGATATGAATTTTCATCACAAACTACCCACCCAAATCATACTCAAATTGCGTAATCGTTACCAAAGATTAGTTTTATTCAGTAATAAACTTTTCTAATAAGAAAAGACACTGCCCAACCTAAATTTTTACACAGGCCTCTGTGATAAGGCCGTATTAGAAATTATTTAAACACTTTGAAAACACGCTTTCCTAAGTGGCTCATAAACAGTATAAACCCGTAGCTACACTGTCAGTTTTCAATATTTATGCAAAGTGAACTCCTTCAGACCAAGGTCGCCGGTTTCTCCTTCCACCGGGTCAGATATCGATTTACCTATAGTGCATGAAGGATCTTCTCTACGAAGTAATGCGATCATTTATAGGACACGTGCTTGTATTATAAATGCTATTTCGTGCTATAATTGCTATGAGTGACGTTCAAGTTTACATTATAAATAATTAAAATTCGTTAGTACATAAAGCTAAGCGTGATCTAGGTGACGGCACTTATATTACTACGAATAAATTAGTTTCACCCTCCATAAAGTAGGATGCGCACAATTTGCTGAAGCATCGAGCGCCACGCGTCTGCCACCTCCTGAATTAGGCAAATCAGAGAGTTTCATCAAATCAAAACTTGGTAACGAACCACATAAGTTATTAACGCCGTATGTATACAGCGGGCTACTTGAGAATGAAGTCGGTAATACCGCTCGCGCTCTCGTACGCTACAATTTGTATCTATGTAGGTTTGTTGATAACAAATTGTGCGTACATTTATCTAGAAAGCAGTGCATAATGGTCGAGGCGCACACGATAATCACGCCCGGAAAATGCCGCTACATGGAAATGCCGCGGTATACGATTATCGAAGGATTTCCATGACTTTAGTCGGTGGTACCGCGAATGCGAATGAATCTTCTAAATTATCGTAGGTATTTTTTGAGTCTATATTGAAATTACAATAACTTGTAAAATACGACCTCATTCAATCTAGAATATTAATTAATTCCATTGGCCGAATAGCATTTATAACATCAAAGAACCAGGGCAAAAAATATTTATATAAAATGCAAGAAACGAATTTATACATTTCTCTGAGCAGACTACCTCGCTATCGGAGTGAAGAGAAACCATTAATGGTAGCTACCAGTCTAGTTGTCTACTGTAGTATAGATTAGATGAAGCAGGTTTAAACTAGATTTCCGATGTACTCGGTGGACAAGCTTACTTAGAGACTTTCACGATGTAGTTTGATTTGATCACAACACTACTTGACCGTGAAACTTGCTAGAGAAATGATTTCAATCTGTTTGAACCTTGTTCGCAAATGGGTTTAGTTATAAGCGACTAAGATTACTTATGCAAATAGTGAAATAGCCATATTTAAATAAGAAATCTCCAATACTATAAAGAGAAGTACAAATATTATGTAGTAGGTAAGCTAGGTGCAAAATTATATTTTTCACCAGGAAAACTGGAATATACCGAATCGGTTGATGACGAAGGAATAACCTTTCCAAAATTAGGAAAAATGTTGTTAATTGACCTTAACATAGGTATATAACCAAAATAAGTTTCATTATTATCTCCTTTATTTATTATTTTTCTAATTTTTTGAATTTTTACAAAACACATACAAAAAAGAAAAACATCTAAAAATGTAAAAAATAGACGCCCACCGGTACCTGGAATAGGGTCCAAGCTACCAGTGGTCAGGGCTTCAGAGAGAGAAAGCTCCTAACAATACGAGCCGTGTCCAGCAGTACTGCTTTCTGGAGCAGGCCCTTGACCCAGCCGCCTAACGAAAGCCTCCAAAGGTGTTGGTTGAGGCTCGACATTATTATTATTATTTGGCTTTGTTGCTGTGTTGGGTAGTTCTTGCACCTAAGTACGGAGCGAGATCCGATTATTCTAAAAATACTGGAAAATATAGTTATCTTTATTTTTTAATAAGTACAACAAAATATTACCGCGGCAGAAATTCACTTATACTCCGACACGGGATCATAAAAAAATGCTACGAGGTATTTTATAAGTCAAAGGGCGCCCTTACTTCCAGTATTTACACAAACAATGTTTTCAGTAAAAGCGTTTACAATAATATTTTTAACTTCGACTATTTCGATATTCGAATTCAATTACCTTATCGTAATATTAATATAAAGGTCATGTAGGTTAAAAGTTATCCAGCTTGAACTCGTATTAATTAATAGAAAAAAATCTTACTACTGTACCTATTGTTCCAACGCCGAACAATTTATTTCAATCGATTTAATTTAAGACTTACTGACCCTTCATCATCATGCATCTTTAATGCAGCTAATGCCAAAATATATTTGCGAAATGTGACTGAAGCAATACAGTATTCTAAACTGTTGTATCCGGTTCAAGTGGTAAGCCACGTTTATGAGAACATTTCCTACGCAAGTCTGAGCTCCCTGCCAACTGATGAAAAAGGTCTTACTATAGCAACCTACTTAATAAGTTTACGGTGTTTGTGTTCAATGCAGTATTAGCACTAAACGTTAAATCTAGAAGCAAAACGTCTTTCTGGATTGGCATTTTGATGTGTCGATTCGGTAGCGAGTGAATCAATAGATATGCAATATCGCTCAATTGAGCCAGATGGCCGACCGAATTGTGAGTGACGTACCCAATGATCGACGAAACGAGAAACAACAATTACCTACTATTGTAGCCGCTTTTGTAATGTTACATTCTTATTAGCTCACTTACAGCTGGGCAAATGAGAATATTATCTTTGTAAATAAAGGGTGTTTCAAGTTCGTTTAAGATGACTGGACGGATTATAAATATTTCGATGGACAGAAAAGTTTGATCCCCACTCACCTGGGTAAAATTTGAATAAAGAGAATCTTTATCGCTGATGGAATGGCACGTTGTCTAGGCCCTTTTACCACCCCCAAAGTCTTCCAGACTGTAAGTAGCTTGAATAACATCTAAAAGTGCCGTAGATCTCGTGTCGTTTGATTGATCGAGGTGCATGTAGCTTTATAGCTTGTAGATACGCCGTTGCAATTACAATCGAATCGATAAACGTCAGATTCATTTTCAGTGTGTAATCGTTGAGTGCATTAGGCTGCTGAGCAGCTAAATCACGGCAGCTAAACGTAACATCCTATTACATCACAGTCGGTTTCTCTTTTCCTAAAGTTTAGATCATTATGAACTCTCACTACACTTTAGTGGTCGGGTATCACGCAAAAAAGCTATAACACTACAGTACTATAAAAAACTTAGATACTGTAGCTTGTGCACCTACGTTGTTCTTATAGAAAATGCGAACGCATTTACTAGTTCCTATTGCGCATCGTGCCAAGAACTCGACATGTGGCATAATAAATTGGATTACCTATCGTTTAAATATGAATATACAACGTTTCATAAAATTAAGTGCGATTCTAATTCAAAACAAACTCGTTAGGTCCATTAAAGAGAAAATTATGATATGCAGGTATGTAAACATATAAACAAAATTAAATAATTAAATACATATACTGTATATTAAGTTGCCCTGAGATACATACCGTCATTTGATGAACTATGCAGATGTACGTCTTATACGTATCAACTTAATTGCAGTATCATTGCAGTGATTCAGAATGAAAATGTCATAAGCATCTATTTACCATGAAAACCTTGTTATGGACTGTGCCTACAAGGTAAATATTTACAAATAAATGTGAGGATGAGCTCTAGAACAAAGTTTGATCAAAATCGGGATAAAAGGTCGCATTTATAACCTAATGACGAATGTTAATTATTTAAGTAAGTAATGCTCTTTAGACTGAAGAATTTGTAGTATTTGAAGGTTACTTTGTAAGTATTTTAAGGTCATTAGGCAGATTAATCGTCCGAGCGAGCGCTAAGCGTCTCCGTTTCAGCTTGGACAAAAATGCTTTCGTATGTCGTATGTCCGGATGTCAGGATGTTCTCCTCTACAGGTCGTATTTCTCAACCGATGCTCGTGAAATTTTGGGAGCAGGTTCGATAATTATATGAAATATTTTTTTCGATACAGTTTTTGTAAATTTTTCAAAAAGCGTTATTGTAGCTTTCCATGAATTTCAGAGTTACATACTACAAGTAAATATGTTATATCTCTCGCCAACTAATCGAAACCTAGCGTCACGTGAGGGCTGGCTCGTTCTTTGCACAAAGAATCAGCATTGCGATTCAACGTGGCAATGCTGCCAGTCTTCTGGACACGTTCCCGGATGCCAGCGATGTGGAGGAGTACTTCGACGCCTAGACCTTACATTTGCTTATTTTAAATAGTTTGGTTTAGTATATCTAGTATAGTTTCGTTGGCAAGTATGAACATATTTTAATACGTAGTTTATTGCTTGTGAAATGTGTTGTGGTGAAATTTTTCAGTTGTGGGATATTGCTAAATAAAGATGAGTAGTTTAGCAAGTAGCCATTTTATAGACAGTTCATAAATATCGAGAGACACTACGTCTATCAGGGATCGAGTGTTATGTTGAACATTAATAAATTGTTAAAAAGCGTTCAGTGTATAATGCATTCCGAAGGTGATGCTATATAGGACGCGGATGCTTTTACTGCCGGCGTCAATTTTACGATGATGGGATAGATTACTCTCTGATAATATAGACATTTTTATGATAGGTATTAGTGATGACGCAGACGGTCCAGGAGATGTCTACACAAGGACGCGCATTACTCTTCTCAAGTGGCAAAATATAAATAAAACCAATAATACACACACATAAACTCATGCCTTTTTAATGGGGGTAGGCAGAAACTACAGACTACTGCTACGATCCTTACATACCTCTTAAGTTAAGTTAAGTTAAGACGGGCTGGTGTCCGCAACTCTACGTCTAAGCGCGTATGTTGTTGTGAATAACCTAATCTATACTAATATTATAAAGAGGAAAGATTTGTATTTTTGTATGGAACGAATAAACTTTAAAACTACTGGACCGATTTAAAAAATGACATTACATTATCCCCGGGTGACATAGGCTACTTTTTATCCCTGTATTTCCAAGGGAACGGGAACACGCGGGTGAAACCGCGAGGCGCCCGCCAGTCTTATTTTAAAAAGCACGGGACCGGTCAAAGTGGCGACGCTTGGGGGAGGCTTATGTCCAGCAGTGGACGTCTTTCGTCTGATATGGTGATGATGATGATGATGATATTATAAAGAGATAAAATTCTTGGAAGCGTTTACGGGAGACTGCCCGGAAAAGGCAAAACATCGGGCATTTGTTGTTGGCTTTAGCTTTTGGGGAGACCTTCAATAAAGATATCTTTTTTAATGAGATAACTAGTTTCTGCCAGCGTCTTCGCCCGCATGAAAAGTGTTTTCTTATCCGAAGGAAACATTATACCGGGATGAAAAATATATCAGTAAGTGCTATTCTAGACTATAATCTATCTCTGTGCCGAATTTCATCCAGATCCGTTCAGTCGTTCTGGCGTGATTGAGTAACAAACATACATCCAGCCATCCAAACTGCCGCATTTATAATATTAGTAACTGATCTGGTTTTGATTCCCTTGCGATTCGTCAAATTTCGACATAAACGGGAAAATCTTTTAATTCCCTTTATCTAGAAGTTTGTTTTTTTTTACGGCTCCAAGGAATTGCAGCCCTGAGTATAAGATAGTAAACTCAGAGAAAAAGGTTTTGACACACGCACAGACAGGCAGACGACGAAGTGTTCCTATAAGGGTTCTTTTTTCCTTTTGAGGAACGGAACCCTAAAAACATAAAAGGTGTGTGAGTTGGCTTTAAGAAATGTTGTACCTTACCTATAGATAGTGCAGTACATTTCACGGGCAAGTTACTGAAAAATGCACTTAAAAAATTCTGCACTACTGCCTAAAAATGCTTTTTAACCGACTTCGCAAAAAGGAGGAGGTTATCAATTCGATTGTATTTTTTAGTTAAAACTTGACAAGTAAAATTTAAATAAAAATACTACATAATTGTTCTAGTAGTAGACTCGCTTCGATCGATAATCTATTAAACACTCAATAAAGACACGATATCTTGCGAAAACACCCCGATTCAGACAGGTACGCTCTCGATAAGTCACTTTTCAAACAAAAAACACAAGTTTAGGAGCTATGATCCACAGAGAGACACACAGGTATACCCGTCAAACTTATAACACCGCTCTTTTTCCGTCTGGGGTTAATCAGCTTCCGCAGAGAGACGCGACCGTGCATCATCGATACAACTATCTTTTTCATCCGTTCGTATCGCGGTTCATTCTATAATTATACTGTTTGGGCCCAGACGGAGGAAGAGGAGGAGGAGGTTGGTGTTCCAAGACCACCAGTTTTTCATAAAAATAACGGTGGTCGATATAGGTATCGTTGCGATTGTGTACGAAAGCCTTTATTTGTATGATTTGAAAGCTTGCGCATTTCACAAAGCTATCTTTTCCGTATAGCTTTCAAAATAGAACCAAGCTGTAAGGGAGCTGTTACATAAAGACGACATCATGTAATTATCTAAGTTACCTAATTACATTATCAATCTGTCTAGCCTTTCCCAACTGTGCTGGGGTCCCAGTATTTTACATGGACCGACTGCATATCAGATCTTCTCTCTTGGTAAGACTGTGGTTAGATTTTCTGGGTTCTATCTAGCTGTCAACAGTAGTCATAGCTTTGAATCCCTTAAAAAAGGAAAATTAAAAAAAAAAGGGTTGGCTCTACGAACCGTTGCGCAAGAAACAGTTTGTCATCGAGGTATACTGCATGCAGTAACCGAGATGGACGATGCAACAAACGTAAGCGAGTGAAAGAGGCAGTTATACAATATGCTATCTTCTACTTCAACATTGATACAAAAATAGCAACTGCGTAGGGTCTTGCAGCCAACTTAAGAGATACAAAGATCCAATGTGGCTACTGTACTTGTACCGACTACCTAAGATGTACAAATACAATCAGGTGAGATAGTGGTCAAGCGCGAGCCTATCGATAGTAAAAATAAATGAATGCCGGGTTCCACGGCTTAGCGTGTATTTCGAGGCACGTACGAGTCTCGGTACGTATTAGATGTTCACCCATACATGGATCAAAATCAAGATCTACATCGACAAGTGTGCGTAACCTTGAAGATCGACCCTTGCAACTGCTATTAATAAGACGATCCTTCTTACATATTGCCCCTCAAAAGCAAAGGTGTGTGTGTGAATATCATGAAAATAATATGAAATGCATGCTATATTTTTGCTTTCAATGTATCATAAGGTACTATTATGTGTCTAATATGTTATTACGCTGACACCTATGTAAACGAAACTACTATTTAAATATTATTTCAGACATTCAGTCGCTAATTTTATGGAAATCAAAATAGATAACCGAAATTGATTGAAAACTAACGATATATTTTTTGAGATTTCACCGACTGTCGAAAGATTTTGAAATTTACAATTCCTAATCGGCCATTACCCATAAAATAGGGTATTATTTTGAGACAACTTATGATATTTACGAAATAAGCTCATTTTTAATATACTAACTTTTCTATCTTACAGTTAAGATTCGCATAAAATATTTTAAAAGTACAATTAAAGATAACTTACGTGAAAATTCAATGTAAGTAGGTACAAATTAAAGAAAAACGTTTTTCTTTTTCTCTCGTTATATTTCTTACTCGGTCGGCAAATGTTGGAAACATACACAAAGCGATGTAACCGAGAAACACTGTGTGCATTCGTGATTAACACTGTTTTTATATCAAACACAAAAGGAACACTGGCTTCTGTTGTGTTGTGACGTCTAATTACTGTTGACCATTTAATTATAATTAAATCGAATGGCATCATAGGTATCTACCTACTCCATAGATCCGTAAACCATTTCTTTGAAAAATTAAGTTTAATTATAATTATTTATTTCTTTTAGTATGGATTTTATTTAATTTGTGATTATGATTTTATGGACTAATTATTTAACGTAATTGTATTAAATATTATTATGATTTTGCCGTATATTATATTGTTTTATCTTATGTAATTGTGTGAATTGTTTCGCTGAATGATTTCAGACTGTTTACTTGATAAATAAATAAAAATATTATTATGATTGAAATCATTCAGAAATCTTGCATTTTTTTCGGGATAGAAAGTAGTTTAATTTTTTTTTCTTGAATTGCATTTTTGAAAATTTGTTAATCTTAATCAGTTTTTAAGTAATTGAACTGTAAACAACCATGTTATGTTGATAATATCGAAGTGGGTCAAACTTGCGTCGTTTTGTTGTTTGGCAGTAATACCGATAACAACTTAATCGAAGGAAATTTTGCGACTTATTTAAATATTCGAAACTTATTATGTATTGTATTTTTTACAGGATCGACCGACCAGCGGGAATATGGAGCGGGAATCAAAATTATATTAAACTAAGTATTTATTTTATGACATATAAATATTTTAAAGATTGACGTGACAGTACAAGCCGACTATTATATGATGTTTGTCTAGATAACTTAGTAAAATTGCAATGTGCACGACTCCGCACGGATATCGAACTTTAAACAAGCAAAATGCGGGTTCAGAAGCATTGCCTACCTACGTTATTGTATTTCAACCTACCTGCAATTTAGTTTGAAATTGTCGCCGTATTGATCAACGATTTCCATCGCGGCCAAAAAAATCTAACTACTCACATTAATGTTTTTTTTTAAGTACCGTCAATTTTCACACACTTCAAAAGCACGTGTTAGCTAATATGAACAGTATAATACATGAATATTTAATAACATATCGATAAGTAACATGTTTAACTTAAAAACAATCTGAAATGCCAAGCATCGAGCTTCATGCACTACAGTGTACCTACATATTTCTAAATTAAACGGAACATTACACTAAAGCCGATTATTTTCTGCCTTGTTTAATAAATCGCAAGTTTTATCAAACATGTTTTTATACATTGCACGATACGTGAACGTTTTAACTTGAATTTAAATATTTATTTCTAGTGTGGAGTCCACCTTTCGTTACGAGTTCAACACTTGTTGCAACACAAAAACATAAAACTTGATTAGTTATTACACTTTGTCATCGGCGCTTATCTAACTTTACTTTCTTTTGTTTTCTTTGATGTAATAGAACAAGCAACAATAAAATGATTTCAGTAGATTTCATATCATTAACTTTAACTGCACGTTGATAACCCAGCATTGAAAAATAATTTTTAATTTGCAGTTCACTCAAGAAATAAAGAAAATAAAATACAAGGTCGCAGCACATCGCAAAGCACAAACACAACAATAAGAATATTTAGCAAGTGATAGTGTCGGACTCACCTCATTGAACCGGGTGCTTGTTGTGTTGTGTTACGAGTGACTTACGCGGGCGGCTGCATGCACGAGCGTGCGAGCGGGCGGCGCGGGCAACAGGCGGGCGAGGAGTCCGCCGGGCGCCGAGTGAGAGTGTTGTGACTGCGCGGCCAGCCAGGAACACCACCGCTAATTAGGAAGGCGCGAAGTGCCTCCTACTCGGAGGACGCACTTGTGTGGCTAGGAGGTTGGTCGGCGGCGGGGAGCGCTCACCTGAGTTGTCGACGGTGGTGTCCAGTCGGCCACTGCTACGTTCTCGACCGCGGTGCGACTGAGTCGCGCGCTCACCCGCCGTTCTCTTTTATACACTTCCCCTACTCGGAGGACACTGCAACATTTTTCTTTACCGTGAAAGACCTACAGGTCCTGGGTACCGTTGACCCGTGACGACAACGGCATACTCACCAAGCCTATCCTTGTAAAACATTATTGTCTCGAAATTGGCAGGTCAAGTGCGCTCGACGTGCTACATAAACGTCTATGGAGTCACAATACTTACATACAGTTAATAACATTATTGTTCTAAAGTTTTGTAAAATATTAGCGTAAACTTTACGGAAGGTGCTTGCGCACCGAATAGCTATTTAAGCGGACTATACAACTTTGTGTACTGTTAACTTTAATTCAGTCCGTGCCCCACTGACTACGTAACTCTAAAGTAAAGATCAGAACTTCTATTCTGTAGTAAATCGCCAATATATGAACATTTTATTCAAATGTAAACCTCACATAACTGCACGTTCCTATCAACTGTGAAGTATCCAAATATCGTAAGAATGTAACTGTCAGTTAGGACGGTTATTTATGGCGTTTGTCCACATTCTATGTAGATTTTCTTTATGATAAGGTGTTATATTACAGCCTTTTACATATAAAGAAAATCGAAAAACTGCTTTTTAAAGTCTTCGTTATATTAATCATGACCAATTTGCCGGTTTCTGTAAACACAAATATACTAACACGAATTCACTTTTGTTCCTTCATTGTTCTTGAGTATGTTCACTAGTATTTTCTGATGAGTATATTGTTTCTTAATTGCTTATAATTTTATGTAAATCTCAGATCGCGTCTCATTTTCTCAGCAAATGACTACTACTTGCACGTTCCGGAAAATCAGCATTTATTTAAGCTTTATTAATGTCTTCATTTCCATAGACAATTTAGCGAAACAAGGCCACTTTAGGGACCTTACAACGATACTACCTTTTTCTTCTTTCTAAGCAATTTGAACACGACACAATTTTGCTCCGTAATAATTTGATAGGTCATTTAAATAATGCTTTCTCATACATATTATCTTGCTGTGTTTTAATGTTGACACAGAAGCATATTTCAAGGAATGTTTTGTTTTGTTGATTTTTTGGGACACACCTACGTTTTAAAATATACCATTAAAATTTCAATTCTGCGGTCCAAACAAAATTCACAAGTATTAAATTAGTTTGAGTAAATAATAAATACGTAATTTGAAAAACAGCATAAATTTTACAAAAGGCTTAGAAAAAAAAAACAGACAAGTGCGAGTCGGACTCGCGCACGATGGGTTCCGTACCATTATCACAAAAAACGGCAAAAAAATCACGTTTGTTGTATGGGAGCCCCACTTTGATATTTATTATTTTCGGTTTTTAGTATTTGTTGTTATATAGTATTTGTTGTTATAGCGGCAACAGAAATGCATAATCTGTGAAAATTTCAGCTGTCTAGCTATCATGGTTCTTGAGATACAGCCTGGTGACAGACGGACAGACAGACAGACGGATCGCGGAGTCTTAGTAATAGGGTCCCGTTTTTACCCTTTGGGTACGGAACCCTAAAAAAATCTATTTTAGTGAAAGAATTCCTCTAGTCGACACGGTGTTTAACCAATAGAATGAAGCAATCAAGTAACCTACAAATAGCGGTATCGAGGTAACAATTATTCGTTAAAGTCACATTGCGTACTTCCTTCCTAAAAATGTAAGTATGGGTACGTGACAGACATGGTGGCGGTCATTTCAATAGTACTTATAAACTAAGATCTTACTGCAAAAATCTGTACTTTTGTTTTTGATTAAATTTAATTTTCACGAATAATAATTGATTGTAGAATAGAATGCTGTAGAGTTGCCTGGAAATATTTAGTCGCAATTATCTTAATTAATAAATTGAATAGTTAACCCCAAATACATGTTTTTCAAGTGAAACCAACGTCATTTGAAAGAATGTGGTGTAGAAAATATGGTTTCCAGCTCTCAGTTAACCGCAAGAAGGTTTTTGGTCATTCTTTTTGTTTATAACAACTCTACACTTCTAAGAACTTCTATTTTAATCGATGATTTTAGCAGTGGGATCTCATACTATTTAGGCGGTAAGATTTATCTAACTTACCTACCAACCTTGTTCCTGAATCGGTCTGTATGTTTTGTAAAACACTATACACACTGTGTTTAGAATAGTAGTCACGGAGTTACGAGTACAAATCTTTCAACTTAGGCTTTCATATTCACAAATATTTAGTTTTTTATTAATTGTGACGGTTTTTAATGCTTTTATTTTTGTTATATTTTTAAAATAAATACAAAATGGTCATGTTGAATGCCCATATAACACCTACTCAAAGATCGAAGACACTTGAAGTTGTAGACGATTATGTCTATCTGAAACAAACGGTCCAGTTAGGTAGGTTTAACTTCGAGAAAGAGGTCAACCGTCGAAACTGACTTGGCTGGACAGCGTTCGGGAAGTTGAGCGGTATTTTCTCGTCCAATTTACCGTAGTGTGTCAAGACGAAAGTCTGACCAGTGTGTGTTGCCAGTGATTACAATTATGGGACCGAAACGTAATCGATGACAATGGGCCTCATCAGAAGCCATCAAGTCACCCAAATGACAATGGAGAGGGCTATGCTCGGAATTTCCTTGGGTGATCGATTCAGAAATGAAGACATCCGCGAGAGAACTAGGGTTACCGTCATAGCCCTAAGAATTGCCAAACTTAAGAAGCAGTCGGCAGGGCACATTGCTCGCAGAACGGGTAGTCGATGGGCCGAAAAGTTTTGGAGCGGCGACCGCGTACCGGAAGACGTATCATTGGAAGGCCTCCCTCTATGAATGAGCGATAACCTTGTCAACACTGTGAGAAACCGGTGTATGCGAAACACACAGGACCGATCACTGTGGTGAAGCTTGGGGGAGGCCTATGTCCAGCAGTGGACGTCTTTCGGCTGAAATGATGACGATAATATTTTTAAGTTTATTATTTTTATTTTTATGTTTTTGCTCATAAATGGCGTAAGCCGTTGCATACATACCAGCACCCATGTTTTAATATAGTTTGCTACAAATAGTTTTATATGCAATGCTGTTAGCGTACCTAACATAGAAATATTATTATATCTATGGTACCTAATAATAAATAAATGAATCCCCGATGAATGGGAAGACTGAAGGGTACTTGAACAACCAATCATGTAGAGGATTGTTATGAAGAGGTCTGTTCGTATATATTAAGTTTGTAAAAAAAATAATCTCTGGAAGTACAAATCAGGCTACAGACATTCTTTCACTAATAAAAAGCTACATTATTGCTGACTGCCATAGGACACAAGTGGGCGAAGTCGCGGGCAGTGGCTAGTTTATCAGAACTAAGTTCATTAACGCGTGTTTAGCTGATGAGAGCTGCACGGGAAAAATTCCCACTACATTTTTTCTGATTTATTCCGGTCGGATACACCGTATTTTATACCCTGGGGGATCAGTTCGTTATTTCGTGTTAGCTCGATATTTAAAAATTTAAGAGTTTTTTTTTTCAATTTGCCAGTTTATTTCGAAATAACCTGGATAGGGTGATGGATGATTCGATCAACAATACCAACTAGATATAGGGTCAGCGCAAGAAATACGTCTCGGTAAATAACAGCTCACTTGAGACGTGAGCTCTTATTTTGTGCGGTTTGTCATAGTAAGTATTGTAAATGTAGGGTAGTAAGTATATATTCACGCGGACATAATTAAGCATTGGTTTTGTACGTGACCCGTAATCTAGTTGGTGATTGTTGATCAAAAGATGGATGATTATTCTCGTTAAACTAACTAACGTTGCGCGTTGTAAACGAACGAGAATTAATATCATCCATCAGCTTTAATTTATAGCAAAAATAACGTCGTTCCAATTCGATATTCCACGACACCTGTCGTTTTTTAATAAAATCTTCAGCAAGTTTGTTTAACAAAGAACATCGACTTACCGTTACTTGGACTCTTGACAACTTTATCTTTTTGTTTCTGTATGCTGGTGCGACCGCAGCCCATGATTTGGGGCTGTAACAATGAAGGTCAGGATTATTTTTGGGAGATGTGTGTTGCCATGAGTGCAAATTAGCAGACACAATAGAATAGTTCCCAATTGCACTCGAGAGAAGTGAACCCGATTTAGCATTTGAATCTGTCGCTGGGTTTTTGCAAACTGCACAACTTTATAATAAATCGCGTGAATCTCACGCGATTTATTATAAAGTTGCACATATAATTATCGAGATTTTATAACCTTGCAAGATTTATTGCAAACTTACGGCGTTTGCAATAATCCCGTGACATATCAATATAAATAAAGTCTTGTCTATCCGATTCGTTCACAATCGAGAGTAAGTTTGATGATTTATGCATAGAACTTTTAGAGATACGACAAAGCTCTTGTACTCTCTCGACTACTTTTTTTCGATAACTTTCATACAAATACGAAACTAAATAATTTTTAATGAAGAATGCAAGAGCGGGAGCGCGGATGAAAATTTTGCACCCTATCTCGGATAGAATAGATTTTCTTTTGACAATTCAAACAATGAAGAAACGGGGTGGCAGGCTATAAGAACATAGGAATGCTTCTCTCGGGAAAATGCGGGTTGTTCCTCTTGGATAAATGCCCTATTTAACCTAGGGATCTAGTGACCCCTCTTTCTGGTTGTTGCTAGACAATTTCTTGATTGGCACAATCTTTCTTTCACTTTCTCTTTGATGTTCCAACCATATAAACAAAACAATAACAACAATTATGTGAGAACGTGAATTTATTAATAGGTAAGGAGTAAGAATCTAGAGATTATAGTTGTCTTTCTAGAAAGCAGGATTTCTACTGCGCGATCAACCGCGGGTCCGGTGAATAGACTCGCTTCCCTGGACCGGTCTACCACCTCCGGTCTCCTTACTCACAATATTTGTATTTACTAGATAAAAGTTTTTTTTTGTATTGTTTTATTATTTTTTATGTTACGAGATTTTGTTATGTAGACAATTAGACATACCTACTATATTTTCACAATTTTTTGTCTTGCAGTACAGTTGGAAAAATCGTTTCGCGGCTACCCAAGGCGCAAGACTGAGACAGAACAAAGAGACAGGAGATCCCGAGTCCACAACACAATGACATGTCTTGGTCTCCGCTCCTATAAAGTAGATCGTGATTTTTGCAAGTATATTTTTATTTTTGTATGATTAGATAAATCTTTCCTGGTTTCCAATCGGGAGAAAACCATTTTTTTCTGA
Organism: Orthosia incerta; assembly: GCA_948252205.1. Taxonomy (NCBI): domain Eukaryota; kingdom Metazoa; phylum Arthropoda; class Insecta; order Lepidoptera; family Noctuidae; genus Orthosia; species Orthosia incerta. The sequence goes on from OX411741.1 coordinate 44,767,646, forward strand.
AGGACCAGATTGAACTTTATCAAAAATTAAATCGCGAAGTTATGCATAGGTACCCGATGACGGAAGCCTTCAGAGTTCATAGCAGACGTTCATTGCCTTTTTGCAGTCAATGGGCCATCAAATAGACACCGGTATATGGAACTGCACTTGGCATAACATGTTTTTGAGAGGTTTTTACTTAGCTATTTAGTTTTAATAGATAGGTACTAGCTAGAAGGATCGGGCTAAATAATACAAGCCGCACGGGTCGATGTTCCAGGGAAGGCAACGCTTGCGGAGGTCAGACCGTGGATGGGATCTATTACATACAGAGCCCCCCCCCCATCTTCATGCCTTGGAAAGCACGTTAGGTTTCGGTTGACCTTTTTAGTTTCTGATAGACATTACGTGTAGACTACACTACCAGAAAATCTGATATCCAAGGGATACCGTTTTCTTCTTGCCGTGTGAGGTTGTTGCCACCTCTGGTACCAGACTTAATTAAGCCGCCTCTGAGAACCCCACAGGCCTCTGACTTGGATATTTCAGACACCAACCATATAAGTCCAGGTTTCCTCACGATGGGTCGTGGATAAATTTGAAAGAGTGTTACCGCGGCCCTGGCACAAGCAACTGAAGGAACACGGGTGGGTTTTAGTCAGTAAAAGTCTGTCCCTCCCGCTTCACCCAGAGCGGGCGAAGTCATTGGATGAAATTCCCACCCAAAACAAAAGGTTTCCTCACGATGTTTTCCTTCACCCTTGCCTGTGATGTCTAAGGCTTACCACGCACTGCGATTTTTATTCGCGCGAATTTTTTAGTACTATTTGAGCGCGTTTTTTTTTCCGCAGAGCGTGCAGCTTCATACATTTCCATAGGTCACAGAATGCGCGGATAAAAATTCGCGCGAATAAAAATCGCAGTGCGTGCTATGCCTAAGATAAACTTAGAAAATACATATAAATTTGAAAAAGTCACATTGATACTTGCCCGGATTTGAACCCACGACCTTCAAGCACGAGAGGCGAGGACTTAGCCACTGGGCGACCAGAAATTGTACCTAGTTACTGGTACCGTGTTACCTTGTTACTGGTATTATGTGAAGGTCAGATAGACAGTCTATCCATCTAAAATACTGGTATTCAGCTGAATCCATTTAGACTGACAGCCAACATTGCTGGGAATAGCACTAGGTAGATTGAGGTAAGTACTAGTTGTTGCTCGCGGTTTTATTGGCATTGTATAATCATACTGTACTATATAATCATACTGTAGAGGAGCTCGTGGCTAAATAATAACAGCCGCACTGGTCGATCATCAGGGCTAACCAACTCTTGACGCGGTCGGTCCGTGGATGGGTGAACATTTCAACATACCGAGTTTCCTCCGTGCCTCGGAAAGCACGTTAAGCCGACAGTCGTGACAGTGATCAGAAGCTTGAGATCTGATACCAGTCTTGCCATGGGTTACCATGTTACCCAGTTACTGGTTTGTGGAGGTCAGATAGGCAGTCGCTCCATGTAAAACACTGGTACTAAGCTGAATCCGGTAAGACTGGAAGCCGACCCCAATAGAGCTGGGAAAAAGGCTAGGCAGATTGATTGTATAATCAGACTGTAATGTTCCTACTGCTGGAACACAGGTCTCTTTACTGTACGAGAGAGTGGAACTTAATCGACAACACGGTTGGCGTCACAGACATAAATCTTAACTAGATAACGCAAGTCCCTCCATCTGTATGAAAATCAAGCGTGCCAATTTTTCACATACAATTTAATAACAAATGTACTTACCAATGATAGAAAACATTTACAATGCCTCCAACTTTTCTATGCAGTCTTTACAGCTCAATATGGCATAATTAGGTATTTTTCTAGATTTCTGTGGATTTCCGGTGCCGATAATGCTAAATACGCGAAGTACATACAATCGCGTCGTCTAGTTAGATTTATATCTGTGGTTGGCGTAGCGGTTGAGCGATCGGCTACTGTGCTACGTGTCGCGGGTTCGATTCCCGCAACGGAACAAATATTTGTATGGCCTAAAGATAGTTGTTCCGGATCTGGGTGTCTTTTATACGTGACGATACAGGAAGAAATACACAGTCTAAAGTATTTAAAAAAAAACCCTCCTTGTGGGCCCAGCCCTGTTTGCCGGTTGGTAGATGTCGTTTTCCTCATGATGAGACGAGATCAGTGATAATGATTACACAAAGTTAAGTGCCTGCATGGGTTCTACAAATTCGTAAGTTCGATAAAGTAAAATTGTTTTTATACACCTAGTGTAACTATGTAATTATTACTCACAGGGGCCAGATATAACTATATATCATCATAATATTCCAAGTAAATTTATCGACATCTGTGAAAATTGCCTCATCCAAATACGTTTATAATTTGTCAAAAGACATGCACATTTTGGTTTGCATACAAATCCTGTTTGGTATTGGGTCTTACTCCAAATGCTGCCCAGAGGTGAGAAAACCGTAGTACAGTCAGCACAACAGAAGTAAAATAACCAATGTTACTTTTACATTACATGTAATGTATGTTATTTGTTTTGCAAGATGTTAAAGTTAATGGATTACCTACCTAATTTAATATAACATAGCTATGGATTTGGTTTACCTGAATAAAATTGCAAATTTTAAATACATAGATAAAAAGTATTGAAGAAAAATTGTTGAAAGTTTAGTATCTGTAATGACTGTATCTTGCGACACAGGGTATCCTAGCTGGTACAGGTGATACAAAATCTAATTGTTGTGACACTTTTTATGAAATAAACGAAAATCTTATCCAACTTTTATTGCAGCCTGTACATGTTCCTTGTATATTATTTTATATCTTAGAACCAAATATTATCAAGATCGGTTTCAGAGTTTTCGAAACACTTAAGTTTTATTTGGAGAGAACCCTGTCAATGATCTCACATTTACAATAATATGGTTAGGTAGGTACTGTAACGACTGAGTTTCCATTGAGTCCAAACCTTAAGATTGTACTGGCATGAAATGCTTCTGTTTTTACCCAACTGCGCGACACAAAGGAGGGTAATGTGTTTATTAATCTTTGTACGTATGTATGTTTCTATGTGGCGTTCTAGTAAAATGTTTTTATATTTCGAATAGGTTTCAAATAATTTTTAATTGATTGATTTTGCTTGGAAAGGGGTTCTTGTAATGGTCCGTAACGTACGCATTTATGAATTTTAAAGAAGTTTAATTTAGTAGTATAGGTATTTGTTTTTAGTATTTTATTTACAGCTACGTCATCACAGTACGTAACTGTAGGATGCAATAATAAGGTGGACTGCACTTAGAGCCTGGGACGATTCAATTGCAGTGGTAATCATTTCATTTGCTAGCACTTCTGCAGTTAACACGGTCTATCATTGTCATTACTGTGTCAAGCTGTCGCATTAGCCTGTTGCTGCTCATTTCTAGTTGAAGTTGTCTTTTCATTTCCACCGTTTGAACGATACTGATTAAACTTAATTCAGTATAAATGAATTCGCGAAAAATATGCACACTATGATTTTGAATATAATTTTGAATCGTTAACTTCAAAATCAGGAATAAAGTAGAAGTTCTTCCTATTATCTTCCTTCTTTTCTTATCTTTATTGATTGTAATTAATGGTGAGAGCTCATTCCTTCGCCTTTTTATACTTGCTTGTATATTTACGCGTTTGTATATAGTATGTATATTTACGCGTTTGTATATAGTTTGTATATTTACGCGTTTGTATTAGTGAATATTGATTTAGTTGTAATCTGTTGTAAATAATAAAATAGTGGTCGTTACTTAACGGTTAGATACACGTTAAGTTATGGTGAGGTGTTTTGAAAGCGAACACACGCTTCACGTCGAATTCTTGATTATTCATGTATCATGGTTGTTGTTGAACTAATTTAGTCCAACAATAACTATTATCATAGCACAGCATTATCTTATGGTGACATCGAATTCTGAATTAACATAGGTATTAATCAATATAGTTTTAGTTCGTTTTGGCAATTGCTTTAGGAATTACCTACTTAACTTTTGTTTTTGGTATTCATTATTTCATTTAGGAATTACCTACCTAAATTTTGTTTTTTTGTATTCATTATTTCATTTAGGAATTACCTACTTAAATTTTGTTTTTGTATTCATTATTTCATTTAGGAATTACCTACTTAAATTTTGCTTTTTGTATTCATTATTTCATTTAGGTATTTCACCCACCGGTTTCATTATTTACAAGAACTTGCTTAATATCTTTAGAACACATGTCCACATAACTAATTAATACTTTAATGTAATCACAACTCACAATAGTAATTCAATATATTAATGTGATCACAACTCAGGTCCCCAAGATACCAAGATTGTTTTCAAAATAATAATAGTAAAAAACAATAAAAAAATAAAAAAATAATAATAAATCAAGTATCTTGACTTGGCCCGCGAGGTTGTCGACATGTGGGATGTGGATGCAGCGATCATTGTACCGATAGTCGTGTCAGCCAATGGCTTAATAGCCACGAGCCTCGACCAACACATTAGGAGGCTCTCGTTAGGCGGCTGGGTCAAGGGCCTGATCCAGAAAGCTGTACTGCTGGACATGGCTAGTATTCTTAGGAGGTGCCTCTCTCTGGAGCCCTGACCGCCGGCAGCTTGGACCCTGCTCCCGACACCGGTGGGCCTCTATTTTTTTTATTTTTAAATGTTTTTTTTACGTTTTTTATAAAAATATAGTAAATAAGCAAATTTGATGAATAAATGAAATAATAATCTTTATTTATCCAAAAACATACAGAGTTTCAAATACAGTTTAATATTTGGTATAAACATAAGCTTATAGTCTTAGAATAATTTTATAGTTTAGGTTGCAAATTCTGTACAAGAATAATACTCTACCTCTTAAACTAGAGTATACCTGTATTTTAAGAGGTATTTAATGGAAATAGTTACAGAGAAGATTGTTAACTAATAGTTTTAAGATTCAATCTGTAACAATTACCAAATAAACTTATGGAAGTGATAACTTCTTATGGGAGGGTACACCGCTTCGTTAAGTTACGAAGCGGTGTACGCGTTACGGCGGTTCTCTCACGCAAACGGCAGCGCTAGGCAGAAGCCTTAGTGCGAGTTTTTTAACGTACTCACTCTTGATAGCGTATACGATCTCTTATGTCAAACTGTATACAAAAAAAAGAGGTTTCTCCTTACCGTCCCCAGACGGCGCATATCCAATTTCAATACAATAAGCCCACAGGCTCTTTCTCTGAATCATAAAAATAGGTTCACCTAGTAAAAAGTTCTGTGTTAGACACATCAAAACAAAAAAATACAGTCGAATTGAGTCGTACTCCTCCTTTTTGAAGTCGGTTAACAGTAACTAAGTAATATACAAGTTACGCACATTTTTTATGTTTGAAAAAAATGGTTTCGTAAATTTTACGTGCTGCGTGCACAACTAAACATACAAAAATTTTACGTGCTGCGTGCACAACTAAACAGACAAAAATTTTACGTGCTGCGTGCACAACAAAACAGACAAAAATTTTACGTGCTGCGTGCACAACTAAACAGACAAAAATTTTACGTGCTGCGTGCACAACTAAACAGACAAAAAATCCAAAACTGCTGGAAATGGGTTCTGTTGGTTTTCGTTAACACACTGGCAATTTTTTTGGAAATATTTTCGATGTACAAAAACGTATCTACAGATTTGTTTTATGTATTCATTGATATTGATGATGATTAGTAGACTGAAAATTAACTATCCCATTTGCCTCTCGGTCCCAAGCGAGACTGCTGAGAATGGGGTTTGATTTCCAGATCGGGCTTGGTGTTATCGGGTCTTTTCTGTTAACAATTTCAAAACAACGGTCTCGGGGGCCTGGGTGGCTAAACCAATTCATTGTTGCACGCTGGTTCTGACAGGTCAGGTTTTCAGACCTTCCATATATCTTCTCTCTTCGTTGACTTCATTGCTGAAGGTCGTGCCTTTCCTCGTAAGCTTTGACTCCCAGTATTCGGCTCTTCTCGGGGCAATGGTATCCGTGAGTACTCGTAATCGCCCTGATCAGGTCTTACCATCGAGTAGATGAGAAGTTCCGTACAGAAATATTTTTTCGACGTACGTGGGAAAAAAAGGCAATCAATTGTTGGAGCTATGTGGATGCTCACAAAATTTAAGTACCATTCTCAAAAAAGTTTAATTATTAGTTTATTGACAAAACAGTCCATTTCGATTTATCACGTGCCGAGAAACGTAGAATTTAATTGCTATCGTATCACAAATCCGAAAAAAGACTTGAAAACATTACAGTATATGTGTATAAAAGTGAGTTGATTTAGGCATTGCAAGGGCCATTAAAACCCAAAAACGCCCGGCATTGCCCCTCTTACCTCGGAAAACACGTAAATCCGTTAGTCCTGCGCCTGTTCTCTCGGCGGTCGTGTCTGAATGCCGCCCCATCGGACTAAGAGAGTTAACGAACAAAGAAACTACTAGTGTTTGTGCAAACACTTGTGTCTCCTGTTTACTAAGCTAATCCGACCACGCTGAGTTTGGCCACCGTGGCCAAACTCAGCGTGGTCGGATTCATTTCCATTTGATCAATTAAAGAACGATACAATTAATTAATGTGTTCAAATTGAAATGATTGAAGCAGTTTTCATGTGTGTAATGTACATACAAATAATACTGTGTTAAAATCTGACTGGTGTTAATAATAGTTGTGATGGTTAAATTCTAATTTAATATTTTGCATGACGCAAGGTAAAATGTATTGGGACAATTTACTCATATTAAAAGTTATATGTATACCTTCATTATCAGCAAATAAATGATTTCTGTCTTTCTTTCAAAATAACAAAAAGGTGCTAATTCTAACTAATGCAATGCGTGCAATTAATGAATGGTCCTGATTTTGGTCCCATGTTTGTACCTAATCAGTCTGTGGATGTAAAATAGAATGGACTGTAGTTGCCTATCGTCGCCACAGGCATTGGCTAACCGAGCCGCATCGGCAGAGTCGGGATTGCGTGGTCAGGTTAGTTTCAATTAAAACTCAACGGTGGAAATACAATGTACTACAACTATTCCAATTTCTGAACAAATAAACGCAGCATCCCTCACCACACGTAGCTTCCTAGAATCCAATTAATTTCTAACGTAACCTTAAACTTTATTACGTTATTAATAGTATGATTTACCTTATAAGTATTACTCGTAACTTAATATTTGCAAGATCGTTAAATTTGTTATTATGTTTAGCGTAATGGACCGTACGTGTTTTCCAACTGTTTATTGTTTTGTTACCAGTGTCTTGTAAATCATTGCTTTTGTAATCAAGTTACAACCGTTCAGCTCGTATATCATCGGATTCACATTATTTTAGAAAATTAAAGTCTTTGTTTAGTAAATAAGTGCAACACCAACACCCCTATTTATTTACACCTCTTTGACTGATAGAGAGTAGACGACGCTGTAGATGTTTACCTATTCTGTACTTCTGAGAGAGTATTCCGGTCTTCAACTAAGATCAGCCCATTCTTGAAGCTGCTTTTGCTGGTAACATGTTTTTAGATTTTTATGGTGGTTTCAGTGAGGTAAAAATCCGGCCCAAAATCAGGCCCAATCTTTTCCCCGAAGCTTGCCGATAGAAATAAGGTTGAACTAAAAAGTGACACGCCGGGAGAACATACACAGTCATTCAAGCGCATAGTACTCACAACCGGCGTGCGTGTATGACCATGAAATAAAATGAAGCAAAACTGTAATGATAATGTGTGGAGAGGAAGGCCAAAGAAAAAGTGGATGGAGTGTGTGAGGAGTGTTATGAAAGAAAAGGGACTCAGTGATAGCTTGAGGGTGGACAGAACGAAATGGAAGAAGAAATCATGAAAATAAGACCTCACCTCTTGTGCTTGAGATCGTGAAATCCGGGGAAGGAACAATATGACTTTTTCAAATTAAGTAGTACTTTTTAAGTTTGGAAATTACAGGACGGTGAAGGTAAACATCGTGAGGAAACCTGGACTTATATAATTAATATAAGTCTGAAATAGCCAAGTCAGAGGCCTGTGGGGTTTCCACTTGACTTACTTGACTTAATGTCTTACGTCCCTTTGATGGGGCAAAGGTCGTCCACAGTATTCCTCCATCGCGATCGGTCTTGAGCTTCACGCTTCACCTCGCTCCACGACATACCGATGCTCGTCGCTTCCGCCAACACGGTGCGACGCCAGGTTTGACTGGGACGTCCACGCTTTCTTTTGCCTTGGGGATTCCAATCACTTTTTGCCCAAGAAGGGCAGTCGGGCTGACCCGGCCAACTACAAACACATCTCAGTTACGTACATCATCTGCAAGAGTATGAAACGGGTGCTCAACTCTAAGCTCCTGGTATACCTAGAAGCTAACGACATCCTCAGTGACCCCCAATATGGCTTCCTCCGAAATCAGTCAACTGGGGATCTTCTAGCTTATGCCATTCACATCTGGAGTGAGGCCATCGAGAGGCACAGGGAAGTGCTTACCGTCTCCCTCGACATCTCGAAGGCTTTTGATAGGGTCTGGCACGAGAGCCTTATTGGTAAGCTTCCTTCATTCGGTCAGTCCCATTGGTCTGTGTGATTGGATCGCTGACATCCTTAGGGACCGGTCTATACGAGTGGTTATGTCCGTTCGTCTGACCTACTGAGTATTAATGCCAGGGTCTCTCAGGGGTCGGTACTCTCAGCAACATTGTTTTTGCTGCACATAAATGATCTGCTAAAACCAGACGTGGTGGCTAAAAAGTAGACGTGGCGTGAGATGTCTTTTTTGACCTTCCACGTATCGTACCCTTAAAGCAGCACGGGTTTGACATTGGACCCGAAGATTTTGAGTTTAATCCTTCGGTTCAGTTTCTCCGATTGCCAAACAGGTCTCAGCTGCACGAAGGTAGCTCGTGCTTTGGCGATCCTAGAAGCGATGTCCTCTTCACTACCTCCAGTTTCTGACACGACGCTCCCGAGGTAAGTGAACTTGTGGACGCGTTCCACTGCCTCTGCGCCAATCAGTAACGGTGAAGTATTCTTCACACCAGATCTCATCTCTTGGGTCTTCCGGGTGTTTATTTTCGTCCCGTTTCTGCCGCTTCCTGACTTTGCTGACTAAATCTTTAAATTTTGCTTGCATGTCAGCGTGGGTATGACTCAGCAGGCATAGTCATCGGCGTAATCCAAGTCCTCTAAGACGTTGGATAATCCCCACTCTATCCCGCGGCGCTTGTTGTCGAAAATGCGAAGCAAAATCCCGTCAAGAACGACTAAAAAGTGGATCGGTGAAAGGAGACAGCCTTGGCGGACACTTGCGTGTACTTGCTATATCATCCGAGATGAGACCGTCGTGAGTTACTTTACAGGAATAATTCTTGTATATACTCTCCATGAGACGGACAATTTTCGGTGGCACTCCGATGTCCAGTAGGTGAGACCAGATGCTGGTCCACTTCATCGTATCAAAAGCCTATTCGAAATCGACAAAGGTGAGATAGATCTCTCTCTGCCATTCTGATGCCTGTTCTAAAATGATACGGAGAGTGTTGATCTGATCAGTGCACGAGTGGTTCGTGCGGAAACCCGCATGCTCTTTGCGTAGGAAAGGATATACGGCCTTCGATAACCTATCCAGGATAATCTTGCAGAAAACCTTCGTGAAAATTGAGAGCAACGTAATACCTCTCCAGTTATCGCATTGACTATGATCGCCCTTCTTCTTCTTCTACAGTTATCAAAATACCCTTATTCCATTGTACCGGAAGCTCTTCGGTGGCCCATATCCTCTCAATGCGAGGATATGGGCCACCGAAGGCGGAGGATAAGTCAGCTTGTAACATTTCCGCATTTATCAGGTCGAGTCCTGGTGCTTTGCCTGTCTTCAAAGAGAGGACTGCTCTTGCAACTTCCGAAGCTGACGGTGGTTCCGTGTCGATGTCGAGAGGTGGGAATGGTGTAGAACTGACTTGCAGCGCGTCAGGTGTTGATGTTGCTAACAAGCGGAAGACCTCCTCAAAGTGATTACGCCAGCGTAAGAACTGCCCTTCCGACGTCACTATGAGCTGAGCTGTGGAGTTCCCAGAAACGGCTTAATTAACTCTGACACCAGAGGTGGCCACATCCTCACACGAAAAAAAGAAGAAGAAGTAATATGAGAGAAAGGCAGGCAGATGATGATGTTCGAAGCAGTTGGTGTTTTGTAGTTTCTGCCTACCATGGGAAAAAAGGCGTGAGTACGTGTATAAACCTAAAGCTGAACTAAAACCAGTGTTCCTACGAACCAAAACTGAGGGTAATATATGAATCCTGATTGTTGTTTATTCAGTTCAAATTCGCCACCGATAATAAACAAAACAAAATAATCACTTTCGCTTTACGTCTATTCGTTCTATGTCGTTCATCTTTATTACTTTCTTTTCTATTAATTTGTGTTGACCATATAAAATTAACTGTATTTTATAGTATATGGCTTGTGTTTTGCTTAAATCTAACATGTCTCTTCTTCTCCCTACCCTTATTCCATGTTAATTAGGAGCTCATGGCGTAATAATATTAGTCTAACGGGTCGGGCTTCAAGGTTAGGCATAGCTTCGGCTCCGTCCGTAGATAAGTGAGACTCCTCAAAGCTTCGGAAAACACGTGGTCTTTACATAGGTCCCGGCTGTCATTTGCAGCCGTTACGGGTGGTTAGTAGCCAGAAACTTGAGGAAAGCAAGGGTATCGTGTTACCCAGTTGCTGGGTTGTGCAGGTCCGATAGGCTTTGATATGTGAGTCTACTAGTTACAAAACCCGCAATGTCCGTTGTAAGGAATCGCGAGTAATTTATTATTTTCGTATTACGCATTATTGGCCCTGTGGGTTATATTGGAACTATAGGAGTTTGATTTAAAATAATGTAGTTAATCAAATACTAAACTTAATTATGATAAATCTTTATGAACTAGAACAATAACCAGAAAAACATTATGGACATTGCTGACTTTGTAACACTCGGCTGGACTTTGCGGATTTTGTTGCAAAATCTGCATGGACTTTGTTGGCTTTGAAATATATCTGTGCTGGCCTAGAATGATTAAACCATATTGATACTTTTATTTGAAATACCATTAGAGTCCATGAGCCCGCCTATTCTACTAATATAATAGTGAAGGTTTTTATATTTGGATGCAGTGAACGAATTTGAATGAAATATTTTTTGAACATCCACGCGGATGTTTATAAATGCAAATAAAACTATGCTTGTTTTATAAGAACTTTATTAGTTATACAAAACCAATACTAAATAATAATGGTGATTCCTCTTGTTCTTCACATACCATCTCTTTAAGGGAATCGATATCGTCAACCACATTTTTGTCCGGTATAACCTGTGATGATGGTACTACTCTCTTATAGTACTCCAAAGACATATATTTCAGCTGCAAGGTTGTAATTTCGAGATTCAGATCTTGGACAGCGACGTTGTGTTTTACCTACGTTGTGTATACCTTTCATATGTTTCAATATAAATGAGTCTTGTTTTAATTTGTTTTTCTATCAATAAAAAGACTCTTAGAGCATTGTAACTTTTTGCATTTATGTTAATATTGCGGCTTAACAGGTAAATGTATTGCTGCGAACCTGAAAAATAAATCCTTGTCATTGGGGGTTGGAGTTAATAACAGTGGTCATAAAATGCAATATAAATCGTTGGATAGAATATTAGAATATTTTTCCCAAAAAATTGAACAGGTAAAAAGTATCAAGACATAATCATCATAGTATACTCACCGTTGTTCTTTAGCACGATCCTTTTTCCAGCTTGCAGCGTTTACTCATCGATTTCGTGCCTGTTTATTGTCAATAACTTCAGGGTAACACTCCATGTTA